>CP142453.1:132420000-133100000 GCA_038049695.1 Cinnamomum chago
AAATCCAACACATTAGATTTTATCGTTGATGTTTTAGAAAAAGATACCCAATGTTGTTTACCAAACAAGCAATAATCACAAGGGTCAAGGGATGTACCTTTGGAGTAATGAATACGATCTTTCTTTGCCAATAACTGCAGTCCTTTCTCACTCGTATGTCTCAGTCTCTTGTGCCACAGATTCGGAGAGGATCTGTCTTCAACAGCATTTAACACACCTTTGCATAGCTTCACATGTGTCTTGTACAGCGTATTACACGCCTTCCCTCTCGCAACAATAAGAGACCCTTTAGTGAGTTTCCACCTGCCATTTCCAAAGTAACTCTCATAACCTGCACGGTCCAATGAAGCTCCGGAAATCAGATTCAACCGCAGATCAGGAATATGTCGCACATCTTTCAGCGTCATTGTGCAACCAATATCGGTTTTAATGCAGACATCACCGATCCCAACAATATCCAAATGACTTGTGTTGCCCATCTTTACAGTGCCAAAGTCCCCTGCTTTGTACGTTGTGAACATCTCCTTAGAAGGAGTAGCATGGTAGGATGTCGCTGTGTCAACAACCCACTCAACCTGATCATCTGCAACACTCAAACACCCTTCATCTTCACTGGCCAGTAGCGCTACTTCATTATCCAAAGTAGCTGTAGTGTTAGTGTCATTCTTCTGCTCATTGTTGGCTCCTTTCTTTTCCTTAAAGGCAAAGCAATTCTTCTTAATGTGACCTTCCTTACCACAGTGAAAGCATTTTCCAGACTTTTTCTTAGTCTGTGATTCACCTCTAGACTTGCCACGACCCCCCTTTGGTGCCTTACTCTTACTCCTCCCCCTTTTCTCTGTAACAAAGGCCTGTGCATTATCCTTCCCTGCAGTTTTTCTTCGTGTTTCTTTATTTAACAAGCTGCTAGTAACCTGACTCATTGATAACACACCATCTGGAGTAGAGTTGCTCACGGAAACAACTAATGTCTCCCATGTATCTGGCAAAGAACTTAGAAGCAATAAAGCTTGCATCTCATCATCAAGGACCATCTTCATTGTGGCTAATTCATTCACAACGCATTGGAATTCATTTATGTACTCTTCAATTTTACCACCCTCCTTGAATTTCATATTCACAAGCTTTCTAATGAGAAAAGTTTTATTCACTGCCGTTTTCTTCTCATATCTTTCTTCTAATTTCTTCCAAAGGGTTCTCGCATTGGTTTCATTAGACACGTGATGAAATATACTGTTATCCACCCACTGTCTAATGTGACCAATGGTCTTTCTATGCATCTTTTTCCAATCTGGATCAGACATCTCTTTTGGTCGGGCACTATCCCCCTCAATGGGATCATAGAGGTCTTTGCAATAGAGGATATCCTCCATCTTCGGTTTCCAAATTAACCAATTTGTATAGTTCAATTTGATCATTGTAGTGTTCACATTGTTGTTCTCCATCTCAATTAAATAATCAAGAAATATAAACAACTTTCACTGACCTTAATTTCTGTACCAATCTATAGATCTCTTCACCACGAGCACGCTGGAAGAAACGGATCCGAAATCCGACTCTGGATGGCTCCGATATCGCGAGAATAATTTTCTGTGCTTTGATTAGTCAAACTTTCTTGTTGACCGTCAAACTGCCAATCTTCTTCCACAGTTACATAGATCTGCTCGCAACGAGTCCGTCGGCGCAAACGGATCTCCGATCCGACCTCGGATGATCAAGATATCGCGAGAACAAGTTTCTGCCGTCGATCCAAGTCAAACTCCTGCTGACGGTACTGTTCGCTGACGTGATGCTGACGTCAGCGTCTGCTGGATGGGCTTCCGGCTTCACTGGTCAGGTCAAACTGGCCCAAAAACCAACCTGACTTGGACACTGGACTGGGCTAGGCTTCTTGGAGGATCAGGTCAAAACCGACCCAAAAACCAGAACTAGGCCCACCTGCACTTCTTCTTCAAAGTTCAAACAGAACTCGGTTCTGTAACAGAACCAAGATCCAGCACCTGCCCCCGCGTCCTTGCTTCTTCCTCTCCGGTCCGGCACGGTGCAAACGGCACGACGGCGGCTGGAATTTTTCTCCGGCGAAGTGCGGCGACGAGGACGGCGACGTTCTGATGGCGTCGGCGTTTTCTCTGCAACTTCGATTTTTTTTTTTTTTTTTTAGAATCGGTTGCAATCACTGCAACCAACTCAAAGGCGCTGCTGCCTTCTTTGTCAGTGGCACGACGTGGCGCTGTGACCCAGCCTCTTCGATATTCTCTGCTTGATCGTGTGGCCCAACAATGATTTTTCTTTTTCTGCGACGAAGAACCACGCGCAGAAATCCGGATCAATTCCTTGATCCTTGATCCGATCCGTCGATCGCAACGAGACACAAACCAACCCTAAAAAACTCCTGTCTCTGATACCACTTGTTGTGCGCGTATATGCGGAAACGTGAAACAGCGATCGAGCAATCAATCAACCATACAAGAACAATTAATCACACACAAAGAGATTTACGTGGTTCGGCAATCTTGCCTACATCCACGGGAAAGAAACTCGACTCTCCTTTGGGTTCACTCTCTGTATGATATGCAGTACGGTCCATCATGGGTTACACATTACATGAATATATAATGCTCTCTTTCTTGTCCCCCAAGAAACCCTATCTTAGTAAATAAGAAAGTCCCGGTACAATTACCAAAATACCCATGACCCTAAACCCAATTGGTCTGGACCCACTAGGCCAACATTTTTAACTTGAAATAAATTTTTACCCAAAAAATAAAGTTGAAGTAAAGTTGAAACTAATAAAATAAATGCACATATGAAAAATAAAACTTCAATTATTATATATTTCTTGAAATGAAATAAATGTACAGACTTTAATAACGTAATTCTTTTATAAAATAGGGCTCGCCCAGGCTGGGTCATGCCCTGCGTCGTGCCCTAGCCTAGCAAGGCCACCCTTTAGTCATGTCAGGCCTGATTGGCCTGGCCCAATTTACACCCCTATGCAGAAATGAGAGGCTTGTTAGCTTTAATGCAAATTAATCACATAGGATCAACCATCTTAGAATTAGATCTAAATAACATGAAGTTAAAATATAATGTAAATGCAAACCTAATTCCATCACTTAGATCTCTTGATTACGAAATGCAATGTTTTTCCGTGAGGAAAGTGGGTTACCTTGTCCCCCTTTATTTATAGTTTTACATCACAGTTCCTTCGCATCATGGCACTCTATTTATCAAAGGGCTTATTACTCCCTTTATTTTAGGGTATTAAAAATCTATACATAGCCTCTTTTATTTATAAGCTCATCCTGTCATCCATTTAGAATAAGTAGAAGCAAGAGAGACCCAACTGCTTGGTTGTTAGACCCCGTCCCGAGTTAATCTCGATTAACTCTAATTGATTGGAAATAAAGCTAATTAACTATGTTTAATTAAGTTAATTATGGTTTATGGCTAAATGAAATTGAATTAGTCTAAAATGAATGCTTTGGGCCTAATGAAATGATAATGAAAGAGATCAGATGAATTGAATGAATTTTAGACTTAAACAAGGAAAACTAAGGATTTTTTCGTGAATACGAATCTTTGTGTATTTTGTCGAATACGAAAATTCTTGATAGCAACACGTGTACCTCGACGAGTACATTAACTTCCATAAAAGACTCGAACTCGTTCGACGAGTACTGAATCAAATGACCCTTCATTTGACTCGAATTGTAAATAAGAAGAGATAGTGGACTAAAATGCAAAGTGGGGCTTATATAGAGATGAGATGAGTTCATTCATCTCATTCCCAGCTCCAGCAAACCCTAGACTTCTTGGCTTCTCCTTCTTCAATTTCCTCCATCAAGTGTCAAGGTTTTTAAGTGATTTTGGTAGAGATTAGAGTTACTCCATCTACTTCATCTTCTAGCTTGGTTTCCTTGGAGTTAAAGCTTGAGAGAAAGCTCAAGATTTCTCTTCACACAGGTTACAAGTGAGTGTTTGAATCCTTATTGAACTTTCAAGTTCTATTGAGTACTTAGGAATGGTTTCTAGCTCAGTTAACTTATAAGACTTATACCTTGAATGTTTTCATGGAGATAGGCTTGAAAAGAAGGATTCAAGTTGAGAAGTTTCCATTTCAAATCAAGCTAACAAAGGACTTCTTATTAAATTTATTTTCAATAGAGGTTTTTGTCAGTCAACTTTCAGTTAGAGGCAAGCATATGCTCTTCTAATGATTTATGATTTTATAGAACTTGTACGAACTCAAGGAGTTCAGTTTCCAGAAATTGCTTTAGAGTTTCTGAAGCTTTGGAAAGGTGACCAAAGTGGTGATTGAGGTGGTGACCGAGCTCACAATGATCGAGCTCATAATGACCGAGCTCACAATGACTGAGCTCACAGAATTTTGTACTGAAAAGTCTGAATTTTCAGTAATTGAACCTATTAGATTAGAAATTCTCTATGGCTATTAAATAGATAGTTTTGAGACTAATTAAGTTAACTCAAATGTTATAATTGGTCTTGATTCGAGACGAATATAAGCCTCAAGTTGACCGACGTAAATGACGAATTGATTAAGAATTGTATCTAAACCTTCATAGGTGTTAACTAATGTTATTTGAACGAATAAATTACTAAATAAAGTGATGTTCAATAAGAATAATATGTACGTTGGATAACGAGCGTTTTACTCATTTGTTTGGTTTAGAAATCTGGATTAAATGATAGATTGAGTAGATTTCTCGAGTCTTGACACTACATAATAGTTTCTCAAACTTATTATCGAGTTGAACTGATTAATGTAACGAATAATGAATAGTTATTAAATATAACACTAAATAATGAACATTTACTAAATGTAACAATGAAGTAATGAATAATCCTACTACAGCAGATGGACTGGGGTGTTCCGGAGCTCCGGAGCAATGCCAGTGATCTCTAATCAAGACATTGGTAGATCCCACATTTATATGGACCGAAGAGTCCCACTTGATAAGTCATCTAAAAGACATAGACTGAAAAGTCACTGAATTCATAAGTCATTTAATAAATATTTAATGAAATCAATGAATGAAATACAAATGAATGAACATGAAATGAACGACTGCTTCCTTTAAGAAGAACTGAACTGAGTTGAAACAAATGTTATTGTAGTTGCCAATTTAGTAATTGATATTACTCAACTCTCGTGAATAGTTACTGTACTGAATGGAATTGTCTAGAATTATTAAATTGATAGATTGACAGGTTATTGTATATGGTAGTATGAACTATCATAGAATTGTATATATATTGTTGACCCGTCGTGTTCACGGTGTTATTGATGAACATTACAGGTCCAGTTGCCTGTGTTGGTCATGCCGAGACCACACTGCAAGCGGAGGAGGCCCATCCGATACCTCCAAGAGGTTTAATCGAATGGACGTGAATTGGAGTGCCAATAAAAGGGATATTTTGGAAAATATTTTGGTAGATACTTTTGTATATTCATTTTGCATAGTAATTAGATGTCACCTGCATTGTATTTGAATATGCAGTGGTTGACTTTGATAGGAAGTAAATTATGTATATTGACTTCACTTTATGTAAAGAACTTGTTCAATTTTTAATAGTTGTCAATGTATACATACATATATTCCGCAAAATATATATTGATAGGTACGTATGTAAGATCTCTTGTGGACTTTGTCTTAACTTTGGTTAATGTAAGGTTTACGGGAGTAAGTATGATTGGATTCGCGACCCGGGGTTAATTAATCTCAATTACTCGGATCTCGGGCTCAGGTCCTGACATTGGTCGTCCAAAGTGAGGGCCACTATGGGCATGTGGATGTGGACCATACACCAAATAATTCTAACAAGGTTAGTTAAGCATGGTTAAAGATATGGGTGATTTACTGTTCATATAAAGGGGATGTGGGTGTGCACGGCATTATGGGAGGGTGCATATAGAATCACCCTAAAGATATTTTATTTTTAACCTTAAATATGAATACTTAACATGGTTGTATCTCATATTTTAGCATAGCAGAAAACAAGGTGTAATTAAGAGTTATAGCGTTTGAGGCACTTGTCTACCCTAAACGCTTATAGAATTTATAAGATTTTACGGACAATGTTTTTCTACTTGTTTGTACGTGTGCATGGATGAGTAAAGGTAAGGTCATGCAAAAGTTAAAAAAAAAAAAAAGAAGTAAAAGTAGAGGTGAAGTAAAATATTTTTTAGAGGTAAAGTATAGGTAGAAGAGGAAATTGAGATTAAAAATTACCTTTATTCGTAAAGTTTATTATACCATATTCAGTCACACTTTTTTATTGTAAAAAAAAAAAAAAAAAGGAAAACAACTATTGGAGGAGTAAAAACATTATAAGTTTATTTCTCTGCTTGACTTTTAACATCAAAACATGGTGAAATAAAAAAACGTCCCATCATACGCCTATTCTAACTCCACTTATACTGCTCATTGTGATAAACAAATGCCCCTAAAATTAAATGCGAAGACATGCAAGAAACCATCAAAATGTACCACATTTGATAGGAATTGATTTCCTAGTGTAAATTACATTATTCCATATAGAACGGTGCTACTTGGACCGAACATGGGGACCGGGCCATGGTCCGTTACTTGGGATCCTGTGGTCCTCATGGGGACCGGGCCATGGTCCGGTCCCCATGTTCGGTCCAAGTAGACTTTTGGTTCCATATATAGCTCTCTTTCGGGTTCGTAAGTCACAAGTAAGGTAGTAATCGAGACCAATAAATGAGACCGGCGGCACGTTTCATTTGTGAACCAGCCTATTCAAGACAAGAAACAAATGCTTATGGCAGAGTTCAAATTCAAGTTTAAACCAGACTCAAGTGAAGAAAAACACGTCCCCTGACATGTTATCACACTACCAATAGCAGTGATCTATACGCCATGATGATTTCGGGTAATCATGCAAAAATGGAAAATAGAGAGAAAGAGACATATCTAATAAGAATATCAACACTTTCGTCTGCAAAAGATATGAAATAGACACTCGATCCCCTAAATTATCTTCACAATAACAACAACAGTGATCCATAATTATCTCCTAATGGGTTTTCTACCTAACCGTTATTATATATGAAATAGACTGATTTTAAATTGAAATCTGCTCCAATTGATTTTGATCAATCCCACAATTTAGAATTCTATTGTAATATTATTTGATCTAATTCAATTCAATAAGATGTCATTTATTACTCATCATTTATTACTCACTCCTCACCTCTTCCTCTTTCCAAACGACTCTCTTTTAATGGCACTCAAATCTCCTCTCCCAACTTGCCCTCGGCTTTAGAAACACGTCTCTCTCTCTCTTTGTTTGGTCCCCGTACAAGCCTGGTCTCCCTCATAATCTTTTTTTCTTTCCTTTTCTTTATTGTCATGATATGAATTTTAACTATAGATAGGTGAAAACAATTTTATCATTGGGAATGCAAGTCAAACAAATAAAATCTGCAATTGCTGTTAAGAGAGCATTTCTCCTTTAACAGATGCACACTTAAACCCCAAGGGGTAGCTTAGTTGGCCTAAGACCACGGTTTGCTCCCGGAGATTGTGGGTTCGAAACTCCACTATCACACTAGGGCTACAGGGGATTTACCCGACTTCCCTCTGGGCCCGGAGGGATTAGTCCAGCCCAAAAGGTTGGGAACCCTCCGACAGCCAAAAAAAAAAAAAAAAAAAAAAAAAAAGAAGATGCACACTTGCAAATGAAAATATTCTAGTGATTCCATGTTGGGGCCAAACCTGAAATAATATGGCAAGGACAAGGCCAATCTCAGACCGGTACCAATTGGTGGCAAGGGCTAGGGAAGGACCACTACTCATCTGACGTTGAAAGTTAGAAACAAACCCAAAATAGGAAAAATAAAATAAAAAGCAGCTTCTAGGAGATGGAAAATTAATCAGATTGGGGTTCATCCTTATCTTATCTCTACTCAGTTGTTTTGAAACTCGTCCGAGTCAACTCGGTCTAACCGAGTCGAATCTTAATTGGCTCGGACTCATTTTTATTTTTTTTAGGTAGGTTGCATCCATCTTATCTATCCAAAGCAGCTCCCACCATCTTCAACCAGGGTTTGGAAAGGTCATGATATTCCATTTTATGATCTGAGATCTCTATGATCATATGACTGCATCTCCTCCTTTTTCTTTTTCTTTTCCTTTCTCTTTTTTTTTTTTCCTGCCATTTTTACTTTAGTTGGTGATTTGAAGTTTGGAGTTAGTTTTATTTAGAAAAATGGTGATTTAGTTTTATTTTTTCTGTTAATTTATACATTATTCATCTTCATATATTTTTATGCACAAATCTCTTCGAAAGTAAAGTTTGCAACTTTTTTTCCCTCTCTATGTTACTTGATTTGGATTGTGAAGTTATGTACTCTCTCACTCCCTCTCCGGCAATATGTTAATCATTGTATAATCAATTGCTGCATTTATAATCCTTTTTTCATCTGTTAGATTGGACTTTATATAACTTTAAAGTAATTTTGAGTATGGTATACAATTCTTAATCAGATTATGTTTTATCTTTTATATATATATATATATATTTTATAACGGAGGGTGTCCCAGCCCCTTCGGCCAGAATAATTCTTACAGGCCTAGTGAGCCAGGTAATCCCCTATGGCGCCAGTGTGGTAGTATAATTTTAAATCCTTAACTTCCGAGTGCAAACTATGGTCCTAAGCCAACTGAACTATCCATCGGGGTTACAAAGTTACCGGTTGAATTTCTAATGTTAATCCTTGATTTATTTTTTATTTCTTTGAGTCGTAATGTCTTAAGTTTATAATAATGAATATTTGTGAAATCAAATTCTCATTAATGATAAATATCTGATTATATTGCGTGAGAATTGTAAAAAGAACTCAAAATTTATTTTCTTGTCTTAAGCCCTAGGCTGGCCCGGGACTGCACAACCCTCCAAGGGTTATGGGCCGTGATGTGGCCTTGTATGGCCATGCCCCATGCATGATGATCAATTTGTTATATTGGGGACTAGAGCATGTGGTGGTAAGAGAGTCATGGCTGATTATGTGGGTTATGGTGAGTTGATTTTTGCATGAGTAGTGAAGGGCTGTTTTGCATGCAATGGGTTATACATAGAGGCTGCCCTTGGCCCTTGCATTTAAAGATGGCATGAATCAATGAAAGGTATGTCTGTAACCTGCAGAATTCATTTCAGTCCTAAGAAAATATGTTGCCGAAAAAAGTATGAGGGTAGGGAATGGACAACAATCAAGGATTTTAAAGTATGAGGGTAGGGAATGGACAACAATCAACGATTTTTATAAGTGAAATTCTTCATTCTTTTAGGTCAGGTTTGGCAACCAAATCTTAAGGGAAAAGATTTTGGGTTTCCCTAATATTGTGGTAAATCCATGTTTGGTAATTGTAAATTTATGAAAATTTGGACGAATGAGAATATTTATACATTAGTATTTTCAGATCCGATCACCCCCCATAAGATTTGAAAATCCTCACTTAAGTGTATTTGCACGCCCAATCCTATTTTTCTCAGCTTTATGTATCGATACACACCAATATCAGTATGAAATCATCAACTATATAAATCCCCAGAAAGGAATCTTTACTCCAATGGTGATGAAGAATCATCAGATCTATGGATTTATCGCCTGTTACCAAATATGCTCTTATAGTGCACATTTTCTGTTGGGTTTTTCATATCTTGAATCTGAAGGCATTAACAACATAAATTAGTGTGCGTTTGGTAAAATCATAAAAGATCTCCTTTTTCATGAGGTAATTAGGGGTCGCCTTCTAAAAATTACTATGTAAAACCCACCACTTGCATCATTTTGGAATTTTTATAAGGTTTCATCCAAAACACAATAAATCTCGCATTGTCCACCTCTATCCGCCTTAGAAAAAATCAAGTCGCAGCCCCTCTTTATTTTATTTTTTTCTTAGAGGTAAAAACTCTAATTTGCAAATAAGCACTAAAATTAGAAAAATATGATTAGAGGTTTACCCGATATTCTAATATGTAAATAAGCTCTAAAGCACTTTTAGAGTTACCAAACGCCCTGAAGTGGCCATGAATAAACTCATCTTCTTTTTTCTTAAAGAAGATGTAGAGATGCTTGACATGATGGGTTTATCTTACACCATATCATAGTAAAAAAGTTAAGCTACAAGTCAGAGCTACAGCAGTGGGAACTGTGGGATCATTTGTGCAATACCTACAGAATAAGTAGGATTTTAATTTGCAGATAATGTACTTGTGTCAAAGAAGCCAATTGTGCAAGGATTTGAGATAGAGACGCACAAGATTAATCATTAATTAGTAGTCAAATCCCTAGAAATTCAAATTAATTAGTCAATGTAGTCAAACTATTAACTAGAAAGATATTACCAGTGATTTTGGATGGAGTCAAGTACAATATATATTGTAAACAATAGCTCTAAATCACAGGCTGGTTTGCTATAAGGAAGGTGACAATCATGTTGGCACTTAATTTGTGGACCAACTATTGGCAACATTGAAAATGGGTCCCAAAACCCTAAGCTCAATATATTTGCTTATCCAATTCTTGTGTTACTACAGCTGCTATTCCAAGTGATCTGGACCAAGAAAGAGGCTTGTATTGAGTGGTTTGACAGCTGAATGTAAAACTTTTGACTTTTGTCACAACTCTAACATGAGTTTTGAGAGAACTTGGCGTGGATAATGTGAGTATAGAAACAAATTTCAGTGACTGACCCAAAATTGATCTTGATGGGCCCAATGAAAAGTGGGTGTTGGCTGATGGATAATGCCGGGTGATATGGAGCATTGCCCATTCACCTACAAGCAAGCAAAAGAATCATGCTATCTGATGAATTGGTAGTCCACATGCGTACGAAAAGAGTGGGGTCCAAGGACATATCTGTTAACCAAGAAATATAAATATCAATGTGTCCAAACCATCAAATAAATATCAAATTTAATATTTAATATTGATCATTGTCACCCATATGATCCAGAAAAAGGAAATAGACAACTAAGGATAAAATCCAGCAAATGTCTCAAATCATTGACATACTCCAACTGATCGGCAAAACTTAATTGTAAATTTAAGGAAATCTATTTTTGGCACATGGCGAGCATAAATAAATTGATGGGAGTTCACTTCACACCTCGTACCCCATCAAAGTGTCTTTTTCACTTAAGAAAATAGCTTAGAAAACTTTAGTTCTTGTGTATGAGCCAATAATTGTATAAAAAATGTGGGAAAAAATATCTTCACCTATGACTCGACTGGCGTGTTTGGCAATTTACTAGTAAAGTTAAAGAAAAGTAAAACCTCCATTATCCAAACAAGAAAAAACAAAGAGTAATACCAAAAGTATACAAATTCAAAAAAATTTCTTTCTTAAAAAAAATAAAAATAAAAACAACGTCATTTCACCACTAAATGACAAAAAAAAAATCATATTTTTACACAAAAAGTAAAAGCGATTCATTATCAAATAATTAAAAACAAAGGACCATCATAACCCCCTATATATATTTTTATTCTCTCTTGATTTGATACTTCACCTCACTTAATTTCAATTCACCATTCATCCAAACACATGCAGAAAATCTGCACCATCTAAACATCGTAGCCCTTTGTGAAATAACTTTAAAGCTTAATGGTCTTTTAATTATCTTTTTGTTTATGAGCATTGCGCACGACGCTAGTTCGTCGGGGGATAAGGGTGAGAAAGTAGGTGTGCGGATCAAAAGTGAGCCCGAGTTGACCCCATAGAGTTGGATTGTACATTCAGTTGAAAAAAAAAAAAAAAAAAAAAAAACCCTCTCCTTCAACATTATCTTGAATCTTAATAAAAGACCTGTAATTTTCACTTTGATAAGCAAGAAGTTGGTGAACCAGGTACAGTCCAAAATCTAACCTAACGGTGGTTTGCTAATCATGATTGCACACCCCTCCCAATTCATTTCAAGTTTCAGAGCCCTAATTTGCTGCTCATCTCCAATTTATTTACTAAATAGGGACTACATTTTGGAGATGCTCTCAAAGTTGGGGGTGACAATGGGTCCATGCAATCTATTCAGCCACATCAAGTTCAGCAGTGGGTCCCACAAGCCCAATGGCTGCGATTCTTCACACGTGCGAAGCCACTTGCGAACTGCCAATCCTGTCCGTCTTCGCGCGAATATCCTTAGCAAGTCTCTCTCTCTCTATAAAAAGGACCTGCAAACCGCGTCCTTTGTTTTCGCTCTCTCTCTCTCTCTCTCTCTCGCTCACTCTCTCCGAAATCGCGTCGGCTTCCGATTCATATCGCAGAATTCTTCACAAACTGTGAGTGGAAATCATGTTCATACCCATTTCCTGTTTTGATTTTGTTCCTTATCTGGGTTTCTTTAAATTGGGGGTTTGTTGTTGAACACTAGGGTTAAAGTTTCAAGCTTTTCCTATTATAGGAAAAATGGAAACTTTTTTGGAAAAAAATGGATTAATGGGTTCTTTCTGATCTTGGGTTGAAGAGATTTTGACCTGATGATGATGGGTTTTTGTTTTTACTGAATTTGGATGGATGGGGCTGGTGAATTTTGTTGAGATTCTGAGGATTTTAAGCAGTTAGGGTTTGTAGAAATGTAATGGTTGTGTTGTTTGATCTGTTTTGTTGTTCTTTGTTTCTTTTACGTTTGTTGCATTTGGATATGTCTGTAATTGGAGGATGATTGTTTAAAAATGTTGGAAGTAAAACAATGGGTTATGTTTTGGGGGTTTAGGTTTGGAGAGTTGTTAGCTGTTGTTTTGGGAGTTTTAGGGCTTTATGGTTTTAAGTGCAGTATTTGTTCTGTTTACGAAATTGAATCTGACTTGGGTGATTTCTGATATGGGTTTTTAAGGCATGCCTTGAAAAGTTTTCTTTTTTTTGGAAAGACCTGTGTTTTTTTTTTTTGGGTTTTAGGTTATTTGACAGAAAATTTTGTTATGTGTTTGTATCTCTCTCAAGGAGGTAAGTCTACATGAGATTTCTGAAGGGCAGAATTAAGACACTGACAAAATTTTCAGTGTGCAAGGGGAAGCTCAACTTTGATCTCCTCCAACTTGATGATAATTAACTACTCACTTTGCCTGGTGAGTGGTGACATGAATCTAGCTCTAGTTTTGATCCACAGCTGTAGCCTTCTCAAATGTTCTTTTCTTTTCTTTTTATTTACTACATTTAAATGAAAAGAATTGCTCTTCTTCTTGATGATTCATGGAAATGGTTCATGGGTTGTGTTGATTTAGATTGCAGTAATAGAAAATGACGGACATCTGAAAATTTGGAACCGATGGATTGGTTCTTGACTTCTTTCTTTCCTGGTTCCTGAAGTTTCATAATTTGATTATGAATTTGTAGGCTTTGTGGCTATGGATGAAGCACATTTTACTAAGTCTGAATTCCAGCTATCACCGGGTTTATATATTTCCACACTTTTTTTCTGTTTTTAAACTATTGTATGAGTGTGGGGAAAAAACTTTTTATTAATTGAATTATATACATGCTTGTTTTTTCATAGAAAACTTTGATAATTTGGTTTCTAGGCTTGATTGTTGGATTCTGCACTTTTATACTGATTTTTCAGTCTTTCCATATTTAATGACAGTGTAGACTTTCTAGTCCCATTTAAATGATATATGTGGCAAATCCCATTTAACTGATATATTTGGCAAATCTTTGATTGGTCAACTCGGTTGATGGATCCATACCATCCAACTGCTGTTATCTCATATTGGATGATTGATAACACAACCAAAGTTCAGAATGATGGTCCAAAACAACAAAAGGAGAAACTATGGGTGGAATTATAGAAACATCAAATCACCAACATAATTCTACCACCATGAGGAGTCTAATCAATTGATTGGTCTGGATTGCTTGATGTGTTTACCAGTGCTAACACTTTTGGATCGAAACTATTATTAGATGGTATTAACATCTGTGTCCATGGTCTTATGAAAGCTTGGCATACATTCTTATATGTCCACTGGGAGAAAATGATGAAAAGAACATTTGACGGTATGATATGAGCTGTTTGAAACTTTTTTGTACTAGTTAATTCAGGTCTTCAATTGCCAAATTAAATGCAGTAAGTTAATGCAACCTATGGAATTCCTAGAGTTGTCTGAACATCATGATTACTTCTCTCTCTCTCTCTCTCTCTCTCTCTCTCTCTCTCTCTCTCCCCTTCTTCTTCTTCTTCTTCTTCTTCTTCTTCTTTTCTCTTCACTTGTATAGGGCTCAGGCATGCAGCTTTGAATTATCTCTTTGGATGGTGGATTTGTGTATGTCATATATGCTCATCATTATTTAACACACTTTGTAATGGGAATTTTCTCCTTTCTTTGAAGGGCTTCTGATCATGGCTGATACTCAATCACTCACTGCTGCACTTATTGATTCAACTACGTCTAAGATACAACAACTTCAGCAAGCATTCACTGAACTTGAGAGCCATAGAGCAGTATCTCTCAATTTGAAATGGAAAGAGCTTGAAGCGCACTTTTATAGTCTAGAGAGGTCCTTAAAGCAAAGACTTGATGAGTTGGAAGGCCAACAAAGGGAATATGAGACTAAGGTGTCGGAGACTAGAGAAATGTTGGAGAAGCGGGAAGCCGTTGTCGTGGCTAAAGAGCATACTTTGTTAGAGCGTTTACAGGAAAAAAGGGATGCTGCTCTGTTAGCTATCGGGGATGCCTTTGATAAGTACAAGAAGGCATCGGCGGAGCCTATTGCCAATGTTATGAGCAATGGCACTGCTGATCCTGTTATTGAGGAGAAGTTGGATGTTAAGGCTGGCGGAGTCAATCTGCTAGGCAATAAACCTGCCAAAAATGGGGATGTTGATGTCATGCCCCGTCCTGAATTGACAAAGTTATGTGAAGAGATGGATGTGAAAGGGCTGCACAAATTTATATCAGACAATCGTAAAAACCTTGCTGCCATAAGGGAGGAGATTCCTTTTGCATTGAAAAGTGCGGCGGACCCAGCGCACTTTGTTTTGGAATCTTTGGAAGACTTTTACTGTGTTGAACTGCCATCACATGATGGGAAGAAGGACTCAAGCCTTTTGGGCTTGCGTAGAACTTGTATCATGTTGTTGGAGTCTTTGGCTTCATTATTGTCAGGCACTGATGCCACTAAATCAGAATCTGCTTCTGATACTCTGGGAATCTCATGGAATATTAGAGCACAAGCAAAAGTAATTGCGGATGAGTGGAAGCCAAAGCTGGACGATCTCGATGCTGATGCCAGCAGTGGGAACTCTTTGGAAGTGCATGCTTTTCTGCAGCTTCTTGCCACTTATGGTCTCTCTTCTGAATTTGATCAGGATGAATTATGCAAACTCATACCAACTGTGTCCCGCCGCCGCCAAATGGCTGATCTGTGTCGCACACTTGGGCTGTCAGAAAAAATGCCAGGTTGGTTGGATCACTTAGCTGCATGATACCTTTTCTTTTTCTTTTCTTTTTTTTTTTTTTTTAATGATGATGAATAATTGCTCTGCTTCATAGGTTCTACTGAGCTGTATTTTCTGCTTATTTTGTTGCTATTTATGGCTTCATTATGCATTATATGTAAGTACATGCATTTGTAGTCATGCACAACCGAAAAAAGTTTATTGTCATAGAAGAATGTGGTTGAGAATTGTGAAATACCGAAATATTTCTTCTTGTGGTTGAGTTTTTTAGGTTGTGAATTAAACAAACTTAAAAAAAAAAAAGGAGGCTTGGGCTATCCTAGAAGATGGCAATATTTTGGAAAATAAGGTTTGAGATCAATAGTTTGGGATGCCTGCCTTTGGAGTCATCACCATTGGAAACCCAAAGAGTTCAACACAAGGGGAACTACTTGCTCAATGCATTCACAATAACAGGAGGGAAAGAATGAATTTTCATTGAATGCATAAATGGGAGAATACAAAGGAATTTATTGAAGATGGGATGTTAATCTTGCCTATTAGGAATCTTCTGTAGGATTTCCTTTCCTCTATGGATGGTTGCATGTCATTCTCTTTTTTCCAAATATGATTGTCTTTTCCCTTTCTAATTCATTAGATGCCAAACAATTATTTTATGTTGATTGCATATCAATCAATTATCTTGCTAGATTTAGGATATCTTCTTAAAATTTTCTAAACTAAGAATGTATTTCTGGAAAAACTTTCTTGAAAATTTGTGAAACTAAGAATGTAGGCCTAGAAAAATTCATTGGAAATTGCTCTGTTACGAAAGTTGACATGGATGGGCCCATGGGTTGGCTGACAATGGGATATGCCCAATTGGTCGGGCGTGATGGGCTGGCTGGTTGTGGGCCTATTTCTTGAGCTTCTTTTTGTAGACTTTGAGGCCATGATGCACTTGGTCTGGTCTACATCATCCACTCTGAGGCCCATCATGCGTTACTTTTTTCAGTTACATTTTTTATCTACTAAAATATTTCTGAAAGATGGAAGTCATAAGATGGTTTGGGCTCAACCGTGTCAATTTCTTTTGCCCTTCCCTCCTTTCATCTTTGGCATTTGTCTGCCATATTTTACCTGTTCTGCTTTGATTTTGTTATCAGGTGTAATTGAAGTACTGATCAATAGTGGAAGGCAAATGGAGGCCATAAACTTGGCCTATGCATTTGAACTTACGGAGCAATTTGATCCTGTGTCATTACTGAAAGCTTATTTGAAGGATGCGAAGAAAGCTTCACAGGTCAAAGGCGGAAATATGTCTCCAGGTTCCCAGGTGTGATTTGGAATGCTTCTCCATCCATTTTGTGCTTTGATTTATTTTTTATTATTATTCTTTCTTAAAACTTTGATTTATTTTTAGTTTATATTTCTAACATTGATTCTTCTGAGCTTTCCATTCAATTATTAAAATTGCGGTGCACAATGACTTAAACAGCAAGTTTTAACACTTCTTTTCTTACTTTTCTTTTTTTTACTCTGTTAAGTAGTCGCACATCCACCCACCCACACTACTCACGCAAGTCCCACTGCAACACAACCAGGAATCATGATTGTCTCAGTGGAAAGAGAGATGCATAAGCACTGTGCTATCAGTGGATTGGCAATGTTCTGACACCTATTTAGAAAATTAAATTGTCAGTCAGTAAATTGAGGTGACTAATGTAATCTTTTTTTTTTAAATGTCTAAGTACCAGTGAAATCATCTAGCACATGTTGTAGGGTTCATCACATCTATTCAAAACTCTGAACTTGTGAGATCTCAATCGTACAATATTGGGCACCCTTGTCTTGATAGACCATGGCCCAAATCGAATGAGTTTTTTTTTTTTTTTAAAGATAGAAAAAAAGAGAGGAAAGAAAGTTAAATAGAACATCACCCTTTGTTTTATTAATTATCTATGTTTATCTTCAAAAGTCCTTATTAAAATGTTGAGGCTTTACCACTTGGCACAGTTTTTGGGCTGTAACCCATCCAAGGTAGGACCTTCCATATTATCAATCTAGCTCTAGAGAAACACTAGAGTGACCATATTCCTAATTATGTGGTAAGAATCAAGAGAAATGGGGCTACAATGATGTGATGAATGCCAATTGAACTTACAAAAATAATTGTTCTCTATTTGATCATTTCCCTGACATTTCAGAATGATGCAAATGAGAAAGAGCTGTCTGCCCTCAAGGTTGTCATCAAGTGCATTGAAGATCATAAGCTTGAGGATCAGTATCCTGTCGATCCACTTCAGAAACGGGTTCTTCAATTAGAGAAGGCGAAGGCTGACAAGAAGAGGGCAGCTGAGGCCTCAAAACCTCAATCAAAGAGGCCCCGTGCCAATGGCAGCCCTTATGGGCCCCGTGTCCTTGGCATCCCTGAAAAGAGCTTCTATAGGGCACCTGAAAGATACCCATATATGTATGACAGGCCGTATGCATATGCACCCAACAACCTTGGTTCGTCAATGTTGGGGTCGGCTTCCTACACTATCTCTCCTACTCATGCAAGCTATTATGGAAATGGATATCAGTACCCAACTCCATATATACACTAGAGGTAAAGCTGACTCTGATCGGTCTTCAGTAGCTGTTAGTTTTATTAACCCTTTTCGATCTTATATGTTGACAGACATGGCTGTTGCATAGTTGGAAAGCTATTTATATGGTTAGTGTTTTAGAGTTGGGAAGCAGATGGTGCTGATATACTCTTAATAGCTTTGTATTATTTCTGTTGTTATGTATGATCTCTTTATTTCAAAAAAAAAAAAAAAAACTGTTGTGAAATGCTCAATGTTGTGAAATGCTCTTTATTTCAAAAGCCTCTTTTCTCTACTTCAGTTCAGACCCTTACAAGCCCTAGGGTTTTGTTAGGACGAGAAAGATGGGGAAAATGGATGTGGATTAGTTGTCTACAGTTGGTAGTGTGGGCATTTTTCTCGTCTTGTTCTCTCTGCACAAAATGAGGAACCCCTTCCGAGGGAAAGCTGGGAGTTACTTTTATTAGGCCAGTGTGCGCGTAACGATGGTAGTACTATGCTGTAGAAAATGCTTCAATATCCAACAGCTGCAAGTTTTTTTTATTGTTTGGTGCAATGCTTCTCTGCAGAAGGAAAATTAGATAGAAAACCCATTTTTATGATGGGGTGGAATTGATTTACTGCATTTGTGGAGTATCAGAGTGACCCAAAAAGGACACCTTGGAGAAATCTGCTTTTTTTTTTTTTTTTTTTGAAAAAGAAAAGAAATCATTCTTGGCGCTAACCAGCTGGTTAGCTTCTTTATCTTTTTTGGGTCTTGATGATGGAGAATTGATTCATGCATGCATTCATGGCACTAACCAGCTGCAGCCAGGGCCTAGGGCCTTCTGTTTGCATGTTTTTTGGGAAGAAATTCTATAGTTTATGGATATAGGGGGCAGTAATTGGGCTATTCAAGCAGGTGTAAGAGAACCAATTTCTGCGGGGAAAACTGCAAATGTATTTTTTCATGAAAACAAATTGAAAATTGACAATTGACAATTTAACAATTACCATTTTTATTGAAGTAAAGTTTTTCATTGCATGTTTGAGACCATGAGACCATTGAAAAACTTGAATGGGTAAGAGTATAATAGATGTTTTTCAAAAACCTTTTTTTTTTGTCCAAGTTTGGCTACTGGTCAGAAGTGATAATTTAAACTTGGAGACTCTGGAATCTATCCATGGGCATGTGAATTATATACTAAGGCGCCAATTGCCAACACCACTCAACCATGAGAGAATTTTACCATATATGAATAAAAAAAATTTCTAAAAAAATATCATCTTCTATTTAGGTGGGTCCCATCAATATCCAACATTCGATTCATAAAAAAATAAAAAATAATATGGATTTGATGGGTGGTTTCTATAGAATCACATCTTCTATTTAGTTTCCTTTTTCAACCGTTTTCATGGGCCTTTATTTTCAATAAGAAGTTGGTTTCAGTGTATCATAATCTGACAACCCTTGGACCATTTTGGATCATTTGATCCAGTGATTCAAAATAACCCTGCCTGACATTGTGGTGGAGCCTACTATTACTGCCACTGAATGCAATAGAGCTGTGACATACAATTAATGGTGAATGTTGGGCAAACGAGACATTCACATATCTCCTTTCCCATGGGTACACGAAGAGGAGAAGGGATGCCACTACTTCAATTTGCAGATGACATTCTCCTCTTCTCTAATGTTAAGGTCTCTAAAATCTCATTAATTGGGTATCTGCTAGATGCCAAGGAAGAGGCTGGGCAGAATACAAATAAGAACAAAAGTCGAATCATCTTCATCTTCTCCAAAAAATTACCTACATAGAAACAGGGAGAGGTAGCGGATAGATTAAGGATAACAAATATAGTGGAATATGTCGACTATTCAGGACCTCAAGTGAGAACCCTCAGGATGCAAGCAACAAATCTTTGAAGGAGAACACAATTCATAATCTTAACAGGAAAATCTCGGGATGGAGGGCACCACCAACACCAAGTCAAGCTAGAAGGATAGCTCTGCTAAAATTTATTTGCTCAAATCTACCCAATTATTGGCGGAGTAGATTGCCATCTCAAAAATACCTCAAAAAAGACTCTTTACAATCAGTTAGGCCATGCACAGGTGATTCAGTTCTATGGAAAAACATAATCGAGCACAAAATTATAACAGACAATCTTCAATGGGCAGTAGGAAATGGGAATATGGTTAATATCATGGAAGATTGTTGGATCCTAGAGATTGCAAAATTGAAATATTTACCACGCAAAGAAGGAACCCAAGTAGAAAACATTTCCCAACTAGTCAAAGAACTCACTAGACAAAACAAATAAGGGGACTTGGAATGAGGGTCTAGACAAAATCAGAAACTTCTGGGATGGAGATGGTGCAACAAGTAGAGCAATGATTCCACTACGAGGGTTAGACATACCTTGTTGGAAAGATGAAAATGCCGGTAATTGCACAACTAAAGCTTTATATAAATCCTTAGGCCACCCAATTCCTGGTCCACAACTACCCTGGAAAAGACTAGTAATTATAGATTCCATAAGTTCATTGATATGGAGGCTACTTATGAACAGTATCATGACGAGAGGATACCTTTTGCACCTGACCTGTCCTCCATGCAGGGAGGATACAAAGACACGGTGGACCACCTCTTTGTCAATTACCCTTTTTCGAAAACAATTCGCGAAAGAAGACATCCAAAAAATTAATTTTAGCAAGCCTGCTAAATTTCCCTCTGCCTCTGTAAAGATATGCATGAAGAAAACTTGTTTATAGGATACGCCCTCGTTATAGCCAAATCTTTATCAGAAGAAGAAAATATCCCATTGGCAATTAATGGGAATATGGAAAAACAATACCATCATGGCAGGGTGTCTGTCGCAGGGAAGCTAATCATTTAGTTGACGTACTCTCCAAATGTAGGCCACCCACCTTTAAATTATGGAATGCAGAATTACATAAACATGTCTTTTTTAGTATATGTAAGAGATTCAGATGGCTAAGGATGCAATAGGGAGTATAGAATTTGTAACATAGAAAGTTAGCTTTATCATGTGAAAGTTACAGTAGTTTATAATCTTAGGCATGCCACAATTCAGTTGGAAAGTTACAGTAGTTTATAATCTTATGCATGTTTATGTTCTGTAGGAGTCTTGCTGTCTTTTGTTGTTGCTGTGAGAAGTGCGGTTGGTATATCTGGTTGTGCAAGACTTCTCTTTGTTGTTCGTTTTGATATAACATAATCCTACTTAGCAAAAACCAATATATATACATAAAAATTTTATAAAAATAAAAAATAAAAATACATACCCTACATAATGCGTCCTTATGAATTGAATGATCATGCTATTTGTTTGTCGGCTATGAGTCTCTATGACGAACAAGAGAATGAGGTCAGCGTTGCATTACTTCCTCACTACTTACCAGTATCGTGGTATCTAAACAGTCTACACTCTGAACAGACTTGTTCACCTCCTGAGCTCGTTGCGAATGAACTTGCGTGGTAATCTTTACAAACATCTTGTGAATAGAGGTGTGTAAAGAAATATATGTTACACATTTGAAATAGAATATAAGTAAATGGGTAGTAATCATTCCAATCGTTGAATGTACTAGATCTAATAGAGCTGATGTTCTACAAAAAGATTATCATTGTAAATGCCTCTTTCCCAAATATTGAATCATTGACATCCATTTAGTGGAACCCATTGTGTTGAAGGCTTAACCTTTTCAAATTGGAGTCTGGACACTCCACTAGTAGTGGGGTCCACATTATCAACAGCGTGGATCAACATACCATGGTCTCTATGAAGGGTATCTCTGCAAACTACACATTTGCTGAAATGCATGAATAGCAGGTTCTTACCAAAATCTAGATTATAAAAATATTAACTCTGACAGTACAAAAGATAATATGGAAGTGATCATACTGCTTAGCCAAACTATCAATGTTATTTTTCTATTCTTATTTTTTTCTTCTAAAGGACAAGTCTACTCTCAATGCATACCAAAATGGATGTACAAAAGGCCCAGTTGAATCAGGGCCAAACAAAAACATGCCCTGGTTGTTTCCATGATCAAATAGATTTTTACTCTTCCTAAAAATTAAGATCACATGCAAAACTATTAGAAATTAAAAATCTTATAATATAAAAAAAAGCGCATTAGCTTCATCTCTATATTTACTCTTCGTTTTTCTAATGCTTCCATCTTTTTAATTTTTTAGGTACATAGATCATCAAAATGACAAAACTGCAAGAGAGAATGCCAATATACACTAAGTTAATAAAACTCTCCAATCGCCAGATAGTTGCAGACCAAAGAGTGATATCCACATTAGGACTAAAGGAAAAGAAGAATTAATTCCTTAAAATAAATTAAAAAAACCACAAAAATCCGTCTCCTTCCTCTTCCTCATCTCCTTATCTACTCTTGGTTCATCTTTCTATTTTCCATCTTTGTTTCCTGATTCTTTTTTCCTTTCCCTGTTTGGTAGCTTGTAGGAGAGTCGTGGGACAGAGGGGAGGTAGAGATTTGGTGGGTTGGGAGAGATACAAAGAGAAAGGGGAGGGTGGGGTGTGGTTTTGGATGGGATGGGAGAGAGACGAAGAGATGGGAGGAGGTGTTTATTTAGGAGGGAAAAATCCATGGCACCCATGGTATAGCGGTTTAGATTTTGAAAGTTCATAGATGGCCTTATAGAGCTAAAACAAACACAACTTTTCCCTTTGGTAATCTATGAGAAGTAAAAGAATGACATCTCTCATTCAAATCACAGTAACCACCAAAATGAATACAATCAGATCAAAAGGAGAAAACAACTTTTTGGGTGGTAAAATATAGATGAAGTTTGATGTTGACTTAAGACTAGCCTAGATCCAGGAAAAATTTGGGATCCACTCAATACTATGTGCTGTTTCTATGTCTCTAATATTTTTCACCATCTTTTAGCTAAAAAAAAAAGTCACAACTCTTTTTTGTACTTCTAACTAGCTGAAAAAACTGTGAGAAGCAGAGGGTAGAACAAACCCACAGCCTACAAACACCTGGTCTGAACTAGGACTCATCCCAATTTAATATTTGATCAAATCATCACTTTTTTTTTTTTTTTTTTGCTAGAAAAAGGATTTATATTAGAACAAGCAAACAGATACAACATAGTGACAGGGTCCCACTAAACCAACTAGAAAACCACATACTAAATCAGAGATAACATCAGACTGCAGGAAGGCACCACAACAGACCCAACAAACCAGACTCGCAGAGACCAACCAATAACTACAACAGAAGCCCAGGCAGTTGGGAGCCTGGGCCCAAACCCCACCCTAAAAAACTAGGAGAATAACCAAGTTTTCAAATGATTAAAACCATCTGAAGAGGGGCCAGCATCAAATCATCATTTGCAGTTGGATTGCATCACAACAAAAGATGCAGTTATAAAATCATTAAATCTGATGCTCTAAAATTAAAAGTTGAGATAATCAGATTAAAGTGATATTCGGTCAACTCCTATTCATATCTTTAAAGAGCACAGGCTATACCCATTGTTGTTCTAATGTAGCAGTTAAAAAGAATCTGAAAATTTCAAAGATTAAAATAAAAATGGAGATCCTTTAAAAGAAGAGAATATCACAATATTCTCAAACCATCAGCAAATTTCAAACAGAAAAATATCTGGATAAAAACAAAAAGAAAACAGTAAAAAATCATTTTTAAACATTTTAAATATATGGTTAAAAAGAAAAAGACATCAGTAAAAACTCATTTTTTTAACATTAATATATCCATTTAAAATATTTTCTATTGTTTAAACTAATATTATTACCCACACCCCTCTTTTTTTCCTTTTTATCAGGAACATGATGAATTCATCATTATCTTTATAGAAAACTTATATTTGAAAATATCACAATATTATTCCAAGAAGACACACTAACAAGAATCAAATTTTGTGACAATGACCTACAACACACTTTCCCTTCTTTTTCTCTCTGTTGCATGTAGCAGCAGCACTAATATATTTAGCAACCAAGCTGTTCCAGTTTCAAAGAGTTTCTCTCTCAAATGTTATATATATATATATATATTTTCCTGCATACACCACTTTAGAATGGAATTTGAACAGTCCAGGTACATCATTGCCATCATCATGTTACTATCCATCACTAGTACATTGTAACCAAGCTAGGGCCACAAAGCCTACCAAGGAATGAACCTAGAACTAAAATTTCCTTCTTTTTTTTTTTTTTTCCTAACAGTGAGATATTCTTGCCGCCCAAGATATGACACCTGCAGTGTAACTAACGACACCCTTTAACCAGACAGAAACACAGAAACGAAAACCACACCATCCCCCCCCCCCCCTTTTCTTTTTTTTTTTCCTAAATTCAGGTCAAAGATGAGGTATAGAAAATGGAATAAGAGAGAATATATGTAAAAGAGATGAGAAGTCTTACAGGTGATTTGAAGCAGGCCTATACAACACCACCACTCTCAAGCTTTTCTATTCTAGCAATACACTCCTCCATGCACTCCTTATACCCACCTGCATTATGCACGTGCCGGGCAAGCTCCAAGCCTATCTTCATCCATCTCATTGCCACATCCATCTGACCGAGCCTGCCGGGCAGGACAGACCGGTTCCATGCAGTTGTGGCGAGCCACTTCCCCTCCTCTGCAGGGTACTCTCCCTCCTTCATCCCCACCAGGATCCTGCAGGCATTCCTGTACATGGCATAGGCCTCATTCTCCGCATCACCATTCCGGATCCCTGCTAGCATGATCAGCTTCCTGATGACGAGGGCTACAACCTGGTAGTCGGGCACGGGAGAGGCAATGAGTGTGGTGAGGCAGCTGTTGAGTGCGAAATGAGCTGCTTCTGGGTTCGGGTGTGGGCCTTGAGAGGCAGCCAGACCCATCTGGAGGAGGTGCTGTGGTGTGCACTGCTTGGAGGAGGCAAAGCTCTTTATTAGATGGAGCTGTTGGGACTGAGTGTTATCTAGTCGACGACATAGATGGTAGGAGTTGAATGTGTGAAGGAAGAAGAAGCTAGGGTCGATGGTAGCTCGGTCATCAGTTGGTTGGGTTGTGGTGGACATCGATGTTAGTATCTGCAATACATTGATGGAGAGAGTGAGTTCTGAAGGCATTCATGGTGTGTTTCGATGGAACCAACTACAAATCAAAATTACTTTTGAAAAACTTGAAAGAACTTAAAGTCACAGATTGTGGTTACTGTTATTTTATCAAAAGAATTTTCCAAATTAATACGTCTTTGACAATACTTCTTTACTGTCTTACTATTGTGAGTGGGCTTGACTATTGAAAATAGTAGTGAAAGAATTAAAACTCTAAAGTGGGACCCAACTATTAAAAAAAATTGATCCACTAAAAGCACTGTTTATTCGTATTTTGGAATTTTACCCCAATAGAGAGTTCATGCTCACATAGAATTGAGCATTTAATTAAAAAAAATGTGATTAATCCCATCTTATGCATATTTATAAATCAGTCAATCTCCAAAGAACCATGAATATGCATAATATGGGGCTAGTCAGTTAAGCTTGTGCTACCAACTGCACTATCTCCCGGGGGTGGGGGGGGAGGATGGGGATGGGGATAAACAGAGAGATTGAACCAAGATTTTTTAGACTGCCCATGGACTGGAAGGGTGTTTGTTTTCGATAGGTGGAGTCAAAGCCTCAGAGGATCAGGACTCTAAAAGTTGACTGGAATGAGTAAAAAATGTAAAAATCATTCACTATGTGTTTGCAATTGGGGTCCATCCAAAGTTGGAAAAGGGAGACAAGTTAGCAAAACTTTTGTTACCTTTCCAGCTCTGTCCAGCAATTCAACTCCTCTTTTCACATCCAAATCCTCCAAAACGGCATCCTTCTCCTTTTCATTAGTGATCATGGCAGAGACACTCAAGATCAATGACTTGCAAACCATGGCAAGGCTTCCTCTATCTGCTTCACCTCCCATCACACCATAGAACTCTGACGCCAACATGAATCCCTGTGAAGAGAAGTCATATTTCTTCTCTTTACCAGTTTTTATACCCATGTTCCATGAATTCCCCGCAAACCAGTTCAGTTCGCGACTACCAACTGCCCCATCTCCAAAGAACTTTTCAGCGCCAAGCTCGGCCATTCGGGTCCGAGTGCGGTTCATGCATCTCAAGATCTCATGCTCATTGTCGGAGCCGTGGAAGAGGATGGCGACGAGGCTGCGGAGAACAGCAACTTCCGGCATGGGCATTGGTTTTTCAGGGGCATAGAGGTCGAGTAGGGTGGACAAGGCAGCGGCGGCTACTGGTAGTGACTGACAAGCCATGGCTTCATGGGCAGACAGGGTGAGGAATTCTGGGTTGAAGTCGAGGCAGTTTAACATGGATTGGATCTGTTCGATGGCCGCACTTTCGTCCTTCTTTTGCAGGCAGATCTTCAACTGCAGAAATCAAGAGGTGTTTTGATAAATACATGGGCCAATAAACTGCTCGTAAAATGGCCATTTCATGCATGGTAGATGGCATATTTTATTACAAAAACCAGATGTATTCATATGGATGAATGGATAGGTCGGGTGCAAGTCTACTCCGATTAGATATACTGCTTATTCTATTAGACCCAGAGTCATTCCTAGCTTCCTAGTCAGACCCGAGCCCAGCCTTTCATAATGTAGATGTCATGTGGCCCATCCGGGTTAGATATCATGGGCCAGGTCATGAAATCTGACCCGACCTTATATGACCAGAAAATATGCGGGTTAAAGCCCAGACTATTTAGATAGATGACCAGGAAAAAAGGCAGGTCCCACCACTTGGGCATAAAAACCTCAGCCAAGCAAGCTGGACCTAGAAATGGGCACTACCAGAGAGTGGGACCATTGAGAATTTTCTGAGCCAAAAGCTATAGAATCATAAAAAGGGGCCCACCATTAATATTTAAATTGCTTAAAATTACTCATAAGCCTCATCATTGAGGAAAATTTTGCTCCAAAAAGAGGTATACCAACCATAGGATTAATCCTGCCTATATAGTATGTGAATAAAATAAGAAAGGAGCTAAATCATGTGTTTACACATAATCGGCGGGTGATGGGTACAACTCGGAATAGACTAAACATTTTTTTTTGTGAAAAAACAAGGTGGGAGACACTGCTTTGATAGGTTCAGATTAAAAGGTAGGCCACACTGATGGATTTATAGCATTGGGCTCAAAGAGTTCTGGGTGCTACTCTTACTAGATGCATCCGGACTCTTACCATGATTTAGAAACTGAAAACTAACACTCATGCTAAGTTATGATTATCATATCTTATCCCCGATAGAGCATACAAATGAAACAAATGGGGTGGACTCAGATTGAAGCGAGAGCAAAGAGGACCATTATTACTCTCCAAGAGCCGAAAATTTTAACAAAACTGTGTATGGATGACCCAGGAATTGGATCCAACCGTCTATAAGGAGGCTTGGACCACATGGATCAGACCCAAACTTGACCCGTTTGAGTGAATCTACAAAGAGAAAAATACTACTTTACAATCTCATCTGTCATCCTTACCTTGAAAAATGCGCATGCTATGTTAGGATTCAGCTGGAAAAAGAAGAGGGAAACACAAATCAGGTTACAGAAGCAAATGGCGTTTGAAGAGAAGAGAATAGGCTAACATATGGACCTTTTGGGCCTCGTTGATGTATTCTTCAGCTCGATCGAGCTGGGATAGCCCAAGGTGGCAGAGACAAAGGACCCTGAAGCTCTTGGCTCGTAGAATCCTATTCTCAACATCATGTGGCACGTAAAGCATCGATTTCTCGAACATCTCCGCGCTCACTTCATAGTCTTTTGATCTGAAAAACTCAGCTCCGCTGCAAACAGATCAGATGTTTGCAAAAAAAAAATTTAGAAATTACAAATCAGAGAAAGGAGTTTAACAAAATACTGCATGTTGTAGGCCCACATGGGCTCAATAAGGCTAGTCCAAGATCCAGTCAGATGATCCTGTCAAAGCAAAACAGTTGGTGGGCTCCCGTTGTTCTCAACAGAACACGCTTCCTATAACAGTTCAGGATTTAGGTTCATGATTCACTTCATGTCAGCTATCGAAGTTTGCTTCTCATCACCCATCTAATAAGATTCTCTATTTATATTCAATCAATGCTATAATTAGTTGCAAGATGTGCGATTTTGGGAGTGATTTAGAGTGATTACAAATGATTTTGGGAGTGATCGGAGTGGATAATTGCATAATTTGTGTGCTAGTGAATGATTGTGAAAGTGATTAGAGGGGATAATCACAATTACCCATACCATTTCAGGGAAGCGATGGACGGCTAAAAAACCTCTATAAAGGCAGCTAGCAACTTTGCACGGACGTGATTTTCCTGGCCGGTGGGGCCCACCAACAAACCATGACCAGTCCTAACATACGCTTATTTCATGCGCGGGGCGCTAGTTAGCGACGAACCTGTTCCACAGCACGGCGTGCATAGCCCACCTATCCTTCCCGTCTCCGGCGAAAAGAGTCACCACCCTCTCATCCGCCACCAGCTCCGCCACCACCTTCGCCATCATCCTCCCCCCCTCTCCGCCTCCACCTAAAGCTGCGAGCCTCTGCACCACCCGAACCGCCGATCCGGCGCTGACGTGGCACCTCCCCATCATCCCCAAAAAAATCCCCTTCACCGCCTCCGCCCCCGCCACCCCCGCCCCTTCGAAAAACGCCTCCACCGCCGAAACACAAACGCCCTCAGGAACCTCCTTATTTACGACCATGCCCCTCAGCTCCTTCTCCGCCTCCTTACACCTCCCCAATCCCAACCACGCCTTCATCGCCAAAAACCCCACGCTCGCATGCTCCCCGCAAGTGCCGCCACCCTCCCTCAAAACCCTAACGCACTTCACCACGCTCTCGAACTCCTCCCTCTGCAGATGCGCCGCCGCCAGAAACCGCAGCGATCTCGACCGTAGATCTCTCAGATCTAGTGTTTTCGCGACCGCCGATCCCTTATCGCACAGATCGACCGCTTCCTCGATCAGCTTCAGTGCTTCGTTGCTTTTCGATCCTTGATCTTTCGACAGCACGAACTTCCCAAACTGCAAGTACTGCTCTGCTAGGGTTTTGTAGCTCTCGATCTTACCAAATAGGAGGTTTTTCGATCGATTGAGCAAGGCGAAAGCGACATTCCGATCTGAGATTTCCCATGCGGTTCGAGATCTCGCGATGTTCAGATCTAAGAGGAATCTCTCCTCTTCCGCGTCAGAAACCCGTTCGATCGCTATCTTCGACACCTGATCTGTTGCTCGATCGAAGCAGCTCTCTGCGAGATCGAATTTTCGCAGATCGTGCCAGATCACGCCGGTTTTGTAGAAGAAGGAGGCGGATTTGAAGGCGGGAGATGGAATGCAGGCGACTGGTCCGGCAATTTGGAGGAGCTCGGCGGAGATCTGGCGGAGCTTGGCGTTTTCTTCGGCGATCTTGTGGCGGAGATCGGGAGGTTGTTGGGAGCGGATCTCGACGGCATTAGTGAGGTCGACGCAGGCGTTCCAGAGGCGGTAGCTGAGCTTCCAGAGGTGGAGCTTGGCGGATTCCGGCAGTGGCGGCAGTGGATGGACGGAATTGAGGCGAGATAGGGGCTTTTGGAGGGAGGAGGAGAGTTTTCCGGCGAGGAGATCGTCGGGAGAGAGGTGCTCGGCTTCTTTGACGAAAGCTTCGATTTCGTCGACGGGAAGGGAGGGAGAGGCGGAGACGGCGGCGGGAGGTCGGAGATCAGGTGAGAGTTCGGAGATTCTCATTTGGCGGGAATTTGAATCGGGAGTCTGGAGGTGTTGTAATTTATATTACTCTAATAAATAAGGAGGGAAAGGATAAATCTTATGGTTTTTCTTTTTGTATATTAACCCTTCACATTTTTTAGGATTTAAAAATAGACCCCTGTAGTTTCCGCATTGAAGAGTGATGCATCTCTGCAGATTTTGGGGATAAGACAGGTATTAAAGACTGTACCTACTGGGGTTTATTTCTAAATATTAAAAACTCTAGGGGGTATATGGTATATTGTGGTGTTTGTGCATGTGTTGGTTGGGTTCATACCCAGCCATGTGGTCCAAACCAGGCAGTAGCCCCTATGTATAAGATTGGTCTCCTAATCCTAGTCTTTGACTCTCCAATCAATAGAAATGCATATTGAATTTTGACCATTGACTAATTTTCTTTATATTACCTGTCCAGTTAGATGAGACTAGAAAAATCTTGCACTTATTAATTGAGTAGCAACCATTGCCTCTACTTGTTTTCAACCCAACAAGACACTATCTGTCTAATTTATGATTCAGTTAGTCCATTTTTTTTTTCCTAGTGTGAAACTTCCGACCTAATTAATGAATGGGGGTATGGGTTTAGTCCATTCTTTCTATTCAACAAGCAAAACCTGATAAAAATCCAACCCAACCTGTCTAAATAATGTATACATTGAGCCTATACATGTTACCTGTCGGGATCTATTAAATTCAACCCATTTCCACCCCTACTTGAATTTTGGACAATATGGAAATTAAAGCTTGATCAAAGGTGGATTTCATTAGCGATGATGCACATATAATTCATAGATACGGCAAGGACACGCCGTAAATACGGCCGGAACACGGATTTTACACATAAAAAGTAAAGTATCAGATATAATACGACACGATACGTTGTCCATTTTAAAATATACGTACATCATAATTCATTTGCATAGCAAATCTTAAGTAATTCATATCTTTCAATAAAAATAAAAAAGATATTAAACAATTCATCAACCAGTGTTGACCGCACCTTCCAATATCACTAGTTAAACAAACACAAAAGTCAACAAAAGGACGACTCATCACCTCCTCACTTAAACTACACAAGGTTGGATTTTGACTCTTGGGAAAATTTGTACCAACAATAGGGATTGACAACGTGGTTCAGTCCGTATCTCACAGCTAAACTGTTTGTTATGTTGCAGAAAACCAGGGAGGCGACTGAGAGAAAGAACACAATCAACTGAAAGGTATTAGTATTACTTCCAATCTTGAGAGAGAGAGAGAGAGAGAATTTGGATCTTCTCCTATGCTGTGTTACTTTTTAATTAAAACTGTAATAGATGGCTTTGCAGATCTTGATTTTGGATTAAAAGTCAAGCGACCCAGTTGGGAATTTGTTCATTGATGGCTTGTGGATGCAACTTCTACTATGGTTAGTCTTGATCAGTGGAAAGGGATTTTCCCACAAGAAAACATATAATCTGGACCGTCTTAAAAGCTTAGGGGCTATTTGGGTCTTGTTTGTTAAATGCATATCAATCATTTCTCTGCTTCTTCTTTTTTGTTAAATGAATATCAATCATTTCTCTGCCTCCTAACCTCATTGTTTAAATTTGGCCAACTTGAACTTAACTACTCTGTTCGGAATCAGTTAGACCCGTTTCACTCAGTCAGCTGACCTGACATCATTGTTTAAATTTGGCCGACTTGAACTCAACTGCTTTGTTCAGAATCAGTTAGACCCGTTTCACTCAAGTCAGCCGACCTGATTAGGGTGTGTCAAGGTGAGTTTTGAATTTTTGTTGTCAATGGACCAGGGTAGGACAGGTTCCAAGCTTTAACATGGTGGATAAAGTTTAAGTTGCCCATGTGACCTAGGGATCAAATGTTGTTAATAGTATGGATCTAACTGAGACCTGACCAAAGCCACTCATTTGGTAGTTCAATACTGATTCAGTCTAGTTCACAAATTTTATCAAATGTCCCCATGTCCAACTTCATTTTAGAACTTCAACAGTTTTTTTATTATTTACTTATATTGAATGTATATTTTTTAAATTTTTATATTTTCTGAATTACCCTTATTTAGAAGGGATTTTGTATTAAGTTATCTTAAATCAAGATTCAAAAGAGGATGTATTAGTAAGGTTGTGGATCATTACTTAAAAAGTCTCTGACAGGGTTGTTCATTCAGTGATATTTCAATAGTGGACTTTACAATTTAAATAAAATTAATGCTGAACGAGAAAATTGAATTGATACATTAAAGTTGGAGAACCGTAGAAAAAAAAAGAGATATGAATCTACCCTATTCAATTGGTAAACTTTCCATTCTGAGTGTGAATACGAATTCGAAGAATTACTTCCTGGAATACCCTTTAGCATGTGTATCTTTGTTAGTATGAATCAAATTTGATTGATGGTGTTGCAGTGGGTTTTGATACATAGACTGGAATACTCCATACCACTCTATTGTTTTTGTAACCATATGAAATGGAAGCATCTTCAATTCTACTGAGAGATACCCTGTAATTGTGTTATTGTAGGTAATGGCCGACGTGTGAAAAGAGAAAGGGAGCAATGGTTCCTGAAAAATGGAGCTCGACTCTTGCAAGAGCAAATCTCAACTTGTGAGGGTAAAGTCAAACCACTTCAATTCTTCTACGCAAAGGAGCTATCAAAGGCAACCAACAACTTCGATAAGAGACTTATTTTGGGTTCAGGAAACGCATACACCACTTACAAGGGAAGCCATGAAGGCCGCACACTTGTTATTCGACAATCAGCTGGTCGCTATGAGCACTGCGTAGACCGTGTTTTCAATGAGATTGTCATGCTGTCCCAACTAAATCACAGGAATGTGGTGAGGATCTTAGGTGGTTGTTTTGAGACTGCAATCCCCGTGCCAGTTTTCGAATTCGTAAGCAAGGGATCTCTGGATCGCCATATCCATACAAAGGACCTTTCCAATAAAATTTCTTGGGAGAATCGTCTAAGAATCGCGACTGAAGTAGCAGATGCGATTGCCTATCTGCATACAGGTACCTCTATACCAATTGTGCATCGAGACATAAAATCCTCAAACATTTTATTGGATGAACACTACACCGCCAAGGTTGCTAACTTTGAGCTGTCTATATCAATCCCCTTGGGCAAGACACAGGTAGAATCCATTGTTGTAGGTACTTTTGGGAGCATCGATCCAGACTATTGTAGTACTGGACGAGTAACAGAGAAGTGCGATGTTTATAGCTATGGGGTGCTTCTGCTTGAACTTTTAACTGGGAAGAAGACTTTCGAACGGAGGGACACTGGAGAGCGTGGTGGATCTCTGTTGGTGGACTTTGCAATTTCATCGATGAAAGAGAATCGGCTACACTTGATATTTGAGTCTTGCATTTTGAAGGAGAGTAACATGGAGCAATTAATGGCTTGTGCAGAGCTTGCTATGAAGTGCATCAAATGGAAGCCAGATGAAAGCCCAACAATGAAGTCAGTTGTGCAAGAGCTCAGGCAAATAAAAGAGATCCTCTGAAAGAGACAATTTAGAAGAACAAGTTCTATTTACAAATCGAAGTAGAAAAGGATACTCAAGAATAGAAGTAGGAAATTCATGAAGGCAATGTTCTTAAGCTTTATTTGTTTAGTGTATCTCTATGAATTGCCCATGTAATCCATTCCCCATATATACATATTCAGAACGTGGTTTCTTATGGCTGAAGCTAATGCTGGTTCTTTTTTCTTTCTTTTTTTCTGAGTAGTTGCATTTTGTCATACCCCATGTTTCATAGCTCTCTTCGCAATATTAGTTGTTTTTTTTCTTTTAGTTTTAGCGATTAGTTCATTACCAAACCAAAACTCTACAGCCACAGAAACATCGAGCGGCTATAACTGTGTTCCCATTTCCCAACCCCAAAAGGTTGGTCATTCATGATTAAACCACAATGGGAAATTATAATGGATCAACCAGCTATTATTTGGGAAGGATTTGGTTAAAATTGGGGTATGCAGGGGATCATTTCTCAGGGCCTATTACAGGGGAGCTTTGAAGAGACAATTTTTTTCATTCTAAGATGAGTTCCGCTTCAACTTTTGTTTGTTTTGGAGCAGTGTAGAGGCCATAAGAGCATAATCTCAAAAGAAAGTTGGTATTTTTTTTTCCTAATGTGCTAACCAAGCAGAATTCTCTGTGCATGCAGCTGACTTATGATTTGCTGCAACTTCATGTTTTGTTGACACATGAGCGCTGTGGTCACAGTGGTGGCACAAAAGAACCAAAACTGGTTTGTTGAGTCAAATCAACAATAACAAGAGATAAAGAGGAAGAGAAGTATAAAACTGTTTATTGCGAGAAATCCATGATAGCCCAGTGGAAAGGGGAATCCCATCCCAACTTACCTTGAGTGCCAAGGATCGACCCGGCCTCATACTTTTTATAAGTGGGAATGTGTGGCGGATCATGGAACACTATGGTGGAATTAACACAGGCAGAGCACAACCAATCACTGGAGCACCCTATGAGATGACCCCTTGGCTGATAGATTAGACTAGTTTAGGAATATGATTGTTTTTAATTCCGCCCCATGTAACTGAGAGAGGGAAGAAACAAAAGTATTATAACAAAATGAACATTGTTTTTGGGTTATTACTAGGAGAGCTCCTTTTAAAGTCTAATGTGGTTCATATATGATTTTAAAACAAAGTTTAGAACAGTGCATCATCCTGCGTCAAAACCTGAATGTATGGACTCATTTTATGTGGGCCTCAACAAGACACATGTCACCTGATTTGGCAAGTGAAGCTGGACATTTAACACCCTGTGTAGTGTGTACACATTTTTTGAACTTTTAAAATCTATTTTACGATTCAACCAGATAAACCAGTATATTTATTCACTACAACAAATTGCATATTTGCCGATGAATCTTGCCGATGTACTCTAATTAAATATGTCGCAAAAAATGTGTTTAGCCTACGCATCATAACGTTAGCAAAACATAATAATATATTGGACAAGTGGTGGATAAAGTCTCGCATTTGATTTAACTTCGTCCACTGTTTGAGATTAATCATTGATTATCATAAATAAATAAAAAAACAAACAAAAGTATATCGATTGACAGCGGTGAAAATTAGAGTGTAAATTTGAATAGGTTTGAATAAAGTTTAGATTGTATTTTCTATCTTCTTCTCTCTTCTTCTTTGATATAAATTGGGGTATTTTCTTGTAATGAAAGTACAATAAATTATATTCAAACTTATTTTCTCAAATTTTCATAGAACACTTTGCTAACCAAACACCTATGATTGTTTTAATGAACTCAACATATTTATGATCTTAGAAGAATCACGACCGTAGAATCTTACATCCCATTGAACTACCACTTATCCCAAAATCAATTGGTGATGAGAACGGCACAACAATGGTTTTGTGGTGAGGGCAAGGACTCGACCACAATTATTACCGCTTAGGAGCGAGGGTGGATGTGCCGCCGCAACTCCTTTTGCGCAATTCTCAAAACCTATCAGACTCTGATACCACTTGTAGACCTGTCATGCTTTGATACCACTTGTAGAATCTTATAACCCATTAAACTACCACTCATCCAAAAATCAATTGGTGATAGGAACGGTGAGGGCAAGGGCTCGACCACAATTATAAACGCTCAGGAGGGAACGTGGATGTTGACCTCAACAACAACTCAAAATAGGAGAATGTACATTTACTTTTTTTTATAAACTGCTCTTTTGTTTTCTTTGTTTTTTCCTTTTCCCTGCAGTGTAATGCCTTTTTGCTTTGAATTTCTAAAAATCCTAACCAATATCTTGCATTAGGGCACGTTTGGTAAACGGTGAAGAATCCTATATTTAGAGGATTCTCTCCATCTCCAAAGAAAGTCACTATCCTCAAGTAGAATTCTCAATGAAAGTTCCATGTTTGGATGGAGGAAGGATTCTTAGAAGTTGTAGAATGTATGATCCAATTGATGTTTATACAAATATCTCAAGATAAAGTAAAGATCAACGGTTGTAATTTGGTCACCTTACCGTGTTTGACCGTCCAGAACTAATGACCGGTTTTGATCTTGATCGTGGACCCCACATAAACCCAAAAATGAGAAAAAAACGGACTGTTTTCAATAATAGTTTGCACAGTAAGACATTTTGGCACATATCTGGAGATTTAAGATGAATTAACGGCTGATATTTGATGAAGTGGCCGTTTTGGAGTTTTTAAAGATGACTAACGGTTTGGATCTTGATTAGGGAATCTAAAAGGTACATTCCCAAAGCAAAAACTTATTAGGGCCACATTACTACTTACCTTTACTGTCACTTATCGTCACTGTCCCTCACGGTTTTAAAAATATCTCAAGATCTAAGATGAATCAACGGCTGAAATCTTAGAATATAGTCGTTATGGACCTTCTTAACACAATTAACGGTTCAGATCTTGATTTTGGGGCCCACAAGAACCAGAAAATTGAAAACAAGGGACTGTATTTAATCCCGTTTTTTGGCCACTGCATCACAGAATATGACATTTTAACGGTTTGGACGATTTTGTAAATATCTCACGATCTATGATGAATCAACGGCTGAAATTTTGTGACATAGCCGTTTTGAACCTTCTTAACACTTTCATCGGTTCAGATCTTGATTGTGGGGCCCATAGAAACCAAAAAATGCAAAAAACCGATCTGATCTAAATTAACGCCTGAAATTACTGTAGCTCCGCAAATCCTCACTTGCGTGGATTCCACGGATCCGAGGGGAGGGGGTCTGACGCCTAAAATAATTGGAAACGAGGAATCCTCGCATCCATTCAAGGCTTTTCCTCGCTGAACCAAACGTGGGTTTTCCACGGAATCGCGGAAAACCCTCAGAAATCCGCGGCGAGGATGTGTGTCAAACGTGCCCTTAGGGTCTATGATTAAGAGAAAATAAGAAGGAGGAGTGAAAAAAGATATAGAGGAGGTGGGTGCCGGCATAAGAGAAGAAGGTTATCGTGACCTCATCTTCACTCACATTCAAAGAACCTTGAAACATGACTCCCTGATTTCATCTCCATATCACAAGACCAATGGATTCAAAGTTCAAACCATGGCCCATGGGGTATGGCGTGTTAAGGAGTAAGACATATGGATCCCAATTTTCTTCATCAGAGAAAGATCACGTTAGTCATAAAATGCATGAATACTCTAGAGATGAAGTTATGTGTAGTGTAGGCACCGCCTCAACGAATCCTTATCCCCCCACTAGTTGCTACTGCCCTCAGGTCATTCGAAAAACCAACGGCCGTTTGAATTCTGCACAGATTTTCAAGGCCTTCAATGGACAAAAGGCTCCGATAATTAGATTAGAAAGAGTGTTTTTTGCTGTTAGTAATAGAGAGAAAAGTTGTTCTTATTTTTCTTATACCCCATTATTTAGTTGTTTAGTAAAACATGATTCTCTAATGGAAAAGAAAATAAACTGATCATCTAAGAGGGACAAGAATGCATGCATATCTTCTCTCTTGCGAAATTAGAAATAGGAGAGAAATATAGAATCATCCCATTGCGCAAACGAGTCCTTAAACAATTTTAAGGCGCCGCCCCCATCAACAGATATCACCTTTCAAGATTTTTCTTATACGATCAATCAGATGGTGATGATGGGACTGATTGTAATGCGGGTGGGCCTAATGTTGAGATGCTTGAATTAATTAGTTAATTAAGAAGGCCCCACTTAAAGATTTTCTGGATTGTCCTATTCGAACTTCTCCACAATCCACTCTACAGATTCATCAGCGCGGGTCCATTCTTTGGATAGGGAGGGATAATGTTGGCTGTGGACTGGTCCCACCCACCTCAAAGTCCAACAAAAGATGAACCAGTTTCTTCTTGCATGGACCTGGCCAATCTAAGCCACCCATTTCAAAGAAGTGACATTCAAGTCATATGACTTTTGCCATGTTATTAGTTGATCAACTAAAAGTAGGGATGGAAATGAATTTAAATTCAATGAAGTTTATTGATTCTGTTGACCACCAAAACATTATTTTGCACCCATCATAAAGCAATGAAAGAAATTAATGTTAAAAAACGTATATAGAACACGAAATTAATAGACCTTCCAATTGATGGTGTGAAATAATGGTAATGCACACGCAATCCAATTGATTATTATTGACCCGAATCTGTAGAAAAGAGAGGCTTTCACCGCATTATCCGGTGCCCAGATGTTGGAGAGGTAAAAAAAGGACCCGGACTTACATTGATGGCCCCCACATATATGACCCGAACCGGACTTTCGGGCCGTGGTCCGGATCTTCCGGGTATACTGTGACGGTGATGGCGCCCGATATCTCGCCTCTTTCTTCCGAAGCAAACGGCTAACGGCCACAGCGTAGATCAATCGGGTGCCCGACGTCATCTATGTGTAATGACCAAAATGCCCTCCAATTCATTTATTAAAAAAATTTATTGAATAGCTTAGGTTTTTTTTTTTTTTTTTTTTCTATCGGAGGGTTCCTAACCCTTTGAGCTGGACTAATCCCTCCAAACTTAGAGGGAAGCAGAGTAAACACCCATGTAGCCCCAGGGTGGTAGAACTAGTGGATTCAACTTTCGATTCTTGAAGAAAGGGGAGTCTCTAGCTTCAGAAGAGGGAGGAACCGTGGTCTTGACCACTCGACTAACCCCTTGGGGTTATTGAATAGCATAGAAAAAGAAAAGATACAAAGAATAAAAAAAAAAGAGTAAAATAATAGAAGTAGATTGAGTGATTGACTAATTCATTAATATGGTGGGTCCATTTGGTTTGTAAAAACTGATCTTTTGGTTATATTTAACTTGTTCTTTTTTTAGATTGTAGAAGTCATTGTACTTTTGTTAGTTTAACCAAAAGATGTATCACATGAAACAGGTTGGAAATTATTTAAAATGGACAACTGATTTGAATGCAAGATGGTAGATGCATGTTAATTTAAGAGAGTAAGGGCATTTTTACCTTTAAGAATGCTATAATTTGGCACAGTTCAACATAGCTGAAAATCAGATTTGATCATCGATTAAAATAGTTATGCATAAAAATAGGAAATAGAGTCTGTTGGTTCAAAAATATTAAAGAAGGAGGTGGCTATGTGTGAATTTTTGAAAACAAAACATGTTCTAAAGTTTCATAGCTATGCAATTCATTCATGAGAAAAGTGCTTTCAAACTCTTCGCTTCCATCATTCATGATTCACGTCTAAATTCTATGGTGATTTATATAATAATTGTTATAGTCACTATTATATATCATTATTATAACTTTATCCATTCATATTTTCATCCCTTTTCTCAGGTGAAGTTATATTTTCCATCGACAGTCTAACACGTTTTTTCTCATTGTATCTCTTTTTTATTGGTAATAATTTGTCTTTGTGTTCACTCTTAGGGTCTATTTGGGAAGGGGGGGAAAATGGGGGGGAGGAAAAAAAGGGGGGAAAGTGGAGGGAAAGTGCTTTTGGGGGGTGTTTGGGAAGGAGGGAGGGAAAATGGGGGGGAGGAAAATGGAGGGAAAAAAACACATTTTTGCCTCAAAAATTTTCCCCCCAAAACAGAGGGGAAAGTGAGGAGAGAGGGAAGAAATGACTAAAATGCTCTTTTACTTTATTTGAATTTTTTTCAAGAGCAAGGATAAAATAGTCTTTTTTCCTGTACCTCACTAAAAACAAAATTATACTTTTTCACTTTCCTTCCCCTTACTTTTTTACTTTCCAAACAAGAGGAGGGAAAATTAGTTTTTCCTCCCCTCCCCTTCATTTTACTTCCCCTCAAATTTTCCCTCCCCTCCCCTCCCCTCCTCCCTTCCCAAACAGACCCTTAACCTCATCTTGGTTATACAATCGTTACATCTATTTTTCTTATGCCCTTTTACAATGAGACGCCTTTCATCATAATTTGGAAAAAGAGAACATATTCTATTATTAGAGTTACATCCTTTTAATCCTAAGTTGCGAATTATTTTTCAATTACATGAGCATAAAAGAGATAAGAAGAAAAAAAAGCCACCCCATCTTGGATAAAAACTTTCCACTTTTTTTTAATATTTAATGAACATAAACTTATAATCATCATCATCATCATAGCCTCAACCATCTCAACTCTATTGGGCTAGCTACATGTACTTTATTTGACCCTTTTTGTATATCTTGGGCTAAATATTTGAATAGGTTGTACTTCATAGATCATTATTACTACTTTGGTCTATATTCTTTTCAGTGTACTCATTGTCCTTGAGGTGCCATCCATATCCATGAACACCGATACTCGGAATAAACTAGAAATGCTACCCCTCATTAGTGGTTATTCTTAAAACTATGATTTTACTACTCAAGAAACATCAATGATTCTAAAATAATCTTTGTTCAGATATAGTATGGTATGGATCAAGTTGATAATTACATCAACTCATTAGTTAAATCCCAGTAGCAAAATACAAATGAACATGCATGCTTAATGTACTTTTCATGCATGAGATGCATGCATTCAAAACCGATTTGCCCCACCTTTATCACGACTTATGGAGTTACAGGCCTACGGTTTTCCGATCATTTTTCTACTCTTGTTTCCCTGCTTCTCTCATGCATGGGGTTGCTTTTGAAAAACCATCTCCTTTTGAAAAACTCCTCTGGGATTTTCTTCCTCTTTCCGCAATCTGAGCCAATCCAACACTATAAATAGACCCAACCGCTCTAACTTCTTCCATCAGCTCTCTCTCTACTTCATTTTCATTCATCCTTATCTCTCTCTCTCTCTCTCTCTCTCTCTTCCAAGTCTAAGATATGGCAAAGACAATGAAGTTTCTGCTCTCAATTGTCATCATCTTCTTACCATCTGTAGTACATGGAGTCCACAATGTTGCAGATTTTGGTGCCAAAGCAGATGGAAAGACTGACTCGACCCGGTCGTTTCTAAGTGCTTGGGCCTCAGCTTGCGCAACGAATGGGCCCACTACCATTTATGTGCCCAGTGGATCTTATTTGGTGGGCCAGGCTGTCTTTGAAGGTCCATGTAAAAGTGAGAGGATAATAGTGCAGATTGATGGGACGCTTGTGGCCCCTGCAAACTATGAATCACATGGGTCATCAGGACATTGGCTGTTTTTTCATGATGTTCAGGGTGTCTCGATCCATGGTGGGACCATTAATGGGCAGGGGATGAGCTTATGGGCCTGCAAGGCATCAGGAAACCATTGTCCATTTGGTGCATCGGTATGTCTGCACAATTAGCACTTTGTCTTGTGTCCTGTATACTCAAACCATTTAGAAGTTTTTTTTTTTTTTTTTCAAGAGTAATTTTTTTTTGAAGATTTTTTTTTTTTTTTTTGAAGTTCTAGTCTGAAGATACCTAGTATGGACCACCCAGGACCCAACAAAAACCTGACAGTGGAACCTCATTACGCGAGGATTTAGCTCATAAAGAATACGTGTTATCATGGATCCAATTGTATTTTAAATGACGAGTCCGGATTTGCTCAGGTAAAACCCCACGGTAACCTCGAGTGGATCATTTGCAATCCGCCGCTTCACTGCAAGCAGGGGCTAACCGCTAGCAGACCCTGAATGGTCCGCTCAAAATCACCATGCGTAGACCCACTCAGAGAATTCCTATTCATAAATGACCAGTTTGATTACATCCATACAGCTACAACTGTTTGAATTATATATTTTTACCAATTGGCTAATTTGCCACCACGCTGATTTTGTAATTGCCAATGCAGTCATTAACCTTCACCAATGCAAAGGACGTCGTGATCAGTGGCCTTACGTCGATGAATAGCCAGCTCTACCACATTGTCATTGACATTTGCACAAATGTGCTGGTGCAAGGGGTGAAGGTTGTGGCCCCTGGAAACAGCCCAAATACTGATGGTATCCATGTGCAGCAGTCGACTGGAGTCACCATCACCGGCACAAGCATAAAAACGGGCGATGACTGCATCTCAGTCGGGCCGGGCACGATGAACTTGTGGATCGAACAGATTGCTTGCGGGCCTGGACATGGAATCAGGTGAGGAGAACTAATTCAGTCCTGGTTCTTCAATACTGGTATATGTATTATGTGCACTGAATCTATCCTTGTGGACCCTGATTTCGGCTCTACATCATCTACCACCAAGAAGTTGGGATACCAGATCAATGGTCTGTAGTGCACATCCCAACTCATCAAAAAGGAGAAATTCCTCAGTAATGACACATATATCCTTGCTCAGGTCATGACTTCCCAAGTGAAGAAGCATCATGAACTGGAAAAGCAAGGATTCAAAATTTGGGCCAAAAATAAAAAAGAGTTGAGCTGGTCAAGTTGACTCTGTAAGTCTGGATATGGGTGGGACCGGCTTGGGCCCAGCCTGCAGTGGACTGAGTTTGGGCTGTGGTTTTAGGCCTGTAAGCCAAGTCCCATCCAGTTCAAAAACAGGGCCTTGAATTACAACATCTAAACGGGTTGACATGAATCATACAAACTAACCTCGTGCCAGGCCAACCAAATAATGGTGGCAATTGGGTAAGAGATGTCAACCTGAACCTTGAATTACCCGGTGTTGGGTATTGTGGCCCTTACAACCAATGATTTATTATGATTATGAGTACAATCTAACATGTGCATTTTGTACACTTGTGGCAGCATTGGAAGCCTGGGGAAGGAGCGTGAAGAGGCAGGAGTGCAGAACGTGACTGTTAAAACAGCGTCGTTTACAGGAACTCAAAATGGGCTTAGAATAAAGTCATGGGGCAGGCCCAGTACAGGGTTTGTGAGAGGAGTCGTCTTTGAGCATGCTACTATGCAAAATGTTCAAAACCCCATAATTGTCGACCAGAATTACTGCCCCCATGAAGAAGATTGCCCTGATCAGGTTTTTTTTTTGTTATTAATCCAAAGTAAACCCACTAATCCAACCAGATAATTTAGAATTCGGAGTTCTGTTTTATGTTCAAAATTTACAACCCAGCTAAGAAATAGGACAAGTTTGGGCTGAGTCCCTCCGGATTGACCCCCTCCTTTCAACTTTTGGGGGTTCGCTTGGGTTGACATTTTGAACCCAATTAATTAATGGGCCAGTTTCATGTTAAAGGAAAAAAAAAAACTGCCTATGGTGGTCACAAAATAACCTGTGGGCCTGAACTGGACTCATTCCAACCCATTGCCACCTTAAGCATTGCCAAATATCTCTATTTGGAATAATAGAACTTGCAACTGTTCAACTTTAATCTGATTTCATTTTACATTTTATTTTCCCTTTCTACTTGTGTTTTGCAGAATTCCGGGGTAAAAATTAGTCAGGTGACATATAGCGATATTCATGGAACATCAGCATCTCAGGTCGCCGTGACATTCGACTGTAGTGCCACAAATCCATGCAGTGGAATCGAATTGCAAGATGTGAAGCTCACTTACCAGAATCAACAACCACAGGCATCTTGTAAAAATGCAGATGGATCTGCCACTGGTTTCGTAGAGCCGCCATGTTGTTTCTAAAAGATGATATAATGCACTAGGCATTGTAGGAAGGTGGTCATTGTTGCAATCACAAGGTTTAATTTTGCAGGTTTGAGTCATGTTATAGAAGAAGACTGGGTCCTAGTCGTAGTAGAGATTAATTAGGCAGTCCTTTTTAACTAGTTCCAAGATATTCTGTATTGCAAAAGTAAGGAAGTTGTGCAATCCTTTAAAAAGCACATCTGAAATAGATAAAAAGTTTTTAAGTGATGTGAGTTGCCTAATTACATGAAGTTGGTTTTGAGAATTTTTCAAATGGGATATTTCTTCCAGATTCTTCATCTAAAATTATATGACCTTAAAATATTTCTTCATAAAATAAATATCTAATCACTGTATTGGAAATTATTTGAAAAGTGTCCAGCAACATTGTCATATATATAACTGTATAGGATAAACATAAATATTAAACTCTATTTAAGCCAAGCTAAGGCTTAGACCAGTAGAGCTGAGCCACATCTGTGGTCGTCAAATAGTATCTTTCTCACACATTGAATCAACTTTCTTACTTGGATGATGAATTTAAGATGAAGTGTTCCAACGTGGACTTTCATAAGCATGAGATGAGTTGAAGTTCAATCAAACCTAGAAAAAAAAAAAAAACGGTTGTTTGCTAGCAATTCATAACCATCAAATATATGATTTTATATTATAAACTAGGTACGTGTCCTATAAAATACAACATATGGGTTGTTCCATCTTACATTTCTAATTATCCGATCAAAAGGTAATAATTATGTATGGTTAACGAATTCTTGATTGATGGCAAGAATTAATGATTGATGGTGCTGAGTATTTTTGTTAAAGGTTAGTCTCACTTGCATTTGTGGGGTTCATATGGCCCATAATTAAACTGCCATGTATTCCTTGACATGCCAAGTAAGATTCCTGTCATTCTTTTTATGATCATGTAAGTATGGAACTTTAAAAGAAAACACGTGGAAATGAAGTATAACATTAACATCAAACATTTATCCTATCATAATGGAAACATGTTCAAGTCTTGATCCTTGGTGGTTGAAAAAAGAAGAAGTATAATTAATTAACTCTCATCCCTATATTACCAATGAAGGTTTCTTTAGCAACAACACCAATCTCTACATACATTCATACACTCAATTCTGTCATAAAGGTAATTAGATATGGACCGTATGGGTCCAGACATGATTAAATAGATGTCAACTGATCCTTTGACCCAAACCTATGCACGATCTTTACAGATGGGAACTTGGGTCCTTTAATTAGCTGAGAAAATAGCAGTCCATTGCCATCCGTAGGGATGTTTATGCGCCATTTTGGGCTTGTTTAAAGCCCAGTCTGTTAGTTATCGGGCCAAATGTTCGGACCATGGATCGACCCATGGGCCTGAAAGTGAATCCCAGATCTAGATCATTTGCTAAGGATGTACGCCCTTTATGGCTAGGTCCATGCCTGGCCTATTCATCTTGATCTAATAGACCAGAAAAGTAGGCCCCAATGGGTTCTGAAACACAGCCCAAATCCAGGTCAATATGAGCCAGGCTCTGGTCGTGCTCGAACTCACCTGGCCAATATGGAGATCCCCATCTACCTTTAAGTTTGGCTTTTGCAGAAGATATGCCAAGTTCTCAATCACAATGGGCATCAAGAACAGGCCCTATTTTACCATTTTCCACCGTTCTAACTGATGCTCACCAACAAAACAAAAACAAAAAAACAAAAGCTGCTTCCCAGTGGAATAATCGAGGGGCTCAAACAAGTATAGATAATTTAATGATGGCTTGGTCATGTAAAGAAAGCATTTGCTCAGAAAGTCATATTTGTGGCCCATACCTTCATGGATTTAAATGCTGAAAAGAATTTTGGCATAGATCAGAGGTAGTCAAGTATCAATATTACGTGACAGAGACAAAATTTAACTTGTTTTATATTCCTTTTCAAATATTAAAATTTTATTATATTTTATTTATTTATTGTTATATTAGAGACTCAAACTCACGCACTAGTATTCTCCGTATCTTACCTGCGAATTAAGCTACAATCTGAAAACAAATCTTGATGCCTTTAAGTAAGTAATTATATTCATTAGAGTGAACTGGCCCTAATCATAGCCATGTTGGGCCTACTGTTCCTATTCCATCCCTCTGACGCAAATATGAATTTTGCTTGTAATTTATGAGAACAAGTTTTTTGTGTAACTGCTTGCTGGAATTTGGAGAATTGAAAATCCTAGAATTTAGAATGCTACTAAATATCGTCTGAATTTCGATTCCTTGTTTAATACGTCTTGTAGTTTCATGCCTTAGAATCAATTCACTCTGAATTCTATGAATACATTGTTTGGTAACTAGCAAAAGGTTAGGCATGGCAACAAGTGGAGATGAAGGGATGGACTAGCCATATCACGGGTGAGTTTAGTAGTAAGTAAATTCTAACTTGAGCACGGTACAAGGTGGCTCAGATTCTCACCACTCCCATCCATCCCAACTCATATGGTGCCTTACTGAGTTCATAGTTACATGATTTTTAATAGGAAAAATATTCTCCTGCCAGCATCCCACCTCATATGGTGCCTTACTAAGTTCCATAGTTACATGATTTTTAATAGGAAAAATAATCTCCTGCTAGCAAACTACACGTTCGATCTAGCTCTATGAGGCCTACTTGGGCCCACCTTTGTCCAACATAACTCTTTTCACCTTCTCATCTCTCATGATTTTTTTTATTAAAAGATCATTAAACTTTAAAATTGTTAAATCAAAAGGCAAGATTATCTGATGGGATTGATTTTTTTGTGTAACCCTTATCTATGTGATTAGGAAAAATATCTCCTATGGACGTCCCTACATGTAGGATGTCCACATTGTCAAGATTAGTGCCCTAAAAGTCAAGAGTGTCCCCTCGTTAATTTGATGGGGCCTCACCTCTTTAACATTTGAATGTTCGCATGTAGATGTCCCGTTAGCGGCGGACTTAGAATTTTTATTTAAGGAGGTGTGGGCAATAGTCAAGTTAAGAAGTTACATTATAAAATAAATCTTTTGAAGTTGTTATTTAAGAAATTTCTTAAATCCCGCAAGTGTGACTGCACCCATGCCGTAACATATAGCTCCGCCCTTGTGTCCCATAGATGACATTGTGGAACCTTCTTCGGGATTTTTTTTCCTATCAAAAGTTAGATCTCGCGGAACGAATCTCTCGATAAGGACTTTTCCTTACTTATAATTAGTAACAAATTAAACTCACCTCTTCACTAGTTTTACATAATTCTACAACACAAGTTGACATTTATTCCTGATACTTTTCTTTTTCTTTTGCTATTGGAGGGTTTCTAATCTTTTGAGTTGGATTAATTTTTTTGAACTCAGAGAAAAGTCAGGTAAACTCCATGTAATACCAGTGTGATAATGAAATTTTGAACGTACAACTTCCGTGTTCACTTGGTGTAAACACGTAGCTGAAATGCTCGACTGCAAAGTGCACGCATCGAATCTCTTATCTTTCCATCACCATGAACGAATACCTATAAACCATTACACTGATTCTCAAGAAGATCAGACGTTACATGGGCCCTGTAACTAAGGGGAAAAAAACCACCTTTATCTCCTCCTTTTATGTGACCATGAAAGCTCTGTAACCAAACAACTCTCTCTCTCTCTCTCTCCATTAATAGAACAACAGAAAAATAATCTTCAAGAACTGAAAACCAAACTCATCAAATGGGAAACTGCTTCACAAGGACCCAGGATATCCCAATCGCCTCTCCCTTTGATAACTCACCACCTCATCAATTATACCCAGGGCCGGCTCTGAATCTTTCAGGGCCCAGGGCAAGAGTAAAAATTAGGCATATATATAGGTAATATTCAAGTGAGGGATTCCCTCACCATAGGGTGATGGACACTCCCATTTTTGGGAAATTTCAAGTACAAAAGCACTTTTGTACTTTTTGGAAAGATTCTCTTTTGAATATCCCCCTATATATATATAAAACTTAGTGATGGCCTCATTCATGTAAAGGACTACAGGGATCGGACCGCTAAAAAGTGTTCTCTAACATTTGTTTGACTTCAATGGGCTGAATCCAGGCTCCACCTGAATTCAAGTCTAAAGATCCAACTCTGAAATAGATTCTCCACTTAAAGTCCCATTGTTTTTTCGTTCACTGGGCTTTTACAGTCAAACTCTAGCTAGGAAGTGGAACATTTTATTAAGTGTGATTTTTCATGTCTTTTGGATAAGGATTGCAACTAAAGTCACGCCAATACATTGTGCAAGCGCAATCATCTATTGTAAGTCTAGAACAATAAAATATATATATGGAGAGAGAGACTGAGACGTATAAAGGCCCTTTATATTGTCCCTTCTGTTACAAAAATAAAATAAGAAAAGAAAAAAGTATGTTCTTGAAATTCATCTCTTCACATTGATGTGGCACACTTCAATTGGTAGAGGAAGGAGCTGCATAGTAGGAACATGCAGCGCCGCTGCTTCCAATCCCAACCGTCTACGTAAGAGATTAAGAGGCAAAAAAGAGAAGAGTTGCCAAATGCCACCCGTCTCTTTGCCTCCCCAATGCACGGAAGCCTCTGGGATCCAACGGTTGCCAGGGGACCGGGCCACAATTTGGTCCCCACAATATGTCCAAGTGGACTTTTTCAAAACAAGGGCTGCTACGGATCCCGACTGCTGACCGGGCTGGAATTCGGTCCCCCAGTCGGGGTCCGTAGACTTAATGTTCCAGGAAATGGATCTCCTATTTAGATCAATGAAGAGTTGACATATTAGTGAAGAAATTTTTTATTTTATTTTAGGAAGAATTACCGTACCAACTGTCCAAAGATGTATATTTACTGTAGTGTTGTACGATCCAATATCCCAACTTGTAATATTGCAGGAATGTATGATATCCCACAATTACTTAAATAGTCTGTGTATTTTTTTTTTCTTTACTGTGGGACCACCATATTGTCATCCAAACCGTTGAATAGTTGTATAAGTGTAAGAACTAATACCGCATTAAATTTAAACATTTATCTATGGCGGTTATCAAGAAACTTGAAAAAAAAAACATGGCTTATAATTTGTAAAACAACATGACTTTCTTACAAATTTCTCGACAACCGTGATAGATGGTTCAAATTTGGTACGATATTAATTCTTACACTAATGGTTTAGATGGTGGTTTGGTGGTCCCATGGTCATGGAAAAAAAGAAAAAAAAAAAGAACTGTTTAAGTCTTCCCCACTTCTAATTGTAGAATATTATACGGATAGAACAGTTCTGCATTAAACATATACTTTTGAACTGTTTTGGAGCTATTGTCAATTTTATGACCGACGGTGTTATAATCATCCCTTTATTTCAGAGAGGAGAATTTTCCTGTTTGGACCAGCGGTGCGGGCGACCCAGGTTGAAAGTGACGGAGCCTGCAATGCTTGTGCCTTGCTGTCTTGAATATATCGATTAGGACGCACGAATCCCGAGCCTGGAATACCCTTCCCTGTGCACAGATATTGGAAGATAAATCGTCTTCCTCTTCAACTTGGGTTTGCTGAGAAACTAAGAAGGCCTGGGGTTTGGACAAAAACCTTAGATCTAGACCAATCTAAACAGTAATTTTGCGAACCATACCATCCGGGGTTCTAGGGGGTTGTATGTGCATTCCGGTGTCTTCCATGGGAAGGAATTATTCCAACCTACGCTCTCAAAGAGTCACACTTAAGGGCGTGTTTGGCACTTAACTAGTTAAAGTGAAGTAAAGTGATTCCAGACAAGAAATGACAAGGGGTCATATCAAAAGTACACAATTTCAAAATTCCCTCCGAATTTTTAAAAATAAAGTAAAAAAAGCAACCTCCTTTCTTCACTAAAAGACAAAAAAAACTCCACTTTTATATACAAAAAGTAAAAAAGATTCCATACCAAACAACTAAAAACAAAACATCATTATAACACCTTATATTTTATTCTCTCCTGATTTGATGCTTCACCTCACCATACTTCAATTCACCCTACATCCAAACAGGCCGTAAGAGATTTCTTTGCCTAAAAACCCACGTGGGACCAAATCAACTCACCAGGTCTTACACGATTTCCTACAATAAGTCATGTGTTCAAACATGGATACAAGTCAACAAAAGAGAAGGCTTAGACCACACATGGTTGGACTTTGACACTTACAAAACCTGTACCGACAACCATAATCGCCCATTCTGCGCATTCCATATGTCACATCCTAACAGTTTTTAAGATTGCAGAAAACCAGAGGAGGGTATGGAGGGATGAAAGAAAATCGACCTAAAGGTATTACTGCCAATCTCTTGACAGAGAGAATATTTGGATCTTCTCCTTTGCTATGTTTCGTTTTGTTTACTAATCTGTAATAGATGGCTTTGCAGATCTTGATTTTGGTTTCAGGGTAACAAGTCAAGCGACCCCCAGATGGCTATCCGTTCATTGATGGCTCGTCTATGCAACTTCTCCTGCGGTTAGTGGTAAATGATCAATAGCCCATGGGTCCAACCTAGGCCTGATCCAACTGATTTGTTTGGTCGTTCAATGTCAATTCAGTCTAATTCTCACAGTCCTATTATCAAATGTCTCAATGTCCAATTTCATTAGAATTCTCACAGTCCTATTATTATTTGCTTAGATTGAACTATACTTTCAATATTTTTATTCATTATGAATTGCCTTTATTTAGAAGGGATTTTGTATTAAGTTATCTTACATCAAGATTCAAAAGAGGTTGTATTAGTAACGTTGTGGATCATTACTTCAACAATCTCTGACAGGATTATTCATTTCAATGATATTTCAATAGAGGACTTGATGTTGTGCTTCTTTGTGTTTTTCTGACGAGTTCTAGAAACCATGCAAATCCAATCAAATCAATGCTGAATGAAAAAATTGAATTGAGGAGAACTAGAGCTTCCTGGTCGACTAACAGTAGGTTGGGGGGTTTTTCTTTTGCAATTTTTTTGCAAGGTTGTCTCTCTCTTTTTTTTTTTTTTTTTAGTATGAATCAAACTTGAGGGTGTTGCAATGGATTTTTATACGTAAGATAGGAATACTTCATACCACTTTATTGTTTTTGCAACTATATGAATTGGAAGAATCTTATATTCTACTGACAAGCGCCCTGTTATTGTAGGTAATGGCGGACGTGAGAAAAGAGAGAGGGAGTTATGGTACCTGAAAAATGGAGCTAGACTCTTGCAGGATCTAATTGCAAATTGTGAAGGTGAAGCCAAACAACTTCAGTTCTTCTTTTTGAAGGAGCTATCAAAGGCAACCAACAACTTCGATAAGAGACATATTTTGTCTTCAAGAAAAAACCAAACCACTTACGAGGGAAGCCATGAAGGCCGCACAATTGCCATTCGACGATCAGATATTCACAGTGAGCACACCATAGACTGTGTTTTCAATGAGATTGTTATGCTATCCCAAATTAATCACAGGAACGTGCTGAGGATCTTAGGCGGTTGTTTTGAGACTGAAACCCCCATGCCTGTTTTCGAATTCATACGCAACGAAAGTCTCTATCAACAACTCCATGAAAAGTACCATTCGAGTCGAATGTCATGGGAGAAACGTCTGCGAATTGCGACTGAAGTAGCAGATGCAATTGCCTATCTGCATACAGGTACTACTAAACCGATTGTGCATCGAGACATAAAATCCTCGAACATTTTGTTGGATGAACACTATACTGCCAAGGTAATTGACTTTGAGCTGTCTATAGCGATTCCCTTGGGCGAGACATATGTAAAATCAAGTGTTGTAGGAACTGTTGGGAGCATTGATCCACACTATTCTAGCACTGGACGATTAACAGAGAAATGTGACGTTTATAGCTTTGGGGTGCTTCTGCTTGAGCTTTTGACTGGGAAGAAGACTGTGGAACAGAGGGACACCGGTGAACATGGCGGATTTCTGTTGGTGGACTTCGTGATTTCATCGATAAAAGAGAATCAGCTGCACTTAATATTTGAGTCTAGCATTTTGAAGGACGGTAACATGGAGCAATTAATGGCTTGTGCAGAACTTGCTATGAAGTGCATCAGATGGATGCCAGATGAAAGGCCAACAATGAAGGAAGTTGCGCAAGAACTCAGGCAAATAAAGAAATCCTCTGAAGAGGCCCTTTAAGAAGCAAGTTCTATTTACTAAATCATATCAGAAATCGTATAATTCAAGGATAGAAGTAGGAAATTCATGAAGGCCTTTATTTGTTTGGTGTATCCCAATGAATTGCCCATGTAATCCATTCCTACAAATACATATCCAGGACATGCTTTCTTATGTCTGAAACTAATATATCTTTAAACCCTATGTTTCATTCTTCCCTTCATAATATAAGGCTTTTTTTTTTTTTTTTTTTTTTGAGGAATACTTCATTATTGCGCAGTTATAACTTTGCTCCCATCCCCAAAAGGCTGCTCATTAAATGTCACGACCCGGACCCGAGACCAGAGTCATTAGGGTTAACCCCCGGGTCGCGATCTTAATCATACTTACTCCCGTAAATCCGAATTAACCGAAGTTAAAACGAATCTACAAGGGATCTTGCATACGTACCTGTCAATGTACAGTTGCGGAATATACAGTAATATACATTGACAATCATTTATAAAAAAGAATCAGACTATTTACTTTCAAGTGTAAAGTTTACTTTACATTGTTTCATTTCAACTAGTATCAACCACTGCATATTTAAAATACAATGCAGGGGACATCATCTACATACCTACAATACCAAAACAAATATACAAAACACTTTCTAAATGTTTCCAAATTATTTTCATATACACACTCTCGGATCACGTCCATTCGGCTAGACCTCCTGGAGGTAGCGAATGGGCCTCCTCCGCTAGCGGGACGGTCTCAGAGGGACCGGTACGGGCAACTGGGCCTGTAACATCATCAGTAATACCATGAACACGACGGTTTAACAAGATATACATATATTTATAGCATTTCATAATTCCTAACAATTCTAAGCAATCCATAATAAATACCATTAATAAGTACAATAATACTTTAATACTGGCAACTACACTAGTATGGTTTTCAACTCCATACAGTTCTTCCTAAAAAGGAAGCATTTCATATTCATATTCATTCATTCTGTTCAATATTTATTAATGGCTTTTCAGTGTATGGCTTTTCAGTCAATGACCTTTCGGTCCTAATAAGGTGGGATCTCCCAGTGTCTTGATCAGAGATCACTGGTGTCACCACGGGCTCCGAAACACCCCATTCTCATCTACTGCTGTAGGAATAGTCATTTCATTGTTACCTTTCGTAATTGTTCATTTCTTACTTCAATTCAATTTCATTCAATAATGAGTTCGGAAACCACTAGGTAGTGCCAGACTTGTTAACAATTCACATCTCTAACCAACCACTAAGTATAACTTTGGTTATTAATGCAAGGATTACTATAGATGACATTACGTATTTGATTATGCATTAGGATAACCCTAGTTAACACTTATGGAGGTATATCACTAATATTAGTCATATACGAGAAATATTTATGACTTCATAAGTGATCTTGGTTCTCGTAGAATCCAAAAACCCAATCGCGAGGACCGTTAGGTCCAAGCGATTGGCCAAATTTTTCTCACTATGAATAATCTGGTCAATCTCTAAGCTTAAACACTTAATTCCGGAAATTCGGCCATTAAATGTACTTTTCGGATATTTTTCAGTGGGCCAGGTCGACCTGGGCCAGGCCTGACCTGCAGTTGTAAATGAAAAAGGCTGAATAGTATTTTCGTCAGGCCCGGTTGACCTGATGCAGTGTGCCCGGTCGACCAGGCCCTGCTGGCCGGTCGACCGGCCACACTGCTGTAACAGAACATAGGTTATGTTACATGCAGTGCAATGAAGGGTTTTTCAACCCTTTTTCTCCCTGATGTACTGAACCTAATGGACTATTAAGACATGAATTTAACAAAGAAATACAAGCTTAATAATCTACTCAACTTAACCATACTTATCATTAATTACATAACCTAATTAAGGGTTCAAAATCCATAATTCAACCCATAATTCACCCCAACAGCTGATGCATCATTTCTTTCCATTAAAAATCCATGCAAACTCCTCATAAGCATAAACATATGTACAACTTGCCTTAAATGAAGTTTCTCCTTGGATTAACTTAGCTTGGAGATGAATTTCTTCACTTGGAGCTTGGATTTCAATAATAATCAAAGAAGATGATGAAGAAGATGATGTAGACAACTCCTCTTCACTTCAAGGCACTTCAATTCACTCTTAAATGAAGAAGAAATGGAAAAAGAAGAAGAAACGGATGAAAGAAGGAAAAAGAAGATGAAAGTTGCCTAGGGTTTGAGATGAATGAAGCTCTTATGTTATATAAGAGTGCATTTTACATTTAAGTCCATTAATTCTCCTTAATTCCAATTCAAGTCAAATCAAGGTCCATTTGGTTCGATATCCGTCGAACGACTTTAAGCCTTTTATGAAAGTTACCATACTCGTCGAGATACACATGTTGGTATCGAGACTTTCCGTATTCGGTCAAATACGTATAAAGCCGTATTTATACAAAATCCTCAGTTTGGCTTATTCGCACTTCATTTCCATTCCATTCCTTTCCTAATCTTGTTTAACATTTCATTAAGCCTAAATTCCTCATTTTAGGCTAATTCCAATTCCTTTGGCGATAATTCACCATTAGTTCATTCAAACCGGCTTAATTAATCTTAAGCTTGATTAATTAGAGTTAATCTGGATTAACTCGGGACGGAGCCTAACATTAAATCACAATGAGAAATTATTTTTGTTTGACAAGCTATCAGTGGGAAGGATTTGGTTAAAAGTGTCTGTTTGTAGGAGATCTCAGGTCCTACTTTAGGTGAAATTTGAGGCGGCAAATTTTTTATCCTAAGAAGAGATGAGGTCTGCTTCAGCTTTCACTGGTGACCTGCTAACTTGTTTGATTTGGAGAAGTGTTGTTACACCCCAACCCAATTTAATCTTCATTAGTGTTAATTAAGGAGGTTTTAGCTTAATTAATTATGCTCAGTTGTCAATCATCGAACTTAGTACTTCTTAGTCTTTTTAGACCGAGTTAAATTGAGTTTTGAGTCTTGATTAGTGGAGTAGAGTTGACTCACTTGGATTGAGTCAAGGACTTTTCCGTAATTATAGATTTTCTCGTTTTGCATCATTTTCACGTCATCTTGGCGTCATCGCGTGTATTTCGTTGAGTCTGTCGATTTTCGTATTTAGCTTCACTTCATTTGATCACTCATTGAAGAAATGGACCCTCAATTGACTTAAATTAGAATTATACACAACTAATGGGCTTTTGTGCAAAATGCCCATCTTTATCACCGACACCAACCCCATGTCACTCATTTCATTCGGTTGTTGCATGTGGGCTGTGGAGAGAACCTCCTCCTCCATTATTCCTTTCCATTTCTTTTCCTTTCTCCAAGTCTTGTTGTGCAAGGGCAAGTGGAGACAAGTGTGGAGCTTTTCTTCTTCATCTTCCTCTCTTCTTTGTTGTCAAGGAACTTCCATTTTCTTCAATTCGGATTTCTTGGTTGAGGTAAGAGTCAACACTCTTTCCTTTTGGTTTTTGAGTTGCATGAGAGTCAAAAGACCCTCTTATAAGCATGTATAGATTTTGATTTGTGTTGTGATGGATATTTATGTCTAGGGTTTGAATAATTTGAGGATTTTTAGGGTTTTGAACACCAAGAGAGTAGAAGAGTTGTGGAAAGCTTAAATTGAGGCAAGTATAAGAATAATATGAATTTACATTTTGTTATTTCCATTGATTCTATGTGTTTACTCCAAATTCTTAGCTTTCAACCATGTAAATGTTGATTTAGATTGTAGTTGGACTTTCTTATGAAATTAAATGCCATGGATTGATTGTATGTGTTGTAAGGGGAGCAAAGAGGCTCCATTAATGCAGGTTTTATGTTAGAAGAAGTGTGGGAAGAGAAGGAAAGGAAACACCATCAGAAATTCCGAAATGGAATTCTGGAGTGGGCGCTCGAGTGCACCTGGGGCCGCTCGAGCGTGTGATCCTTCTGGAGACCTCCGCTCGACCGGACTTGAAGCCAATTCTTCTGGTTTTTTTGGGCCCAATTAAACGGAGTATTAACTCCCTTAGCCTATTGTAACCCTCCTTAATCCTTCATTAAGTGGATTATGGTGCACACCTTGTTTCCATAGGAAATTAGGATTCCTTATGACCCTTATGACCTTAACAGGGAAACCTTAAACCCTCATTTGGTCTAATGGAGATTGTAGTCTATCATTATGCCATGAAGGTTGTTTGGAAATTTAACGTAATTCTCTTAATAAGTGATACCGCATACAGTAGTGATACGTTGACTTTCTGAATTTACCTTGTATTGGATGGTGAAGGACTTAATTCAATATTCAATAGAATAAGTCTAATTGTGTAATTACTCAAATTCCTTGATTCCTTAACTTATTGCATTTCATCTTGAATTATATTTCTTTTGGTAAATCAATCAGTCTAAATTATTGCATCATCCATATCCCTTGAGGTTTAATGACTCTATTTCCTCCGTTATTCTTTAAATATTGTATATCAATTCAGTATTTATTTGAAATGTGGATCTAGTGAGTGTACATTGATATATGAATTGAATTGCTTTGAATTATAGATAGTTTGAAATACAAACTCACTTGAATCCACATATTATTTCGATTAGTTTGATTCGATTGAGTCGGCACTCCTAGCTTCGACCTTGTGACGCCCGACGGGGTCAGCACTTGGTTTATTTATTGAGACTACTGCAGTAAGTCACCTGGAGCACCGGAACTCCAGAACCGGCGGTCTCCAGAACCGGGTAGCTAGTTAGCCTTTGGCCGGGCAGCTGGTGACATCCCAACTAGATTTGCTCTCTTTGAGAGGATGAGCTTAAAGTAGTAGCCAAATTAGTATGTTTTCTCATTAATTGATTCACCAGCATGATTATTTCGAAGTTTGCACAATTGCGTAGTTGACACTTATCTTTGATCTCTACGAATTTACTTGTCTTAAATTCAAATTGAAACATTATGTAATTTCTTATTTTGCCTATACTTGCTAAATCGTCGTATTGAGATACTACATTTGGTGTCACAGACGCAGATGCAGCTCCCGGTCCTGAAGAGGTCCAGGAGAGAGAGGAGAGTACCCAAGAGGTACTGTCAGGATTAGAAGAGTGGCCAGAACCAGGGCCAGCGTAGAAGCTATCTCCTCGGAGTGCGGACTACACTTGTAGATACCATAGTTCGTGTGACTATCTTTTTCATATGGTCATATGAAATTCTTTTTAATATACTTTCGGTAGTGGTTGTATAGGGTTCTGTCATTGATCCGTCTTTTGTAACTTAATGTATATATTTGTTTACTTCTTTGTATCAAACTTAAATGTTTAATTGAACTTGATGGAATTTGATACCTTATATGAATGAATTACGACTTCCGCTGTGTTCAATTGTTATTGTTTATATTAGTGAGCTAGACTCACACGTGGAACAGTCGATTTTCTCTCCTTCGTATGTTGTAGTTGACTCGAGACAGGTACAACATGCGGGAGTACGTGTGACACACCTCGGGGATTACCCTAGGCCAGGGTGATTTCGGGACCGGGATGTGACAAGTGTAGAGTTCTCTGTGAAGGCAGCTGACTAATAATTTGCTGCCACTTCCTATTTTGTTAGCATATGGGCCAATGTGGGTCACAATGGTGGCACAAAAGAACCATTCTGTGTTATTTTTTTCGAGGGGGTGGGAGGAGTGGTAGAAAAAAACGGTTATGTTGACTAAATCACAGGGTTAGCATCCTTTGGTTATTTTATAATTTTAAATGGGGTTATCGTGGATGTAGGTGCGATCTAGGGACTCGAAGTCACCTCTTCAAAAGAGGCAAAGGCAAGATGCCATTTGGGTTCGCAAATGACTAAACTAGTAAACTCTAAGGGAATCAACCATGATGCCCCCTATATTCTTTATGACAGAAAAATGAGGAAACAAGTATTCGTGCTCTTTTTCAATGTGAGCATGCTAGAGCGGCCTGGTTTGGCTCCTCTATGGGAGCTCCTACCTAACTCATTCAATTAAGAAGGAATGTCCGATGGGATGGTGGTTAAGGATCAATAAGATGAGTGATTTGTTTCATCGTTGTTTCTGTCACAAAATCAAGGCATTTGTTTTGGCCCGTTGGTGGGCTTTTTCTTAGATTTAGGAATGATGCCACTTTTAGAGGGAAGGATTGCCACCCCATGAAAATACTTTCCTTGGCCAGGAAAGTTTTGGATTCTTATAAATTCATTCCCAATGATAATGAAAAATGCTTCTTCAAGATCGCCACTATCTTACCTAAAGAGATAAATGATTCGGTCGTTGTAATCTTCTGTGATAGGGCTTTCAGAGCATTTGATGGTAAGGTAGGCTATGGGTTTGTAATTCTACAGGTTTTGTGGGCGGCGCAAAGGTCTCTTCCGCTAAAGAAGCCGAGGCAAGGGCTATTCTCTCAGCCACATGTATCACCCGCAGACAACAAGGGTTCTCGTTAGTTCATTTTGATTCTAACTCGCAAGATGTGATTTAAGCACTTAAGGGTGATCAAGACTCAAGACTGGTCTATTGCACCTATCGTTTCTGATATTTTGGATTGTTCTAAATATTTTGGATTAGCTGAGTTTTATCACTTGTTTAGGACTTTTAATAGGATTGCACATAACTGTGCTAGTAGGTCTTACAATCCTTGAGTTGGCCCGCCCTATTTACTGTTGAGGAATTTTCAAAAACAATGGAAATAATTTTGGGTTCAGTTTTAGGATTTTCAAAACCTTCCTTGTTTTCTTTGGGAAGCTAGAAATTGGTGGGAGATCATACCCGATCATGATAAGGCATGTATAGTCATGGTGACTCTTCAGTGTGGAGCAGATCTGTGCCATAGATCGACGATCCAATGGTCAAACCTGATTGAATGCGACCAAGGGTCATGACCCTTCAGATCAGGTACTTCCAGGTCTATATATTCCAAAGCAAGTTTCTGCTTTCTTGTCCCAGTTAATCATTTCCTGCAGATTTGATTAACAGTTATCTTGGTTCTCTTGATGATATCAAGAGTATTCTGATCTACAGTCGTTTGTACAGATGCCGGTAAAGTGATCTTTAGAACAGGCTTCATTGTATCCGGGAGGCAAATTTGTTGTTAACCCGGAGCACACCATCTGGTGGGGGCAAATATTGTCTTTAGGAAAGCGACGTTGTAACGCGACTTGAAGCAATATTTCTGTACGGTTATTTAAGAAGATCATCAAATCCGAAGACCACCGTTTCTCCAACAATCTAAAGACAATAATTCATAATGGCGATGTCTATTCAGAAAATGACTCAAGATTTTATGAAGCTAGACCGATTTGATGGAGGAAATTTCAGACGCTGGCAGAAGAAGATGCATTTCCTGCTCACCACTCTCAAAGTGGTCTATGTGTTGACTACCCCATATCTGGAGGAACAAGAAGATGAGACGGTGGAGCAGATTCGTACCAGAACCAAGTGGGAAAATGACGACTACATCTGTAGGGGGCACATTCTGAATGCGCTTTCAGACTCACTATTCGATGTCTACCAGAACATGGAAACTGCAAAGCAACTTTGGAATATACTGCAGACTAAGTATCTTACTGAAGATGCTACAAGTAAGAAATTTCTTGTCAGTAATTTCATGTGTTTTAATATGGTAGATAATAAACCCATCATGGAACAATTTCATGAGATACAACATATCCTCGGTCAATTTCAAAAGAAGGATATGAATATGGATGAATCTATTGTAGTTTCATCTATAATAGAAAAATTGCCACCTTCTTGGAAGGATTTTAAGAAGAGCCTGAAACACAAAAAGGAGGATCTTACTTTAGAGGAATTGGCTCAACATCTCCGAGTGGAGGAAGAGTCGAGGCTTCTTGAGAGTAATGATCACCAAGTGGCTGAAGCTTCCAAGGTCCACATGGTGGAGGATGGCAAGAAGTCCAACAAATGGAAGCATAAGCGCAAACCCCAACCTGACAAAGACTCTAAGAAGCCGAAAGGCTCTTGCTGGCATTGTGGTAAGCCTAGGCATTTCAAAAATGAATGCCGCTCATACAAGAAGAAGCCAGAAGCATCAAATGCCAAGAACAAGTTCGTGGCTGTTGTATCCGAGGTGAATATGCTCGAAGATGCTGGTGACTGGTGGATTGACTCAGGAGCAACAAGACATGTCTGCAACAACAAGAACCTTTTCACCACTTATGAACAAGTGAGTGATGGAACAGTTCTCTACATGGGAAACTCTTCAATTGCTGCTATCATGGGTAAAGGAACTGTGGATTTGAAGTTTACTTCTGGAAAGGTCTTAACTCTCAGTGATGTGTATCATGTTCCTGATGTCAGGAAAAATCTTGTATCTGGAAGCCTACTTAATAAGCATAGTTTCAAGTTAGTCTTTGAGTCGGACAAGTTTGTACTGTCTAAGGGTGGGATTTTTGTTGGGAAGGGCTATTTGTATCAGGGCATGTTCAAATTCAATATCAATAATAATACATCTGTTTCTGCTTATATTATTGATTCTCTTTCTTTATGGCATGCACGTTTAGGACATGTTAATACTAGGAAAATGAATGATATGGTTAATTTAAATTTAATTCCTAAGTATGACATTGACATGATTGAAAAATGTAAAATCTGTATGCAAACGAAAATAACTCTTGTGTCATTTCCTAAAGTAAATAGATCTACTTCTTTGCTTGAACTTGTGCATAGTTGATGTATGTGATTTGCATAGTAACCCCACAAGAGGAGGTAAAAAATATTTTGTAACATTCATTGATGATTTTTCTAAATTTTGTCATATTTATCTTTTGCATTCTAAAGATGAGGTTCTTGATAAATTTAAAAATTTTAGATCAGAAGTAGAGAATCAATGTAATGTTAAAATAAAGAGACTGAGGTCTGATAGAGGCGGTGAATACCATTTTCCAGAATATTGTGAAAATGTTGGCATTATTCATGAAAAGTCTGCACCCTATACACCACAACAAAATGGAGTTGCTGAAAGAAAGAATAAGACATTAACAGAAATTATTAATGCTATGTTGTCTTATGCAAATTTGAGTTATGGTTACTGGGGTGAAGCCTTGCTTACTGCGTGTCACATCCTTAATAGAATCCCTCTAAAAGGAAAGAAAATTACTCCTTATGAACTCTGGAAGAATAAGAAACCTAACTTGAGTTACATGAAAACTTGGGGCTGTAGAGCAATTGTCAGATTGCCTGAACCTAAAAGGAAGAAATTAGGAAAAAGAGGAATTGAATGCATATTCCTTGGCTATGCTATGCATAGTAAGGCCTACAGGTTTTTGGTAATAGAGCCCAATAGTTCAGTAGAAGTAAATACTATCATTGAATCTCGTGATGCAATATTTTACGAAAATCGGTTCACGACCATTCCAAGGTCAGACTCTAATTCAGAAACTGAGTCAACTCCTTTGGGCTTTAAGAAGCAAAGTGAACCAGATGAACCTAATGAGCCTATTGAACCAAGGAGGAGTAAGAGGGCTAGGACTAAAAAGTCTTTTGGTCCAAACTTCATTGTTTATCTTGTAGAAGGAACAAGGGATGTTCACCTCAAGCAAACAATGATTTCTTTAAATGTGGAATCAGATCCACTGACTCTTGAGGAGACTATGAAGTCACAGGACGTTGCTTTCTGGAAAGAAGCAATTCGCGACGAGATGGATTCTATAATGGGAAACAACACCTGGATACTTGTCGATTTACCACCTGGATCCAAACCAATTGGTTGTAAGTGGATTTTCAAAAAGAAAATGAAAGCTGATGGCACAATTGACAAATTCAAAGCAAGGTTGGTTGCTAAGGGCTTTAGTCAACAGGAGGGTATCGATTATTTCGATACATATGCTCCAGTCGCAATAATTGCTACTATTAGAGTACTGATTGCCTTAGCTTCAATTTATCAGCTTGAGATCCATCAAATGGATGTTAAGACTGCTTTCCTAAATGGAGAGTTAGATGAAGAAATCTACATGCAGCAACCAGAAGGGTTTGTTGTGAAGGGTCAAGAACACAAGGTGTGTAAGCTTATCAAGTCGCTTTATGGACTGAAACAAGCTCCAAAACAGTGGCATGAAAAGTTTGACAAGGTAATAGTGTCAAATGGTTTTAGGATACATGAATCAGATAAGTGTGCGTACAGTAAGTTTACTGGCAATAGAGGTGTAATTATATGTCTCTATGTAGATGACATGCTTATTTTTGGAACTGACAATGAAGTCATTGAAAGTACCAAAACTTTCTTGTCATCTAGTTTTAGCATGATAGACATGGGCATAGCTGATGTTATTTTGGGTATTAGAATTAAAAGAGAAAATAACAAATTGGTTCTTACCCAGTCACACTATATAGAGAAAATTCTTAAGAAATTTAATCAATTTAATAGTGCACCCATGTCTACACCTTTTGATTCAAATTTGAAGTTGTATCCTAATACTGGAAGAGCTATTGATCAGTTGGAATACTCAAGAGTGATTGGTAGCTTAATGTATGCCATGACATGCACTAGATCAGATATTGCATTTGCAGTCGGGAAACTTAGTAGGTATACTAGTAGTCCCAATAGTGTGCATTGGCATGCTGTCAATCGGGTATTGAGATACTTGAGGAAAACTATGGACTATGGAATAGTCTATGGTGGCTATCCAACGGTGCTGGAAGGATTCACAGATGCCAATTGGATTACTGACCGTGAGGATCACTCATCTACGAGTGGTTGGATTTTTACACTTGGAGGAGGAGCTATCTCCTGGGGATCTAAGAAGCAGACGTGCATAACCGACTCAACTATGGCAGCAGAGTTTGTAGCATTGGCTTCTTGTAGCAAAAAGGCAGAGTGCCTCAAAAATCTGTTGTTGGAGATTAGGCTTTGGCCAAAGCCTATGTCACCTATATCTTTACATTGTGATAGTGAGGCAACTCTATCAAGGGCCTATAGTCAAGTGTATAATGGGAAGTCCAGGCATATAGGACTGAGACATAGTTGTGTTAGACAGCTAATTAGGGATAGTGTGATTACTATTGATTATGTAAAGTCAAGTGACAACTTGGCTGACCCTTTAACAAAGGGACTTGCAAGGGATTTGGTGTGGAAAACATCAAGGGGGATGGGTCTTAAGCCCACTTAGCATAATCACTCTTGGTGGAAACTCAACTCAACGCTTGAAACATCAAGACCTTGAGTTCCATGAGCCCAAGTACACCATACGTCGTGATTGCAAGCACTTAAATTGTTATTCATTTTTATTAATTTTTTTTTTCATCCCAAGGTTAAAGTGTTTGGTACCTGTAATGTGAAAAGAAGAGGTTGAGTTAGTTAACTCTCAATAGGCTTACAACGGTGGTTGTTAGGGTACTGTAGTTACAGGAGTACTCTCAGTAAGCTTACCTATATGAGTGTAGGAAGTGGTGCCGCTTTCTATGAGTCCAAGGGCTTGGCTCTAGAGCGCTCATGAAATAGGATATAGACACAAGGCCAATCCACGTGTCGACTTATTTGAATACTTGAGGTAACATGTACTGTGCGTGAGACATATCCAGTTAGTCGCATAAGATTGCTAGTTCAAAGACAAGTCTACTATGCCATCTTGACTAACTTTGATGTGTCTTCACTAAGTGATTGGTTCAAATCGAAAGATACCTTCACCTATGCATAAGGCTGCCAAGTGAACCAAGAATCGTCATCCTGTATTTTGAAAATGGTGGGGGATTGTTGGGGAATTTTCAAAAACAATGGAAATAATTTTGGGTTCAGTTTTAGGATTTTCAAAACCTTCCTTGTTTTCTTTGGGAAGCTAGAAATTGGTGGGAGATCGTACCTGATCATGATAAGGCATGTCTAGTCATGGTGACTCTTTAGTGTGGAGCAGATCTGTGCCATAGATCGGCGATCCAATGGTCAAACCTGATCGGATGCGACCAAGGGTCATGACCCTTCAGATCAGGTACTTCCAGGTCTATATATTCCAAAGCAAGTTTCTGCTTTCTTGTCCCAGTTAATCATTTCCTGCAGATTTGATTAGCAGTTATCTTGGTTCTCTTGATGATATCAAGAGTATTCTGATCTACAATCATTTGTGCAGACGCCGGTAGAGTGATCTTTAGATCAGGCTTCATTGTATCCTGGAGGCAAATTTGTTGTTAACCCGGAGCACACCATCTGGTGGGGGCAAATATTGTCTTTAGGAAAGCGACGTTGTAACGCGACTTGAAGCAATATTTCTGTACAGTTATTTAAGAAGGTCGTCAAATCCGAAGACCACCGTTTCTCCAACATTTACAACGTGTTTTGGGGATCATATCTCTGTATGTTCTGGCCTAATGGGTCAGGTTTGGTTGGCTCCATACTTGTGAGGTCCCGCTTTCTTTGGGGTCTCTCAGTCAGGTCCTTTCACACATAACTCTTTTAAAAAATGAATATATCAAGTGGATTTTAAATATTTTCAGGAACTCTTTATGACCCTATAAGAGCCCTCCAATCTTTCATTATGCAACAAAATACAAACACTCTCAACCCCACTCGGCCCCCACTCTTAGAACGGAGGAAAAGTTGCATTTGCAACTTTTCTCCTAAACCGCCGCTTTTTATCTTCTATGAGTTTGGTTTGTCACAAGTTTAGTTTTTGGCTTCCTTAAACTGGCCCCCCTCACTTACATTGTGTTTTCATGTTTGTTAATGGCATATGATGCAGAAAATTCTCACAAATGTACACGTGCAATTTCATATTCTTATATGTTAAAAATACAAAACCTGCTATAAAAACTGATCCAGTAAAGGAAGGGTGGGAATTCCTCAGTTGACCTCAATTTCTATATTGAAAAAGTGTTTGCAAAATAAATTTTGGATGGTCATTGGAAGTTTTGAAAAAGATTTAGCACTAGCTTAAATTTAAAGTACTTATGACATTAAGCCAGAACATTCAGAGATGTGGTCCCCATCAAATCAACCACCTGTCTCTAGGAGAGCAACTCTATCATTGTCGAAGTCTTTGACTTACAGAAATCCAAAGTTGAATGAGTTATACTCCACAATGAGCCACACCTTTTAAAACCAATCCACTCAAAATCAGCTCCCTTTTTGTGAATCGATAGTATCAAATATTACCAAAATAGAAGTTGCCCCCTTTGGAAGATCGACCATTTGATAAAACAAAAGTGACTAATAAAAACAATGCATAAGATTGTGTTAGTTTTTTTTATTGAGTTTGGATCCCCGGGCAGCATAACAGAAGCCCGGAACTCTTCCATGGGGCTCACATGACGATAATTCAGACCATTCAACTTGAGTCTTATCATCTCTAGTGACTTGTCTTCAAATTTCACTTCAATAGGAGTTTGTCCCACCATTAGATTGTGCATATGATTGATAAAGGGCTTAAGGTATTTTGATCAACAGTACATTAGATAGTGCTAATTGGAGAGGATGAGATTCAAGTTGAACGGTCCAAATTACCATCATATATATATGTGCTCCGAGGTGGAGCTACAATCCTTTTCATGTAAAAAATACGGGAAGAAGATCCGGATTTGTTTTAATAAAACCATCAAACTTATGTGGTGGCCAACTTATGTAGAAGTAAAATTTAAAAATACATATAATCATAAGAAAAATTAAATTTAGTTTCAGCCCAGATTTCCAATCAATGGGCCCCACTATGGTGTTTTACTCCTTCAGGCACAACATAGTATCCCTCTATCTCACTTAAGCTTTCTTCTTATTTATGCAGGCTTCCCTTCCCATGTGAGGCATTCTTCCTACAAGAGCAGGCTGTTCTCCTTTTAAATTGTTTTTCTTGGGATTCAACTAGTATAGACCAACCGTCCCAGAAAAGTAAGAAAGAGTGGAGGCCACTGGTACCAGAGAGTGGAGGCCACTGGTACCAGATGGTTCAAACCAGGCAGTAGCCCTTATATAAGATTGGTGCGACAATCCCATCCTCTGTTTCTCCACTCAATAGAAATGCATATTGAATTTGGATCATTGACTGCTTTTCTTTAAATTATCTGTCCATTTAGATAGGTTTGAAATTTTGATCCCATAAATTGAGTAGCAACTATTGCCCCTACTTGTCAACCAAACCTACCATTGTTTTGGTAATATAGAATTCAGTTTGACCATATTTTTTTCTTTTTTAGTGTGACATTTCTGACCTAACTAATGAATGAGTTGGGTTTAAGTTGACTCCATTCCTTCTATTCAACGCACCAACTTTACCAATACCTATTCCAAATCATCTAAATTGTGTTATGACCTGTGAACCCAATCAAAATAATGTATAGATTGAGCTTATGTATGTCACCCATGGTGCTCAATTCAACCATAGCCATCCCTGCTGTCATTGTGGACAATCTAGAAAAGGGCAAGGAGTTAGGCAGTCTTGGTCGAAGGTGGATTTGATTAGCATATCAAAGTTTAAATAATTATATTAAACAGTTCATCAACCAGAGTTCACTGCACCTTCCTATATCACTAATTTAACAAAACACAGATGGAATCAACAAGATTAGATTTGGCACATGGCAAGTATTTATTGACAATCAGAATTGTCCATTTGGTTTGGACCATATCTCACAGCTAGACTGTTTGTTATGTTGCAGAAAACCAAAGAGGGCTACTGAGATTTAGAAGCAATCGACTGAAAGGTATTGGCATTACTTCCAATCTTATATGAGAGAGAGAGAGAGAGAGAGAGAGCTTGATCTGTTTCTTTTTATTTGCTAATCTTAATATGTAATTGATGGCTTTGCAGATCATGATATTGGTTTCAGAGTAACTAGTCAACTGACCCAGATGCGAATTCGTTCATTGATTTGTTGTGGATGCAACCTCTCCTGCCGATCACCAGGTTTGTCGTAAATGATTGAGCAGCAGAAAGGATTTTTCCACAAGAAACGTAAATCTGGACCATCCTTAATGGCTGTTTTCTTGCAGAAAAAGCATGGAAAGTGTGAACACTTTTCTCCAGCCAAATTTTTTTTTTTTTAAAAAAAGGTTCATATTTGGTGCAGTTGTTTTTCCATGAAGAAAAGTAGAAAAATGTACTAATTTTTTTACAATTCCATGTAAAGCATTTCCCGTATGCAGGGAAAACGTTTTCCATGTAACACTGGAGAGGTTGCCCGCGCCCGCGGAACCAGTTTTCCGCATGCTACACCAACATGCCATTAAAGCATAGAGGCTATTTGTTTCTTGTTTGTTAACTGCATATCAGTTATTTCTCTTCTTCTTGACATCAACTGTTTTTTCTTTTTTTCCTTTTTTTTTCTTTTTTTGTTATTCCATTCTTGACATCACTGTTTAAATTTGGACACTCAAACTCAACTGGAAATTTCATCCATCCAAGCGACCCACACCAGTCTGACTGAGTACACTGTTTGGAATTAGTAAAACACATTTCACTCATCCAACTCAATGGGCTTGGGAGTCAGGTCAGCTCAGCTGACTCGGACCACTCACGATTTGTTTTAAATTGTGTTGTAAATGGACTAGTTGGGACATGATGGATAAAGTTCAAGTTGCCCATATGGCCATATGACCTGTGGGAGAGAATGTTGCTAATAGCCAATGGATCCAACCTAGACCTGACCCAATCCACTCGCATGCTAGTACAATATTGATTCAGAAAAACTCACCAACTTTATCTTTATCAAACAAGTTTAGTTTCATTTAAAACTCTACATACACTGAATGTACATATTTAATCTTTTTATAGTGTTCTGAGTTGCCCAAAGGAGCCTTGTATTAAATTATCTTATCATCAAGATTCAAAAGAGGGTGTGTTAGTGATGTTGTGGATCTTTACTTCCACTCTCTGTTAGAGCGCATGGAGTACTATATATAGATCCAGATAGGTGGGATGAGCTCAGATTAAGATAGTAATGGTGATGAGGATGACGACAAGTTTAGGGGAAAATGTGGCGAAACGTTAGATTTTGATCTTTTGTTAGCATGAATCAAAATATAGGGTGTACAACAGTACATGGACTAGTATATTTCACACCACTTCATTGTTTTTGCAATCATATGATATGAATTGGAAGAATCTTCAATTGACAGATGCCCTGTAATTGTGGTATTGTAGTTAATGGCCTATATGAGAAAAGAGAAAGGGAGCAATGGTTCCTGAAAAATGGAGCTCGACTCTTGCAGGAGCTAATTTCAAGTTGTGATGGTGAAGCCAAACAACTTCAGTTCTTCTCTGCAAAGGAGCTGTCAAAGGCAACCGACAACTTCGATAAGACACATATTTTGGGTTCAAGAAAAAACCATACAACTTACAAGGGAAGCCATGAAGGCCGCACAATTGCCATTCGACAATCAGAATGTCTCGGTGAGCACAGCATAGACTGTGTTTTCAATGAGATTGTTATGCTAGCACAAATTAATGACAGGAACGTGCTGAGGATTTTAGGCGGCTGTTTTGAGACCGCAACTCCCATTCCTGTGTTTGAATTCATATGCAATGGAAGTCTCTATCACCATCTCCATGAAAAGTACCTTTCGAGTCGAATTTCATGGGAAAATCGTCTGAGAATAGCGACTGAAGTAGCAGATGCGATTGCCTATCTGCATATAGGTACTATTAAGCCGATTGTGCATCGAGATATAAAATCCTCAAACATTTTATTGGATGAACACTATACTGCCAAGGTAATTGATTTTGAGCTATCTATAGTGATTCCCTTGGGCGAGACACATGTAAAATCAGCTGTTGTAGGTACTCTTGGGAGCATTGATCCAGACTATTCTAGTACTGGATTATTAACTGAGAAGTGTGATGTCTATAGCTTTGGGGTGCTTCTGCTGGAGCTTTTAACCGGGAAGAGGACTTTCGAATGGAATGAGACTGAGGGTGGTGCTGGATTTGTGTTGGTGGACTTTGCGATTTCATTGATGAACGGGAATCGGCTACACTTGATATTTGAGCCTTGCATTTTAAAGGACAGTAACATGGAGCAATTAATGGCTTGCGCAGAGCTTGCTATGAAGTGCATCAGATGGAAGCCAGATGAAAGGCCAACAATGAAGGAAGCAGCGCAAGAGCTCAGGCAAATAAAAGAGATCCTCTGAAGAGACCCTTCAAAAGAGCAAGTGATATTTTGAAATCAAAATAGAAATTGGATAATGCAAGCATGGAAGTAGACAAATTCATCAAGGCATAGTTCTTGAGTTATATTTGTTTGTTGTATCTCTATCAATTGCTCATGTAATCCATTCCATAGGAAATACTTACTCAAGCTCTTTCTGTCGCTGTAACTATTATATTCTTTGAGTGATTAAAATTTTTAAACCCCATTAATCATTGCTCTCTTCCCAATATAGTTGATCTTTCTATCTTTTATGGAATACTTCATCACCCAAACAAAACCACTGCAGCAACAGAAACACCACGAAAAGGCTGGTCAATAATGATTATGGAATACTTCATCACCCAAACAAAACCACTGCAGCAACAGAAACACCACGGAAAGGCTGGTCAATAATGATGAAACCACAACGAGAAATTACTTTGGATCAACCAGCCATTAATGGGAAGTATATAGTTAAAATTGCCACTTTTTTTTTTTTGGGGGATGTTTAATTTTATTTTAAGAATGAATGAAAAAATAATGGGTCGTCTACCGGAAGAATCCCCTTAAATAGGTTAACCACATTGATGCATATAGTAAACTAAAAAAGAAAATGGTTTTATTCTACAAATTAATTTAAATGAAGATTTTCAAATCCCATGCGGAAATATCGAATCCAAAAGTCCTCGGACATTTACAATTGCCAAATGTTAATAAAATTTCCACTACTATGTAAAATGCAAACTTCTAAGGATTTGTCTGTGAAACATCACCTAATGTGATGGGCCAGATCTTATTGGTCCGGATCACATCAAGCCTCACACTTTGATCATCGACGCTGCCAAGCTTCTTACCCGTATGGGGTCTACACTACATGGCCTGCCATCAAAGGTGGTGGTACACTGATTTGACTGTGCAGAAGAATGAAATCTACAAATTCAAATGTTCTCGAGGTGCACTGACACCATTTGAATGTATAGATACAGACAGTAAGTATTACGAACTATATATACTATTCCTAATACGTTAGCAACAGATAATGTGATGTGGGCTCTCTGCTCTCAACGATATGCAAATAATCTTCTTCTCCAAAACTTCAATCTCCGTTTCCGATTGAAATCACTATTTTTTCAAACCCAAGTGAAGATGGTAAGTAGCGGAGCCGACCGACCTCTCGACCCACCTACCAATCCAGAGTTGACGAAATTACAGGAATTGGTAAACGAAAGCTCCGCAGGTGATCAATAGCAATCTATCCTAATCGAATTTTGTTGATTTTGGGGGCCTCTAAATTTTCTCGAATGTGGGTTTTTTTTTTTTTTTTTTTTTTAATGGGTTTCAACCAAAGAAGGAAGAGAACACACGAATTTCTCGGGAGAATTTGGGGTATGGGTTTCTGGGGGGGATTGCAGATGGGTGTGAGGAATTGTGAGTTTGTTTTTGAATTGTTTGGTTGTTTTTATGATATGGGTGTTGGATTTTGGAGAGATTGGTGTTCTTAATTTGTGGGTTGTTTGCTAGTTTTGTGATGTGTGTTTGTTTTTGCTTTAGTTTTTGGTTGGGATGAATTGCAGATTGGATTAGGTATTTGTAAGGATTGTTTTGCAGATTGTTTTTGTGATTATTAAAAGAACTTAAATGAATCAGGTTTACAAGTAGCCACGTACATTGGAATTTCCAATGTATCCCCATGGAATCTGCACACTGGGGCCTACTTTTTGCTAGTCCAGAACTGTTGGATCTCATCCTCACCCTTTGAACTGGAAAGTAATCCAGCAGTGTGATATTTGCAGCTGGATTGAACTTTCTTTTTCCCTACTGATAAGTGAAATCTCCTGAACTTTCAACTTTGTGGTTGCCACATTGAGTGTGATAAAATTAAAGACTTATGCTAAGAAAGAAATACTGAATAAAAAAATGATTTATTACTTGATATGAAGAACACAAAGATAGAATGCTTGATTGCCGTAGATCAAACTGAGTAACAGACTCCCTACTTATACTACTGAGATATGCAACTGTAAATAGTACTGGCATGAATATCTCCTGATTACTAGGTCACTACTAACAACCTATGACTGATTCAGAATCCTAAAATTACTCTAGACCTTGTCAACTAATAAGACTTATTCAATCTGAAGAGAACACATGACTAGGATGCACTAATTTGTAACACTCCCCCTTAGTGCAGACTGGCGATCTGTGAGACCAATAGCGCTGCGAAACTTCTCAAACTTAGCTGTTGAAAGAGCTTTGGTGAACACATCTGCAATCTGATCATTTGTTCCTATTTTCTGCAAAACGATCTCTTGATTCAACACTTTCTCACAAACAAAGTGATGATGAATCTCTATGTGTTTTGTACGGGCGTGAAACACAGGGTTACCAGCTAACCTGATTGTGCTTTCGTTGTCACAACAAATAGGAACCGGATTGTTCAAGGTAAAACCAATATCTTGAAGTACACGCTTGTGCCAAACGCATTCCTGAGTAGCCATAGTTGCTGCCACATATTCAGCTTCTGTGCTGGATAGAGACACAGTTTGTTGCTTCTTACTACACCAAGAGACTGCAGCGGAACCAGTATGGAAGCAATAGCCTGTTGTCGAACGTCGAGTAATGACATCTCCAGCCCAATCAGCGCCAGAAAAACCTTGTAAAGAACAACTTACATTTGGTTTGTAGAGAAGTCCAAACTGCAAAGTACCTTTCACATAGCGAAGAATTCGCTTTGCTGCTATCAAATGACCAACACATGGGTTGTCCATAAACTGCGAAACAACCCCAACAGAATACGCCAAGTCAGGTCGTGTAATAGTTACGTAGAAGAGACTACCCACAAGTTGACGGTACTTTGTGGCATCATCCAGGAGTTCGCCTTCAATTTTCTGTAGCTTGAGTTGTGGTTCCATTGGAGTAGAGATCGGTGTCGAATCTGCCATGCCAAAGCGGTTCAACAGACATGTAGCATAAGAACCTTGAGAGACAAGGTACCCATTTGTTTTCAGAATTTCTAACCCAAGGAAAGAGTGAGCTTCCCCCAGATTTTTCATTTCAAAGCGATTAGACAACTCATCTCGAAGACAGGAAATTTCAGCATCATTATCACCAGTGATAATCATATCATCGACATAAAGAAGAAGTATTGTCGACATGGATGAAGTAACCTTGACAAATAAGCTTGGATCTGAACTAGAAGAACGAAAACCACAAAATGAAAGGTATTGTGCAATTTGACCATACCAGGCACGTGGAGCTTGCTTGAGGCCATACAATGCTTTTTTGAGTCGACACACATGATTAGGGAATTCATGTGAGATAAATCCCTGCGGCTGCTCCATAAAAATTGCACGATCCAACTCACCATAAAGAAAGGCGTTCTTCACGTCAAGTTGCCAGAGATTCCATTGTTTACTTGCAGCCAATGAAATAATAGTTCGAAGAGTCACCATCTTCGCAACCGGGCTGAATGTTTCCTCATAGTCCAGGCCATATCGCTGAGAAAACCCGCGAGCAACCAGCCTTGCTTTGTATCTGTCAACAGTCCCATCGACCTTCTTCTTTAACTTGTATATCCACTTACATGTTACTAACTCAGTATCCTGTGGCTTTGGTACTAATTCCCATGTGTCATTGGTATGCAGAGCCTCAATTTCTTCACGCATAGCAGCTTCCCATTCAGTTTTTCCTTTAGCGTCTCTATAGCATTGAGGTGCATCAATACAGGACAATCCCATGAGAAAACAAGTTGTCTCACTAGCATAATTGACTTGAACTTCATAATCAGCGAAATAATCAGGTTGGCGTCTTTCCCTTGTTGATCTGCGAGTACCATTTACATCTTGCTCATGCTGAATTTGTGTTGCAGAAGATGAACTACTGCTCCCCCTTTCTCCAGAGGCATTACTACTCGAGAATTGCTCCAGAAGTACCTGATCACTCCTCTCATTGTTAGCAGCAACATAATATGACGACACCTCATCAAAGACAACATCACGAGAGATAATATATTGGTGTATTTCAGGATCCATACACCTCCAACCTTTTCGTCGAGAATCATAGCCAACAAAAACGCACTTTCGAGCCTTTGGGTCAAGCTTGGTGCGACTGCCCTTAGGTACATGAACATAACAGAGCGAACCAAATACCCGAAAATAACTCACATTCGGCTTCGTGCTATAAACAACTTCAAAAGGAGAGGCTTCTGTACCTGGCCATGAAGGCAACCGATTGATAACGTGGCAGGCACACTGCATAGCTTCAGCCCACAACTCCCTTGGAAGGTGCTTTTCATGCAACCAAGATAGACATACTGCAGCGAGATGTGCTAATTTCCGTTCAGCCACTCCGTTTTGCTGTGGTGTATCAGGACATGTCATTTGCCGCTGGATGCCGTGTTCCTCACAATATGTGAAAAACGCGTCAGACATGTATTCACCTCCATTGTCAGTGCGAAGGCACTTTATATTCAACCCAAACTCCTTCTCTACGTGTTCCTTGAAATGAATGAATGTAGAGAGTGCTTCACTTTTGTGGTTTAGAAAATACACCCAAGTGAAGCGAGAGAAATCATCGACGAGAATCATCATGTATGTAAAGCCACTGTAGCTGGTTGTTTTTGTTGGTCCCATTAAATCCGAATGGACCAACTGAAAGAGAGTAGAAGCTCGATTAATAGACCGGGGAAAAGGAAGCCGATGAGACTTGCCATATTGACAACCAGAACATACCACATGTGTACTGATATTCTTGATGAAAGGAACGCCATCAAGGAGATTTTTCGTAGAGATCTGTTGAAGCAACTGATAGTTAATGTGGCCTAGGCGAGCATGCCAAATATACGAGCTAGTATTCTGGCTTGTTTTGCGAACATATGCTTCACTTGCAGACAACACATATAATGAGTTTTTCCGCTTCCTAGTGAACAGAACATCAGCGTCAACATGCTTCACGTGGTCGAGAATTTGGACATCATCCGGACCAAATAATACATACTTCCCAGAATCAGTTAGCTGCGACACAGAGGCGAGATTCTTCTTTAAACCTGGAACATGGTACACATTTCTGAGAGCCACACCTGCACTATTTGAGCTATTAGCATGAACATTGAAATGACCTTCTTTCATTACAGAATGTAATGAATTATCGGCAGTCACAATAATTCGATTCCCATTGTGAGGACGAACATCTGACAGTAAGGTATCATTTCCGGTGGCATGATGTGAACAGCCTGAATCAACTATCCATTCCTGCTTGTAATCAATGCAATCGATAGCTTTTACACTTGCATTGGTATTGTGCACAGCCGAAGCTATATTTTCTTGCCCATTAAGAACTTCAATAGAGAAACACTGCCCCCCAGTTTGGCTCATCAGCAACTTTGGAATCATGGACAACATTAGCATCTTCAGCATCAAGCTTTACCCGACAATTCTTCTTTATATGGCCTGGTTTGCCACACCTAGTACAGATCACCTTCACTCAACACTCGCGTTTGAGGTGTCCTTCCTTGCCACATCTGTAACAATACATGGGACGTCCTTTCGTCTCCTCCTCGGGCCTGAATTGATTGCCACTGCCTGAAGCATGCTTAGAAGGAAAACAACTGTTCCCTTGGTCTTGGGTATACAAAACGTCGCCTCCTTGAGAATGATTTCTGCTGGACATTTGCTTCACCAAGGCTTCCTGATTTGAAAGCAAATTTTCCAGCTCAATGATCGAGGGCTGAACTGGCCACCCTTGTACCGAAGAAATGAATGGCATAAATTCCTTTCGCAGTCCACGGATAAGGTAACGGCACAAGCGCCCATCACGAATTGGTTCATCCGTATCCAATGCTGAAACTTCATAACACAAATGTTTAACTTTCAAAAAATACTCTGAGATTGAAAGATTACCTTGAACCAACCCAGCCAATTCGTTTTCTAGAAACTGCAGTCGCATCGTATTCTTTTGGGTGAATAACCGGTCAAGCGTCTCCCACACTTGCTTTGGTGAAGCTAAATCCCGAACATGCTCGATATACTCCTTGCTAATCGATGTTCGCAAGGCAAATAAAGCTTTGCCACTTTTGATGTTCCACTTCTGCCGCAACTCAACATTTTGCGGAGTGTCCTCTGGAATTACCATATCAGCACCAGAGACAAGCTCCCACAAGTCTTGCCCTTGCAGGTAGGCTTCCATACAAAGCTTCCAGTAGTTGTAATTGTTACTAACCAGCTTCTCGATAGCAGATGGAGCAGTACCATTGTCACCATTCATCTTGAATATGAATAAATGACTTCACCCAGCAAAAAAATAAACCAAACACTCCTAAACCAACTATTCAAGTAATAAACACACACACCTTCTTAGCAACCTGCTCTCTGATACCATGTGATAAAATTAAAGACTTATGCTAAGAAAGAAATACTGAATAAAAAAATGATTTATTACTTGATATGAAGAACACAAAGATAGAATGCTTGATTGCCGTAGATCAAACTGAGTTACAGACTCCCTACTAATACTACTGAGATATGCAACTGTAAATAGTACTGGCATGAATATCTCCTGATTACTAGGTCACTACTAACAACCTATGACTGATTCAGAATCCTAAAATTACTCTAGACCTTGTCAACTAATAAGACTTATTCAATCTGAAGAGAACACATGACTAGGATGCACTAATTTGTAACATTGAGTACCTTCCAGTAGCGAAAAGGGCATTTGTTATGGAATTGAATTGCTTTTCTGCAGAAAAAGGTGGAAAGTGGAAACGGCTTTCTGCAGCAAAAGAAAAGTTCCTAGTTTGATGGGGCTGTTTTTCTGTGAGGAAAAGAAGAAAAATGAACTAAATTTTCCATGATGCCATGGAAGAGCATTTCCAATAAAATGAACTAAAATTTCCATGATGCCATGGAAGAGCATTTCCAACAGGGGGGGAGGGGGTAGGAATGAAATGCTGAAAAGGTTGTCCGCCGAACCGGTTTTCCGCAACACTTCACAAATGTGCTTGTGTTGATTGAATTCGACTGTAGACAAGTGACCACCTTTCATTTTCAGACTCACTGTTGCATTGAGCATATGTAAAATGTGTGATTAGATGGACTACAATCACATATTACACAAGCTACCAATCAAAATACACACACACAAAAGCTCAATTCCAATGAATGTCTCGTGTTGCTGCTGCCAGTTCAAGGGCTGGCCAGGCAGGGGTGTTCTGACAGTCTACACAACGAATTTGTCCTACAATTCAGTCTTAGGGAGATACATGAGAAACTCCATAGAGGCGGCTAGGTACGAGAGTGCCTCTCTTATTTCTCTATGCTCAATTGAATGGCTAAGATTAGTTGTGCAATTTAGCTTAATAGAGGAAAACTCTGTTTCTGAGTTCATGCCTTTTGAATGGACAGATGGATGGGAGAAATCTTGGGAGCAAAGACTAACTCCGTGGGACTTGGGACAGCCTACGCCTGTGATTTTACATCTTCTCCAGACAGGAGCGCTCCCCAAAGGAAGGGCTCTGATCCCTGGATGCGGCAGTGTGTGTCCTACACTCCTACTCTTTTTTCCTCTCTTTTTCGCACATGTGGAAATACACCTTTTTTTTTACTAGATTGGGTCAGCGGAAACCTAATTTTTGGGCTACTTTTAAAACTAATAAAGTTGGCTAATGTTTTTGAAATTATATAGAGTAACCCATGCATTAATGATCTTAGTGGAATTAGCAAAAAGTTTTGACACTGCGATTTGATGATGCAAAAGAATTGTATTCTCAGTACAGCAGCGAGTCCAGAATTTGACACTCATCCAAGTTTTGTAAGCCCTTGGAGTGATCATTCAAATTTAACACCATCTGACTTCATCTTGTTGTTGCAAACATACAGTCACACACACATTTCCCATTATCCTTAAAAATATATATCCTTGTTCTAAATTTTTGGAAATCTGTGTAGCTTGATGGTAAAACTAGGATTCAAGCTTTTCATATTCAACAAATGATACTTGGTGGATGTAACCATCAGAAGCATTTTATGTCATTGCTATTATGATTTAACTATTCATCTGACAATTGTATTTTTCATATGTGATAGGGATATGATGTGGTTGCAATTGCCAGCCCTGAACGCTATGTTGTAGGTTTGGACATAGCAGACAATGCTATTAAGAAAGCAAGAGAGGTGAGCTTTGTAGAATAGACAATTTGGCGATGTCTTATTACTGACACGATACACGTATACGAGGTAGACAATTTGGGCTATCCCCATTCCGCAGAACAGTCTGCATGCTCGTCATGTAGTCTGTAGCTATAGGCATATTTTTACAGGCAAACACAACATATATTCTGTTTGTAAAGGCGTGAGAGGATGATGGCACTTTGCAATGTTTGAAGCATTTCTCATTTTCCTGCCTGTAATGTCTATGAAAAGTTTTATATAGTCTGTTTGAAAAGGCTCTCTTTTTGTGTGATTTAGGTTTGTACCTTGCAAATTTTATTATATATTGCAGTTTTATTTTTTTTCTTAGTAATTCAGCATTTATTCAATTCTTGTTTTATATATTGTTTAATTATGTTTTTATTGTTTAAGGAGGGCAATGTTCTCCTGCGAGCAGACTGCATAATCTTCATATGCAGTCTAGGCTTGTGGGCCCAATTAGATGCCTTCTTATTGGTGGGGGTTGGGTACATGGTAAGTTCTCTTAATGGATAAGGGTCAAACTCTCAACCACCCATTCAATCCAATGGTGGATAGTAGTTTGATGCGAGTGACATTGGGCTTGGTACCAGAGCATGGGTGGTTGAGAGTGTGAAAGGGCCTGCACAAACCAAAGATGGGCCCAAATGGACCCCACAGAGCTGGAATGCATTTCTTTGTTTAAGGAATGTGTGTGTGTATGTGTGATTTTTTACCTTTTTAGTAAGAGATTAATTCTTTACTTAATTCACTATCAATTCACATGGGGGTTTGATGGGCCCTACATTACCTGTTTTTGAGGCATGGGAGACATCCATGTTGGTTTCTATCCATTTTCATTTCCTGCAGTACATGTCACTCAAGGTCCTGTGGAGGAAAAATTGGAAATGACTAATGAGGAATCATCTCGAAATTGGAAGATAATTAAGATTTCTCAATTTTCTCATTCTTGTTTTGTCCTAGTCAATTCATCCAGTGCTTCAAACCAAAAACCCTCTTGAGTTAATTCAACTTGATAATGACTTCAGTCGAGTTAAAGGTGAATTTGGATTAAATAAAATTTGAAGAACTTTAAAAGGCCATTTGAAAACTTGATAAAATGGACTATATAGCAATAGGTGAAACATGCAATAGCACTTAAATCATCCTCTGGTCATTATTATGACCTTTGAGTTTACAAAAGCCTAAATGAAGGGTCTCATTTAGTAAACCTTTTGTTGAATGGATATATGTCTAACAATAAGATTTAAATGTCAACACAGATTTCTTCTTCAGCACCAAACGCAGATTATTTCACATTTTTGAAGGCAGACTTCTTCACTTGGCAACCAAGGGAGTTGTTTGATATCATTTTCGATTATACGTAAGATTTGACCTTCTGGATCGAAGTTCATTCCTTTTTTCACCTACTGTTTACTCGACTAATTTACCCAGATGTGGCAGTTACAAGTGCCAGATACATGTGTCCTGGGATCATATTTCTTGGTAGAGTTCCAATGAAAATCTCTTTACATGCTCATTTTTGAAGTGGACAATGACAGGTTCTTCTGTGCAATTGAACCAGGCTTGAGGTCATCTTGGGCACATTGTGTTCGAGATTTGTTAAAGCCTGATGGAGAGCTTATAACATTGATGTTTCCAGTATGTATTAGTCATTTATGTTCTTTTGTTGCTATTGGATCATTTTATTTCTAAAGTTCAGAGTTAGAGTAACTAGACTATTAGAGTTGCATCAATCCATATGGGCGCAAAGCCTTCACAAAGACTCGTCTACTGATTTTATAAATCCTAATTGCAGCCTGTTGTGTCAACAACAAGGTGTCCACCTTTTCTTTTCTTTTTGATTGGTAACAAGCTATCCGCTATTAAGCAGTAGAAGATGAAAAAAGGAAATACTTGTGATACCCAATGGGACTTGCGCAAGATGCAAAATAAGGCTGCCTTTGCTTTAACATTAATTAAAATGTCTTTGCTCCACATATGAGGTTTCACTAAAAATATAAGAAGAAACTTCTAATACCATCTAATAATAATATGATATTTTAAATACAAAGGAAAAGCCACCCTTAATAATTAATAAACTTCTTCTTTTTCAGCTTGTTCCTTTAATGGCATTTCTTATTATATTTAAGAGGAATACATTTCATTGAGAAAACAATGTATCAAGCATACATTTGAAAGATGTGACAATTTAGAAAGGAAAATTTTTATTTCCAATTTATGCAATTATATTTTTACAGTTAATATTGCTGCCACTACAGATTAGCGATCATAAAGGAGGTCCTCCATATAAAGCTTCTTTGGCTGAGTAAGTCCCTGCCTTAACTATTTATTGTTCAAAATCTTGTTCCTTTGCTTTGAATGGTTAAGCTGATGAAGCTTCTACAGGTTTTTTATTATTATTATTTTGGCTTGATGGGTGAGTGGTACACAACTTGTGACAACCTACCTGCCTAGGGATTGATCCCTGGGCAGCTGTGTGAGATGGGACATCCTTGCCACTGGGGCGTCTCGTGTCTTTTGGTGAAGCTTCTGTAGTTTGCATATGAAGAAATGTAATATGTGAATTTTAAAACAATTTTGTATTTTTAAGTTGGTGACAGTCCAAGTGCAAATGCATCAATATTGTAGGACTTGGCATTGAATATTGCTATATTGATGAGATGGATATTTACTATTTTATTATATGGCAAAAAACTGCATGTTGAAACAATTGGCCTATATTCTCAAGAAGCTTTCAAACTTAAACATTTTCCCCTTGCGAATAATTTTTTTCAAAACTATTAATGCTCTGTGGCTTCTTCATTTTTTGCAGTTATGAGGAAGTGTTGCATCCGATGGGTTTTGAGGCAATCTCTGTGATAGATAATGAGTTGGCAGTTGGGCCACGGAAGGTATGTTATTAAACTCTAATTTTTAATATTTAAATTTTTTTGGTGTTTATTTGCATATTTCTTGCAACAGTAGTCCATTTCATAATGTTTGTCTGTAAATCTTCAAGTTTTGCTCTTGTTTTCAGAACTTTTTTACTTGTAAAGATTTTAAGGTAGTATTGATCCTTTTCAGAATATGGGAGTTGAACTTTTCAATGGTTGGAGGTTCAATTTTTGGCCATAAAACTAAGAACATGCATGCATCCTGCAGCCACATAATTACATGCATAAAAGCAGAGAGCAAAAAAAAAAAAGAAGTTATGGGCTGCAAGACCTGACTGATATCTTCTGATAACATTTTCTCACCATATCGAGCACCCCGTAACTTGCTTAATAATTACATTGCCATGCAAATTTTCAATTTTAGCTTAATTCTCTGAATGAGTTATTGGAAGAGTACACAAATCTTCATTCTGTTCATTGGGTACTGGTCAACATGTCAGATTCGCATGTGTCTTGGGCATCAGAATATGGGGTCTTGGCAGTAATTTTATATATTTTTATTTTTAAGAACTTATAAAACTTCTATAACTTGGTTTTTTTAGATGGGAAAAGGCCTCAATGATGTTGATGTTAATTTTATTTAAATATGTTATTGTTTTTAGTATAAGAAATTTGTAGACATGCTTATTACTGAGTGCCTAATCCTCGAGCTCGAATCCTAGTTGAATAATGAATATGTAACTTTTAGAGCATTTGACTATCTCAGGGGAGAGAGAAGCTTGGAAGGTGGAAGAGGTCTTTGAAGCAGTCTCTAATGTGAAGAGAGCACCAACTGTTACTTAAAGATATCTAATTTATATTTACAATTGTCTGAGTGGAACTTCCATAGAATAAAAATAGTAGTGAATTTTTATCAATCCAAGATTTGTCTTGTAAGGTGTTGTCTTGAATTTTAAAGTAGAGAACAGGAACAAATGTCCAATTTTTCTTATAATAGCAGACAATGATTTAATCATCTTGAAGAAGGTAATAGTAAGGGTTGCCAATGGACCAGGCCAAGTTCATTTGATAATCAGGCCAATCCATAAGATAATAGCGTGAGACACTTCTAAGTGGTTGCCAATAAATAAAAGGAAGGCATGGTCAGTTAGGTCAGTGCTGTATCTACTGAAGAAGTTAATGTGGAATGCCAGGGGCATTGCCCATAAAGTTATTATTGTTATTATGAAATCATACTGATATCTGTCATTTTCATCTATGTTTTGAATACCTGTGACTGATCAATAGGTGCAAGTTTATGCTTGTTTTTAAAAACGATTTTTCTAACATTCTTTTACTCTGTTTTCATTTTGGATGAAAATTTTCTCCTGCACACTGCATATTTGGACCATCCCAGCTGTAGGACCCACCTCTGAATTTCAGGACGCACGATGTGCAGTATTTTGTTAGGAATTGAGTAATTTTTTATTTTTAGTATTTAAATAAAATTAGCCAATGATACAACTATAGGCATTGATTTTTTCTTAATTTTATTTTGTAAATTTTCGGCTCCTTTTGAATATTAATTTCCATTGAAAGTTTTAGGTTATATGGATTAATAGGTACCAAATTTTATATTTAATTATTTAAGCACACTATTTCGATAGGATTTGAATTAAGGACTGATTTGTTTTTACTGTTTGGGCGCGCTCTTGATTTTGAGATTAATAATTCACCTTTTCTAAGTTGTTGTAATTCAATTAGTTTAGGATCATGGTTTGCACCCGGAGGTTGAGGATTCTAAATTGCGCTACCCGGGGCCTTAGGGGATTCACCCGGCTTCCTCTGGGCCCGTAGAGATTATTCTGGTCCAAAGGGTTAGAACACCCTTCCGGTATGCAAGAAAAAAAAGAATACAAAGTTCACAGTTGTGCTAATTATTGTTTTTTATGAGCCTTTAAAGAATCCTCGGAACCACCATATTACACAAACGAGCTCTTTGGGCCTGTTTGCTTGCACTTGACTACTTAGAACTCATGGTCAAATGGGCTTCCAATCGAACAATTACCATGACCAACTTTGTCGTCCTCTCCCAGATTTTCTACATGGCCAAATTTTACTCTTCATTCAGCATGCTTTTATTATAGGACTCTGCTTCAGCTCACAGCTCTAATTTATTGCAGGTGTCATTTATTAAGGAAATGAGTTGTGAAGGACAAAAGATGGAGATGCAGATCACTTTTGTATGATTTTGAATTACTAGGGTTGTGACTAGGGATTTCAGTTGGTCAAGTACTTTGTGCCTTAAGAAGTGGAGGGGTCTTGTGTTTGACATTTACCTCCAATGGCCACCTCCCATAATTTATATGTGTTTTAGGAATTAGTTCTCAGCTGTCTAGAATCGAGTGTCCTTAGAGCTCAGGACCTAAGGCTATTGGGCTGGCTGTCCAGAATCGGGCATCCCTCGGGCTCGGGACTAAAGACTTCTACAATGGGCTGGGTGGGAGATACCTTAGGTTGTCAAAAAAGAAAAGAAAAAAAAAAGGGGAGTTGTGGCTAGGAATCTCTTATTCATTTTTCATTAGGGATGAGATAATTTGATGGTCATTTTTTTTAATTTTAAATTTCTTACTTTGATTTTAATTATTTTTAAAAAAATAAGGTCTTTTGATTCTAATGAAATTAAATAGGCCCTCTGTGTCTTCCACAACCAATTATCTATTTTTCAATTGCCATAAAAAAAAAAAAAAAAGGATTAGCCTACCCTCTTCACGCACACTAGCACCTCATCTAATTGGACACTCAATTGACTCAAATGGGCCTTCAATTAAGGATTTCCACATTGGACCTAAGAAATTTGAAGTGTGGCCAATTAAATGAGTGGACCCATAAGATTCTACTGCCCGATCAGCTACATTTTGGATCCCACTCAATGCACGGTCTCGATGTGATTCACGTGTGGGATCTGGGATGTGTCACACGCGTGGATCCCTCATGTAAAATGTAATCCCTGTCTGCTCGATTTTTTCTGTTGGAAATCTTATCCTCACCTCCCAAACTCCATGAGAACTTGCAGCACTACTCTCATCACTCATGGAGTTTCTTACCGTTAGCTCTTCATCTCTCCCACCACTTCAAAACCAACCCAAAACCCACAAAACCATATCCAAAACCGCTTTACTACCCCAATATCCCCTCCAAAACCGCTTCTCCAGCCTCCATAATGACATCTCTCATCCCACCAGTTCTCACCAAAACCGCCTTTCCTTCCATCAAACCAATCATCTCTTCAAAAGCTCTTTCAAGACCCACAAAACCATTTCCATCCTCAAAACAGCATATTTACTCAATATCTCAACCACCCAAGTTGCAAATCTTCTTCAAAATCACCCTTCAATGGTCAAAATCGAGTCTTTTCTGAGAATTCCTGCTACCCATCTTTTAAATCCACTCAAATGTCACTTTTCAATCGACGAAGACACATCTTTTCTGAAAATTCATGATGCTCATCTTCAACAACCCTTGCAGACACACCTTTCAATCTTCAAAATTGCTTCTTTTCTTTTGTTAATGGCAGATACGGTCCCTTTTCCTTCATTTGCAGCGGAGACTTCCGTTCCAACTGAACAAGTTTCGGATAAAATCAATATCGAATCCATCTTAATCTCCATCGATGATTTCTTCAACCGAAACCCATTTTTTGTTGCTACTTGCACATTCATTTGGCTCGTTGTAATCCCTCTAATCGAAAATTATCTGAAGAAATTTAAATACGCTTCTGCCATTGATGCCTTCAGGAAGCTAAAAAATGACCCAAGTGCACAGCTATTGGATATCCGGGACAATCAGAGTTTATCATATTTGCGTTCTCCAAATTTGAAGATTCTGAATAAAATAGCTGTTCCAGTTGAGTTTGTGGAGGGAGAAGAAGAGAGATTTGTAAAGGAGGTTTTAGCGAATTTCAGCGATCCAGGGAATACCATCCTCTGTATTCTTGACAAGTACGATATTTTTTGACCCATCTTCTCTTTTTGATATAGAATACCAACCACTGATTCCTTAACAAGTTAGAATGCTACATTTTTTTTATAAATACAAATAATTTTGTATGCTGAGAAAGATCAGTGCATGGTTCATTACAAGATATGCTAATTGAGTAGTGCAAAGAAAAATAGGTGCAAAATGTTTTAAGTTTTTAGATTTGCTATTACTGATCTGTGCCTGATTGCTATCTAGACGATCGTCATCATTCTGATAGTTTATCCCATCACTCTGGGCCATAAATATTATATATGGGTTCCTTTTTTTTTTCCTTCCCCTATAATGTGAACTGACATTGACATGTGGAAAATGATCACTTGGATTTTGGTTCCATGTTATGAAATGCTTGGTTCCAAGAAGATGTATCCACGTTCCTGGACAAAACTGTTGGTAAGAATGAATCTTTGTGACAGGCCTGTGCTAAATTCTTCTAACATATTCTTTTTTTTTCTTCTTCTTATTTTTTATTTTATTTTTTAATGGTTTCTTTTGATATATCCTTGTGTTATGGACAATAAAAATGAGTTTGTTACTTGTTCATCCAAGCCAAATGTGGTAGATTTGCATTTGGGAATTCGATGGGCTTTTGAGTCCACACACCTTGAGTGCCCGGCCTACCCTGGGCCATGATTTTTGTTCCTGGTGTTTCTCCTAGATGCATAATGGCCGGCCCCCAACATAGTTGGACAATGATTTGATGATGACAATGGTGTCTCCTAGATGCCTAATGGTCCCACTATACACGTTTGGATATTGGTGTTCAAAATTGGTGATCCAATTGCTGTCTCATATTATCAGTGACATGCATTGCCTTTAAAGTAGTGAAAACATTTAGTAATATCCAGACGGATAATATGTGTGTGTATGGTTATAGAATGGAGGACAATATTGTTTCTGAGTAAGATTTATGTGATTAAGAGTAGAAAACTCTGTCTATATATGAGAAGGTACTAGACTTGTTTTTTACTTGTTTTTCTCTTTACTGGGAATGCATGTTAGTGAACGTTACCCTCACGAACACGATTCATTCTTGGCTTTGTGATGTCAAGTGTTGTTTATGTTGTGTAAGGTAGCTTCGATGGTGAGTCCTTGAAAGTAGCAGAATTGTTGTTCAAGAATGGCTTCAAAGAGGCATATGCAATCAAGGGAGGGCTCAGAGGCAAGAATGGTTGGCAGGTCTTCTTCTCAACACACTTTATGTTTCCACCATATTGGCTTTTAGGATTGATTCATTGCCCAGATATCCTACTAAAGGCAGAACCCTGTTTTGCAGACTTATGGACTTATTTCTCTTATATGTTTAAGGTTTTACAGAGTATTTTCTCCTGCATTAATAATTATTTAAGTCCTGACAGATTTGTTTTTTGGTACTAGCTGATTAGCACTTTTGGTGCTTGAAGTTGACAAGTTGAGCTAATTCTTCATGGTCATAACTGGGTCAATTCATCCCCTGGCACAGTGGACCTGACTTGACTTGGATCTGTATTTGGATTTTTTATCCACATTGGTTCCTGTTCAATTGTATTGAGGTTGCTCCTAGTTTAATCTAGCTATATAACGTACTCATAATGACCTTTGAATAGCCTACGATACATGGTAGTATGTACAAATAGGGTGGACTGTCATCCCCTTTATATTGGTCCATTGGATATGGGATGAGTCTGTTTGCCTAAGGGCATGGTTGGTGATGATTAGAACTTGGGCCTATTTCCTTGGAGGCCCAACAGGACCAAGAGCTGCACCTTCCAACAATAACACCCATCCAACAGAATTGTAGCAGATGAAACCGATTCCTGACTAGACACTTAAGCAATGCAGGACTGCCCCCAATAACTTGAACTGATTGTTAGACTGGATGCTTGCCTTCCAACTGAACTGAGAAGTCTTGGTCCAGACAAACTTATGCATAGTTAGCCCCATATCTGGCTAACAGTCTGGGTATGACCCTAACTTTCAGGTCCGTATCCCGGCAATTTCCAAATATCAGGGCCAATAAATAAATGATTTGAGTTGGTTGCATCTACCTTAGACCAAATTTTCTAAATTAATTAAAAGAAAACGTCCGAATTGACAAATTGAATCCATCACTCTGCACAATGCCTGCAACATAGTAATGAAAAATAGAGGCCACTAGAGGTTTAAAAGGAAGGTGGCTACATAGAAATGCAAGTATTGACCTTTCGGAGACTGTATTGCTCTTTCGAGGTTTGCATGGGTCAGTTTGGCAATTTATTTTCTTTCTTGTTTCCAGTGTTCACCGCTGTGATTAGAAGGATAAACAAAATTCTAAGAGAAATAGATGATCCATTGCCTAGTTTGAAGTATCCGGCTGGCAAAGGTGGATCATCTTAGAAATTGGCAGCATATCATTGTGGATGTTTGTATTCTACACTTACGTAGTGTAGGACCTGTTCATTGTTTATAATTCAGTGTCCATTTTCCATGGAGGTGTGGTGCTATTTTCTGAATCTCTCTGGGGTTTCTTGGATTTTCCCAAGTACTGTTGGCTGCTTGGTGATTTGGTGTTGGTTCATCTCGTGGAAGGGGGTTTGTGTTTTTGTGCTATTCTTGGGGATTATGGTTAGGGAGGATTAATCAGACTTCTATGAGTAAGTCCTCATTGGCTGTTGGATATGTAGTGGTGATGGGCTGATGTGTTCCCTATGTGTAAGGTTTATGTTAGGAATTGTGCCTTGTGGGTCCCTCCACCAGTGGATTTTGGGAAATTGAACTTTGATGGTAGCAAATTGAAGGGGTTAGAAAGAGCAGGTTATAGAGGGCTTATCCATGATAGTAATGGGGTTAAGATTCTTATTTTGTCTGGATCTTTGCCTGGGGTGAATTCTAATCTGGCCAAAGCCGTGACATTGTCAGTAGGTTGTAAGAGATTGGGTGCCATAGGTTCTTTGGTGAGACAGGTTCTTCCTGTGCTTCTCATTGAACTTCATCTGTCACTCCATATCCTCGGTAGCTTGCTTATGTAGTTATGTGATTGAGGGAATGTGATCAATGACTGAATCCCATTTTCTTACTTGCATTATGGTTTGAGGCTAACTGTTTGGCTGATCTATTAGCTGAAAATGGGGCTGATCAAGTTGACTTGTTGTATGATGTTTGATTGTATTTCTTGATGCTTTTTTTTTTTTTTTTTAATAAAGTTATCTTTACCTTTCTAAAAAGAAGAAAATCACTATATTTTCATGTGTATATGCAGGAAATTCAAGAAAAGCTTCTTCCACCATCTACACATGTTTATCCGAGTAAGAAGGACAAAAGAAAAACTTCCCAAAAGCTTGTTGTGAACAGTGAGAGAATCGATGAGGGAAGCGGTGATAACGTGTCAGCTTCTACAAAAATCCTTCTCGATGGAGACAAAACCTCAGAAAATGGATATATAAGACCTACAGGAACTAGTCTGCAAGCAAATCTTGGGCGTCAACAGTCCTTGTCACCATACCCAAATGTAAGTCATCTACTTCAAGATTTTCAGTGTGTGTGTGTATGTAGAGAGAGAGAGAGAGAGCAAGGCTCTCCTAAGCTCAAGCTTAGGATAAAATTTCGTAAGCTAATGCTTGTGGGGCCCACCTTTAGTCCATCCAATTGGACCAAACACATGACCCTCCTAAATTGCACATGTCTACCAACTTTCGGTCAAATCTGAATTTACTAGACCGTTGGATCGACTATGTATCGATCCAAATGGATTGTTGACCATTAAACTTTTGGGCTCATATGGAGATGATAGAAATTACGGTTTGGGCAGATTTTTTGCAGAGAGGAAGATCCCAGGGAGTCCTTGAAATATATATATATATATATATTATAGGTCTTTTTTTTTCTTCTATCAGTTGTATGCATAGGTTTTAGGTAATCATATGTTAAGGAATGCTTCAGTGAGATGGCGTCTAGTGACAATGCATACCCATTGTGGCTCACCCGGATCCATTCCATTTCATGGGGTAAGGAGAATGTGATGGGCCCATGATGAGTTTGGGATGGGTGGAACTTCACCCTTCATGGATGATTGCAGTCATGTTTGAAGTCTGGCAGAATGGACAGTTGGACCAAACTTTTCTAATTGTGAAGGCCCAAGCCCAAGATCATATGGCGATGGTCACTCGATTGAGGTGAAATTTTGCAAATCACCTATCCAGAATACCCCCTTTACATTCCCTTAATCCCTATCAATTGGCATGTGTCTAGCTGGGTCTATATGTGTGCAGAACACAAATGCACGTGTACAGGTAAAATTCGTCATGCATCTAAACTTTTACACAAATGATTGCATCCACATTCATACAAATACAGGTGCACCCATGCATACATGTATAGTACGCCATTGTAATTATAAATGCGCACTAATCAATATATGCATTCCGGATATTTCAGCATTGTACGAACACATCCACATTCATATCAATTCACATGTAACTACATACACCAATAATGGGGTGCTAATATACTCATATTATCATTGCATTATCATCGTTGAAGCCTTATCCCACCTATTAGCATGTATTCTCCACATAATTTCCGACTCCCCTATACATGTTTGACGTTACACACATACAAGCATGCATGTCAAATTTACATGACCATTTATGCACTCCATATGCAAAGATAACCTTTAATGTTTGAACTCACAAACATGCATTCATCCATAACTGCAGATCTTTCACTTATGTTAAGCTGGTACATCCTTTTGTGCAGTTATGGATGAATGCATGTTTGTGAATTCAGACATTAAAGGTTATCTTTGCATATGGAGTGCATAAATGGTCATGTAAATTTGACATGCATGCTTGTATGTGGGTAACGTGTATAGGGGTAGGTGGAAATTATGTAGAGAATACATGTTTGTTGCTTATCATACATGTATCTCCTTTCATGTGGATAAACACATGTTTGTTGCTTATCGTAAGAGATATTTAAGCATGTATTATCCAATGCATACATATACTCACATTTAATATATGCATAGCGTTTGTACTGACATGGGCATGCATCCATGTGCTTATAATGTTTTTGACTTGTGGATGCAGTATCCTGATATGAAACCACCTTCATCACCAACTCCCTCAAAGCCCAATTGAAGCCATGGGGTTATCATCACTTGCTTCTGAAGGTGTTAATCTTCTTCAACATCACCAACAGGAGTTCCCTTTATTTGCAGAAGATGGGTTGGAACTTGGAAGCATTATAGAGGCAATGGTAGGAAAAAAGGCCCTTTTTGTATTTTCTTTTTTTATTATTTGTTTATTGTGAGAGCTCTAACATATATTTTTGTTCTTGATTAGAAATAGCATGTGATTCTGTTCTCATGATCTTTTCATTTTCATTTTCATTACAAAGAAAAGATGGATCCTGCGTTACATTTTATATACACGTTTCTTCTGTTATCCATTTTATACACCCTTAGTTTGGTGATTCAGACCATTGTTTTAACAGGCAACATGAACAGAGGATGTTTCCAAAAGATTCCAAGATTAAAAAATCCTTAGTCATCTACTATTGGGCACATTTTTTTTTCCTGTTCTCTCTCCTTTTCTCCTTAATTGTCACTCTACATAAAATAAAATAAAGAAAAGGAGAAAAACTAGTTGCCCTGTCATGCACCCTAACTTGAGATTAATGGTACTTTTGATCTCTAACTGTTAGAACTGCTAGTAGAATGTATAGTTAAATGCTCTTGACAAGTACTTTAGCAAAGAGGATTGGCTGGAGGCATTTCAGGGCTGGAGGCATTTCAGCAAACTTACATCATTTCATGTCAATTTTTTTAGTCAAACGTGGTAATTCTAGTAAATTTCAGATTTTTACCATTCTTTGAATAATGTTTCTTGTTTATCATTAGTCTTTTGGACTTTTGTATTGCGCCGGTAGATTTGTTTGGGAATCTTCTTTCTTACTTTCAAGGGATGTCTTTAGTGGTTTTTTTTTAGTGGTTTGTCTTTAGTGGTTTTTTATTAGTGGTTTGTCTTTAGTGGTTTCCAACCATGCACTTTGGTAGAATTCAAAGTCCAATTACAACTGTTTGTCTCAATGCTCTTTTTTTTTTTTTTTAATAATTAATTTTTACAGTTTTAAATTCGACTACCATGTTGTCAAACAATTTTGACAAAAATATGCAACATCAGTATTACATTTTTAAGGTGACTTAACAATCTCTGCACATTGACTATTTTCTACAGTTTAAGAATATGTGCACTAATTAAATCACCCTTATACTTATGATGTGTTCTACCTTCTCATGAATAGAGAAGTTTGGATTTGTTTTCTCAGCAGTCAACCAGTACAATAGGCAATTGGAATTTTAGGTGGGTTGTTTTGATGAATGCATGTGATATGTTTTTCTTTCTAGTTTTAAAAAGAAATAAACAACCCTTAAATTTGTTTGCACCCATTTACATAGGTAACGTTTGTGCATATTTATGTTTGTTTACGCTTATTTATGGTATGAAATGGTGTGTAAATGAGGCCACACCTTCCTAGTTAAGAAGGCACCAATGCAACATTTGCCTGGTATTGGTCGTAGTATCAAATGCATTATTTTTTTGCTTGAACCATTCAAATTTTTTATTAATCCATTAAAATCTAAAATATTTAGTTTTATGTCTTAAACATTCATAGATTTTGAGATACAAGTATGCTATTTTGTTTCACATGTGTAAATTTCACATATGTAAAACTCATGTATGCAATTTATATATATATAAATAATATTTTCATATCTCACTCACAAAAGACAAACGACCCCATGCGAACTGAACCTTAAGACCTCTCCCATGCTCGGAGTATTATGTCTTACCACTGAGCCAAGTGCTAATCACGTGCATGCGGTCCAATTTTGATCATTCAAAGAACAGAAAAAAAGTGCTCTTCAGTTTTGCATGTATAATAGCAGCCCACATTGAAGGACTTTGATTTTGGATTGAATAATGGTCAGGACAATCAGCCTGTAGAGTGTAACTTCTTCACTTCAGTCTGGCATTATGGTTTTAATGATGTTCTTGATCTTGAGCAGTCCTGCAATGAGGTTTTAATTAGACAATGGTCTTTTTTTTTTTTAACAGCAACGAAAGATTTCATTCAAAGAACAAAAAACCGAAAAAGGAAAGGAAGGGGATGTGCAGGAGAAATGCACCACGTCCAACCCTACTAACAAAATCACACCCACCCTAAAAAGCAACCTAACAACCATTTACATAATCATACACATCCAAGGATGCAACCTATCAACCCCTTGCTTGGCTAACACATCTACCATGGAGTTAGCCAATCTAATCTCATGATGGAAGGAATCATTGATTCCAACGGATAACTCTCTAATATGAAAGGACAATTTTACTCAAACATCCGCAAATCTTGTAGTTCTCTTCTTTCCTCTTTAGCCCAAAATCTCCAAATAAAAAACCAGGCACCCTTCATTATTTTTCAGAGGTAAAATCTGTGAATCTAATCAAATAAAAAATAGAACTATTAAGGTTCATCAAATACTCTAATAATATGTAAATAAGTTTAAAATTAAAATAAAATCTTTTTTTTTTGGGAGTTTTCTAACGGGCCCTGAATCCTCTGGTAAATGAGGATGTGTGCTCTGAGTGGGGCCCACAAGTGGGGCTGCATATTAACTGTCTACAAAACTTAGACCCATCTTTGTTGGCCCTTAGATCCAAGGCCATTATATGAACAGCCATTATTAAAAGAGGGTAAATTTTATTTTATTTTTCCCCTCTTGTTGGTGTTTTTATGCTTTATAACATAAGACATTCTCTTTTTGTGTTTAATTTTTTGGCTTGGTGAGGTCCAGATCTAGATCCAAGCCCTCTACCCCATCTGGTTAGGCCCAAGATCTATAATAGTTGTGGAGTCATGAGACTAGTTGTTGTAAAGTTACGAAAGCGTGTAACCGCTCTCATTAATGATATCTTACCATTACCTCCAATGGCTATAAACATTAGTGATACTTGACCATTATCATCAATGGCTATTAACATTATAATGTGCATTTAACATCGTTGCCATTCAGGCTTCTCTTTATAAGAGGGTCTGCGGGTAAGGGCTCAATATTAATGCATATGAGACAACCATCTTCTCTTTTGCTCTCTGGTTTCTTTCTCCCTCGACCTTGTTGCTGCAAGCAACTTTGAAATGGTGGTTTACTGAGGTTTGAGTTCTCCATCCATTCGAATGCACAAATGGTGGAGTTATCTGATCAAAAAGCTATTGTATCATCGGATAGACGTCCATGAGTCCATTGCACAATTGTGGGGGCGAAATCCATCTATATAAAGAAAGCGTCTTCATAACGTGCTTTAGCTACCGGTTGTTTGGTCCCTTCTTTCCTTTCTCTAGTTTTATTATTAGATTAATTAATTTATTGACAATTTCAACATAATCTTAACCGTGGATCATATTCTTAGACCTAAAAGGGGAAGCTAATATTCAAAGATAGCCCACACCACACAAGCAAGAAGAGGAAGCCTACACATCTGGAAGCTCACACCACACAAGCAAGAAGAGGAAGCCTACACATCTGGAAGCTAATATTTTCTATCTTTTTTTTTTCTTAGGATTTCATAAAACACAAAACATTTTTATCCTTTTTTTTCTTTGGAGTTTTCTATCCAAATAAGATTTTCATATTTCTCTTGAGTTTTTCTTAATGGCGTGCTCATCGCTACGTTTTTTAACCCAACGGGGCTATTTCCCTAGGGGCGCCCGCTAAATCCATATGAATGCACACCAGGTAAACGTGCGATGATCTCAAACACAAGAGGTGGGGAGCAAGCTCATTTCTTATGCCACTCCAACTCATTGGGATATTTAGTTTTCATGATATTCTAATTCTACTACATTGAGAAAGTATTGCAAGGTTTTTTTTCTTTTTTTGGTTTTCCTCTTTTCAGAAAAGCGGCTTGCATTTGCGCCTATCAGTTTAAGAGTATTTGTAGCCGTTTCATTTGAATGCATAGATTTTTTTTAACTGTCCATTAAAGTCTTTAATTAAAATAAAATGAATAGTTTTCTATTTTGGAAAATGTTTCCTTACTAGCTCATGGACCCGCTTATATTTTATCAATGGAAGAAGGGCTGATGGAATATCTCCTCAAAACATCAGCCCATGAGGAATGTTTGTGTGACAGGGTTGGCCGCAGAAAGGAGAGGAATCCGGTGCCTTCCTCATTGCATTTGGTGGAGGGACCAAACAACCTAGAAATCTCCTCTTTTAGTTTCATTTTTGTGTTAGAGGCGATCTAAAAATCATGGCATCTCATATCGGACTTTCCATGCCATTAAAGATAAAATAAAGTTTCCTCTTCCACAGTGTTACATTACATGATCACCTTATTAATTTATTTACAGTGAATGAAGGTTTAGTAAGCATAAAATTGGACCTTCCACCATCAAAATCATGGCATGAAAGAGCGTATCACTTGGGCTGCGAAGTTGGGCCTAACTAAGTGGTCCTCGACTGGAACACTTGCTGGAAACAGAGGTGTCTTTTTTTTCCTGTCTCTGCAGGAGACTGCAGTTCAACAACCAGTCCATAGCACACACATTCTCGTGAATACCGACTCTCCCTCTCTCAACACCTTCTTAATGTAAATGGCGATGTCTTCGTGCGATCCAAAACCCTAGCTGTTCATCGTCCCCCAATGGCAAAACCCCAATTCAAACATCGAACCGTCCTCGAACCCTCCGCCGAATTCCACCCCTCCAAATCCCCACCACCTCTCTCCTCCTACTCCTTCTCCTCCCTCTCCATCTCCTCCACCGATTCCCAAACCCTAATCCACATCGGAACCTCCGACGGAAAGCTCATCTTGCTCTCCACAAACCCCTCCGCATCCGATCAATCAAACAGTGTTCAATCAGTCGATCTCCTTCGATCCGTGTCAATCACCAGCCGCCCCGTTGATTCGATCATCATATTTGCAGATTCAGGTCGAATTCTCGCTCTCTCAGATGGATCCCTCTTCTTGCTCGATTTTCAGCTGTTGCATCCCGTCCGCCGTTTGAATTTCCCGAAAGGCATCTCCGCTGTGGCCAGTAGGCCGCGCTGCGCCGATTCGGCGAGTTTAGATCGTGCTGGAGATGGCGGTAGCGTGAGCGCCGGTCAACGGATTCTGCAGAAGCTTGGTGGAGGGATGAGAGCGAATGGCGCGAGATCTAGGGTTTTGGAGGAGAATTGCGTTGTTGCGGTTGCGATTGGGAAGAAGTTGCTATTGGTTGAGTTGGATGTTGAAGCAGGCGGGGTTTTTGTTGTTTTGAAGGAGATTCAGGGAGTTGATGGAGTGATGAACATGGTGTGGATCAAAGATTCGATTATCGTCGGGACCGCAGATGGTTATGTGGTGTTTTCGAGCAGTAGTGGAAATGGCAGTCTGATATTCTCCCTTCCAGAGTCATCTAGGATGCCGCTTTTGAAATCTCTGTGGAGGCAGGAGCAGGCGATGTTGTTGGTTGACAATGTGGGCATTGTGGTGAATGATCTTGGGCAGCCGGTTGGCGGTAGCTTGGTTTTCCAACAGGTGCCGGATTCTGTTGGGGAGGTGGCGTCCTATGTGGTGGTTGTCACAGAAGGGAAGATGGATTTGTACCAGAAGAAAACAGGAGTTTGCGTTCAGTCGATATCTTTTGCTGTGGGAGGAGATTTTTGTATTGTGGCGGATGAAGAGAATGGGAATGGCGAAGTTGTTGTAGTTGCAACACCTTCAAAGGTAGACTTTTTTTTCTTCTTCCCCAAATTGTTTTATTAAGTATGCAGATATGTAATCATACTAATTACACGATTCTGCAGTCTACATTGTTAATTTTCGGTGTTGTATGTTAATCTTCTATAAACATGATTCTAAGTGTCAACTCTTCTCTTCTAATATGGAAAATATTAGAGAATAGTCCATCTCATTATATAGACCTTATATGAATTGCTTACGCTGCTGAAAGTTGCCTGTTAGTTGTTGTGCAATGCTGGTCAAACAAAAGATGCACTCTTGATCACATCTTATGTTGCCCCTTCTTTTTGGTCCATTTATTTTGATCCAATTAAAAACGTAATCCCATTCCCGCATCATGATATAATGGGCTGTGGTTGCTTGCTTACATATCTTAAAAAAAATGTTTAATTAGTTTTTTCTTATTGTATTGTGATTGAGAAAACCTAATGATGTTTTTGTAGGTAATTTGCTTTCGCAAAGTATCAGCGGAGGAGCAGATTAAAGACCTATTGAGGAAGAAGAATTTTAAGGATGCTATCTCCTTGGTAGAAGAACTTGAGTGTGAAGGTGAAATGACAAAGGAAATGCTTTCCTTTGTGCATGCTCAAGTGGGGTTCCTCTTACTTTTTGACTTACATTTTGAGGATGCTGTGAATCATTTTCTACAATCAGAAAGCATGCAGCCATCTGAGATATTTCCATTTATAATGCGGGATCCAAATCGTTGGTCACATTTGGTACGTTAAGTGACTGACATATATGTTATTTTTCCTTTTAATTTCTATGATAGTCGCGACTTGCGATTCCAGAAATACGAGATTTTAATAATGAGCATAAATATCCTTCCAGCAATAGGACAAGAGTGAGTGATCTCTATCTTTTTAATGGTCACATATGCTGCGAACGCTTTTTTTGGAATCATGTTGCTGATTAAAAATACCGTTCTTTTATTATGTGCTTCGCTAAATGGTTGCAAGGGAATAATGCCATGGATTCCAATCTATGCATCTGCAGCTTTTGTCTCGTGGCCCTTTTGAGTCTGTGCCTATTTTGAACCATGGACTCTCTCCGACCAAAAAAAAAAATAGAAAAGGAAAGGAAAGGAAAAACGAAAAGAAAAGAAAAGAAAAATGTAAAAGGATGTTCAAAGTGTGCTTTGAGGCCTTACAGTCTTGTACATGGACATTTTATTATTGGACATACTTCCATCTATCAGTGCACGTGTTTCTTTCTATGGTTCATTTTGGCTATACTTAATGAATGTATATGATTATTGTTTCTTTGCTTCATTATGTTTCTTTTAAAAAATATACTTGTACCTTCAGGTCCCTCGGAATCGATACTGGGGATTGCATCCTCCTCCTTTACCTTTTGAAGATGTTGTGGATGATGGATTGATGGCCATTCAGAGAGCTATAGTTCTTAGAAAAGCAGGTGTAGATACTGTAGCAGATGAAGATTTTCTTCTGAATACACCAAGTAGATCTGATTTACTGGATTCAGCGATTCAAAACATTATCAGGTTCTAGATACTACTTTTTAGCTAGAATATAAGCCGAAACTTAGAATAAATTCGGCATTGTGAATATGTGATTTTGTGGTTATCTGTGCTTGCTTGTTCAATATGGTTGCTCATGACTAGTATGAAGGATTATATTGCTTGCAATGTAACATCTGACAAGACTTTTGTCTGTTGACTTCAGGTATATGCGGGTTTCCCGTGACAAGGATTTGAATCCTTTGGTGAAGGAAGGAGTTGATACTCTTCTAATGTACCTTTATAGAGCCCTGAATTGGGTAGATGAAATGGAGCAGCTCGCTTCCTTCCCTAACAGCTGTGTTGTGGTATGTCATGTTTAATTACTTTTGATAATATATTTACAGGTTCTACAGTTAAAATTAGGGTAATGGCTTCTGTTGTCAGAAGGCTGCTTGAAGGATGACCCTGCAACTTGCATCGGCCGTGCAGGAGGAGTTAGAAACTCTGCTAGATGACTCTGGACATTTACGGACTCTTGCCTTTCTATATGCAAGTAAAGGGATGTGCTTGAAGGCCCTTGCTATCTGGCGTATCTTGGCAAGAAATTACTCAACTGGCTTATGGAAAGACCCTAATGTCGAAAGCTTCTCTCATGATAGTTGTACGAATATAATCTCTGGTCAGAAGATTGCTGCGATTGAGGCATCAAAGCTTCTTGAGGAGTCATCTGAACAAGACATGGTTCTACAACATCTAGGATGGGTGTGTGCCAACTATTTCCACCATCTTTGTGACTTTTATAGCTAATTGTTGGGTTTTTGCATTGGTCATGTTAGGACTAATCAGTATATGTGGTTGTCTTTACTAGATCGCTGACGTGGACCAAGAACTTGCAGTTAAAGTTCTAACATCAGAGAAAAGGACCACCCAACTTTCACCAGGTAATTCTCTTGCATTAAGAGCTCCAGATATTCATCCATTTTACTTCTTCCTTTGTAATTATATATTTGATCTCTCTCTGGCTGGTTGAGCTCTTTGAAGATGCCACATAATAGTAATTGTGTATAATGTGTAATTTGGTGGTACATTATTTGATTCAATGTGCTGTTGAGATTTTAAGTTATCACTGAATATCTGTTTTATATGCTATTTGGAAAGTGTAATTGTTTTTTGAATTCCGTTACCATTGAATGTCTGCCACTCTGTTGCATTGCTATTTTGAATTTTTTAGTGGCATAGACTGCTTTTCTGTGGTGTTGACATTTTAAGTTATTACCGAATACTTGTTGCACTTGCATATGCTATCTGGAATTTGTAATTGTTTTTTGAATTTCCTTAGCACTGAATGTCTGTTGCATTGCTCTTTAAAATTTGTGATTTACCTTTATAGTTTCTCAATTTAGTCTTTTTGCAGAAAATTAATGCCTAAATAATTTTAATTTTGCATGTCTATGACTTGAATGCTTTGATTTCAGAAACTTGGTGTTTATCACCATTTGCTTGTTAGTGCAGCGGCCATTTGTAATTACCTCTTGATCTTTCATCTGGATATGTCATTTTTTTTCAATGTTCATCTTGGTTTTACTATTTGCAATACCTGAAACTATAATGTCGTTGCATGGGAAGTGCTGGACAATTAAATGTCATAATTGACTCGTAGTGATTATGTCATTTTCGCACATTCAGTACTAACAGCTCTTTTCATGTCTCTTAATACAGAAGAAGTGCTTTCTGCTATTGATCTAAAAAAGGCCGGGATTCAACAAAGGTATTCTATGTACTGGTGTTTTCGTATTTTTAACATCACTTCTATTTCTCATTGGGGCAGGAGTAGGACTCTAGGGATTTGTTTATGCATTTTGTCCATCAGATGATAGTGGAACTGTCTTATATCTAATGAAGATTTATTTGTACCCAAATATGAGTGCACTTTCCTTGTATATTTACTTTTTTGTCAGCACTGATCTATACTTTCAAATTTCAGTTGACTCTCTGCCAGCCTCTTCAATCATTTTTGATAAACTCATCTGGAACTAGCGGGTTCACACTTCACTTGGCTCCATCAAATCTCTGGCCTTGGTGTGAGGGTGCTCTGAGAAAACTCGATTTTAGACTATAAAACATGGACCAGGGTCTCAAGTAGCATGTTAAATACTTAATTATAGGCACTGTTAATTAGGAAGCAAAGATTCAAGCAAAAGTTATTTGTACATCATACAAAAGAATGGCTCACAAAACACTATCCTTAGCTGATCTATCGGTTAGAAAATTTGCATTCTGGAAAAGCATGCTTAAAAACAAAGCTACTAGTAAAGGTAAATCTCTAATATTTTCAATCCAATCAGCCGATCACCATAGACCCATGGTTAAATGTTACCCGAGTATCACATTCAAGAATGGCCTCATTGAATTAAATTTACTTTGCTTGTTGCGCTTCAGAGTTTATCCTTTTAAATTTCAATAATTTTTTTTTATTTTTTTAAAGTTAAAAAATTCTGATACTAAATTCAGTTTTGACTTGGTCATGTAATAACAGCTAGCATAGACAGCTGGTCCACATGAGGCCTTTCAGGATGAACCAACGACAGTCTTCTGGAGTGCAAGAAGGGAAATTCCGTGTGTATAATTTTTTTCTTTTTTAAATTGGTAAGATGACTTGAAGCCACAACCTCTGGGTTGTGACTTATGTGCACTTCCAACTTTGCTATAGGCTCCTTTCATTTCATACGTATAATTCCTAGGACTTTTGGTTGTACAAGGTGCTTTAATGAGAACTCCAATTCTTTGCTTGTCTAAGTCGTCTAAGAAGCCCTAGTTTACTAATTATTCTCTTAGAGTCTAATGGCCGAGTATTTAGCCTTAATGTTTCCGTCATAATCTCTTCAGTTAGAACTTAGATGACAGATCATTTCGTGGGCAATGGCCACGTATCATTTTGCTGGAGTACCTGCAGCTGCAGAGACATTGGTGATTGTACAAATGTTGGATTGAGGTGATAAACAATGTCAGGGTAATCCTCAAGTTACTATTCATTGGTCTCCACCAAGAGACTGGTAGAAACCTCCCCCTTTGAAATTTGGATTGTGAATGGATGAGGTGAAAGGTCCAGTAATGAATAATGATCTCTAGGGGCCCATTTGTTTGCATGGGAATTGAATACATAGGAATTCATGGTAATAAGGATTATTAAAGAGGTTAGGGGTGAAGGATATAAGGTGGATATGTATATGGGACCCTGACTTTCCTAAGATGAATTATGAGGGTGATAGCTGGATATTCATTTTCCATTGAAGGGGAGATTAGTTGATGGTCACTTTTTTTTATGTTCACCTTTGTTTTTTCAATTTTAATCACTTTTAGAAATACAAACCCTAGAATTTCTAGGAATTCAATTACATGAAACAAATTGACCCTAGTTATTCTTCTCCCATGTGCCTAGAGAAGCCAACTTTTCTGTTGACTTTTTATCTAAGGATGGTAAATCGCAACCTAACTTACATTTAGATATGTAATTTGGTTTATGATTTTGGTGTAACTATTAATGGTGCCTGTATACATGGATATGGGGACCCAGGATACAACTCTACTGCACTTTTTGGAATTTGGACACAAATATGGATACGGCTCTCTTAATCTTTTTTTAGAACATTACCAAATTAATATGTGAGATGTTGATTGAGCTTTTCTATATCTAGTCTCTGTTTTGGTAAAGACCCAGGCTTCTGTCATCTTCTGTTGGTTCAAAACACGTTTCTCTCTTTTTTGTTTGTCATGATGGAAAAAAGTTAGTATAGAAGGATAATTCAAGAACGTACAAAAATGTATCCAACAATGTAAGAGACTAGAAAGGGAATTTCCCTATAAATCCATTAGATCAAGAGTCATTGAATCTGAATTCTGGCACGATTAATGATTTCTTTTGACCACTCGATTTTGCTAATGCATCTGCTTCACTATCTGTGTCCTTGGGAGGATGAAGAAAGATAGCCCCAAAACCTTTGTGGGGGGCATGATCTCGCTCGAGTCATAAATTTTTTTTCAAGGAGCTGCCGCTGTTCCAGGGCCTGAGGAATCACATTATTTGTAGTTCCCTTCAATGAAAATGAGACCTGAGAAACTGTGTTTGTTGTTTGAATATTCTGAATTTTCCCTTGATGTCATGATCTCTGTTTGGTTGCCAATAAACTTCCATCGGCATTTTCAAGTTGGAAGAACCCACTATTCAAAAGTTTCAAATTCACTACTCATCCCTAATTGGAAAATACCTTTCCAAATCCAACGATCGGGTATTATGAAACTCATTCCCTTGCAGACTCCTTTTGGAAAGTGCATATTTAACTTTGATGCCACACTGAAGCTGGGATAGCATTGACTTTTCCTCAAGTTTCCAAGTTTCTGGATGAAACTGTATGTGTCCTTCTCATGCTTAGTTATGATATCATAATTTTTTCTTTGTTTTTCTTTTTGTATTGTTATTTTATTAATTCTGTTGGTGACTGCTCTTTTTTATTTATTCACAACTTGAGTCTGATGAAGTTCCATCCATGTAGATATTTGCAATGGTTAATTGAAGACCAAGACTCCGATGACACTCGATTTCATACTCTATATGCTCTTTCTCTTGCCAAATCAGCATTGGAAACTGTTGAATTAGAGTTGGTGTATCAGAATGCTGATGCCAAAAGGCCAACAGAGACAAATGCATCTGATGTCGAGAGTGGAACTCTCTGTAGCAATCCGATCAGAGAGAGATTGCAGCTGTTTTTACAGTCGTCAGATTTGTATGATCCTGAAGAGGTTCTTTATGTGATAGAAGGATCAGAATTGTGGTTAGAAAAGGTTCAGTAAGCCTTTTTTGACTTCATCTTTTCTGTTATACTGTGTTTATTGATTTCTAAACGTGTGACTGGAAAATATATATGAATAACTTACTATTCCATTCCTATTTTGTATTTTTTACTGTTAGTATACTAATGACATTATAATGCTTGTTAAGTTGTTTTTATATAAAAAGGAAAAATGAGAAATCTTAGCAGGCTTCTGTTAATAGAGTTTTTACTCAATTATGTATCGGTTTTCTATGACAGGCAATTCTGTACAGGAAGCTGGGCCAGGAAACTTTAGTACTCCAGATATTGGCCTTGTAAGTTGACCGAGTTAAAAAAAAATTTCCTATGTATGAGTTGTCACCATATAAAATTGAATTAGTTTGAAATTAGAGGAATGTAATATCAACAGCATAGTTATTATTTCTTAAAATGTTTGGACTTTGTTCAATGTGGCATTGACTACATACATTTCATATTTTTTTTATTTTTGTGGTTAAGGAAGCTGGAGGACAGTGAAGCAGCAGAGCAATATTGTGCAGAGATTGGTAGACATGATGCCTATATGCAGTAGGGCTTCTCTCATTCTCCTGTTTACAGAAAATTTTTCCTTCTTGCTTTAACATTCTTCCTTGATTTCCTTATTTGTTGGTTGATCTTGTTTATACCTCAGGTTGCTTGATATGTATTTGGATCCACAAGATGGGAAGGAACCCATGTTTAAGGCTGCAGTTCGCCTCCTTCACAAACACGGAGAATCTTTGGATCCTCTTCAAGTTCTGGAGGTATTTACGTTAAAATTCTGTCACTGTACAAAATTTATACACGGGCACTTTCTTGGACAAGCACATAACATACAAACAGGCTAATCACATCAAGCCCATTAAACTATGTTACACAGAAATCAGCTTTTTATCATGTATCGTCTGGATTCCTCATGATATAAATGGATTCTTCGATTATTTGTTTAAACTTTGTTTGTAGTTGACAAAGTACTGTGTTTTTTCTATTTCTGAAATCTAAATTAAATATTGAAATGCTTTGTACATATTGCTTAGAGTAAATCTTGGCTTGCTTTTTTTTTTTTTTAATTTTTGTTGTTGTCGTTTTTATTTTATTTTATTTTATTTTGTGTTGAAAATTTATATGTTATGCCAAATCTATGAATTTTGTTTTTAAGGATTTACCAAATTGGACATCTCATACCTGTTTTGAATTCTGATATGAATAACCTGTATTCATGCCAGTGAGCCATTAATGCCTCCCATGTAGGGGAGGGCTCGTTGCGGAAGTGTTTCCACTTTCCATGCTTTTTCCGTGGAGAAAGTGGCTGCACAAGTGTGCCCTAAATGTCTGAACACACCAATATGATAGTAAGAGATTATTTTGTAACATAGGTTCACGACTCCAGAACCTACTGTATTCGTGAATGTAGTGCATACTGCTGCATTTAATTATCAGAGAAATCATGGACAGAAAGTCTAAAATCCTTTTATATGTGAAAATATGGTTAGTTGGTTACCTGCAGTCCTCCTCTATGTGCAACTTTGCATGGTTGCGTACTAAAAGGACACGCCTTCCATGGTAGTGTTAAGAGCAGAATTGTCACTTTCTTGTTTGTTTTTGCCTTATTTTTCCAGAACTGGTGATGAGAATTTCAAAATCTGATGTTGCAGACATTGTCCCCTGATATGCCTCTCCAACTTGCCTCAGATACAATATTAAGGATGCTAAGAGCTCGAGTTCATCATCATCGCCAAGGACAGGTAAGCTTTGGAGAGTACTGCATCTTCTTTTCTCCCTGTACAGTGTCTGAAAAAATAAGCATGATTTGAAAGTATATTTTAATGTCAAACTGCCATAGAGAAAATTCTACATTTGATTTCACTTTGCTATTCTGCAGCACCAACCTGGGAGTTGGAGTGGCACAAGGCATGGGCTTGCTCCCCACGTTGTGTTCGAAACCACCCCATATTTGCCCAGTGTGCTTTTGTGTAGGTTTAGCGGGCTCCACTTGGGGGATTAGTCCCATTGGGTGTGTGGGTTTAGCGGGCTCCACTTGGGGGATTAGTCCCATTGGGTCAGACCTCAGGGATATACTTACGTCATCAAAAAAGAAAGAAAGAAAGAAACTTCGCTATTCTGCGGCAAAACAGATTTTTTTAAAATGGTCTTGGGTGGGGACTGGGGACTGTTTATTATTATTATTATTTTAAGGAGCTTTTGGTGGGTTGTGGGTGGGTGGTGGTTTTCTAACTAAACAAAAAAAAAAATTTATGTTCATGATTACTAATTAAATTAAACAGTACTGACAGGCATATCAGCTGTCTAAATGACTTGCCATAATGATAAAATGCGTTGCAGCCTTTACAGATTCATGATGACTTACTAATAGATAATATTTGGGCAGCAGGTTAGATGACTCCATTTTTCCTGAAATCCAGGATGTTATTTGAACACAAAATTATATCCTTTCGTCTGCTAATTTCCATAACAAAAGTTTTTTTTTTAATTTAATTTTTCTCATTGATTGTTGAATGAAAAATATTCATACTAAGATGATCCCAAGGTATCAATGTGGATTAGTGGTTGGCCAGATATCTGTTTGATCTGATGAATGGAACCAGCTACGTAGAGGCCCTAAATCCCCATCATCATCATGAGTATCTAATAGTTTGATATGAACTTATTAGAACCATTAAACTTTGGGGCCCTTAGATAGATGGTTATTAGCAATGGGTCCCACAGACTTTTTACAAATCCCTACTCCAAATAGGACCCTACAATTAGATCTTGCATATGACTAGCATGCATCAAGGTGGGCCCACATAACGGGTTCACATTTTTTGAAGTTGCTGCCAGTTTGTAACCAAATTTTCCTTATGTATTTATGTTTATGAGTTGCATTCAAATATCAGGTTATTAACTTCAATAGTTTTAAACTCTTATTAATATTCTCATGGTATGGAAGTATCACATGTTTCTCAATATGTATTCTAATCCTAGACTTATGAAGAGCAGAGTAGCAGGCTGTTGGCATCATGGTGATCTGTATTCTAACCCCTTAAAACACTTGCTTGAGCATCTGATTGATTGCAATCTTTTATACCCAGTAAGGCCCAAAATAACTGACTTGACTTGAACTCTCCCATTCATAATGACCTTAATTCCCACTCTGTATTGCTACTTGGATGGGGGGTTGGGGACGCTATAATATTCATTCGATCACATATACTTTCCTCCCATGCCCCTTGAATTCGAGATGATCACTTAAGATGAACTGTTGAGGGCTTTACTTTTTATTATTATTATTATTTTAATAGTGGCCTCAATAGTAGAATGCAACAGTTTCTCTTCTTTTCTTACAGCTATTTGTATTGAATAAAATATTGGCACTATGGAAGGGCAGAACAGTTTGTATATTCATCTTCTTTTTCTTTTTCTTTTTCTTTTTCTTTTTTTTTTTTCCATTGAGCTTTATTAATAATCGTGATATTTAATTTCTGATTATGTTGCTACCTGCCTATTGAATTGGCATCTTGATCGTAGATTGTGCACTATCTATCGCGTGCTATAAATCTTGATGCAAAGTTAGCAAGATTAGAGGAGAGATCAAGGCATGTGCAGATCAATGATGAGAGCCTATGTGATTCTTGTCATGCCCGTCTCGGTACCAAACTATTTGCAATGTATCCAGATGATTCGGTGGTCTGTTACAAGGTTTGGATATTTTCATCTCTCATGTCAGAATCTAGAAGGCATCCTTGTTATAGTTGAAATAAATGCTTCCCTGAAACTTCTGCATCCACAAAATATTGTAGATTCCATTATAGAACAACTTGCTTATTGACTAAATCACAAGAATATGAACTCAACTACACCCGCCAGGGAGTACTCTAGTCATGTACTCATTAACATGAAACACATGAAGAAAGTGAGAGGATGATACATTTGGGTCAACTGGTATATACATACATATGCATTATACAGGTACTTGAAATGTATATATATAAAATTGCACATACCTCCCGCGATATAGACAAATAGGCACTTGAAATTCATGTATTCACCAAATTATTCATCTCATGTATGACAGGGTATGCATATCAATATTGAAAAGAACTTTATTCTGGTCTTGAAATAGCAAATATAAGACTTGGGTATGCATATCAATGTTAGAGCAACTCGATTTTTGTCCAGAAATAGCGAATTTGACTCGTTGGATTTGTCCCAAATTCCAACTCCAGCTTCTTGTCTTTTTAAGAGTCCTCTCACAGCGAACTTCTCACTTCTCTGCTTTGAACATGGATTTAAAAGACATTTCAAAATCAAGCCGATTTTGCATCTTTCTCTATCCTTTTAGTTAATTTTTTTTTTAGCAAGCTACCTTTTCCATATGCAGTGTTTTCGCCGTCGAGGCGAGTCTACATCTGTCACTGGACGGGACTTCAAGAAAGAGATTATTTTCAAACCAGGCTGGCTTGTCAGCAAATAAACTTGGGACTTTTTTGTTAAGAACTCCATTGGAGGAGTGGAGACAAATGCCCCCTTTCATGTTGACCCTCCAAGTTTCAGGATCCAGCAACAAGAAGCATCAGCTGGTCATCATCACTTAATATGAAAAGCAAGCATCATCATCGGAGGGTTCCAATTTCATCATCAAATGGTCCTGACAGGTTTTTCGATTCTAGAAGATGTTTACACACTTTAAAGGAACAGCCAGTTACAGGCATTGTAGAATACTACTTCAGATCTTGGTTTAAGGCTTTAGACGAGAATGCGTAGGATAAATTATGTCCCTATAGTTGGGAACTCGCATGATATTTTTCTCCTTTTTCCCCCCTTCTTTGTAGTTCTTTGAATCTTTGGACAGGTTGATTGTAGACCTGAGTGAACAAATATTTTGCATGTAACTTCTTGGCAGCAATCAATTCCGAATGTCCCTTTTTGCAACAACCCCCCTTCCCACACTTTCAGGCAGAACCGAAAATAGTAAATTACAGCCCTTAAAAACTGGATCCTATGTGGGAGGTGCCTAGCCTGCGGGCTAGAAAGATTATATGCATGTAATGGGACCTTTATTTCCATTTCATTCCATATACCAGATCCAGATGATCCATCTGATGGGTCTGTCGACTCTTTTGTAGCATGGTGTTTGAAAATTAGAGGAGGCTGAACTCGGTTCACCTTATTTTGGAACTCTAGAAAAAGTTAGAATGACAGGATCTATTCTTAACCCACTTGGGTGACCCAGGATCAATAGGAAATGATTACATAGCCATCAAATACTCATATAGTGAGGATCTCATTCTTCACTTCTTGCTGCTTTAATATTCCTCAAGTAAATTCCACATTACTGTGATGAATTCTTAGGAGTTCAAAGTTGCCATGAGGGCGCTGAAAAAATATTGACATGGAAACATTACCAAGTGTGAAAGTTTATTCCTGTGAAAGCAAATTAATTAGCAAGTAGCAGCTAAAACAAGTGACTAAATGCGAGACAACACTGAAATAGGCTGAACAGATTTTGTTTATTTAAGACCAATCTTATTATAATAAGATTACTACATACCCTTGGAAATTGCCAATCTTTGGTAATAAGATGCACAGCTTTCACACCATATAATTAAGAAAGTAAAAGCCAAAAAGGAAAACCGAGGAAAAAAAAACTAATTAAATCATAATACAAAGTTTAGAAGAATAGAGAAGAAAATGCATCTTATTTGGGAATCATTTCTTTCAACTAGACGCTGCAGCAGCAGCAACAATCAAGGCAGCATTCACAAGTCTCGTAGCAGCAGCAACAGCATAAGAGTGCAAAGAGACTGCAGGAAAAAAAAAACCTAAGATATTAATAACACAGGTGCAAAAAAATAAGTATTACAAACTCAACTAAGGAAATCTGAGATTACAAGGTAGTAATAGCGATGGAACTCATTCATATGATTAGGATTTGATCAAGGAAAAGCAGGTATGGACTAATCTAGACAATCCGACCTGTAAAAACTCACTTGATGGACACCCCTGGTTTCCACTCTGAACAGAGCCTATTCACATACAATTTCGTGGGGAAATATGGCACACATGTGAAAGATAGGGGGCCATTCTTTCACGTGTGGCATTCGTTTGCAGAACATGGAAGGGCCCGGCCGAAGTTTGTACAATTACAATCCATTTAATAATTGGGGTCTAATGGTAGGCCAAGACCAGTATGCGGACCTGTGACTCAGGCCCAGGTGTAGACCCTATTCAAAATATATAATAACCTTTATAAAGTGTTAGAAATATTGGGCTAGGCTGGCCATTAAAACACATTGGACCAGGCCCGTTCCAGGCCGAGATGCAGTCCTGGCCCATGCTCATGTGCAAGTCCAGACCCAGATGTAGGTCCATGACATGCCAAGGCCCAGATACAGGCCCAGCCCATTTAATAATTAAACCTATAAAATTAGGCCCAGGGTTCATCCTATGGTCCAAAACAGAGTCCAGATCCAACCCAATGCCGCCCAAACCAGGGTCTGGCTGGCCGGCCATCAGCTCTACTAGTTGGTTTCATACCATATTGCTTAGGCTCATGACTGCTCAGAGGAACCGCCGGATTTGGAGGAGAATATTCAAAATGACTATTCGGAATGAATATTTAGGACCTTAGATGTACAGTTAACAACAACAATGGAGATCCAAAGTTCTACCGTCAGATTTTATTTTCTTCTTTGTATTGCATTCCTCAAAATGCAAACTCCTCAAAATATTTTTTTTCAAAAAGAAGAAAAACAATCAAATTCAACTGTTTAATATCTAGAATTTCTCAAATTTCACAATTCGGGATCCATTTGGTAGAAAATTTGATAGACAAGAATTTTACATTTAATTGCCTTCATCCTTCAAGTTATAATTCCCTTGATATTAGATCAGGGCATGAGATGATCTTGGATGTTCAGCGATCAGTGGAGAGAACCCACCTTTTTGGAAGCGGCCTGACGTGATTACTTTCATTCAAACCATATAATCTCATTTTAGCCTTATTCCATCAAAATCTGTGATCAACTTCATTTGCTTTACTCGAGATATATATATATATATATATATATATATATATGATAATTTGGGTTTATGGCCTTCGATTGACCCATAAAAAATGAAAAATAACTAATGGCTAGGATTATTAGATTTATTTTCTCAACTTTGTGTTATCCATGGTAGTACACACTATGGAGTGGAGTCACTCTAAAGTTCTGCAACATTTCTTTGTAAGTTGGAAATCATGGAGTTATTAGTTATTGAAAGACTGAAACCTGTAAGAGAGAGGTGGCAAAAGCCTATATATGAATTTTTTTTTATAGGCAGCCTATATATGAATGTAGTTAAGCAATTCTAGTTTCAGACTAAGAGAATGACTTCCTTGTAGTAGAAAAAGGTGTTAAAGAAAGGAAATTGTTACCAACTATAGAGAGCACCCTTTTCTTCCTTTCTCTTTTGGACCATTTCAGAGTATGACATCTGTTGTGCACCAGGAGCATCCATCTTTGCTATCTGAAACTTGCTGAAAACCAAGAAGAGAAGAAGGAAACCGGAGCTTTCTTTGCTTTTTCCTCACCTGTGTTGTGAGGAGAGAGAGAGAGAGAGAGAGAGAGAGAGAGAGAGAGAGAGAGAGAGAGAGAACAGACAAGAAAAAGGACTAAAAACTCTATGGAGATGGTTAAAAGTTTTGAACTGCAAGATGTATATGCTTAATCAGGACCATTCATCTTGAGGGACCTCTCACCAATCATTCATGGTATGAAATCCACACTAGGAGAGTCTTAGCATAAACCAGTCACACTAGTCCACTTACATAGAAAATTTAAAGGTTCAGATCTACTGCTGATGTGCATGATCAAAGTTTGTAGGTGGGTTTGAAAATTGAAACCTTTTTAATGAATGGTGCAATAGTAGTAGTTGGGAAAGCTAGCGTGGCCCATCAACAAGACCCTACCTCTCCATTTCTCGCTTTTATATCCTAACAACTCCTGAAGCATCGTCTCCTCTGTACTGATAACGAAGGAGCACCCAATCCAATTACTTGAAATGGTTGATCTGATTATCACAACCTAAGAATCAAGAAAAAAAAATGAATAAAATGGTTGGACCACACTGTTCTAGCTGTCTATTCTGAAGGCTCGTTATGGGATGGAATCAAATTAAAATTTTGGCCTGTTTTTTATGAAATGTGCTTTCAAGCCACCATAAATGCAAGTTATTGAGCTTCGCTCACAATTTTTGCACAACCAGTTGATGTTGGAACACGTCTCAATTAATATATTTCCTTTTAAGTGTGTATCAGTACCACCGACTTTAGCCTCCTTAATTATGAGGGGAAGGTGAACCCTACTTTGTCCTAGTTGACTCAAACGAACTAGATTTCAAGTGACCAGAATTGAACTCAACTCAGCCAAGAGCATGTCGAGAGTTGAGTCAACTTGGCCCATAATTCAAGAACTCAAAAGTTGACTCAGAACAACAGGACACCAAGAGTCAAAAGACTCCCCTAATTTACTGGGCTTTGTGACCCCAATTGTTTTTTTTTTTTTTTTTCAAGATGATGCCAGTATTCATAAGGTCCTTAATACGCAAGACTAATTTCCCGGGTGGCGCCCACTAAACCCCCACACACCCAGCAAATTTGGATCAGGTTTCAGACAAGTCATGGTGAGCAAACCCATGCCTTATACCACTCAATTCCTAAGTGGGTTTCACGACCACAAGCTGAGTCGAGTTTTTGAGTTTCCAAACTCCTTAACTAGACTCAACAAGATGTGGCCAAGTTTCAATTTTCTTTGGCATTTCTCAACAAGAATTGGTTGTCCATCACAGGGAAACCATAAGTTGTTAACGGGGCGTGATCTGGGTTGGAAGTGGGTCTGACCCATTTATCATTTGAGATAATAGGCGTGTAACCATCCAGTGTAAAGGTTGTCAATGAAAGGGGGCATATTAACTAATGGTGCTCCCAACTGCATACAATAATCTCTCTTTTATCATTCATTTATATTTTTCATATGGAACTATAAATAGATGCAATTCACATCCATCCAAGAACATTTACCTAGTAAGGAATTAACATTTACAAGAAAATTCCTTGATGAAAAGTGATACATAACTGGAGAAAATTCCAGGAAAGTAGCAAGATTTGCCATTACAAATGTGTTGCAAAGCACCGCTAGACTTAGTGCTGTCAACATGATATTATTCTTCAAGCAAAACTGCCGATGAAAACTTAACAATATTAAAATAGGTCCCACCTCTTCTTCACCCGGAACAAGAAAACTGACGAGGAAATGTCATCTTGAGGGACTTGGAGCATAAATTGGACTTTCATCTTCATGGGGGCTTCCTTTGCTTTACCACCTTCATCTCCAACCTGAAAACAGTAAATTTCAATGTCCACTGAATACCCATTTTTTCACTTACACTTGCCAAATTGATTGAGGGAAGAAAAAACGTTCTTTTTAACATAATGGGTACAATTTTATTTTTCTTCCTTTTTCTTTTTACAAAATCTTTAAAAAAAAAAATATTGTCTGATTGCGAATTGAAAATATATATCTTACAGCTCATGCATGCTTGAGAAAATAAAAGTCAGAACAAAGATTTTGCTCTGAAAGAGCTGCTGTGTCAGCACACTCTTACAGAAAAATTATGAGAGAGAGAGAGACTGGCTGATTCTAACACTTATGATTTTATGGGCAGGTCCATTGTAAGTTCACCATGCTAATTTCGAGACCCGAAAATGTTTTTTTTATTTTTCTGGGAATATTCTTTTATTATTCAAATTAATTTTTAAATACTAAAAATAAAGCACTGTTAAAAATAACTTCTAGATGTTTTTCAATTCTTTTTTTCCTATTTTTATCCTGATTGATACTATCAGAGAACTGCGAAAGTGCTCAAGAGAGAATTACAGATACACAATTGAGTTTCGCTAAATGAACAGACCACCTATAATGCCTAGATATGGCATGCATACAGCTCACAAAATGAAGTATCAGACAATGATACCATATGTTGCCTCTTTTGAAGTATGCAAGTATAATAAATAATCACTTAAAAATCTGAAATGTGGCATGCTTCCACAAAATTCATTGTAAACCATCCAATCAAAGGCGGTGAAATGGATGGTCAAAATAAAAGCCAATAAAAAGCTGAGAGTCACTCCCTTCAGTTTGATAGCTAAAGACATCCCATGAGGCTAATTGTTGATAGATGAATAATCCATAAACGCCCCTTTCATATAGTGTGCCCAGTGGACACCTCCAACATGCCACATCCAAATGATAAGATATTCATCATGTTGTCAGTTATCATGATACTTATTTTTTGATAAAATGTACACATCTAATATGGCTTGTTTCAATTAGTGAACCTATCACGACTTTTGGCTAGAAGATATAATGCTCAAATACTATGGATTGAAACCAAGGATAATGATCCATGAGAAAGAGAAATGAGAGCCATGTATTTCCTTCCCTGAAGAACTAAACAGAATGGCATACAAATATGAAGATCGTATACAAAAAATTACTTAAAGAATCACATCAAAATTACCTCAAAAAAAAAAAAAAAAAAAAAAAAAAAGGAATCATATGAAATGGATAAACTGCTGCATTTAGTACCACATGTTTTTATTGTTTCTAGCTGTTAGCACGAAACGTACCTCTGACCATTATAATTTCATGTGTTTTGAGTTATTAATTATTATAACTGAAGACCAACAGTTCACCACAAATAATCACAATAAATATAGAAACAATGTTAAATTAGTAATCTACACGGCAACCAGTTTTATTATCGGGTATAAGACATGTTTAAGAAACTAAATTGTTGAAACACATTTTATATTAGAGACAGGTCAAGGTCACCTAAAGTTCTATATTGGTAAGATGTCAAGTTCGATGTCATTTTATTTTAGGTGACAGGTCAAGTCACCAGTTTTTTCTGTATTACATTGGTCCTTTAATCATCTATCAACATAAAGTTAATTGAAAAAAGAAAAGTTGCATAAATTACCCATAAAGACGCCCACCCAAGCCGAACTTCGGAGTCATAACCGGCTTTAAATTTGAGGTCCTTACCAACTGTATGCTTGTATACAGTACTCCAATCACTGGAGTTGAAGTGGTACCAATAGCTGCACATAAATTAACAAAAATGTCAAACTAAGAAAATGTCTCGGTTGTGATATAACATCAGAACTAGACAACTGGATCAAAATAAGAATGAACATAAGTCAATAAACAGCATAAATATGTGGAATAACTTTTTTTAATGGTAATATTGGCAACAAAACAACAAATACCTTAACCCAAATTAAGTGTTCATCTAGGAGCAGGCCGTGCTGTGAAAATGCAGAAAAGAGTAAGTTTTTAGAAGTTATCCCTTAGACAATGACTCTTTCTAGGTGAGGCACATGGAGGGAGTACTTAAATTTATGTCATGTATTAGTAAGCTTCAGGACTCATGTTCTTGTTTCTCCTTTTTTACACATTCTGAGCTAATGCCAGTACAAATTTTCAATATTTACCATCATCATCATCAGGTTCTATTTCACTATTTCACCCCTCATTCTTAATTCTTTACATCCTACTTATTGCCCCTTTTGAATGGTATCCCTTCTTTTTTCTTTTTTTTTGAGCTAAATCTATGATCCAACATGTTGCCTCCCCCTTCACCTAAGTGTTTGTATGCACAACATTTCAATTCAATGTGCATTAGCCGTTTCCGGTCTAAGAACATGCCCACACCATCTTAGGTTACATTACTTAATTTTCTTTTATATTGGAAGAACAGCTAAACAGGTAATGGTTGGCAGCAAAATTTGATGATCTATATGACTTAATTCAGTGCTCAAAACAAAGAGTTGATTCTCATAATTTATTCAAAGCACAACTTAAATGGTGGATCAAAAGAATAGAAATTTGAAGGCCACAGATGTGTGTAAAAGTTAAATACAGGTTCTAAAGCTACACAGGAGCAATCTAATGATGGGACAGGAGGCAGGAGCACATGTTGGCATAGAACATGTGCTAGTTGCACCAGAGTCTAAGGTCCTAAAAAAAGATCAGGCAGGTTTGCTCATCGCGTAGGAAAAACTAGTAGTTTGACTTGGATTGTCTGTCTTTTTTTTCCAACCATATATTATCCTCCATACAATGTAGCCAGCATGATGAGCAGATTGACCTAAATTTACGGCCAATCTATATCTGGCAGTGCCACCTTTGATAGATAGCATTGAGAAAACTTAAAATTTGATTGGATCTATCTGACGATTAACTTCGTAATTATCAGCATGGTCATGGTAGTCTCAGTGTCTCACTCCAATACTTGTCAGCATAAGCATTTTAAGTCTTCTCTACTATTGCTGTCAAGTTCAACTCTAGGTTCCTTATCAATAGTATCTTTCTCAGTGATTCTCTCCAACTTTTCATGCAGCCTGGCTCCTTTCCAATTGGGCCAATCAATCATCATTGTTTTTCTTCTTTTATGAAATGGTGCTAATTAATCATCAATGGTACCCATCATTTGCATCAGTTCTAAGATAAATTCATCCTGCTGCTTTCCTCACAGTCTTTCCTTCTAATATTGTTCACAATGAGCAGACATGATGATAACTTGATCTCGGGGGAAAAAAATGACACTTGGCTCCCTAATCAATGGGAGAATTAACCTCTGACCACATCCATTACAACAACCCCCCTCCCAAAAAAAAACCAACTCGAGACTCACAACTACTGCATACTTGCATAATGGGCAAATATCAAAGAATCTGAAGTTTGCACACACAGAAGTGCAGTATGCATGGTTCTATGCCCCTTTGGGCCTTCAAAAGCAATTGAATTTGCATCTATGACCTCACAACTTGAAAAGATTTTTCAAATAAATCTGAATCACAATAGCATTTTGATCGTTCATAACTGATTTGAAACAAATTACCCTTAGGAATGAAAAAGTAAACCCCAAAGAGAAAAGGACTTGCTGCTCACCTCAACTTGTCCAAAGGACTGAAACGGCGCTTGAATGCAAAGGAAACCACATTTGATGGTAAAGAGATGCTTGGTATGAATGACATATGCTCGTCCTGCAATTCAAATCAATGTACTTGGAAAATTTTGGTGCATAAGAAGTTAAGAACTAAGAAGGAGGGGTGGGGAGTGGGGTGGGGTGGGGGGGGGGGGGGGGGGGGGGGGGGGGGGGGGGGGGGGGGTGGGGTTTACAAAATGTGGTGTCAAACTGGTCACCTTGTATGAGTATCTGAGGTTCAAGTCATTATCGTCGTAGCGTGCAGTGCATACACCATTCAGAAGTTGACCTTTCACGATCCCATTTATTGATAAAATTCTCTTCACTTCCTCATCTTTTTCCTGCAATGTAACTTCACCAAGAGGGAATCTGACCTCATCTTTTTCCTGCAATGTAACTTCACCAAGAGGGAATCTGAGAGTTGCTCTAGGCTGCAAAAGAAAGAAGTAGAACTGTTAAACCAAACCAAGCCTTTTCCCACTAGGTGGGGTCGGCTAAAAGAAGTAGAACTGTTAATTATTTATTATTTGTTAGGTTATAATAAACCATTGTTTCTTCTTTTTGGTTCATCAAAAAAGAAAAAAAAATTCAGTAAGAGAGCTTGCAATCATGTGCATCCCAGCGAACTATAAGGCAGAGTAGAGGCACACATATTCAGAGTTTCACTTACCAAACCAGTTGAAGGAACATCAGAAGCCAATTCTAGTTTATAAGAATCAGCAAGACTTGCAACCATTGCCATCTCTCCTTGCTGTGCCTATGAAACCAAAAAAAAAAATGGAATCATGCATGATGTTGAAAGGTTAAAGAGATATGGATTGATATCTACATATCAAGTGATATCATTCCAAACTACAATCAGCATCTACAGAATTATAAATATCCAACTTCAACTCGAATAAACTTACCAGGCTCATTTGTTAAGAATATGATGCATTAACTCATCCAGACATCTTCAGAAGAGTCATCAAAGAATGGTTTTATGATTTTCAGTTTGCATTAAATGAAGAAAAGACATGAGTTGTCTTCAGCATCCCAGTCATCATGGCCAGCATCATCCACCTTGTGTTTTGGAATTTATCCACCCTATACCCCAAAATACTTTCCTCTTAGATGCTCTCTAGCTAAATGGGATGTTCCAAATAATTATTTCCATCAAACTTGACAATTATAACACATATGGGTTAATTGTCCAGTGCAAAACTGCTTTCGTAGAAGAAATGCCAAATTTTGATTCACCATTGTCTGATGGAATTCCATTTGTTGCTGGATCAACCAAACTGGAGGATGAAACACTCATAACAAGTTTCACAACGCCCACATCACTACTGGATCCCCATTCCCTATATATGGAAAGCCTTGATCCCACCATAAAAAGAAAAAGGAAAAGAAATTGTTGAAATTCCAAGATGGGGCTCCACTAATTAAAAACCCAGACAAACCCTAAGACCGAGCCTCAGCGCCTCATGCCTACGTATTATTCTAAAAATCATCCAAAAACCCCCCCAAAAGGCACCTTATATAGGCCCGAGTAGTAAAACACAGGTGAAAGTATCAGATCACCTATGTTTTCCATTTAAAAAAAAAAGAAAGTATCATATCACCTCCAAATGGCATCCTTTTTCCATGAAATAGGCTTTGATGGAAAAAGATATTTGAAAAGAACCAAAACAGCCTTAAAAAGTTGACCATAAACTCCCAGATCCATGTAACATAAAAAAAAAAAAAATTAACATGTTTCCAATTTTCCTTCTGGAATCAACAACGAACACAACACGTTAAACCTATAAAAAAAATAATTAACATGTTTCCAATTTTCTTTTTGGAATCAACAACAAACACAACACCTTAAACCTAAAAAAATGAAAAGATGCCTTCATGTATTGCCAGATGACATCAGGCCTTTGACAATACAATACTTGCATTGGGACTAGAGATCTTCAGAGGAAATCACTATTATCTAAAGGTTTTGATGCAAAGAAAACTGGTAGAAGTTGGATAAGAAAGAGAGAAAGTAAAGACGAGAACTGTTCGCTAACCAATGTGATCTAGTAGCCCCTAAGTTTTCAAGAAATGGCATTTACAACCCCTTAAGATAGAAGGAATGGCATAAAAACTGCCTCAATTACTATTTAATCCTCGCAACATCAGGAAGGCAGGGAACAGTGTCTAGTTTGGAATTTATCCATGCGCTCCAATGTGGAAGCTACCAACTTATCATAATTAAATAAATTATTCAGGCTGAAGCAGTAATTTTTATACGTTGTGTTCAAGATAGTTCGATGGCGCATCAATTTAAGTAATCCATTGAAGAAAAGAGGAGCTTAAAACAACTTCAAGAATCAATGTAAGAGTGACTTGATGGATGTGTGTGAGTGTGTGTGAGAGAGAGAGATGCAACAGCTATGTTGTTTTAAAGAAAATCCATCGGAACAATCTCTTCTAGGTTCAATACCAACGAGATACTTTGTTGTTAAGGAAAGCCACTGCAGTAAAATTCAACGAATGACCTCCATGCATAGTTATCTCTTGTTTTTATGTTTTTTTAGTGAACACCTAACCATAGTTGCCTGATTCGCTCTATCCACCACCAAAATGTACTGTTCAAATCGAACGGTTCCGTGGATTCATGATTTTTGGAAGTCCTCAGTTCAGACCGGTTTGTTCCCACAGGAAAACAGGTAGCAGAGGAGGAAAGAAGATGCCACAGTGAAGAAGATGAAAATGATGGAAAGGAAGGAAAGGGAGACAAAGAGGTTGTCCTCACAAAAATGGGAAAAATGTGCCAATCAAGTTTCCCAGCAGGCCAATAGCTGTACAGCACCCCTTCCTTTAATTTTTCTCTTATTTCAAGAGACATTCCTTAAAAGGAGTCAAATTCACAATTCATTAAAAAAAAAAAGAGTCAAATTTGTATTCAGATTCACAAGAAATTCTGGATAATCAGTGTATGGCCCATTCTATTAAAAATTTAAATCAATGAAGATGAGGCCTTCTTTTTTATAGGATTTAGCTAATTTATCTTTCAAAAACAGTTGGCCCCGCTGTAAAACTAGTCACTTATAAATATGTAAATATAATAATGCATAAAGGCCCCATTTATAAAATCTAAGATTTTATAATAAAAAAATAGCATGCCCAAGTTAATTGGGGTCATTCATTTCACATAAATTTGAGTTTGTATTAGATTGATTAAATGTTAAATATATAGATTTACTAACTTATTTTTGTGTATTCAAATTAGCACATTGAACTCATCAAACTTGAATTTCAAATTAAGTGAATTGAAAAGCAAAATAAGTAAACCTACCCTATCGAATTTTTGAATTGAAGAAAGTGTCGAATGGCGAACTACGAACTCAAGTGTGAATTAGATAAAGAAGGGTACGAGCACCGCACTTTACAACAAATATGTTAAAGAGTTTTGAACATAAAATCCACAACTGATTGCGTCACAAAATAAACACAATGAAAAAAAAATGAATATAAAAGAAAGACGCACCTTTCTGTGGTGATATTTGAACACGAATATACTACCGAAGTCAATGCAAGAGACAATAGACTTTTTATCATTGCTAGTACATGACATAGATAAACACTTTGTTGAATATCCTACATGATAATAATTTGCCTCCCCAATCTGAACACTCTGAAACATGAGTTGTCTTAGCAGAAATGCTCACTCTACCCAACCGTAGCATCCAAAACAATTAAATTGTTTAGCATAATACAAGGATAATAAATAAGAAAGAAAAATATGATTAATAGATAAAGACATTACTTCTTTGACACCAAAGAGGAAAATAATGACAAGAAGTGCTAAAAGAAATGTGTGAAGAAAATGGTTGGATCTTCAATCGATGCAATAAGTATCTCATGATTACGTTATTGACATATGCAAGAAGGTTTAATTTTTCACTCCAACAAAAATTACTCATGGCATGGATAGAATCCTATAGGAAGTGAAACCAATCCAAAATGCTATCATTTATCACCACAAATAATAATAATAATACAGTAATAATAACAAAATACTTATTTGTATTAATTACATGTACTTGCCAGCATCCTACAAAATTGTGCTTGTTGGCAAGGTAGTTGAATAAGAATAACCCATCCAATGCAATTGACTTCAAGCAATTCAATATCACTTGACAAATGAATTGTGGCAATTATGTAAAAAAAAATAAAAAATGAGAGCCTCTCCAAGGGAGTTACTCTCGCAAAACACATGGATTTTTTGAAATATTGGGCCATGAGCTGGCTCCCATTAGGGTCCTCGATCCCAACTGAGTCACTTGATTTGTAACTTGCATCCTCTCCATCTAAACTTCAAAGGTGGCCTTAAGATGTACCTATCATCCACATTAATGGAACAGGACAAGGGCACCACTTAAGAGAACAAACACTGATTAAGAGGGCAAAAGACAAATTAAACGGCATTGCGCCCACCCTCAAGTTGAATGATGACAACCAGGTAACTCTGAACGCACTGATTCTAATCCAAATTTCCATTGGTAATCCTCTCAAGGATGAAAGAATGGTGCATTTAGAGCAACCCAGAAATTGGAAATCGCACCAGAAGGCCAGACAGGCAACTGCTTCTCAGAATTCTCCAAATCCAACATTGGTGGTCGGCACCAATGATGATAATTTTGACGCGAGAAACAGCAGAATAACAACAATGCACTCAATATGTGCTTCCTGATTCCCCCCACTGCCCCCAAAAAAGCATAATGCCTGTTTTTATCTATATTTTTTTTTTATTATTACAGATGATTCAGTGTTCCGAAATGTGGAACATCCCCTCTCAAATCACCAAAAATCTCATGACCCAAGTGAGGAACTCCCCAGACAATCACATTCATAGGCAAACCAAACAACAATTCAAAAACCCACACTCTTAACAAATTCATCTACCAACTAAAAACATCTCCATTGATCCAAACACACTTTCTCAATCACAAGAATCGAACAGTAGTACACCCACATCAGAAAAAAGACATGAACAGCACAAAAAAGAAAAGAAAAAAAAAAAAAAAAAAGCAAAATCAAACCTTGAGATCATGAACAGCTCGGAACTGCAATCTGGGTCCGACATCGAAGGAACCCTTAAGGAGCGCGTTGCGATCTTCGAGATCGTAGAGAACAGAGAGGTACTTGGTGATGAAGCCGAGCTGGGCGTCTGAGATTTTCCCATCGCGCCTGTTTTGGAAGGAGAGCTTGAACTTGGCGAGGCGATCGAAGAACTTGCAGGAGATCTTGTGGAAGAAGATGGAGCTGTCGCTGTCGAACTCGGAGGTCACTCTGATGGCTGGGATCGGAAGAGAGAGGTTAGGGTTTGGAGGAGGAAGTGGTGGTGGGACTTGGAGATCTTCGATGCTGTTTTTAGGGTTTATGAGAGGAGGAGAAGGAGGAGGAGTAGGTGGAGAGGAAGAATTAGGGTTTTGGAGAGCAGAAGAAGAAGAATCTGCCATTGCAGACAGAACTCTGAGAGAGAGAAAGAGAGAGAGAGGAGGAGATAAAAGAGATAGAGAGAGAAAGTGGTGGGTGGGATTTTGGGATTTTGGAATTTTTTGAAATGGAAATGCGGTTGGAATGGTGGGGATAAAAAATGCGTGACAGGTGGGGACTTTGGGGGGAGTCCTCCGGATCCTCCAAGGCATCACTGTGGATGGGGCCCACATTTGAAAAAACAAAACAAAACAAAATCACCCAAATTTGTCTTCCATCCTAATTTTATCATACATCACATTTTCATTCTCATTGTTATATCCTAAAGTCTAACCTAAGAATTTGATATACTCATTTGAGTTGATTTGGATACTTTTAATGAAGACAATTAAATTGTTGTCAATTATAAAAAGCTTTTCTATACAAATTGATAGCCCAAAAATAAAAATAAAAGGAAAATTGAAGATGATATAATGAAAGTAATAATAATATATTCAATGTTCAGCTCACAATAAATAGAAATGAGTATTGGTATTATTAGTATATCCTAAATCAGATGTTTTTAATTCAATTTTGACTATTTTCTTTAAAACTTGGACTTTCATGGAATCTCATATTACAGGGACATGTTATCATTTAGATTTAATTGCTGCCTTTGTTTTTTACATAAATATGAAGTCCACATAATTGAATTAAGAAAAAAATTAAATATATATATATTTAAAAAGTATTGGGCTAACCAAAACGATTCCGGTGATTTATAAAACAAAGTTTAAAAGTAAAATTCAAAATTAATTTAAATTAAACTTTCATTCTTTAAAAGGAAGGGCCTGTACATTCCAATATTTATGATAATGATTGATAAAAAAAATTAATTAGTAATAAAATAAGGTTGGTAGTATTTTCAGGGAGACTTTAATTTCTAGGTAAGCTCCAATGGTGGATTTACAATGTGGGGCTCATTGCCTTAGGGCATGTTTGGCAACGAAATTTTTAGAGAAAATATCTTTGGTTTATCTAAAGTTGTAATACATCAATCCATGTTTGGTAATTGCAAATTTTTGAGAATTTAGATAAATAAAAATCATTATTTGTTAGAATTTTCAGATCCGGTCATTCTCCATAAGATTTGAAAATCATCACTTAAGTGGATTTGCACACCTAACTCTATTTTTTTCAGCTATATGCATAGATACATACTAATATCAATATAAAATTATTAACTATAAAAATCTCCAATTAAGAATTCTTATTCCAATAATAGTGAAGAATCGACATGTCTATGGATTTTTTCTTAAAATCTCTAGCCAGTGGAAGATGGATGGAACTTTTTTTGTCTTTTTTTGTTCTATGGTTTGTTTTGGGGGTGGGTGGACAATGACATTCATGCTATCAAATGCATGGTAGATTTATCTTGGTGTAGCAGCTTTTTCTGAGAATCATAATTGTGACTGTGATGTCAGTGGGCACCCGAAGATGGACACATTCAATTAAGGAAAAAAAGTCGTGGCCGTTAAATTGTTCTCCTCTATTCATTATTTATATTACCTGTTAAACCAAAAGGAGAAAGGTGGGCCATGTTCCAAGCTGAAAATCTTCCCCACGCCCTTTATTCTTACTTAAAAGCCTTGATCCAAGTATTCCATCTCTGTAAATCTCTTTTGTCTTTTATTTTCTGAGCTTTTTGTATATATCCCTCTACGGTTTGTAGAATTTGTAAATAAGCCCCTCAGGTTTTAGTATTTGCAAATAAGCTCTTCCAATTTTATTTTAATACCTTTCGTGTCCCCAAAATCAATAATCTTCCAACCACTATAGGTTTTAATCACGAAATGACACTTTTATCTAACCCTTTTATCCTTATATGTATAATTTCAAAAGCTTGAACTCAAATTTTTTTTTTTATAAAGCATGTAACATTAACAATTGCACTTAGTGGGAGAAAACATCCTTACATAAATTCATTTTTCATCAATGCAATGCTCGTTTCTTTGAGTCCAAATTGATTATGACGACAATTGACACATGTACAATTGGTTATGATTTATCTAATCCATACATGACCCACCACTGAATTGATGAAAGTTTTAAAATATATGATTCTTCCTGTGTAGGGGTGTAAAAGAAATATTAGGGGAATGAGCAAATGTTAAAAAAATAATTTTTAGAATTTGCGAGGGAGGGAGGGAGGGGCTGGTGGGGAAGGGGTAAATGTTAAAAATATATATTAATTTTTAGAATTAAAAGGGGAAGGGGGAGATTTTAAACTTTTTCCACATATGGGTGGCCCTCGTACCTGGGTCCACCCTTAGTCATGTGAAAGAAAGAGTTATTGATAAAAATCATTGGGACTTGAGAATAAATAATGGTATTTTTGTAAATAATAATATACTCATTTTGTTTAATGGATGTAAGGGCAGAGCTATCATATATATATAAATTCAAGACAAATCTCATGGTGGCTACCCTTCTTGTTAGGAATACTGATTTTAGGGACACAGAATGTATTAAAAAAATAGAGGGGTCTATTTGCAAATACTAAAACCTGATGGGCCTATTTATAAATCTTACAAACCTTAGTGGGGTATATACAAAAAGCTCTTATTTTTTTTTGATACATTATTGGTGACATTGCCCTCTTGCGAGGGAAGGAAGCATGTCCAGGGTTCAAACCTTCAACACGAAGGTGACAGCTGCTGCCTCTTACCATTGAAGTAAGAGGCCGTTCTCAACTTTATAAATCTAGTTTAGGAAGGAAAGAACTTCATTAAACAACACAACAGAAAGAGGAAAAAACAAGGGGGGGATTTAAAAAGCTTTACATCTAGCATATCACTTTGGTGAAATGACATCTTTGTTGATAAAAAGAAGAGAAGTCTTAACAAGAATTAAATAAGATGTGCTTTGCTGAAAAAGGATGGAAGTAGGTGTGGTTAATTGGTGAATTTGACCCAATTAGAACATGGACTATTGGGTTGGGTTTGGACTTATTGGGCTTCCCAATTACTATAGGGTTTTGTGGCTCAAGCCCAGTAGTCAATCTCCCTCTTTAGATCCTTTTCTTTTTTTAATCATTTTCATAGCCTTATTGGAGTGTTTTACATTTATATTAAATGCACATTTTGACTCACTCCCATACTAATTGACAGACCAAGTTAGGCAATCAATCCCACTCAACTCAATATATATTTGAGTTCAGATTGATGGAGCGCTACGAGAACTCACCAAAGTTTCAATGAGCTTATGCTTTCAGCTAACTCGGGCCTTTAATGGACCAAGCATTTTTTTATTTTTATTTTAAAGACCTGAATTTCACTTTAATTAGAGTAATATATACCGATAAGTTTTAAGCCCGAGGGAATTTGAGCAAGTAGTTCGTATATGGGTGAGACGTTGACATGAGGAGCTCAGACTGAGCAAAGGTGGATCCTTGCAATGTATGTTACTGACAGCTGTAAATGGAACTCAGGCCACCTCCTTTTATTCCTTCAGAAGCATGCTCATGCCTACACAGCAGAACACAGCTTGTGTTCAACCTCTTCACACCTACTTGTAGTGATCGCTCACCAACTTCACATCATTAAATCCCAAAGATCCAGAGTCTAATGACTGTCAATTTTTTTCTTCTTCTCGAAACAAGCAATCTTATAGTTGGGACAATGAGCACCTTCCAACTATGCTCAGACTCACATTAACATTACAAAAACCTTTAGCCATTAATAACCCCAGTTGATGATGAAATTTGAGATAATTCCCTATATGTATGCATGCAGTTTTCATGGACTAATAGAATGCCCTTAACCGCACGTGTGATGATATCACATAAAATTATGGACTGCGATACTGCATGGATATATTTCTTTTTTAACCTAACGGGAGAGGAACTTTTGTGCGATGTCATATTGAAAAGTAGTGAAACCATAAAAATATAGTACGCCATATCACGAAAAAATATATATTTTAGTCAATAAAAACTGCACAAATACCCATAGAAAATTATCGCAACATTCATTACAAGGCCTAGTTATCTATGGGTAAAGCAAAACCCCCTGATTTTCTCTTTTCTTTTCTTTTTTTCTCTTTTGGCCAACAGTCACTCAGGACGACACGTTCAGTCCCATTATTTGATTGTATCATTCATTCATTCATGATTCTGGTGACTCGCCACAAAAGATGAGTACAAATGTACAAAATTAGGCCCAATCATTTATATGATAATACTTCTAACGCAGAAGCCACTCATCCAAGAAAGAAAAGGAAAGCTTAAAAAAAAAAAACTAACATACTCAAGGTTGAATAAGGTTGGCACCTTGGCATCACACACGTACCTAGTAATTGATCCTAGTAATTGATCCTTGGATTTTTAAGTTGGTAGTGCCACTCCTTTCCAATCTAGAAAAATAAAGTAAAGAAATACTTTGAAAGGAAAATATTTTAAATCCATAATGACGTATTTTGAGCCCATGGCAAATACTTGTAAGGCCCAATCAAATAAATGAACTTCTTTACTCGAGCCCCGAAAAAATAGGATGACTTTTAGATCAAATGGAGCCACCCAAAAACTTGCATTTCCTAAGAATTCATTGCAGGCTCAAACAAAGGATTGTTAAAGAGATTAGAGGCGGAGGATATAAGGTGATGGTGTAAATGGAACCTTACTTCACTAGGATTTGATACAATTGGGTCATGGCTAAGTATTTCATCTCTCCTTTATTTATTTTCTGTTAAAGGAGAGATTATTTGATAGCCATTAATAGATACTCACCTTTTTTTTCTTCAATTTTAGCCACTTTAAAGAATATATTCCTCAGAATTTTCAATTCCATTCAAACAAACAGGCCCTTAGCATTTGTTCTCCACTTTTATATAGATAGAAAAGAAGACAGTCTAGAGATGCTGTGTTTGGTTTTGTAGAGTAAATATAATCATGATTTAAGTATTCAAAAGCAAAACTGAAAAGCACATAGTTAATCTAATCCCCCATAACAAGCAAGCAAACGAGCATGACTATAAAGCAGGTCTTAAGGAATCAAGGGCAATGAATGAGAAGATTAGGTTCGGATCACATCTTACTGACCTAACAAAAAGAATTGTCATTCTAAATAAGGGGTTCAACTGCAAGGAAAGCACTCCAAAAACAGGCATATGCCACCTCACTCGTTCAAAGACTCCCCCATACACCTAAAAAATACTTGAACCTAAGTATTTTCAAAATCTGTCATGATTTCAATATTTTTTGGTATCGCACAAGACAACAGTCTCCTTGCACATGTCACTCCAACATTCATTTCGCCTACTAGTCAGCTGAAAAAAAAACCCACCTGAAAAAGCGCCTGACACAGGCAAATCGCAGTGAATAGTTTTATTGCTACAAGGTGAAATACCTGGTTTGTGTATTCCAGCAGCCGTCATCTAACCCGTTTAATCCAAAATATCCATAGTGACTGCATGTGTAGGATACAATATCAGGTAGGCTCAGAAAACCTCTTCCATTGACTTGATCAGGTCAGACCTTTAGTAACTATATCTTCTTTCGCATGACCTTGGAAGCCATCAAACAAAGATATTCCACCTCTTTATGTTTGTCTTCCTTGCTTCTCAACTTCTTTAGCAAGACAACCTGCAGCACCATATAATGTCAGTGATTACATGTTACGATGCAGTGTGAGATCCCACAACTTCTAAAGATATATTAATATTAAGTAAACAATGTTTTTAGAAGCCTTTGGGGCCGATGCCTCTAGGCATGGCTTGCATTTAGAGCTTATATCTCACCCTATGAAGCATACTTGAGTCGTACAACCTCAAATGAAGCATTCACACTCCATATCAAGGGTCATGAACACATCTTGTTTTCAACAAAAAGGAAGGGACAATTAGTAAATATTAAAAACTTTTCTCCTTAACTAGATTTAACTTAATTTTAACTTACAAGATTTAAAAAGAGCCAAACTGCTACTACTCATTATATTTTAATATATCATTTTTTAACGTAATTAATTTTTTATTAGAAAAGTGTGTTCATGAGACTTGCACCCTTACCCCATGCATTGGGCAAACGTCTAGCCTCACACCTTGAGGTTTTAAGACATTGCATGTCAATGTTAACTGGTTTTATGACAAACTTTTTTTCAAAATACATCCTGAGAAAACACATACAGAGAACCAATAAACAACAACTATTTCCCTAATACTTAACCTGGTAAAAATGAATCAGGGCTGTCCCGCACTTTGGCTCGGAGTAGGGACATCAACCGCAGTCAGAACACGGAAATATTGGCCATTGTGTGTTAAAACTAGAGTAGATTAGGATAAAAAATCAAAGAACACACTTAATCTGTGATATCACTCCAAATCAATCTCATTCACAAAGTATCCTGACCATATTCACAATTCACAAGTACTCAAATAAGACATTATTATTTCACATATGATACCAACTTAAATTCAGTAACAAGTTCATTCACTCTCTTACAAATAGTCACAAGTTCCCTGCTGTCAATCTTGACAAAATTGTGAAAAATGACGACAGTGACAATCTCGACGTGACTGCATGCTCTCCACTTGCAACCCAACAATAAAAGAAAATCCACATCCAAACCACCATGACTTTGTAATTTCCAACTGTAGGTAAATTAATGACAAACCCCCAGATAGATAAGATGAGGCTTGACAATGATAGCTGTACCAGTAGTTAATGAGTAAACCAATGGCTATGCACAACAGTACATAAGGAGAATGTTCTCTTAAGAGAGGACTGCATATGTGGTCCAGCTCTGTGGGGCCCACTTGGCCCCACCTTTGATCAGTGCATCCCCCTTGATTCTCTTGGCATCACATGATCTAGCATCAAGAGCAATTTTACATTGTTGAACTTTTACTCACCGTTGGATTGAATCTAAAAAAAACTATGATTAGATGCCACTACACTTTAAGGCTGTTAAATCAAGGGCTAGGATAATCTGGTGGAGCAGATTTTTTGGCTTCCCCTTGTCCATAAGGAGACCTTTCCACCTGCATTCCTCCTATTTAGAGATGATCTAAGTGGGCCCTACGAAAAGGGAAGCTTAATCCATGTATATACGATACACAAAAAATCAGCCTGACAGGCAGAAACGTTTAAAAATAGGGTGTCTAAGCTTAAAGGTTAATATAAGTAAAGTATAATTGAGATGAGCAGCAATAAATGGGAGGCTAGTGAATGTAAGGCCCAGGTGCCCCTGACGAGAGCATAGCTCATTTATACTAGGGAAACAATGGGCAGGCCTACAATAAGAGAAAAAAAAGGCATAAACACAAAACACTTAATGCAAAATCAACGAAAGGTAAACTTTAAATTCTACTATATAAAGATTAGAATATAATCTATATTATTCAAAAGAATATCTTCAAGAGATACATCGTAAACAAAACATTTATGAAATGAGTGAAAGAATAAAAAAAACTTTATAGAAAATTGTAGCAGGTAAAAGTTAAACAAAAATACAAGCTAAAGTCTAAAATGTGAGAAAATAAAAATGCTTAGAACTTAGAAAAGAAAAGAAAAGATAAAAGGAGTGATATTCAAATACCTTACAAACATATATAAATGAAATAATGAATGAAAAACCAAAGAAACAAATAATTATATATTAGAACAATACAGTACAAAAACAGAAATACCTAGAAGGCTTTCAATGCACGGGCATGTGAAGAAAGAAAATATATGTTGTTAAGGAACAACGGTGTGAGAAGCATGTGAAATGCACATAGATAATATGAAAGTGCTGATCCGTCGGATATTGTAATGTTTAGATATATAGAATCAAAGGGCCCGTTTGTTTGCATGGTATTGAGTTCCAAAGAATTCATGGTAAAATGGTTTCCCACAAAGGAATATTAAAGGGGTGAAAAATATAAGGTGGAGACACATGGGACTGACTTTCCTAGGATTTGATTTACTAGGTTGATAGACGGGTAATCATTTTCCATCAAATGGGAGATAATTTGATGACTTTCTGTGGATCTTCACCATTATTTCTTCAATTTTTGCGACTTTGATAGGGAGACATTTCTTAAAATTCATAGGAATTCAATTGCATGCAAACAAACAGGCCCTAAGGCTATTATTCTTTTGCTTCTATATTGATATACTATACATTGAAAATGCAATTTGCATTCAGTAATATTTGTGGCCTTTATTGATGTACTTTTACTGTCTAAGACGTAACTTAGATCATATGGGGTATTGTTGAACTGATAGTAACAACAAATTTAAGCTACAGCAAATGTAATCTGGAAAGATTTAAATTAGATACATTGTGATCTTATTGGAAAAATGAAATGCACATTTATGAAAAGTGTAGAAATTACCCAAGTAAACTCACCTAAGAATTTAATGACTCGTAATCAAGAAATGATCAAATTTTAACATTAAGCTTTGAGTTTTCATTGATGCATGTCTTTTGCAGTTTGCTCGCCATGTGTCCATTTCGCATGCATGCAACTCAATTGCACTGGGATCGTCCGAAGCATCGCACCATTTTGGTGGTGGTATGGCCCGTGTGGGGTGTGAGGTGGGGATCGGGTTGCACAAAGTGACTTTCACATCTATTTCTTTTATTTATTTTTTAAATGATTTGTGTTATCTATGTTTGGACCTATTTTACTTGTCACCTCATACTAAACTGTTCCTTGGTCTTCCTGTCTTAATTCTGATCAAAGTTACCAATTTTTTTTCCAAACCCTGTTTTGATTAGCCATGGAACATTTTGGCCATTTAAAAAAAATAAAAATTTGGAAGGCTTAGGATTAAAGTGACTTGAACACTACCTATAATTGGAGTAGAAGTTTCCCTATAGAATTGATCTTGACTGTTTTGGACTCCAAAATTGGGTCCCAATAAAGGATATTGAGCAATCGGACTCCTAAGTTTGGCCCCACTCATCTGAAACATCATAGAAGTGGGTGCCTACTAGTAACCAGATTAATCATGTATTCTGAACATTCTTTAACAGATTTAATTCCTCAACTACTGTTAGCCACTTTACAACTTTTTAAAATAGGAAATGCGATAGAGGTGGTACACTGGCCCACCTAGATGCACAAGGGTTTTAGGTTCTAGCCATATGCAAAGAAGGGTCCAATGGATGTACCCAGTTGTCTGATCGTAAGGCCATGAAATAGACGGTATCTATTAAAGTCCATAAGAGGGGAGAGAGAGCATTAGTTTCTTCCTTAAGAAACCTAAAGAAGGGGCTTCTCCTTGCAATTTTATTAAAATGCCCTTAAAGCATGGGATTTTTGTAATACTAAAAAAAAAAAAAAGACCAAAATACGCAGGCCAAATAGAACAATAAACCCAAAATGGGAAAAAAATACGAAAGGGAACTTATGACTTAGATTCCAACTCTAACAAAGAATTTACGACTTAGATGCCAACAATTGTTCCCAATATTTGAACAGTTGGAATTGATGTAAAAATGTCCCACTATGACTGGGTATATACACCTGTTAAAAGGAAAACTTGTAAATACACACACACATCAACACAACAATGCTTCCTCACAATCATTGTCCTAATGTTTGTTAATAAAAAGGCAACTTCTGATCACTATCCCAAATGAAAAGCTAGGATAGAGCCTCATCTATACTAGTTAAGGGTTGAGCATACACCCATCATGCAAGAGACACCACAACATTTCTTCTCTCTCTGCTAGAGCTTGTCCATGGGAATGCATCAAAAGGACAATAGCATAGAGTCCTTATGCATAGCGAAACAAACTGATAGAATATGTAGATATTAACTCTAATGCCTGTGAGTTGTGACTATTTTCTTCTACCTCTAGGACCCACACAAATACATAGAGAATGTGTCATCGAAGCTTATAAAGACAACAGGTACAGGTACCATTCACTTTTGAACGAGGATGGAGAACTCTTAGCAGATGGGTTCATCCTAGCACTAGGACAGGTTAGGAGACTACCCGTCAGTATAGAAACAACAAGGACAAAAGAAAAGAGGTAGAGCTGCAATAGTTTTTTTTTGACATTGAGCCAAATTATCGAAGTTACAATCTTGCATCCAGCACAGATAAAAAAGCTAACTTCGCTTTAATAGACTTTGCCGTTATAACTCTACATAAGGCAGCGGCAAACATTAAGAACAAATGCACCAACTCTTCCTATGATGAGCAAAGGATTCCCCAATGCTGCAAAAAATGCTCTTAAATATCAATGCATGCATTTTTTTTCTGGTTCAGATCTGAGTAAATTTGACAAACAAACAAGTTTTCATATCTAAAGTATTTAGAGCTCTATATCCGAATGGCCCTTGCCTATCTTCAAACCAACCCACCCACCCCAAGCCCCCAACAAGCACTCATGCAACCAAAAAAAAAAAAAAAGACCCTGCTTTAAATACATGCCCCAAGGCTGGATCTCAAATCTTCAGATTTATAATGAATAGCGAAAAAAATGTAGTCTCATAATTCTATGGAATCTGATATGGGAAAGTCGTGCTTTGCCTAATGATTGAACAGTTACAAACATCTAGTAGACTTGATTTATTTAGATGGGTAGAACCTATGATACTCGGATACTTGTATAAGCCCAATGTATCCGTATCGAGCCGATACGACACTTGTATTGTACCTGATACTACACCGATACTTCTAGGGTATAAGTTTGGCGTATCCTACTTAACAAGTCTTAAAGTTGCTAGTTAGTAATCCCAAAACCAATTGGTGATGGGAAACCATACAAAACACCCCCCTCGGGTGGGATACTGTCTGGATCCGAAGCACATGCCCGCACAAGACTACAACGTGGCATGAGGCCTTCTTGTGCTTGCACTTGCACACGCACAAACATACAACAAGGCATGGGGCATTTTTGCCCTACGTGGTTTCAAGCTCAGGATGTGTTGGCTCTGATACCATCTTAAAGTTGCCAGCCAGTAATCCCAAAACCAATTAGTGATGGGAAACTACACAAACAACTACTTAACAACAAGTCCATTATTTCATTTAGTTCTTTAAATTTTCTTAGTTCTCAACATTGAAAATGTTAGGAAGTTAATTCAAACGTGGTCTAAAGGAAAAATTGGGACACCCATATCCATACCCGTGTCCTAGATTTCCTAAAGTGCAGAGTCGTATCCCCGGTCCCTGTATCTATGTCCGTACCCGTATTTGTATCGGGGCATCATAGGCTAGATCCTAAAATTCTCTTGTATCACATAAACTTTTCATGCATCTTGTATTTTAAAAAGCTATAGAGACTCAGAGAGCTTCTTGAAGCAAAAGTTGTAAAGGACTTGGATTCTCGAATGAACAGCCATGATTCATTGCATGGTTAAACGATTTAGGCAGTCTATCTAGTGGAACTTTTAGTGGACGTGAACAAACTTCTCCAAGCATCACATAGCTCTAATAGTACTATTTGAACACTAGGATTAAATAGGCCATTTCCAAAATAAATGGGAAATGGGCCCAATTATAAAAGCTAAAAAAAAGAGAAAGAACTACATTAGTTAAACTTGTTACGATTACCTTCAAAAAGTGGGAAATGTTAAACTGAATGAGACTCCTATAGTTAAAGGTGGCAAAAACTGACCCAACCCGGCCCTAACCCAACCCTCATAAAATACGGGTCCTTTTCTGAGCCGCAAAAAAGGGTCGGGTTAGGGTTAACTGGATGGTGCAATGTCATTTCCTTCATCGTGTGAAGCCATAGAGCATCTACTACAAAAGAAGACCTGTGTGATTCTAGGGGCCTCCTGCACTAAGGGCCTCCTACATCAATATATAGAATGGCCGATCTGCAAGGAGAGAATCTAAGAGCACAATGCAGGTTACTGGTTTTGGATATTATTGTTAAGGAATACAGCCAATAAGTGAAGAATTGTGAAGCCTGTGACAAGTTATTCGCACAGTTGGGAACTAAGAGAGAAAGGAAGTTATAAGGTTACCAAGATCAATGAGAGGAAAACCGGAGACCACAATCATATAATATAAGCTGCATTAAAGATGAAATGAAAGGGTCTTGGGAAAAGAAAAGGAGATCAAAGATAGATATGAGACATAATCCAAAGATCTACTAAATAAAAAAATGAGTAAAGTAGATGATGATTTAAAATCAAATCAAGAAACGATATTGAAATATCTAAAATAGAAGTTATCAAAAAAAAAATCTAAAATAGAAGTAAATATTGCCTTAGCTAAGATGGAGATAAATAAAGCATTAGAACTACATAATATAGGAGGAGAAAGAGCATTGCAGTCCCCTTCCATAAGGGGAAAAACTGATATTTATAACTGTCCAAACTATCAAGCTATCACTTATGAGCGATGTGATGAAACTTTGGAGAGAGTAATCAAGTAACACTTATGATAGGAATGAAATATTTCAAAGAGAACCAATTTCGGTTTAAGACAAACAGGTCTATTGTAGAAACCAGTTTACTCATAAAAAGTATTGAGAAAGAAGAAAAAAAAAATCACACATGGCTTTTATTGATTTGTTGAAAGCATAAGATATAAGGAGGCAAATGTTACGACAGATGCACTGACTAAGGATGGTATCATGACTCATGAGTCGAAAGCATAAGATATAAGGAGGCAAAAGTTATGACGGATGCGCTAACTAAGGATGGTATCATGAGGCAATGCTTGTTAATATCTTACTTTCTAGAATAGCCACCTTTTGTGTCCAGGGTTTTTTCTTTGGACTGTTGTTTGTGGGGAAATCCCACATCCCACATTGCCTAAGTCCTAAGTTGGACAAGGCTTCATATACCTGTTTGGGCCTTCCACCTATCAGCTTAAACTTTTGGGTAGGTACATGGTATCAGAGCGAGTTTCGATCATGTCCTGCTTGTGTAGCACTTGTGGCTCTTGTCTAGCCCACGTGGCAGGCCCGTCCATGAAATCTGTTGGGCCTGCACGTGAGGGGGAGTGTTGAAAAGTCCCACATCGCCCAAGTCCTAAGTTGGACAGGGCTTCATAAACCTATTTGGGCCTTCCACCTATAAACTTAAGCTTTTGGGTTGGTACATGGTTTCTTACACTGTTTGCTTTTGTTGTATAGTTTTTTGCTTTTTCTTTTTTATTGGTTCTTGCCTTTTGGAGTGTTTTTTAGACCATGCTTTTCAGTGTAGTCCCGTTGTACCGTAATGCTCTTTTCTAATTCAAGTTACCATTCAAAATAATAATAATAATAAGATAGGGTGATGAAACAGTTACTTTTGAGAACACTGGACAAAAGGCATTTGGTATTGAAATTATCTGAGACACATAAGAGGGATGGTAACAACATGAGAATTGTGTGGTGTCGCCAGTGTGACATTTGAGTCTCAACCATCCACTTTGAGCCCTTAATCACCGTATGACTACGATGATAACATTGTTGATACCAGGATAGTTATTTGAGAAGTCTTAGGGTCTAGGATCAAAATAGCAGTTGCGGTAGGTGTAGCGGGCAATGGCCAAAACGCTACGTAGTGATATAGCAATGTGAGATTTTCAAGTACAAAAAAGGAAAACGAAATTTTTGTAGCAGCCAATCATGTAACTTTTTTTAGTGATTTGGAACCATCTAAGGGTAGAGACAATGATAGGAAAGGTTACTGAGGAGAAAAAATAGGAAAAATAGTGTTTTAAATTAAAACTAATTGGCTCTACTGAGTTTTAGACCATAACGCCGTTGTTTTCAAAATAACGTAGCGGCCCTAGTTGCTATGGCCGATACTGTGGCCTCTAGTAGCTATTTTGAGCCATGCTTAGGGTAACATAAGCAACAGTTAATGAAAATTAGTAATAGAGATTGCTCCATAAAATTAGTAATAGAGGTTACCCCATATGTTAGTATGCTTCTAGCTTATGCTTGCTTCATAATTCCTTGCATCATAGGTCAAAAGAAAGAAATTGTGGACATAGCTATTATCGACAATTATAACTCTTTAAGCCAAACCCCCAAAATGATGGGATGGGGATCAATTTAGTAAGGGCGATTGACAATGGTGACGATGATGATTCTCACAAACCTATACTGAATGGTGATGATGATGATTCTCACAAACCTATACTGCCTGGATGGGGGTGAAACTTCCCCCACTTATCAATGTGGTTCACATCCCATTATCGCCATAGGTTATCAATCTTCAACTGGGCTACAGATTTTTTTTTTTTTAACCAATGTATCATTGCACAACATCAGGTTCCTCTGTGTCTCTCATCCATTAAAAATCAATACATGTGAAATGACCTCATTGGGGTGTATACTTTCTCATGTTTGTACTCCTAAAGACAAAGAACAAAAAATAGTACAATAGGGTGGAGTTAAATTACCTCAAAAAGACCAAGCAAGGATCTGCATGGTGCAAGCTTATCAAGCCTGCAAAAACATATTCACTAAATCATGTCATCCAAAAAGAAAACATAATTTGAAACCAGAAAACACGTTGAGATAAGTTTGAAGAAGTTACTGATCGTTCTTCATCTTCCATCAATGTTGTAGACTCCTCATCTTCACTATCCATATCAATGGTGGTGGTCATTGTAAAGAGGTTTGAATGGCCCTCTAATGAATCTGTTGATAATAGATGTTAGAGGTTACAAAGCATTTTAACTGGTGAATTAAAAATATAAGTATAATATTAATAAATTATAATTCAAAAGCTTAAATTACCTTTAAGGTCATTCCTTATCCAATCTTGTGCACATATCAAACTCTCTGTAGTGGCTGGACGCATGCAACTTCTGTACCGATCTAGTGTTCTACCTTCAGTACAAAACATTGCCTCAAATGCAACCATTGATACAGGAACTCCCAAAATATCATTGGCCATCATAGCAACAATTGGATACTTAGGTGCACTTAATTTCCACCAAGCCAAGATGTCAAAATTTTCGTCCAAACCCTTCTTCACAGGGTAAACTGCTTCATCCAAATAAATCTCAAGATCAGTCCTTTTCTGTTGGTCGGAAGAAGTCTCTTGAAGAAACTTGTCAAAACCTCGCCGAGTGTCAAACATAACACTCTGTGAAGATGTAACACAAACCGTTCTTATACCACCACATTCACTGCTGACACTTCCACTGCTACTTCCAATGTTCCCAGGATACTCTCTATCCAATGAAGTTTGGGTGGAACGAACCATGTAATCATTGTAAAGGTTTTTCAAACCATTGCGAACTTCTGAAATCCTCGTCTCACCTTCACTAGTATAGATCAACGGATAATAATATTCAGCCGACTTCATCTTCAATCGAGGGTCCAAAATGGCAGCTATCGCCAAAACCATTCGAGTAACATCCCAAAATTTTTTAAATTTATCCATCATCTTTGATGCAATAGACACCAGGAAAGGATTTGGACTCTTCCCCCATTCATTCAAAAACAAATGAATACTACAAACCTCAGCAAAATACATACTTGATGTAGGATATTTCATGCTGCAAAAAGTCTGTATGATTTGGTAAAATACCTTCAAACAGTTACAGGCAATCGATACATTTTCCCATTCCTCATAAGTAGGTGCATGCTTGTAACTACTATCATGCTCAGCAAAATCTGAAAAGGCATATTTGAACTCTAATGCGACCTCAAGCATCAAATATGTAGTGTTCCACCTTGTTGGATCATCAAGAGATATTGATTTCTGTGGAGCTCGAACCTGTCTAGCAACCTCATTAAATTTCTGCTGCCTTAGTTGTGTTGATTTAATATATTTGATGCTTTCACGGATTTTATGAACCGCCTCATGTATTGCATGTAACCCATCTTGAACGATCAAGTTAAGAATATTTGCAAAACAAGACACATGAAACACAGCACCACCCACAGGAAGTAACCCTCTTGCTGCAAGCTTCGAAACTAGCTCTTGAGCAACTACATCGTTAGTGGAGCAGTTATCTAAAACTACACTAGACAATTTTATTTCGATGTTCCAATCGAACAACTTCTCCATTACACGCTTAGCAATTCCTTCTCCTGTGTAAGGAATTTTAATAGCATAAAAATTAATAACTCTTTTCTGCAGCTTCCACTCCTCATCAATGTAATGAGCAGTCAAACATATATACCCTAAATTCTTTTTTGGACTGCTTGAAGTCCACATGTCGATGGTGAGACTGATTCGAGAAGAGAGCTTTTCTAACAAATCAGACAATTTATGTTTCTCGCTCTCAAAGATCTTCATACAATCTGACTTAACAGTGTTGCGTGAAGGAATTCTAAATAATGGCTGAAGACTGGTCACAAAACTTCTAAATCCAGCATGCTCGACGATAGAAAATGGATACTCGTGCAAAATTATCATGCGTGCAAGTTCATGTTGACTTAATTCTTGGTCAAACTTATACAAATGAGGACCAGTAGTCTCAATCTCCTCCTTTTTCGCATCACCCAGTTGCAGAAGTAATTGTCCTACATCAAGTTGATTTTTGCTCACTCTCTCATATGGAAGACAGTATTTTAAGTGGTTTCTCAAGTGGGTGGTCCCACTCTTACTTCCTCCTACCAATGACTTTTTACAATGTCTACACATTGCATAAACTCTCCCATCATCTCTAGTATATTTATCAAAATCATTCCATACAACGGAAGTAAGTTTCCGTTTTCTATGAGATGTAGATGACGCTTCTGCAATTTCATTTCCACTATTACCACCAAGTTCAACACTTCCAGACATAGTGAGAAAAATGCCTGCAACAGAGAAACACCACCAAAAAATAAAAAAGCATCACTACCAACATTAAATGCAAAGAAAAATAATAAGATTCAATAAATAAATAAGCTACCTCAATTCAAATCCAATAAGATCCCTAAGTAGACATACAGGCATTAGTAAATATTAAAAAAAGAATACAACAGAGTATATGTACGTATGTATATGTCAAACAGCGCCCATTACAAGATTCAGTAACAAAAAAAATCCATGACCAGCTCCTTGGATCAAACCCAGGAAATGCATAAACAAACATTGAACAACAACCCAAGATATCTATGAATAATAATATCTGAGCAAGACCTAAGAAAGTTTATAACTTCATAAATAACATTAAAAAATCTCTCCTTGTGTATGCACTAGTAATAGCGATGGCAGAAGTATCAGCAGCAGCATTAAGAGCTCGAAGTAGAGTATTAGTCACAGTTAGCAGAGTAGAGCAGCAACAGACGAAAAACAGCTTCATCATAGTGCCAATAGCTAGAAGCCACAAAGTAGTTAGTGGCAGTACCATCCCATTAGTGGGGTTGCACAATGGGCTTGAATCCAGACCTGTCTCCCAAAACAGTAACTAATAGTAGACTGATCCAAGCCCAACAAATTCAGCACAAACTAATGAACTGGAGCCAGCCCAGAAAAAAGGCGAACCTGAGGCCCGTAATCAAATCCGACCCAGTTCATGTGCAACACTAGAAAAGACCACTTTTTTTGTTAGCAGTAATGAAAACCAATCCGACCCAGTTCCTTTTAATGAAAACCCAATCTACTTTTATCATTGCAATACCAATCCCCACCATCAAAAGAAGAAGAAAAACCATCTAAGCAAGAAATAACAAGGAAAGCTTAGAACAAGATAAAATGAGAAAAACAGATCAATTTCAAATGTCTGATTGCAAATCATCAAAAGACCAAAACATATGAATACAACAACAGAAGAATCTACAAAGGCTCTTAGAAATGAGACAAAGAAAAACAAGATCTATCATTCAAACAACAAGGATCTAGAGATAATCTGAACCAAATCGCGGAAAAAGTAGATAGAAGATTACCGGGTCAGATCAGTTCCTGAAGAAATGCTGCAGAGAGAGAGAGAGAGGGAGAGAGAACGATTGCCGGAGGAGCGGTCTGCGCCGGAGGAGATGAGAGTCGTCGCCGTGGAAGGAGGAGAAAGGGAGGAAAAACGAAAACGGAGGCTAAGTCGGGTAGGGTTTGGGTAAGGCTCGTTTTGAGAACTGCTCCCCCACACCCTTTTTATTTATACAACAGAACAAATAAGAAATGGTCATGAACGGTCCTGATTGGCATAAATTAACAGTGTGGGGCCCGCCATTCGATCTGTGAAATATGCACAAGAGGGTGAGGCCGGGTTCAGGTTGGCGAGGCTCATCTCGTTGACTTGTGGGGCCCTGATCCAGATCGCAGAAGGAAAAGTTGGACCCTACAAAAAGTGGGGGCCCACAATCTCGCACATAAGTGAAGGTCACTGGCTCATTCCGAAGAGTCTAGTTGACCTATTGAGCGATTATCAGACCCAGTTTTTTAATCTGACTCCATGACCCACAGGACTCACCTCGACCCCGGTGACACAAACCGAGTTAAAATGCCATTGTGCGTGCTTGAATGGATTGTGAATTGAAGTAAATTGTGTGTGCTTGAATGGATTGTGAATTGTCGACAAAAAATTCTCTCTGTTTGTATCATATCAAAAGTACATAGATTCAAAATTTCCTCTTAAAAAATTAATTTCAAAAGGCAACATTTTTAATAAAATTACAAAAATAAAATCTTTCTTATACAATGCTTTTCCTAACTTCAATTCACCATTCATCCAAATACGCCTAATAAATTTACTTGTTTGGCATGTGAAAGTGTTTACACATGTGAATCCATTGTGCATGCTCACGTTTGTTTGGTGTGAAACCATTATATGTGTGTAAATGTTGTGAAAATTATACCATTTTCAGCCAAAGATTTTCACACTCAGGGCGTTAAAGCTGACACATGCCCATTCTAGACTTGGAGCATGGGCCCAAAAAAGTTGCTGATACCCTAATGTAATATGGACCTAATTTTGGCGCAGCACATCTGCCGGCCCCTTGATCTGCAGACAATAAAATGATCCAAAACAAGATCCATACCCTTTTTTTTAGGTCCGGATCCATCATGTAGCCAGGTTTATTTAGATCCATCTTTCTCTAGGTTCTGAGAAATACAATATCTACATCAGAGTTCGCAGACTCTCTTTCTTTTTCTTGGGGGATTAAAAATCATGATATAGATGGAAGAAGGCTTCTGGTGCCTGTTTTATGAACGATGATGGTGCTTGTCAGATGGATGCCCAAACATGAAAAATGAGTTACCAAACAGTACAGGCTCCTCAAGCTTTTTTTATTTTTTATTTTATATGAGACATTAAATCTTCTCTTGACAGTTTTTAACTAGCCAAACACAAACACAACCAATTCCAGAGAAAGCATTTCAGAGACTTTCAGGAACAGTTAATATCCTCAATCTACCAAACAAAACCAACCTATACATTTCAAAAGTGCATGGTCTCTCAAATCTTTGACAAATAGACCTAAGGAAAGAATAGAGAGAAATGTATACTTTGAGGATCAACAAGAACTTCCAAAATGACAGGAAACAATGTCCAAGCATTCAGGCTTGCAAGCAAAGCAAAATGTCTTTGAATATATCAACTTCTAGTATTTGAGAAGGGTTACAACCAAACCAATGACTTTTTACTTTTTCTATTCTTCTTTCCTTTTTTTTTTTTTTTTTTAATCTTTATCATTATTTCATTTTACACTATTACCAAACAAATAAAACACTAAGCAAACAATACCCACCTCCCATTTGAACTACAGAAAACCAAAATATCCCCAGTCTATAATTCAAAGCTAAGATGATTTTAGCCAAAGCCAATGGATGGGCGGCCTCTTAAAAACCTTGCCATTTAACCACCCACAAAACAACAGGCGGCACAGGCGCAACACATGAGATATATTTATGATAAAACGAAATCATTGCTATACTGCAGCTGTAGTGCTGATTGGCTTCCCACGGCCGAAGGTAAAACCCCGTGTGCCATCTGGCATGCGAGGACCTGGAGGTTGCTTGGTCACTGTGGGATGGTCACTGTGGATTGAGTTACCGGAGGGGGGAGTGCCAAAAGCATGGCCACTGCGGTTATGGTGGTAGTGACCCCGGCCACGACCCTTGCCTCGGCCCCGACCCTTCCCTCTCCTTGCTCCAGTGTCCTTGCCATTGAGAATCTCCTCACCCTGTACAAGTTCATGTCAACCCATGTAGCCAAAATAAAAGCAGTTATTTGAATTAGTGTGGATTAAGAAATTGTTCAAGGCCTTACCAAGTGCTCCTGCAATGTTTCAGATTGTAGGGGCTCATCCTCTTGCTTCTGGTTTGGCTGCTCTGATATGGTCATGTCATCATCTTCACCATTCCAGTCACCTTTGTGTCCTGCTCTTCTCCCCCTCACATGTTTACCCTAAAATAAGAGAACAACTTGGATGAAAGAGGCCATCTCCTCCAACATTGATAGCACTCAACCTTTGTGCATAAGTTTTAAACAAGTCAGCTGGATTAAATATTTCCGCATCACAGTTCTAATCTAGAACTACAAAGCAAGTACATCAGAAGCCAAGGTTCCCCAATCCAAACACTAGACCATCATCACAATGAGGACAAGGAATTCCTTTGCTTCTAACAAGAACAAGATCAAGTGTTTTTAAATGAATTGACCTGCTATAAAAATGCAGACTTTAGAGTGAATTAAAGCCATCAGGCTACAAGCCCAACTTCTAATATCATCGTCATGGTCTTCGCGATAGATGGTTGAAGGATGGTTTTATTCTTTTGTTCTGGTTCTTTGGGAATCCGTATTTTCATTTATTTATTTATTTACATATTTTCTAGTTGTTCTTGCTCTGTTTAATCCTATATTTATATTCAGAAAAAAAAATCAAAATTCATTAATAATAAAGGAAACACAAACAAATCTGAAAATTCTAAATTGAAAGAACTATTCGTTCTAATTTTAGATCAGTTTCCATGTTTTTTTCAACATTATTGGGCCTAGAGTGTGGCTTGATCCAACTCTACTAATCCCATGTGACTCAGCCAAGTCAACTTGAATGGAGGGTGCTGGAGGTGCTCCCCAAGTCTGATCTTTAAAATCTAGATCCATCAACTACTTGGACTAAATTTGCATGTGGTAAATTAGGATACTGAAATCTCACAAAATGTTACCAGAAGGCCCACAAGTTTGTGTAGAATATGGAATGAAACAATGTTGTTGGCATAGATAATATCTTAATTTTTTTTTTCTTATTTCTAATATGGATTTTGCATTTCTGAAATACATGTGCTCCGCTTATGATCGCATTGTAGGAACACTATGCTTGCAAGAAACCTCATACCAAAAGAAATGCAAGTCCGAACGAGATGATGGCATCCATTTCAACAGAAAAAAGATGGCATCTTTAATTCAGAGAGACAATACCATGCAACTAAGCAGCACTCGAACTTTGAGGCCACTTCTCCAGTTTCTCCCATCATTTAGCTCAACAACCTATGAAAAAAAAAAACTGATAATCATATTCAGAGGTTTAAAGATTCTAAGCCATTGAAATATTAGAAAGTAACAGCAGTTTCGCACTATGGTTACTCACCGCCTTCTCAGCAAGCTCAACAGACTCATATTCCACAAATGCATGCAACTGCAGTGAAACAAGTGATGTAAAAGTCCAAGGTTCAGAGCTCCCAAAAAAACCACATGTTAAAAATATCTACATACTGACATGTCCAGCTTTACTAACCCAGCAACGGGATGCACTCCGATTGGAATGAATTTTGGATAAGTCTGTTATATGTTTGTATTAGAAAAATTCAGATGAGAACCTGCACGGTTGTTAAGTGTCCTCCACCCTATATTCTGGGCCACCTGGCCCATGTATGATCAAGTTAACCCCCCACACAGTACCCCTCTCTAAATTACCACAAGCCCAAGTTTAACACTCATCCCACTGCTTCGGTAGATAGAAATCCCCAAAAAAATATATAAAAAAATAAAAAATCATACCTTCTAAAATCATTAAACTTGATGGGAAATGCGATGGATCTGATTGGGTTGTTATATAGCATATTCCTAGGCTCACTTAGACCTTTCCATCTCATACCTCCCACTATGATTGGCATGACTTCAAGTGGGCCCCACAGCTAGCCCTTGACTTAGCAAGAGGGGTGACTGACTAATTGGGCCAGGTTATTCGATATCTGGACTGTTAATATGCACTCAGTGATGATGGGGCATAGGTTTTTTTTTTGAATGGTAACTTTCATTAAAACATAAAAGAAATCAGTACAAAAGGATTATACTGATCTGGAGAAAGGAAAAAACAAGCAAAAGTACAACTTTTGAAACCCCAAACAAAACAAACTACTTAGCTACAAGGGAACCAGAAGACTAAGGATACTAGGACTGCCCTAACCCCTGTTTACGAGAAAGCTAGCTCCTTCCAATTGAACATTATTTGATCAATAGGATAGTCTTTGAAAGTAGGATTGATCTGCACCCATTGTGCTACTGAGAATTTAATCTTATCGCATAAGATTTCCTCCGAACATTTCGTTCCTTCAAAATATCTCGCGTTTCTCTCCTTCCATATGTGCGAAATTACCGCTAAATGGGGCATAGTTCTGCAAGGTGTGCACTTATTTTTCTCAAATCTCTAGAAAAAAACAGCCAAACATCATCCAAGTAGAACTTTGCCCTTGTAAGGGCAAAATACATCGTGTCATTTTATGAACAACCTTTCCTTTAATTCTTTTTTTTTTTTTTGTTGGTAACATGACTTGAACCCATTGCAACAGCAAGGCTCTTGCCTTCTTATGACCAACTATTAAAATGCGCCACTGCTTTTAGGTCACGTTGCTAAAATAATAAGCAAGTGGAAAACATACCTTGTTACCAAAAAACAGGTCCAATTTCCCTGATCTAGATGCTGCAGAAACTACAGAATTGGAGGTTTGCGGAGGACAGGTACGAATTGTTTTCACACTGCCAAAATACATTTCACAAAATTCAATATATACAGGTATTTTTTTATCAAATGAGAACAATTGGCATATGAAAACAGAGCTCCCTACCTTCCGGCCACTGAGAAAACCCTCATAAGGTTTTGGTAAGAATGATCCTCCGGAAGATTTTCCGCAATAACAATGCGAGACTAAGCGCCAGCAGAAAAAGTACAAATGATATGTGTTAGCTCCCTGGAAATTAAAGGAAGGCAAATATCCATGACAAAGGAAGAGAGAAAAAGAAAAAGAAGAAAGGAACCTGCAACTCTTCCATATTTGTCTCAGTGAAAGGATCCCGACGTTTAACTTTCTTTCCATCTTCACTAACAACCTGAAATGTGGCAGTGACAGGAATGACAAATGTAAAGTAAAATGTATTAGAAAGAACATGAGGATGCGTGTAGTAAAGTCATCAAGAGCATATGAACTTACAAGCTTTGACGAGGTTTGGAGAGCATTAGCAAGTAGGGGAGGACTGCTGACAAGAGCTTTAATCTTCTTAAAAGATTGGACAACTGATATTGGCACTGCTCAATAAATGATTGTTCACTGTTAGGATGATGATCGTTCAAAAGAAAGTGACATAATTGTAAGATCTAATCGTATATGCTTTCGAAACAACCATAATTCATGGCATACTGCAATTTTGAACCATATTACCCAGTAACTTAGGATGGTGTGTCACCCTGTAGGGCAGTTAACAGCACCATAAGTCAGAGCCGGCCCTGGGCTAAAGCCCAGAAAGCCGCCGCTTTAGGCCCCCAATTTTTGTCCATTTTTGGGGGCCCCAAATTTCTTTAGCCCATATAATATATAGGTCTGTAAAAAATAAAAAAAGGCTGCCCAAGACATGAGAAAGGGCCCAATTTCTAAACAGCCCATTACAAAAAGGCCCTAAATTAATGATTTTGTGTTATATTTAAAAGTAAAAAATTGGAAAAAAGAGTATGAAACTTTGGAAATTGGAAAAGATTAGGTCGGCTATTATAGAGTAGTTTTGGATGTTGATTCACTTTCGACTTCAGAGATCAAATACACTCCGTCTCTCTCTCTCTCTCTCTCTCTCTCTCTCTATTGGGTTTTTGGACTGCAAAACCGTTTTCGATTTTCCGTTTATGTGTTTCACCGCTTTGTGCCAACGAGCTGGGAAGAGAATCAGGTGATTGAACATTCTCTCATTTCCAAGTTTCAAAGAATATTTTAAAAATGAGCCATTATTTTTTTTATCTGTTCTTTTAATCTTTTTGACTTTTAAGGGGACAAGACTATTGATTAATGATTAACATTTGTTTTTGTTATAAAAAAATTTGTTGTATACATAAACTCAATATAAAAATAAAAGGATAAGAAAAGGTACCACTAAGTTTAACCACAATATCAATTGAATCAAATGATCTTTCGCTTATTATGAAGAAAAAAATCAGTTGAATCATCACATTATGAAAATACAAATAATTTGTAGATGGGTTATGTTTGGCAAATTTGTTGATTGTTGTTGTTTATTTAATTTAATGATTTACAGATGTTCTTATGGTGTTGGTGTTGATTGAGTTATTGATGCTGGCCTAGCACTCTATTGTTTCTCAATTGATTGTAGTCAATTGAGAAGGCCATGGTTGATAAAATTGATTACTCAACTTTGATTAGTACATTTGCAGCAAAAAATGCTAGAAGAGTAGTGTTTAAATGAATTTGAAGTGATGTAATGACTATTGATTTTTCTATATATATGTTTTGAATTTTGGTAATGATTAATTTATGACCCATTTTTTTAAGCTAATTTTCGTATATAATATATAAGGAGGCCCCCTTTGAAATCTTTGCTTTAGGCCCCAAAAATCTCAGGGCCGGGCTGCCATAAGTTGTGGCACCGTCACACAAATCCAAAACGTAACATTTAGAAATGACAATGATGCTTACAATTAGGGCATTTTGACAGTTATTCTTGGGCCAAACAATGGTCAATTGAACCCATCTTTTTTTAATTTTGGGCCTGAAATTCAAGCCCAGCCCTATATACACCTGGACATTGTAAACTGGGTCCTGGGCCTATGTACATGGTCTCAATAGCCCCTTCCTAAAAGGAGTAATAAGATGAGTAGATTATCAGCTTAAAAGGGTTTTTTTAGGGGGTTTGTTGGGCTTGTGAGCACCTTCCACCTATGTTTTAGAGTCCTGCCCTGTCAATTGAAGTCATCTTATAGTCGTCCCTTATTCACAATGGGCTCCTGTCAATGGAGTAGGTTCAGATCATCAACTATAGGAAAACAACTATTGTTCCCTAACCCAGCCCCCTCAAATAATGTTTATCAAACTAGTTTTCTAGAATTTTTTTTATAGTTTTAAATATTTTTAAAATGAAAATAAAGCATGGTTCATAATCGCGATCGTCGCAGGTTGCGGGTATCGCAGTCCATCGCGGTGCGAATTTATTTTTTACACCAAAAAACGTCAAAAAAAATATCCAGAAAATCCAAAATATTATAAAATGGTAGAAAATAATGTTCTTTTCCATTAATAAACACTTTAAAGAAAAATAACGGTCCCCCTAAATTATAACATCCTGTATCGCTGCTGTTTAATCTGACTGTTAAATATGCCATGTTTTAGTTTAACAATTATGATATACTTAATATTCTTAATACCTTATTCACATATTTTGCCTGAAATCTTTAATACTTTATTTACATATTTCATTGGTGATTAGTATGACAACAAGTCTAACTTTTTAACAAGCACGATTGATGTGATTGTGTGCCTAACTCTTATGATGATAAAATTTGTTAAGGGCCTATTATAAATAGAAACCATCTTTTTAGTGGTTTCAATTTTTTTAATTGCATATAGGATTAAGTTAGAAAAAGGTGAAATGGAGCCCACCAATCAAAAGGGCCCAATTGGGTGCCCTATTTATTTATTTTTAAATAAAAGAGGGCCATGAACTTTTTTTAATGGTTTTGTAGAAAGAGGAACACTAATAATCATGTGGTAGCCTCACACGATAAGAGAAGACCCTTGAAAAGGGCAATCTTCTATTTTTGATAGTTCTGGAATCGAAATGGGGGGTGTGCGAAAGAGGGAAAGAAAAAAAAAGGAAAGAGAAGGGAATGGGGAAGGTGAGGAAAGGAGGAGAAATAGGGGAAACGGAGAAGGAGGAAGGTAGCACAACAGGCAAGCGGTGGCAGGCGGATAATCGGTTGGCGAGCAGGTGGAACGCAGCAAAGAAAGAGTTCTACCATTCCCGGTACTCTCTCTCTCCCCTCTTCCTCTGCAATTGCAATTTTTTTTCTCTTTTTTGCATCTCTCTCTCTCTCCTACAAGGGTACAGCTAAGCTCTTCTTCAATTTTTTTCTTTTCCTACAATGCAACTGAATCCTCAATCCTTATACAGAAAAAAAAAAAAAAAGAAAAAAAAAAGAAAAAGAAAAAAGAATCCTCATATGGCCGATGTTTTCAAAATATCGGCCGTTATATCGGTCTGGCCGTTATTTTGAAAACGGCCGATATTGCCCAATATTTTGGTTATTTTTGGGTCTGATTCATAATGATGCCGTTATATTACAAATATCGCAACGGTGGAGGCCGTTATGAAACTGTAATAGCTAGTTTTTTTAACCCTGAAATAAAGTGAAATGAGAGACTCTGCTAGTTGGCTCCTCGAGCCAACCAAGTTGACACCATACCTTCATTTGCAAGTTGACTCCAATTCTCAGGTTGGCAAACCATGGCTTAAGGGGGTGTTAGTAATAATCAAACTAGTCAAAATCATGTTATAATAATGTAGATCATTTGCTATTGTCCGTGTTTTATTTGTTCATTTTCATGTCCTTTGGTACTCTACATATTAGGAGTTATTTTCCAAGTGAAACACGCTACTTTTATGGAACAGTTTCAATTAAGTTAACATGTTTAAGGCATTGTCATGATGTTCAGTGAAAATCAGAGAATAAAGTAACATATATCTCACCAAATCCTTCTGGATCTTTATTAATGAACCTCATCAAATGGTCTGTAGTAGCAAGATTTATATCACTGAAATAGTATTCCACCTGCAGCATTTGAAATAGAATCGCTTTAGAAACTTCCAAAATGAAGTTAAATAGTAAGAAATATACGTAAACCAAGGATACTGAAAAAAGGCAGTATGAGAACGGGTTTATCCTTCAAATCAAAGTGTCAAACAAAGATATACTAGCTATTGAAGACTCTGGATATAATATGTGCTTTACACCGTGATTATGTAATATGTAACAAAAGTTATAATCCCAACTTTGAAACAGAACATTTGACATAAATAAGATACAAATATCAGTCAAACAAAGCACTACAAGTCTACAAAACATCAGTGACAATGTACTACAAGGCCACAACAATCTTCTTATAGAAATAAAAGTGAATACCATTTTTTTTATGAAATGTTAAGTGCACAGCTGCTTACCGCTAACAAAAGAACAAAAAACCAAGGCGGTTGCTATAGCACAACCACTCCCACAGTTCCACCCAAGGATCGATCTCTGGGTGGGCAGGTTTCCTTACCTCTCTCTGGCCACTGGGCCAACTTAGGAAATAATAATAATAATAATAATATTGAAAAAAATACAAAGTTTTTAAATTTAATCTTTTAATTTATTAATCATTTACACTAAGCTATCTACAATTAACTGACCCCAAATAAAATGTTGTTAATTGGTGGAAATGGGCTGTCTATACCTTTGTATCTAAATACACATTTTCAAAGAACTCAAAGCATGAGAAACTGATCCAAGTTGTCATCCTCATATTTAGCAAGAAATACAAGTAAAAAAGGAGGAAAGTGGGGAGCCAGTTGACAGTCCAAATATCCAGACAATCCCACATTAAATTCCTGAATAGATACGATGCCCAGCTGTGCAGTACTAATATGCACATTAAGCTGTTAAGTTTTGTCTGTGCTTGCATTTTTAACAAATTCACCAAGCAATCGAGATAGCCTAGCCTGAATTGAGTTTGACTAATTGAAATCCTATCGATAAATTGACCAAACTGAAGAACCATGCTATGATCTGATTGTTGAAGATACCCTAGTCATCCAAATGTTCCATACATAACTGTTCTAGAGCAACAGTAATATATCCCTATAATTATCATCCCTGAAGGAAGTTTTGCACAACAAAGCTCAAATAATGAAAATGTTTCCTATCAAGCTTGACTTAAATAGCTTTAAAAAGACTAATCTTAGCCATGGGAATGAAAGACAGAAGCAAAAAATGAACAAAACATTGGAATTTATGCAAAAATAAACGACTTAGACATCATTAATAGAAACATGAGGTGCTAAGAAAAATTGGAAATTATAACCATATTGAATAACTGAACAAGGTTTGTATTAAAAAGAATGTGCAATGAGCATTCTCACAAATATTGTTGTCCAGGTAATATAGGTGGAGTAATACTGCAGTATTTTCAAATTTTTATTTTTATTAGGGAAAAAGAAAATACATGTGAAAATAAAAATATATATAATATAATATAAAAAATAAAAAATATATAAATCTTCTTTCATTCTTTGTATTATTCTTATTAGTCTGGATGAGGTATAAATAAAGAATGGTTCTAGCTACATGATCTTAACCATAGATTTTAACCATGATTAAGATAGATTTATGGTGATATTGATCTTGATTAAATATAGGAAAACATTTCCATCTATACATTTGATAAATTCTCCAAGTTTTTAGCCACAGAATAAGGCAAGGGATCGGATGGTATGAATTGGCACGATCAGAAGCCATGCGCACAATAGATGAATCTGTTAGCATAGTGAAGCACCACATCCCACATCGCCTAAGTAATGCCCTTGGCAAGGCTTCATATATACTTGTTTGGGCCTTCCACCTATGAGATTAACCTTTTTGGTTGGTACATGGTTTATTACATGGTATCAGAGTGGGTTCCGATTCCATCGTTCTCTTGTAGCCCACATGGCAGGCCCGTCCAAGAAATCTATGGGGCCTGCACATGAGGGGAATGCTGGTAAAGTAAAGCGCCACATCGCCTAAGTAATGCCCTTAGCAAGGCTTCATATATACATGTTTGAGCCTTCCACCTATGAGCTTAAGCCTTTGGGTTGGTACATGGTTTATTACGGAATCATCTCCTATATTTGTGCTACAAGAACATGGAAACCAAATGAAGATTGAGTGTGGAGTTTAAAAAATATCTTCAATGCAATCATGCCAAAGCCAAAGGTCCCCATTAGCTCTTTCGCTGATAATATCATTATACTCCGCGATTATGTCGAAACAAATTGAGTTTTGACAATAACTTGAATTTATTACAATGATATTGTGATACATATGATAGAGCTAGAATGATGATGATTGTAATGATATGTTTCAAGAATGGAATATAAAATACAGGAGCGTTCGGTCATCACATATCATTTTAAATATTCTTCTAGACGAAATAAATGATACCCAAATGAGTCCCATTGATTGGACAATTGAACCACTCCAAAAAACAAAAAAACAAAAAATGCAATACATACCATGGATTTTTAAGGAGTTTGCATGTGTTGACACCGGCTATTAATTGAATACCAAATATAAGATTAGAATGGGATTTTCATTCAAACCAATTCAGTTCTTGAAGATCTATTGCTTTAATCATTCCCCTAATGAATCATTTTCACACTGCCAAATAACATATAGTAAGTTCTCCAACATACCCCCATTACTCACCCATTTTCTGTTGTCATACCAAAAATCAATCAATCCCCTCATACACCAGCCCCTTGAATTGGCACTGCTCCTCACTGTCTTTGGAAATTTGATCTTCATTTTTAACCACTTATGATATGAATCCTCTATGTATTCAATTCCTATGTATCAAAATGCAAACAAACAGGCCCTAACCGAAAAGAATTCAGACCCATCTTTAACTAACAAAGACACAAAACTCAATAGAGAAGAATACCAGAATTCTGCGAATTCATACCTGATTGACGACCTTCTGTATAACTTCTTCCGAAAGACTATTGTCTCTAGCAGTTGAAGGCTCTGGATCTGTCGCGGAACAGACGATCTCCTGCTCTGGATACTGAAACGAGCCATGGTTAAGCGAATGGACAGCAGAATTCTGCAAAGCGAACGGATGCGCCACCACACGCGGCCGAAGATCGACCCGACTGGATGCCCTGGGGACGAATTCCGGCGCCTGAGCGTTCAGACGGCTGAAAGAGGAGTTGCGGCCGAGCAAACGATCGGACGGCTCCCCCTCGTGCTCTGTTGGAGATCCACCGTTGGATTCGGCGACTGGAATTTCTAGGGTTTCTTGCAGGGATTCTCGCGCCATTTCCATCTGGTTTAAATTCTAGGGTTTTAGAGGTGGGGGGTTTTGGAGGAAGAACCCCTTCCCGGAACAGGAAACGCTGGATGTGGAGAAATTCTCAGAGGGGAGGGATTGAGAGATGGGGTATTTATAGATAGAGGAGTGGCCATTGGAGCTTTTTGGAAATACTTGATGTTGGGTGAAATTACGGTTGTGCCACTGTTTTGGCTTTGAAGGTCCAGGGGCCCACCTGGATGAATGTCAGTAAGTGGAGCTGATGGCTAGCTAGGGTTGCAATTAAAGTGGGTCTGGGCTCTGGATCCAATTTTTGGTTCGGGATCGGGAGAAATTGGGGTCAGGAACATTTGGGTGAACCGGATCCTATTATGTCGATGTTCCGAATATATGTTGATTTCATTTGCATATATTTTTAAGCCCTACACAGCTTAAGTATATATTCATAATTGAGAGTCTTATCTGAAAGATTTACTTTAATTGTGCTAGTGTGATATGCATTTTGTTTCGTATTTGGATTCATAACTGGATCCATTTATTTTATTATTTTTAAGTATAAGCTGCATACGGACTAAAAAAAAATAGATTTATAATTTGGATTTGGATGGACCATGGTTCTATTTCGAATCGGGCCTGTTTGCATCCCTAAGCGGATGGCTTGATTTGGATGTGAATTAATGAGTGGGTTCCAAAATAAATATGATGAAATGATGATTGAATATAATTAACCCTGATAGCTACCAGCTCGGTTGGCTTAGGACCACAGTTTACACTTGAAGGTTGTGGGTTCGAAACTGCATTATCACATTGGAGCCACAGGAGAATTTTACCCGGCTTTCTCTCTTGGGCCCGTATGGATTATTATTGTCCAAAGAGCTAGGAACCCTGCATTATCAAAAATGAAAAAAAGATACAGAATATAATCGATGATTCTCAAAATTTAATAGTTGCCTGCCAATTTATTATTCCATGGCAGCCGACTTCCATGTTACTCTGGAATTAACATTGGTACCTATTAAAGGAGTTTAAGGAGTAATTGTAAATTGGAATGTTCATTAGTGGTCAATATACAAAGAAAGAAAAATAAAGGACATAAACTGAAAAGGTGTTTTGAAGAGGATGATTTGCACCTACAAGCACACTGCATTTGTGTTTTATTTATGCGATACACCTCATGGGAAGGTCTCTTCAACTATTCAGGATCATGCCAAATTTTTTTTTTATTTAACAGCCTTAAAATTTAATAATGCTTTATTTTTTTTCCTTGAGATTCAATCAATTCAACCGTGAGTAAAATGCGAGACCATAACTGCATGAGAGAATAAGAGAGTGAAAAGAGTTGCACTCATCAAACATAACATGAGAAATGTTCTCCAGCAACTCCAAGTGCAATCCAGCACTATGGTGCTCACTTGTGCACATCTTAAATTAGTGCATTCTTTCATCCTACGAACTTGCGTTAGGCCCAATTTAACACTCACTCACTGCTTGATTAAATCTTAAAAAATCTACAGTTATGATGCTATTAAACTTTATGGCTATTCAATCAAGGGCCGAGATAATATTGTGGTTTTGGTTTTTGTGAATCCATCTTGTCCATGAGGAGACCTTACAATCCGCCCTTTCTTCATTGGTAAACTTGCATCTAGATGGGTCCCCATGAGTCCGGTCCTAAATGAACATTCCTATCAAACCTGAGCTCAAATGGGCCCCATAGAGCTGGACTTCATATGCAGTACAGGGCTGGATGAAATGGGCCGGGTCATGAAGGTCATTGAACACCTTCATCCAAACAGAAGATTTTACATATGGGCCATGCTTACAATATATCAATCAGAAGTCTTTCAATTCCAAAGGAAAATGAGTGCACGGCAATGACCATTCAGTGTAGCAGCTGTGGGCTTAGATCCTGAAAATCTTGATTAAGTTTCAACATTCTCCATCCAGATTTAAGCCCATCAAAATCAATGGTTTAGACCAATGCAAAACTTTAAGTAGAGGTTAACATGGACATGATCTAAGCTCTAATTGGTTTACCCTCTAATGAGATCAGCAGCAGCAGCAGCATTATTCACAGGTTATTTGATGCTCATTTTTTTAAAATTCACCTCCAACCTTCATTTGTAACCACTTATGATATGAATCATATGTATTTTAATGCAAACAAACAGGCCCAAAAAGCCTGAGTGCATTCTGTTTTCTTGACATGAAAGTGAAGCTTGTATTCTACAACATTTAAATTACAGTTCAGTTTTTAGAGTCGATCACCATTTTAACATGTTTCATCCAACATCAAGTGTTACTTAAGATCAAAGTTATATTGCAGCCCCTATGGATTCATGAACCAACCTCGCATTTCGGTGATCAGACCGATGGTTGGGAGGTTAAGCCCACCATCAGAATTGAGAGGCGCTGCCAGGATCAAGGAAATCTGCACTCAATAACACCAGCCTGTTTAAACCTATATTAGCATAATCTCATAAGTAGCCCTTTTATATGCTTTGATAGCATCAAGTAATGAACCTTCTCTTCTTACATAACATGCATACAGAAAAGCATATGAGGTCCCTAGACTGATAACCCTAATTAAACCCATGGCATAAAATAGGGGGAAAAATCATTATTTAAAGGAAAAACAGCAAAAATGTAATTAAATAAGGCTTCATCTCAAAATAGCAAAAATTGGGCCTGCATAGAGATCAGAGGCTACATCTTGGGCCTTCAAGAATTTCAGAAACAGAGCGCGTGCAATCTTTATAAGCGCAATCACATTCTTCAATTTGGATCGCCGCTCACGGATTGGGCTTGGGCCCACCAATAAGTTCCCAATAACATTATGGGAGGTTACAGTAGGTGAATCAATGATTAAATTATCAGTGACAACCCATCATAAAATAACATTATGGGAGCTTCCTTACCATGTCAACTGACACCTGCTATCTAAATTTCTTAGCCTGTTTTCCGCTGTTCTATTACATCAGTCGACATTGCTGATGGTATCCTGTGGCGCTTCAGAATTCGAGAAGTGGCCACTTTGGCCAAATTAAAGTTCAAGACAATTACCCTTTCGTCGTCCAAATCAAATCTCAGGCATTCTTCCTGGCAATCCTCCACAAGCCCACATAAATGTTTCAAGTTCTCAACCTCCACGCCATTCACTTTCTTCACCTGGTCATCATGTGCCCCAAATTTAGATTCATGTGAACTCAGTTGAAAGTGCTCAGAACTAGAATATCCAAATTTAGAGTGGACCAAAATGGTTAACATAAAAGGATGACAAAATGTCCCAGGCAGTGCATGCTAGGACCCAAGAATCGATGATCATTATCAACACAAGCTACTATCATGAGACAGATACTTCAAAATTGAATTTGGATGTACATCCATTTTAGCAAAATAGAATAAAAGAAATGTAGGTCTATCAGTATTGATTTAAACTGGCACAGAGATTTGAGTGGGGATAAAACACACTAGGGGAATGGTTTCTGTATTTAACTATCCATTCTGAAAAATTATTTGCACAAGCAGTCTAAATGGCAACCAAAAACAACTATAGAGATGAGGTGGAAAACAAAAGCACAATAGTACCTGTAATTCTGCTAAACGCTCATACCCTGCATTGATGTCATCTATAAGCACCTGAACCAAGAATTATGGCGGCAAAAGTGTCAGCAGTGGGTTAAATAATATCATAATAACTAAAGAAAATCAATTTTGTTATGCTCCTAAAGTACACTGCAATGAGAAAGTGGTTATCTTGCCATGTCTTGATGTTTTATTCATCATAAAAGGTGGAAGTCATTAACATATTTTACCCTAAGAAAGTGTAAGGCATTGAACACAAAATAACTACAAAGGGATCACCAGATCATTACCCCAAAGTAATACAAGATTTCAAGCCCTAGGATCCTTTATATTTACATCCAACCATATAAAAATGACTATTGGTCCCACCATAACATGTTCAAACATTTCCAAGGTGATTGTTCATCATGCACCATGCCCAGAACTGCAAAATATCATCAATCGAATTAACATGGATGCCGCTGTCACCTGTACGGTTAGATGATGTGAAGAGGTTGCTGTAAGCATGAAAATCATTGAGGATCCAACAGGTATTTTAGGCTCGATAGTTAGATTAGAAGGTAGGATTTAAAGGGAAAAAGTAGAGAAAGAAGAGAGGAGTCGAAATGAAAGATGTGAAGATTGGTTCCACAACTTCAGTCTAGCATCTAATTGTATTCCTCGTAATAAACATAATCAAGAAGAATTATACAAATACACATTCATGACAACCTAACGGCAGCCCTACATAACAACTCTTAATTTTCTGCTTATCTTGTCCAATTTTTAAATTAGTTTCTTTTCAACTCAAAACTGAAGGGCAACCAACACTTTGTATTTATGAGACAAGCAAGAATTCCCTTCAATTCATTTTAAATTCTACTCCATCTAATTCACATTTGAAAAGGAAGCAAAGGACACCAAATAAGGTCCTCCGAATGTATGAAGAAAAATCATTAATACCATAAGAAACCCACAATTTGCTTTAGGTTGCCCCAATGAAGTTATATGGCAAGCACATGTCCTACCATAGTATTGCAAATCACCCCATTTAAAGTTCTGGATCCAACCACACATTCTTAATATTGCAGTGATTGAATATTCGGTTTCCCATAAATATGAAAATACTAAATTGCTAATATGATGCCAGAACCAGTCAATGCAAAAACTTCAACAAGTTGCACATGCAGACACAACTTCCAATAGAAAAATATGAAAACCCGAAATTAATACCTGGGAAAGGATGACAAGTTGTTCATTAGCCTTTCCAGGCAACTCTCGTAGGGCACGTTCGCACAGTCGACGGGGTGAAGTATTGTACCAGTCTTCTCCGTATTCATGAAGGTAAGGCTGAGTCAGTGGCACAAAAACTAGGCCAGCAAAAATGAAATAACTTGGCAATTTATCGAATTGATGAACTGGAACTAAAGGCGGCAACTGCAGAATTGAAAATTTTGAAATTAGCAATAAATCATTCAATAAAAGATCCAGCACTTTTTCCCCCTGGGGAGAGGCAGGTTGTGGTTGATAATTAATACCATGCTCTGATAGGGTTTTGGCCATTTACAATGCATGGTGGCCCTTCTATCCCACTCCCACTAACGGTGCAGGTGGCCCAAATGAGTGCCAACTGTCATCGTTACCGTATTATTATAAGTTTATAATAAGATTGCCTCACAAGTCTCTATATCAATAAGAATGGGTTTGTTTCAGTTTTATACCCTGCCATCCCCACCCCAGGTGTTATGTGGACAGAGGAAATATGGCATGTAAATTTTATACCAATTCATGAAATTCCAGCTTCCAACCAAGGGCACTTCACTTATATCATATAATTCCATGTGGTGGAATCACCTTTTTAACAAAGAGCCATTACGGATGGAATGGATCAACCAAACCATAAAAACCACTCAATTAGACTGAGGTTTGGGGTGAAATTTCATCCATTTCCAATTGATGTCCCCCCCCCCCCCCCCCCCCCCCCCCCCACAAAAAAAAAAAAAAACCACCACCACCCACCCACACACACGTGGCACACAAGCAAATGTCAAACCACTCCTCATGCTGGGCCTGCCATGTAAATCATCTGACCGGAATACCAGTCGGATTCATTCATAAAAAACCCTTGAATGTACACCAAATGCCAATCACTGTTCATGTTTCTAACTTCGCATCTATACACATCCTATACAATGTCGATGGGCCAAAATTTATTGGCAGTATATTTATGGCGGTGGGCTCACTTAAGAATTGCTTGGTCATTTTTGCACAAAAATGCTACTCTGAGTATGCATCTCCAGTATAAAAGCGTATGCACACATATTCAGATAAAACCCAATGGACATAACAAGATAAAAGCTGAGGGACATGCAAAACAGACTCACAGGTCGGAGACTAATTCTGAACTCATGCTCTACACCATCTCTCAGCACCCTGACTTCAGCTATTTCATCAGGTTTCTTCATGGACACTAGATGATCAAATGTTATCCGCTCTCTATTCCTGAAAGGAACTGCACAAAGCTTTAAAAGTGAGAATCTGAAAAACAAAGAACAAAAACAAAACAAAGTAAAGGCAAAAATTGGAAAGAAAAGCACCATGAAAGTAGAAATGACAGGCAAAAGAACAAAGGAGCCAAGAGAAGAGACAGATTGATCTAACTACCTGTGCCGTCATTTGCTATAGGCACACCATCAAATGCTAGAACAATATCATCCTTCCTCAGCACTTTATTTGCTTCTGAGAGAGGATTAATTTTGCTCACAAGCACCCCAGTCATTTCAGGGCGCATATGGAAATGATCTCTCAATTGCACATTCTCGGTAGGCTGGCATGACAAGCCCAGAGAACAAAATCCAACATATTTCCCACTTTCCTCCACTCCTGTTATAAAATGATTTATCACAGGGACTGGTATTATGTACCTGAAATAATGGAATAGATACTTCATTATAATAAACAAAAAAGTAGAGTATGGTTGATGTTATTCGGTGTAATTATGGAAGCATGAGTCTTGAGGAAATGTACAGTTTCCATTATAATGTGCAGCACCCATCATTAGGCTATCTAAATCACTAATCTTGTGGACCCTACTTTTGATGCTATACAGAAAATTGGGTAAGATGGAAAACATAGAGATCCAAACAATCCACAAAGGCAAAAAAGCAGAAGCAAATAAATGGAGCTCTGAAGTCTGAATTGTGTACAAGTATAGTCCATTTACATGCAGATCATTCCTAGGATAGGCTGTTTCACATTAACGGATAGTAACAGATCTCGGATCAGTCGTGACTTATGGTTCTTGAATTGGATGGTCCGGTTGTTTTCCTTCAATGGCAATACTCCACCAGCTTTGAGTGTAATAAATAATACAATCGCAACAGCAAATGTCCAGTTGACAGATACAGACATTTGTCATTTAACAGAGGTTTCATATGAATATGTTCTAGGTAACCAAATCATAGTGAAATTGCATGCAACAAGAATAGCAGGTCTTGCACCTATTCCTCGGGCCTCACACCACCTGAGAATGGGACCCACACCCACAGTTCATGGTTTGCTTGCATAAAGAGATTTCTTTTTTCAAAAAGATGAATAGAATGAATGACTTGGATGACAGACCACAAAAAGTTAAGTATTTTTTCTTAAGAAGAAATAAAACCTACTCTCTCTATTTTTACTCTTGATCAATTATCAATCTTAAATATTAACCATTAACATAAATAATATGAAGGATAGACTAAGCCTCCTAATCCAAGACAAACAACTAAACACCCACAAATTGGAAGGAAATAAGAAAGCAACACCATAAGTTTTCAGGGTTTCATAAGTCCCCTTTTGGATTTCAGCTTGCAATGGGGGTTCCATGAAGTCCATGTGAGCCCTTTGCTTGGCTCACCTGCATCAGTGTGCTAGCTCCCACAAGAACACAGTAATTGTAAGCAAGGTGAACATATCAATTCACTATAAATGCATAGACATTGTTGGAATGTCCAATTCCTTTGGTATACTGGGAGAGCTATGACTTCAGTATTTAGTATTTACCTTTAAAATGATGCATAGGTATATGGGTTAAGTATTTGAATTTAAACTGAGGCAAAGGTTAAAGTCAGTAGATATAAAAAAAAAATGTCACATGGATTACTAAGAAAAGAATAGCAAAAGCAAATAGTCAAAATAAAAGCAAAGAAATAACTCATCTAAAACTCACCCAATATTCTCCGCACCTGCAAGGTTTTGGAAAGCTACTCCGGCAACTTTGTCACCCATGATTGCAGGGCCTCCACTATTCCCTGGATTGATAGCCGCATCGATTTGTATAGCCATAAGCTGGGTTGCACCATGTACATACTGTGTTGGTTCGACTCTAGAGACAACACCCTTAGTTACAGAGATGTTGTCTCCACCTGCAACAATTGAAGGAGCCTTAAAAATCAACAAGAAGTTTGAAGAAAAGATAAACTCAGTCCTCATGCTACTACTTTTCTGCCAATTTATCCCTATAACATAAATACACCATGATTAATTGTTGTGAAAAGGGGGCATCATGTATAGGGACGGGTGAAATTTAACCCCAATTGGATGACGATAACCATATGATCAGGTGCTTTGAAAACAGACAGGAAAAATGGTCTAGCCATCTATTTTTAAGCCCTTTAATACATGTCTAAGGTCACCTAGTTGGGGTGAGATTTCACCCTTCACCCATCCACTATCCAAGAAGTGCCCTTCACATACCCCCTACCATGTGAATTGGCCTGCATTGATGTGGGCTCACAAAGCAGATGTCACCATAAGAGGCTGTCACTGACTCACTGTATCATACTATATATCCTAAGAGGGGATAAGGCTTTGGTGATGACAAGGTGTGTGTAAATTATCCAATGATTTCCAGACTTTTATAGGCAAATAATACATTTGGAACCACTTGCACTATGGATGCTTTTGGTAATTTAAGGAGGACTGTTCAGCGTTTGCACTTTGTGAACTTATTCTTAGGCTACAAATGGGTCCACCCATTGCTTGAATCCCACTCAACACCATCCCCATCCACCCACCCAACACACGCCAACAAAATCCCCAAAAAATAAATAAATAAATAAATAAAAACAAAAAACATTTCTCCTTGCCTAAATCACCAAACCCGTCCCCCTCCCCATCAGTGAATTATCATGTGCCAACTTTGATCCCAATCACAGTGATACTCTCACTGTTGGATTAAGTTATTCAATATCTGATTAACTAAGTTTTGACTTTTGAGGCCTTTCTTTCAGTATATGCATCTGTGTATATGTTTATGGGAACTTCTCAAGCAAGCCCTTCTCGGAGACACCCATGGGAGAGAGCCTTGTGAAGCCCATTTTCTATTCCATCGTGCCACCAGACTTAATCCAGATTGTGTTAAGTGTTGGATTTAGCACCCATTTGTTAAACCACTAAATCAGGGAGGAAGAAGGGGACAGGGAGCATCTCTCTATCATCTCAGATCCTTTAGATCCGAGATTTGGTGCTGGTGGGTCCACTACCCAATCATAGACCTTTCTGTCCCCTGCCATCCTCCCAGGTAGGCCCCACTAGGTTCTCACCAATTAAGTCAATGAGAATTGTCACTTTATAGGTTTAGCATATCCTACTCCTAGTTACCGATTCCATTATTTCACATAGTTCTTTTAGTTTTCTTACATTTTAACGTAAAAAATGTTGAAAGAAATGTAAATTCATTAATTTAAAAATATTATAAAGACAAAATTAGGACAACCTAATCCGTTTTTGTGTCCAAGATTTCCAAAAGCGTAGAGCCGTATCCCAGTCCCCTTGTACATATTCGTATCCATATCCATATTTGGTCATCATAGATGGACACACACATTTCCGCACCAGATAAAGTACTCACATGGATCCATACTGTGAGGGGGCATCTTGTTCCACTACCCCTTTCCTTTAAACGATGACTTTATTGACAAAGTAAATGGTATTTGATATATATACTGTTACAACTACTGACATGCTAAGGGTAACAACCCCAGAAAACATGCAAAGAAAGCAAGCAAATTAGACACCAGCTAACGACAACTGCCCAAGAGCATTAAAAGAAAGTGAACATATCATACGATAACTATATATGGAGCAGTAATAAAGCTTCATCACAATACCCATGAATGGGGTAAAAAACTCAAAATCTATAAGATCCTAGGAGAAATGCAGAACGGTAATTGCAAGATTATTGAAACGAGACCTAAGACAAGGTGATTTGGAAGGAACGAAACGAAGCATTAATTTGAAGGAGAAATCTCCTTTGATGCTCAATCAGGAGACAAGGTGAAATTCAGTGTGGCTTCCTAGGTCTCTATTCTTCCGAACTTCGTGGGATCCCCTTATCACTGATCTTGAGCAGTTGGAAAGAGGTGGCTTTCTACAACTAATCTAATTCCCCCATTCTAGCAAGGTTGTCTCCTTCTCCAAAAAGTTTATGCAAGCTGAATTTTGAAGGTGATGCGCTTGGGAATCCAGGGATTGCTAACCCATGTGGTGGAATAGATTTTAGATTTAGCCAGGCAAATTGCAGCTTCCTTCTCGATGTCAAGCGAAGTGCCAACTGTGGCAGCCTCTTTGGCCAAGAAGGGTGTGCAGCGTCATTCATTGATGATCTCTTAAGATGGGAGCATTCTTGTCTGATATATTCGCTTTCTTTTAATGCTCTTAGGCAGTTGTCGTTAGCTGGTGTCTAATTTGCTTGCTTTTTTTGCATGTTTTCTGGGGTTGTTACCCTTAGCATGTCAGTAGTTGTAACAGTGTATATATCCCATATATTTTTAAATTAATGAAATTATAAATGTTTACATTTCTTTCAACATTTTTTACGTTAAAAAGTAAGAAAACTAAAAGAACGATGTGAAATAATGGAATTGGTAACTAGGAGTAGGATATGCTAAACCTATACCCTATGAGTATTGGTGCAGTATTGAGTATTGAAGCGAGTGTCATATTGGCCCAACATGAACAAGCTGGGCATGCACGAGTATCCAGGTATCATAGGTATCTATCTCTACATGTTTTCTGATATCTGTAACAAAACCCACGTATGTGATAATTAACACGATGGAACAGTTTATGTGATACAAATTACAAGGTACTGGTCGTTCTAGCACTTAAATGAATAATAGTAAACAAGGCTGAGATTCTCCCGATAAAAGGAAAAAAAAAAAAGAAAAACACTGATACTTCACACCCAAAGCTAAAACATGAAGAAAAATAATTGAAAGCCAAATGGAGTCCAAAAGGGAAGGGGAATTGATGTCTGAATAGTTTATAATTACATATTCGTTCTTCAAAATTAAATATAATAAAAGCACACCTTGTGGATACCCAACAACAGCTACTGCTTCTTGCAGAAAAGGGATATCCCCGAGCTCCAGAAAACGCATTCCTTCCCAAAATTCTTCACTTTCAACAGTGAGAAGAGCTAGATCGCATTCATGTCCAATAGCTTGAATTTCTGCCCTATACTTGGTAGGAGAGCCATGCTTTCTTACAAGAACAAATGTATGATCGGCAACCACGTGAGCATTTGTCAGAATCCTTCGCCCGGTGATAACAAATCCTACATGAAAATTGACAAGCAGTAAATATAATGTAACTCAAGATGTGGGCCCCACCTCTGCCATGAATAAAAAAGGGTCAACACTTAATGGAATTGAAGTGGCTGGAACCAAATTTTTAATGGGTTTCTACAAATTCCACTTACCAGCATGTATTCTGGGTCCAGGATTTCATGTCCTTTCTTGCACACACAGAAAGTTCAGGATTACATATAATGTTGGTGAGTTTGTTAGAGGAAAATGAGAAAAAAAAAAATTCCTAGAACATTATTGCAAATATGAAATTTTGGTGATTTTATTTTGCTCACTCAGCTTGAAATTTGGAACTTGTAGGAATTTCTGATTGTGCTCACTACTTAGTTTGGAATTTCCCAAATTTTCCTTGAGTCTTGCTAAGGTTTATTTCAAAGTAACTACTATGATTTCATTGCTCAAATGCAACATGTTTTGGTCCTTTTGGAGTCCTTATTACAGTCTTTTGATCATTAATAGTTATGCTCCACAATGAAATATCCTATGCCCTGGATACAGATTCCAAATGTCTAGAAACTTGAATGAAAGAACATTCACTCCACAGAAATGGAATTGTAGGGCACCTCACTTGAACTCTCCCTAGGTTCTGTTCTTCAAGACACAAAAATACAGCATCAAATGTCTCAGGTATGTTAGTATTCGTGCCTGCTTATGCCTACCTCAACTCAATTTAGACCTTTCCTGACCTATTCTATCTCATGTTGGGTCACATGAACATCACTTCTTAATAAACTTCCAATTTCTACCCTTGTTTAATTAAGGAAAAGGAAACTACAACGTGTGCCTGAAAGGCATTAAGATCATAAAGAGATAGGTCCCATATTCATCTAAAAAGAATTCCACTTATAAACTATGTAAAGAAAACAGAGAAACACAGAAACTGACTTTCTGTGTGTGCAAGAAAGGACATGAAATCCTGGATCCAGCATACATGTAATAAGTATTGGGTTTTTGAATTTTCAAACACACAGACTGCAAGCAAATTATGTTATTCTAATCTTCCCATTTAAGATAACCAAAAAAGTTGGATTTTTAAAAGGAATGAAAGACACAAGAACTATAAACTCAATTCATAAACATTCTACATGGGTTTTTGAAACATTGAATTATAAACTAATGCAATCAGCTCAACATATATTAGCGATAGATTTCAAACAAAGGAAAGAAGGGTTCATCAAAATCAAACCCTAAAACAACGAATCAACACCTAATCACTCAACCCACCACTCCAAATGGGCATTCCTCAAATTAGACCCCAATGCAGGAACCCAAAACGCAATTCAAGAAAAGGGGGTCACTCACCCGATCCCATCGTCTCTCGCTGAGACTTGTTCTGCCATGGAAGGAAGTAATTGGGGCTGCTGGAAACCGTGAAGATCTTTACCACCGAATCGAGCGCGAGCTCGATCGCGGCATACGCATCGGTGTTCCGATATCCAAGATTGGATTCATCCTCTTCTTCTACTACTAATGGAATTGGAGAGCATTTGCTACTGCTGCTGGTGGTAGTGAAGTTAGAAACAGAAGTAGAGAAGGGAGAGAAAGAAGGGAAGAGAGGATTGGATGGGAGCAACAGAGAGGGAATTAGGGTTTTGCGAGGGAGAGGGTGGTTTTGTTGGAGAGAACGAAGAAGAGGAGAGCGAAAAGATGAGAGCTTTCGAACGCTACGAAAGGAATGCGAGAGCATCGTTTCCGTTCCGTACCGTCTTCTGCGTGTGTTTGTTTCGGTGCGAAGACACGAATGGTATTGGAGTTTTAGGTTTTCTTCGTTTGTGGCGGGAGCTCCTCATTCTTTTTTTACACGCGTAAATTAGCCAAAAGTCCCTTAAATGATTTCCAGGATGTCGATTTAACAACTTTTTTTCTAATGTCTAAGGTTGAAAATATTTTGGTGAAAGGTCCCTAATATCTCATGTCATATATTTTTATGACCAATTTACGCCTTTCAATCTTCATTCCTAAGCTAAATTATCTCTTATTCCCTATTGTCCCAGAGAACTCATTCATTCTTTTTCTCTCTTATTTTCCATTTTCCGTTAAATGGTGCAGTCACGCATTAGGCGGCTCTTGGTTATGCTTCTCCTCAATCTCACACAATTAGATGTAGGTATATGTTTTTTGTTACTACAATCGTGTTGGTATTCAATTTCTCATTTCTAAATGCATTTGAAATTTTGAATGCCCTAATCAATCTGTGATTGTGCAGTTACAAAAGAGTTATTTTTTGGTTTTCTAAACCAATTTTTGAGTGAATACTTCTTATCAGGGCAATGCGACTCTGTAGCCTTGGTGTGACTTTGTGGAACCCTGACTGTGATTCCTAGGCCATATACAAAAGATTGAAGATTGAAATGTAATTCTCTAGTCTGAGACTACACCGGACAAGCTAGTAGAAATTATGTGATCTTAAGCTCCACTTTTCATTTTATAAGATAACATTTTTTTGTAAGTCGAATTTTGTGCATCAAGAAAGGGGAAGGCCACAAAAAAACATATAATTTAGATGTGATTGCTAAGATATATGTCTGGGGTAACAAAGAATGATATAATTATGAATGACCACATAAGCAGAAAACTACAGGTTGCTCCATTACAGGGGAGAATAATTGAATGCTGTTTGAGAGTTTGGGTTTGTGTTTTGCAGAAAGGAATCAAGACTGTGCAAAGAGCTAAATTATTCCAAATATAGGGTAACAAAGGAATGTGAAATAAATGAAAACTCAATGTACTTGTTAGAAGATACATGTTAGGTTGCCTGATGACAGATAAATTTAACAGAAACTCTGATAAACTAGACGAAAACTCAGATAAAACTACCAAAACTCAGATTAATTTATCTAACTTTTGGCAAACTTACCTAACGAAAACTCAGATAAATTTATATGAGTTTTGAACAACTTTTATGATTTTAGAACAAATTTATATGAGTTTCGAACAAATTTATTTGACTTTCGCTTGTCTTTTCTTTTGAATTGAGGTTTGTTATAGCCATTGTTTACATGGAGTTAAGCATAAATAATAGATAAAATCAGAGAAGAACGAAATCAAATTAGGCTTTTTATTTTTTTTTCAGAAGAAATTATCTTGTACATCTTCTTTTTAGGAATGGAAGAAGTTTTTGTTTTCTAACCAAGTGAAGACGATTCAGATGATGAAGGTATTTGATGAGTTGAGTTTGCTTCTATGTTTTGCAGTTTCTTTTATCTTTGCATTTTGCTTCTGCGATTCAGAAGAGTCTGGTTTTTGCTTATCTGAAATGGTTTGTAGTGGTTTTAAGCGGATCATTTTTGCTGACGTGTAAAAGGGCATTTTTGTCATTTTCACTGAGTCATTTTTGCTGCCGGTAGGATAAAATGTTGTGGACGTTAGGCTATAAAAGCAAATGATGAGACCTACGGCCAAAAGCCCCTTTTTACAGTGTCGACACACGTGTGGCACATCATAGCCGTAAAAGGGGTGGGCCCCAAAATGATGATGGGTTCTACATAGAATAATCAGGTCCGTGGGCTTGGCTGCTGGACTTTGTTTGTAGAGCGGGCCCAACTAGATGGACCGCGGAGCCTGCGTGGACATGTCTTGATGAGTCCATAAGATTTATTGTTTACTGTGAAATAAATCTTGAGTGAAGGAGTGGAACTTCAAAGTGGGGCCCATCTGGTGAGAAATTTTTAATAGTGTGGAAATAAACTCCCATCTAATGTATGGGGTACTAGGGTGTTTTAAAATCCCAACTCCAATAGGTGTTGGACCCACACTGTAAGATTAAACGTTTACTGGAAACATAATTAAGACAATATCGTCTATTTTACAAGATAAAGAAAGAAGAAAGAAGAGACACATACAATCTTGTGTATATTCGTTATCGCCTTCTTCTTTTTTTTGGGTTAATTCAGCCATTTTATAGTTAGACCAACTCTAATTGAGCTCTAATTGAGGTAAATTTTGGCAATACCCTGTGCATAGGACGGGCATTTATTTATAGTAAATTGGCACCACTTCGAAGTTTTCACTCCTTCAACTCAGGATTTCTTTAGGTCAAGAAGATTTGAAGTGTTAGATGACTGTCAAAGTAGTTGAGATTTCTTTAGGTTGGATTCCCCTTTTGCCATCCTATACTGTATATCTTAGCAATCCACCTTCATTCCCTAGATAGTAGATTCTAAGGATGTCAATTACTATCCATTTACCTGAAAGAACTGGCCCAAGCAAGTCCGGGTATATGGGTCCTAGTTTTGGAACTGACTTGTGATTGGGCTGGGCCTGGGCGGGCCCTTGGGCTGAATCAATGCCCAAACAGCTGGATGGTTTTTAAAGTTTAGTATTCAGATGGACTTGGGCTAACTGTTATAAACCCATTGGTCTCAAAGGATCCCAAAGCGAGAAAATGATGTTATGAACTCTGATTTTTTCTTTCTACAAAAAAAAAAAAAAAAAAAAGAACTCTGATTTTGGACCCAATTGCCTAAAATTGAGTCCACGGTTATAGAACAGTCATGGACTCAGTGGGAAAAGTAGTGGGCCAATTTTTGGTCCATACCCCCAGTAGTTCAACGGGTGTGCAAGTAATAAATGTAAGTAGACTGGCTCCCGGCCTAGACTAGATCACACATGGGCAGGACAATTTGTCCATTTACCCCACTGCCAAAGGACTCGACTTGAGAAAAAATGTATGGAGCCTAACTTATCTTCCATCTGGCAATGAAGACTAGTTTTGGACCCACAGACAGATATGGAAAATCAAGTGGGTCTAGAAAATATATCTGCGACCGGGTATGGATCGACCATGAATCTGCTCCAATTATATATCCTAGCATTTAAAATACGGCGGTGAACCGTGTCGTGTTAACGAATTCGGGTTACAGGTTAACGAATTCGTGTTAAAATCACCTCAGTCCGTACATGACCCGTTAATTTAACGGGTCAAAAAATCAAACCCGAACACGACCCGTTAATTTAAAGGGTTACACGACTCCACCTGTTAACCCGTTAAGTAATTATAAAAAATTAAAAGAAAATCCATATATAAGGAGAAAAATATATAAGCCACACGAAACTGTAAGTGAGGATCTCAAGTGGATCCCACCTAAAATCCCAGTATAAAATAATAAATTTAAATTTCTTCTTTATGAATATAAATTAATTCTAACTACATTTAGGGACTAAAAAAAATTTAACGGATTAAGCGAGTTGTTAATGGGTTACTGGTTTGATTATTTATACACGACCCGTTAACTTAACGTGTTAACGGGTATGACCCGTTAGCGACCCGAACCCGTTAATATCGTGTGAGTTTGTATCGTGTTAACGGGTTGTGTGGCATTTTGACTGCCCTAATTCAAAATACATATGAAGTGAAGGTTTAATATGGGTTATACATGGGTTGGGTCCGAATCAAAGCACAGGCCTTGGGTAAACTTGATTTTAACTCATTTAGTAAATGGGTCAAATATCCCAACCCACACCGATTGTAGGTCAACTTGACCCAAGTTACTTAGAGCCCATTTTTCTTGCAATCATCATGGAGGGCGGCACACTGATCTTAGTGGGGTCAATTGACCCCACTGAGATTTGAAAAGATATTTAAAAATAAAGTTTTTTATCTCATGAATTGAAATTTTGAGTTTGACTCCATATAAACTTTTGAGTTTGACCACACTCAATTTAAGAGTTTCACCCCCACATTTGCTAACTTTACACATTTTCTTTGTTGCTGTGGAAGTGAACAAAAGTCACCATAAAATAACGACTACCTAAATTAATGGGCCAACTGTCTATCAAAACATAAAAAAAAATTAATGAGCCCACATTTCAATATGCGCTCCAACAAAGATTTTTTAGAACTTAAAAGAATTTGTGACATTGCTATAAAATTACTGTAGACAAAAGAGGACATTGTATACAAATTGGTTTATTTGCTTCTAAAATTTGTGTTAATTTTACCAGTAGTGACTACGACGGTAGAAAGAGTTTTTTCAACAATGAAATACGTAAATAATAGGTTGTGTACCGGAATGAGAGATCAATTGATGACTGATTATTTGGTTACATATATTGAAAATGATGTTAGTTGCTAGTGTTGATAATGAAGCTATTATGCAACAATTTCAATACATGAAAACCTGTTAAGGACGGCTGCAGGGGGTTTATGTATTTCGATTTTCATTTTAGATTAAAAACTATTGGTAACAATGCATTAAAATTTATTGTTTTTTTAGAATTCAATATTATCTTTGTCGGATTATTGGAAATAGATTATTTAATAATTTTATATTATATTTGTTGAATTATCGAAAGTAGATGACAAATGTTAATAAAGAGGAAAATAAATTTATTCGATTTATGGAAGATAAGGCTTTTGTTGACCCCACTGACTTAAATTTCTGAAGTCGCCGCTGGCAATCATACGTTTTTTTTTTTTTTCTTAAACCTTTTTGGGTGATATTACATGTAAGCAAAATCATGGAGACTATCACAATAGGGGCGCCCTTAGTAAGAAATAAGTAACCCTTGGTAACAAAGGAAAAGAAAAAACAATCAATATTAGTGACGCTCACATGGGAGTTTCATGCGAATCATTTCCATGGAACTTATGCAGGGCCCACTTTTGCCTGGTCCAACCCATTCAAATCTTCTCTCCCCTCCCACACATTCGGTTGGTAAAAAAAAAAGTTTGATTCAATTTCAAAATTTTGAGCATTAAATAGATTGTTTCACAAGTACCATGTAGTGTGTGCTCTTATCTAATCTAGTCCAAAAAAACCCAAGGGGTAACTTAGTTGGCTCAAGACTATAGTTTGCACCAGGAGGTTATAGGTTCGAAACTGACTACCACATTGATACTACAGGGGAGTTTAGCCGGATTCCGTCTAGGCCCAGAGAGATTAGTCCAGCCCAAAGGGTTGGGAACCCTCCGATAGCCCACAAAAAATCTAATCTACCTAGTTAGAAAAAAGGGACACATTCTTAAAAATAGGACTAGGCTTTGCTTTATACCTGTGGGCTGGAGTCAGGCCTGACAAATGTCCAAATCATTAAATGGGTCTTTGCCAGGATAGTCTTGGGCCCAGCCTGACTCGACCTGGCGCACGGACACCCTTACTCCCCTGGCCATGCATGACACTCCTGACCATTGGTTATCCTATGCATTGTCCACCACATACAAACTGGACAAATGATTTAATAGAACCATGATCCAATTAGTGAAACAGGTGAATCTCACCATGGGACATCTAGATGCAGACCATGCATGGTCTCAACCATTCATCTCAATCCATCTTATGATCCTCACTTCGATTTACTATCAATATAATCAACTTTGATTCTAGCCTAATTTAGATCCATGGGACTGCATGTGGGCCTTTTACATGAGAACAGATATCTTGTTTCCATTTTTTATTACTTGTCCTTTGCAGTGGGCCACCAATATGGGCCAACCCAGAAAAATGCACATCATTCCCTCTGCCACATCCCTAGTTCGGTGGTGGGTATATGAGTTCTCCCATGGCAGCCATATAAATCAATAGCTGGGGCACCCTTTCAGCAATGAGGTCAAAATTAAGTCTACTCGGAGTAGTTTGACCTCAAAATATATGTCACACATAAAACACGTGGTTCCCTCTCTTATTTTAATGGTATCTCATATATAAAATTAATCTTATGGTTGTTGAATATTAATTTGATTGGTTTTAACCCAATGTTTATTTCAATGAAGGTCATCATTTTCAGTGGTTTGGATTTACTACTTAGCATCAACTATTATTCCAATGGGCTGTGCAATTTTTAGATGTTCCCTATTCATCATTGCAAGCACTTCTCATATAAGGGCCTGCCAACAATAAAAACAGAAACATGGCATGTTAGTCCCAACATTTGAAGTAAACATCTTGGGGTCCATTTATTTCAGAAGTAACATGTATTGAATGCATATAGGTGCATATGCATTTTTTTTATATTTATAATGCAGGGTTCTAAATTCTTTGGGCCAAAATAATCCATACAACTTAGGAGAGAGTCAAATAAAATTTCCCTATGGCCCAGTGTCGTAGTGCAGTTTTGAACTCACAACCTCAGGATGTAAACCATGGTCCTAGATCAACTGAGCTACCCCTCGGGATTGCATATACGTGCATATGTATTTGAAGCATATAGTGACGTTTATGTTCCCTTCACTAATCTGTCTTTATAGTCTCTTAGTTGATTCTAGCCCAAGTCTTCCCCAAGTCCTCCCCATGATGGAGACCTGTTTTGTATTATATACAACCTGGAAAAGAATCTAAGGATCCGTATATGGACCACACTAGAAATCTAGAATCTAGTGAAACTATATTTATTATAGGGAAAATTGTCGTACGGACGTTCCAAAACCCCACATTTACCCAAGACAAAATGAAAGACTACAAATTGCCTAATAGAAGATCGTGCATAAAAGGAACTCAAAGTTTGACAGTTTTACCATTTATCCTGCGATATCCCAGACCTGTAGGATATCACAGAATTCGATATCCCAGACCCGTAGGATATCGCACCGTTTGATATCCCACATATAGCGAGGGTCTCGCTTTAGCAAGCCCACTCCGAGGGGTCCTTTCTCCTCTCTGACTTTTCCTACCCACTCCTACTCTAATTTCCTACTCTCATCACTTGTTTTTTCATTTCCTTCTCTCATCTTCTTAGGTATGATTCTCTTCTCTTCTTCTTATGGGTATTATCATTTTTTTTTTCTCTTACACTCACTCGTGTAGTTTCGATTTTCTTGTGTTCTTGGATTGATCCCAAACTTAAGTATTTAGCATTTTTTTTTACAATATGCACGAGGAAGGGGTTCTCTTGATATCCACTCAGATCTGAACATATTTTGAACCCGGTAAAAGCAAAACAAAAAAAAAAGAAAAAAAAAGGTTTTCGAATTAAAAAATACATGTTCTATCGTTCCATTTTTCAGCATCAAATGCCCCACTTGTACCATATACCACTTGTCAATAACCATGGGTCATGTGGAATAAGATGATGTTTATTGACGGAGGTAACCATCCATTTTGAAACTAATTGTGCATTAACAACATTATTCAGGGCATAAGGCCCAACAACCTGTTACTCTAAAAAAAATGAACTTTTGAATTTGATTGAAGGTTGGGTGGAAGTGCATGTGATTCCATTTTGGGTGTTCTCTATTTTAACGAACTCCATTTTAACGATTGATTTCTCCTGGTTATATGCTCTGTGATGAAGTGTTATATGATGTTTCACCATTTAGGATTATATGAAGTCATTTATATATCATGAAAGTTGGAAATGATTTTTCTGCACACTAAGTGTTCGTTGAATTGTATGGGAGAAATCTTGCACCTTATGTGTTTGTTTATTTGTTTTCGTGACTCTTCATGGTACATCATGCCTCCTAAAACTTATAAAGGAAAGCGACCAGCTGGGTCTTTCTCTTATTTTAATAGTAAACGGTTTAATTGTTGGAAGTAGGTGAGCCTCGTGGATAGGTTTTCAAAACTTTTTGACCCACTTGACTCATGGATCAACTATCCAGAAGGCTATAACCCAATCCAGGATGCAATCCCTCCTTCTCATCAATCATGTACAGCAATATAATCTATCTAGAAGATAGCAATCAGCAACTACTTGCAACAAAATAACCTACCACAAGAGGAGAAGCAGATTATACCTTTAGAGCCCGGTAGTGCTCTAATCGAGGAGAAGACAATCAACTGGAACAAGAACTCTTCTTGAAGCAATTAGAGATCTCCAAAACCTTGTTGTCTTCCATGCTATGACCCTCTATCAGATCTCTTTTTTCAAGAAGATGGGTGAGATCTCCAAGATAAAACCCTACTAGAAACTCTAAGGAAACTAGAAGAGAACTATAAGAGAGAGAAAGATGAGAGATGTTTTGGGCGTGAATACCAAGGATGGACGTCCAAGGGGGATTCTTCCCCTTTATATAGCCTCAAATCTCCTCTTAAGACTCTTTTACTAATTGCATTAGAAGTCACACTTCCACACAAATGAGTAGCTTACTATTACCACTATTAGAATCCCACTTCAAATAGAAATAGTAACTTTCTAATTCCTTCCTTTTAGAGTTCAAGTAAGATTAGTAACTTTCTAATATCTTGGGCTAATGTGGGGACCACTAGGGATTCCTTAGAAAGTTGGTTCCAACTAGGACACGTGATCTCACATCTCATGTGCAATCTGGGCCAACAGTTAATTGCAAATAACACTATTATATAAATGCAATTGCACTCCAGTCTTAAAATAAATTACAATGAAAACCCTAAACTTCTCAATTACCACAAGTAGGCCCCTCTATCAATATCTATGGATCAATTGGAATAAATCTATCCCATCCAATCTTGGATCCACATCTTATTATCTTTGAGCCCCAATTAATCACAGTGATCATTAGTACCATCCAATTAACTCTTAATCGAGATGGGTGCGCACTTACTAATGATAAATTCATTAATCAGCACAAGGGGATAATATAGATAGATTTCATCTTGATCATTGTATGTTCTCACAGTCCTACTACCACGTACCCAAGACATCGAGGTGTTGACCTACAGTTGGCCTAACTCATTGGTAACTTAAAGCAAATGAATAGACAGAAATTTGAGTTCATCAACGTCTCAGGATTGAGAGCCTATTGTTAGGGAATTATGAGAGCAGTCCTTAAATCGAGAAAGTATTTCATAAGGTGCTTCTCATGGTCCTTCAATACATCCAATGTACCAGCATTATGATCCAAAATCTTACATTCTGATGATCGAGACAAATCACGCTATCTCATAGTGATCAAAGTGCTGCAACCTTATTAGATGAGATGCCCAGTCTCATCAATGGTTGTGAAGATATTTTTAAGTATAAGATTTATGACACATATCTCCCGTATGTGGATCTCATCCATATACATATATCACATCTAATATACTAATGAGACCCGGTTCATCTCATGAACCATTATGTCATATGTATTGGTCATGTGCATTAAGTAATAAACACCATTCATCTCATGAAAGGAAAGCATGATTTTATTGATAAATAAAGAAATTAATCAATTTATTACATCAACTGATGGATTGAGACCATACTATTTAACATTAATGATGCAGAGTGTGCTGCACGTTTTGAATCAAGATTCATCAATCGCACGTCATCGTTGAGAGAATAGTTGTGCAGACCGATCTCACCACTACGAGGTTTTTGCACTGGCTTCATCTTAACCATTGTATGATTCTAATGAACTTGATTGATGAATGCTTTGAGGACTGGGTCCGGAAGTTTTATTGAACATATTTGATGTTACAAGTAGTGGTTTCAAGACCCATGTTCGGGGAAAGACATTGTCATTGGATGCAAATATGATTGCCATTTTACTCAATCTTCGGAGACATGCTCCCAAATCCTATCCATTCCCTGATCTGGATAACATTGTGATACAAGCGAATGAGGTGGCTACCGTTCTCTGTGGTGAACCCACTGCATCGGATACTCCTGTTCTGAAGATATCTGGTCTAACCACTGATTAGCGGTTGCTCAACACATTTGTTCGCCATAACATTGAGCCTCGAAGCTATACATCTGATCTTCTCTATCTTCAGGCTTTTCTTCTCTACTCCTTAGGCACATGCACCTATGTGGACATTCCACTAACGATACTTAAATCAATGCTGCTAATTTATGATGAACAACGGAAACTCACTCTTCCGTTTGGTGCAATGATCTGCAAATTGATTATTGAGGCCGGTTGCCAAGCATACACCCATGAATTGCCCGTCACTCGAAGACAGAAAATAGATGGCAGAACTCAAGCAATGTCTGATACACATGTGCGTAGACGTCTTCAAGAGGGGCAAGCCCCAGCTCAAGCTGACGATGTAGAGGCATATTCCATTGAAAATCGTCTCCTTGCGATTGAACATGCAGTGTTTGATCAGTCTGTCCAGATTGAACAATTGGAGGAAAGGGTGGCAACCGATTTTTCTGACATTCGTAATCAGATGACTGAAATGTTTAACCAGCTTCATCATCAATGAAGCGCCTCCTTCAGAATTTTTTTTTATGCTTCTCTCTTTGTTATCTATGAATATGTAGAACCTGTATAAAAAAATCTGAATTGTAGTTTTATGTTTCGGTTTAACCTTCTATACACTATTATCTAATGAACTCAATCAGACTTAACATATCCAACCTTCTCTGCTTTAGATTACTAACACCCTTAAGGGATCAATGTTCGATTAACTGGAACATTTGCGCTCAAAACAACTAATCCACATAATCCAACAAAAAACATCACAAAAAATAACAATAAAAATAATTTTTAAAAAATGTCTTATAATTTCACGCAAAAGAGGCTGGATTCATTTAGTCCAGATGCTTCACAAATTTATCTGTTACAAAAAGGTTATTACAGAAAGGACCCACATGATGCTTGCCTATGTCACATCCCCATCGCTGGCTTTGAACAACAGTGACTGCTGTTATATGTCCTCACTTGAAATTGTGGTTCAGAAGCCACAATCGAAGCGTGGATACGCCACGGACAAGTAGGATCAACACATTTTGCAGTGACTTCTGTCTTACTCGTTTGCAGAGGCTTAATAGCAAAGGTTTTGTGCATTGCAAATTTTGCCAATGTTTCTCTAAATGAATCACAATATGGAAATTGTCTTCCCTTCCACATGTCATGTTGGGAATTCTCTACTATGCTCTATGCTCTCAATCAGGAATCAAAGTGTCAACAATATTATTGTCTTGTATTGCATTAGATTTCGCTCCATTAACTTCTGCGACACATGCTCTGTTTTCTACCATAACAAAATGGTGAGATTCACACGGTAGGGGAGTAGCACATGCCACGGGACTCTTTAAATCGAACTGACACTACACCAAAACAGGGCTTTTACGGCGCGCATTTTACGGCCTGCATTAGGTGCACGCCGTAAATGATATACAATTACGGCGTGCCTGAAATGTGAGCCGTAAAAGTCCTTTTTTTACTCTTTTTAACGGCGTGCGTGTTTCGCGTCGTAAATGAGTGTCAATTACGGCAGAATAAGCGGGTCGTAAATAAATACATGTTTTACGGCGTCCATCGCACGCCGAAATACGTATACGTTTTTTACGGCGTCTACCGCACGACGAAATACATATACGTTTTTTACGGCGTCCACCGCACGCCGTAATACATTTACATGCTAACCGGTATTCTCGCTGGCAAAGGACGTGGAATGTATTTCCGGCGTTAGTTTTTCGCGGGCAATAGTCAACGTTTTCCTTCTCCTCTCCTGCCAGCGAAATTCTTAATCCCGCATTTTCGTTCTCTCCTCTCAAAATTCCTGTTCCCTCCTTTCGTTCTCTCTCCTCTCTCATTTGTTTCTCTCCCGCGTCCATCGCGCTCTCCCTCTCCTCACCCATTTCGATCTCTCTCACCTATTTCTCTCTCCCGCCTCCATCGCCCACTCCAGAGCCCATCAGCCCATCTCCTCTATCTCTCCCTCCCTCTCCACTGCACGACGACCACAGCAGCATCGCCAAGAGCTCGCAGCAACCCCCGGACGCCTTCATCTTCCTCCTCGCGCCGCGGACTCCTCCCCTGCACCAGGTACACCCCTCCCTCTTCCTGCACTCACGCACCATTCCCCCTCTTCTCTCTCTTTCTTCTCTGCTCTCTCTCTCCCTCGTTCCCCATCACTCTTTCCTCTCTGTCTGCTCTTCTCCCTCCCTTCCTCTCATCTTCCTCCCCTGTCTCCCCTCGCCTGCGCTTGCTGCAGCGCCCACCTGCACACCACTCCCTCGCTCCCTCGGTTCTCTCTCTCTCTCTCCCTCTCCTCTTCTTCCTCCCCTGTTTCTCTCCCTCTCCCCTGCTTCCTCCTCTGTTCTGCCCTGCGCCCACCTGCGCACCACTCCCTCTCTCCCTTGGTTCTCTCTGTCTTCCTCTCTTCTCTTCTTCCTCCCCGTTCCTCTCCCCTCCTCTGCCCTGCGCAGCCGCCTTTTCCTCCTCCTCTTCTTTCTTTCTTCCTTATCCTTCTCCCTTATCTCCCTTTCTCCTTTCTCATTCCATGCTCTCAGCAGCCCTCTCTCTCATTTCCCTCTCCCTTCTCCACTCATTCATCTCATCTCCCATCTGATTTTCTATTCTCTCTTTCTTCCTTTCTTTATTTCCTCCTCATTCAGTCTTCCTAGCAACGTGACTGGGCACCCATCCATTTCACTCTCTCTCTGTTTCTTTCTCTCATTCTTTCTGATTTCTTTCCTCCACCTCTTTGCCCAGTGGACCACCGGCCCCCTCATTGCCTTTTTTTCTTTTTTTACTTTTTTCTTTCTTTTGTTCACTTTGAATCTGAAAAGAGAAAGATAGGGAGATGTGAGGTTTAATCTATATATTACTTGCCATTGTTTTATTTACATGTAGACAGTAAATATGAGCATTGTATATTTACATCTTGGACTTCCTTTGTAGCAGCCCTTGGTGGTGATAATGCCCGAGCCTTTTGTGCCAAACTTCTGTGATATTCTCTTTGACTGAGAAAGCTGCTTGCTCCTCCAATGGTTTTAGAGCAAAACTTGTGCCTTTCATTCTAACTTTAAAAATACATGATTGGTTGCATCTTAAAATTAGACAATATTTGTCTTCAAAAGCAACTTTAAAACTTCTTTCAATCAATTGACATGTTTCAGTCCTGAAGCATTTTTTCCTAACAGTAATGTATCCAAAAAGCACAGAAAAAACAAGTGATTATGATGCAAGTAAAGAAGCAGTTGATGCAGGAAGATACACATATGCCCAGGCATACATCAAGTTATCAGCAGCACTTAGGAAACCCAATGCTGCATAACAAATAGCGAGACTGCAAGTGATGGGAGTGGGTGTCCTTTTATCCATGATATATAAAGGAATTAAAAATAGGGCAGTTAGAGGCCACCCAGCCACAGCTACCCATGAAATAATCCACTTGCTCTTTCCCCCATCAGCAAAGTAGAGACGGGATAGGAGGGAAGAAGCAGGAAATGCAATGAGCATTGCACTACTGCTTAGAACCAGCAAGATCCAGTATGAGATTGGCTTGCTCCTGTATGTTACCTTAGCCATTGCTAGGAGTTCAGATATCTGTTCCTGCAAGGAGAAGAAAGATCTTGATGGCTCTGTAGTTTGCCCTGCATGGAAACAATAGAAAACAGAATATATCAATGCCAACACTACCTAATTCAAGGCACAAAATTATGTATGGCATCTGATCACAGAGCAACACGAAAGCATACAAACTCCAACATAAAAATAAAAGGACCAGACTAGGTGTTCTCTTTCTTTTCTTTTCTTTTTTTTTTCTTTAAGTTATGAGCAGCTTTTCAGTGTACATGTTGCACATATATATAGTCCAAAATATCTCTTGCCTGTATGAACCCCATATATGTGATGTCTGTATGGAAATAGTGATAACTGATAACTAGAGGGAGAGAAAAAGACTTCCCATATGGAAATTTTAGTGATGTTATTCGGCATATGTTATTCGGCATAGGTTTTTATGATACTCTATTATTGTAAATAGGTTCAAGAAAGCAGTTGCCGTCAGTTTACAGAACTTGAGGAACTAAAAAGGCAATTGGAAGCTTTGAACCCAAGCAGAGCATCCTCTTCTACTCCTAAGGCAAGCTCTCTTTGCAATAACGCTCTCAAATGCATGCTTTACAATACCCTTTCAATCTAATTCCATGTTTCTGAAATTAATAGATTGCACCTGCATAGTTTCACAGCATTGTCAATGTAAGACAATCATCCATTATGGATAAAGAATGGATTCATCTACCAAGGTGCAATTCCAAAGCCCTGCACTATAAAATATTTGATGTCCCATACCTATTTAGGATCTAATTAGTAAAAAACTTGGGTTTTCTTTATTTTAGACCATCAGAAGCATATCGAGAGGGAGCACGAAAGTTTGCAGATAAGGTTCAAGAAAAGAAAGGGTATCCAGAGAAGATTCAATGTCCTTGCATCAGGTGTTTAAACTTGAAATACCATCATTACAATGTAGTCTACGACCATCTAGTATATTATGGAATTGATCCTACTTACACCACATGGATTTTTCATGGAGAAAAACCAACCGCAGTAGGGGAAACTGAAAATGCTGAAATTCCAGCATCATATAAAATGTTTAGAGATGCATGTTTCGAAGATGATGATGTGGATCATATAGATGAAAGAGGCTACCAAGATTTTCAAAAGCTTGTCGAGGAGGCAGAGCTTCCTTTATATTCAGGATCGACACACACTAAGATGTCAGCAACACTTATGTTATTCAAGGCAAAGGCTCGACACAGTCTGTCTGACAAAGCATTTGATGATGTTCTCAAGATTGTTCATGAATTGCTACCACTCAATAACATACTTCCGGATGGTTTTTACTCATCCAAAAAGTTATTTAATGCTTTTGATCTAGGGTATGAGAAGATACATGCATGTGAGAATGACTGTTGCTTGTTTCGAAAAGATCTAGAGCATCTTGAGACATGTCCAAAGTGTGGTTCTTCACGGTGGAAAGTCAATGCACGAACCAAATTGATAAGAAAGGGAGTTCCAGCAAAGGTTTTGAGGTATTTTCCAATTATTCCAAGATTTAGGAGATTGTTTAAGTCAGCAGAAAAGAGTGAACAATTGACTTGGCACTACTCAAACAAAAGTCAGGATGGCATTATGCGACATCCAGTGGACTCATTGGCATGGAATAGAATAGATGATAAGTGACCCTCATTTGCATCTGATCCTCGTAATCTTAGACTTGGCCTTTCTTCGGATGGATTCAATCCTTTTGGTGATCTTAGCTCTAGACATAGTTGTTGGCCTGTAATTCTGGTCACATACAATCTTTCTCCCTTGTTATGCATGTCAAAAGAAAATTTAATCTTGACATTACTCATTCCTGGGCCTAAGCAACCAGGAAATGACATTGATGTGTACTTAGCACCTCTTATAGATGATTTGAAAGAGCTGTGGGTGAATGGAGTAAGTGTTTACGATGCGTTTACTCAATCCACATTCAATTTGAGAGCCATTTTGATGTGGACAATAAACGATTTTCCAGCATATGGAAATCTGTCTGGGTATGCTGTTAAATCCAGTAAAGGATGTCCGACATGTGGACTTGAGACATGCTCAAAATGGTTGACAAACAGCCACAAGCACGTATTCATGGGTCACCGGAGATTTCTAGCTTACAATCATCCATTTCGGGTAAAGAAATCTTGGTTTGATGGGACAGAAGAACATGGACGAAAACCTCGTATTTTGACTGGTTCAGAAGTATTTGAAGTGATCAGTACTATCGAAAATGACTGGGGGAAGGCTAATAAAAAAAAGGCAAAGAAAAGGAAGAGAGGGGATGAAGACGAAGAGCAAATTGTCGTGGAGCCTCAATCAGTGTGGAAAAAGAAATCAATGTTTTTCGAACTACCATATTGGGAGGTAAGTCAATGTGCTTGTTCGCTCTTAAATTTATTTATTGAATTTAACATCTTTTTGTTTGGTTATTTTGTAGTCATTATTGTTGCGGCACAATTTGGATGTCATGCATGTTGAAAAAAATATTTGCGAGAGCCTAATAGGCACTCTATTGAATATTAAAGGCAAAACAAAGGATGGTTTAAAGTCTCGTGAAGATCTGAAAGATATGGGAATCAGAAAGTCATTGCATTTGAAGGAAAATGGTGTCGGCTCTAGCTGCAAAAGAGCCCCTTATGTGTTGTCAAACAAAGAGAAAAAAGTATTTTGTAAAAGACTTTCTGAGTTGAGGTTGCCAGATGGTTATAGCTCCAATATTGCAAGTCATGTGTCACTAAAAGACTGTAAAATTTATGGGCTCAAGTCCCATGATTGTCATGTGCTAATGCAACAAGTTTTGGCAGTTGCATTAAGGGGACTATTAGACAAGGGGCCTAGGGTTGCAATTTTTAGATTATGTGCTTTTTTCAACTGCTTATGTCAAAGAGAGATTGACAAAAATAAGTTGGAATTACTTGAAGACCAAATTGCTGAGACTTTGTGTATGCTTGAGAGGTTTTTTCCCCCTTCATTTTTTGACATTATGGTGCACCTTACTGTTCACTTGGCTCGAGAAGCACTGATAGGTGGACCAGTGCAGTTTCGTTGGATGTACCCATTTGAAAGGTAACTCCAATGTTTTATATAGTCAATTCTTTGGTTTAGTTACTGCTTGAGTTAGCTATTAATAATTTGTCTTTCATTTTGAGTTAGGTTTATGAAAGTACTGAAAGGTTTTGTGAAAAACCGTTCCAATCCCGAAGGTTGTATGGTTGAAAAGTATAACGTAGAAGAGTGCACAAGTTTTTGCGCTCCTTACATAAAGGAAGCAGCTCAAGTAGGTGTTCAACAAAGTCGATATGAAGAATATGAAGAACGTAATATATTAGAAGGGAGACCAATTGGTAAGGCTAAATTGAAGGAATTGTCTCCTAACATGTTCGAAGTTGCCCATTTATATGTCCTAGAGAATACTGCCGAAGTAGAACCGTATAGAGAGTAAGTTTCTCATGAAAGATATACATCTTTGGTATTTTTAGTTTGTTTCTATTTATGCACTTTAAATTTCTAAATATACCTTTGTCTTTTTCAGATTACACTTAGAGGAACTTCGACATTCTGATATACGTCTTCATGGGAATGAAAGCCTCTTAAGAAAGAGGCATAGGGACACATTTAGTGCATGGTTAGCAAATAAAGTCAAGGTTGGAGATGCCAAAAACATGTCAGAACTTGTGAGGTGGATAGGGTGTCGACCCAAACCAAATGTGGAATCTTATTCAGGTTATATCATCAATGGTAATCGATTCCACACAAGATATGTTAAAAATTGCACACAGAATTCTGGTGTTTCTCTTGAAGCAGAGACAATGTGTCGATCAAGCGCAAGAGATACCTCACATGTTAGCGGGAATATTGTGTTCTATGGTGTTATAAGAGATATAATTTTGTTAGACTATCACAAGTTTAAACTCCCGATCTTTCATTGTGATTGGGCAAATATAGGAAGTGGTGTCAAAGTTGAAGAGTGTTTCACATTAGTTAACCTTCATCAAGGCCAGCATCAATTTGAGAACGATCCGTTTATATTTGCCTCACAAGCAAACCAAGTCTTTTATTCTAGACATGATGATACTTCAAATTGGTATGTGGTGCTAAAAGCACCACGAAGAGGAGTTTCTGAGTCTGACACTAATGGGAATGATTGTATACCATTTGCTCCATTAGATGTCTCCAATCTTACTCTTGAGGACAAAGATTATGAAAGACATGACTATGAGGTCATGGATGAGTTGGTACTGTTATTAACATTAATTTGATGCTTTTGTTATGTCTTGAGTTAGATACTGATATTAAACACTAAATTGGCTATGCAGGTTCAACCATCTTAAATCATGGGTGATGTTGGTGAGGTAAGCATCGTTTGTAGATTTGGATTTATTTGAATTTAATTTCAAATTCAGCCATTGGCAAGCATTTCAGTTTTCGTATCATCTCCATCGATATTACATCTTCAAGCCTCTTCCTGGAGAGAGAGAAAGGGAAAGAAGAAAAATTAGCAAACTCTATCCCTATCATGTGCTTCTTTGTACAAATAGCACTTGAACAGAACCAACATAACTCACTTCCCAAGGTAGCTTAATATTAGAAATAACTTTCTAAATTCAATTTCTCCCAATGCAAGCATTTGTGGACTTGCTATCTGTGTTCGGGGCTTTTTAGGACTTGATCTAGATGAGCCGGATTCATCTGCATCATGGAAAACATTGAATGATCAACACTTGGACAGCAAAGGAAATTTCAGAAACTTCATACAGTACTAAAACTCAAAACTTAGACCACCCACTCTGAATTAGTTAACTACACATCTTAAAAGCCTTTATTTCTCTCTCTCAAGGAATTAATAATGTGGTGTTTTTGCTAATCTCTTTTGTTTGCTTTGCATGGCCTTTTGATGTAAAGAGATTAATAATTATAATGGAGGTCCAGCACTTTTCTCTTTCATTACAAATTTTTTTCCCACAATGATTGTTCTATTTTTTCTCCCATTTAAAAGCAATTAGTAAGATTCCTCTATAATGTGTCAGTTGGAAGTAAGAGAAAGATTCTTCCATTTTTTTTTAAAAAAGACAGAAAGATGCTTCCAGTGATCTTGTGTTCAGTGATGATTGGATTCTTCCCTTTCTTTGCAGATAATCCTTTTTTAAATTGTCATTGCTTTATTCTGTTTTTTGGACAAAACTACAGTGTGGTAATTCACTTGAACCTGAAACCAGTAGTCAGTAAAAGGGAAGTTTGATTCTGTGCTTTTGTATTTTGAGATGTGAAGTTACTTTTTTTGTTCTTTGGCTGCTGTCTTTTTTTTGTTAGCTTTGTTTTGTTGGTTTTTAAGTTTTGTCTTAAGTCTCTACTGCAGGTTTTGTTCTCCTTAGTCTGGGTTTTGCACTTTGTTTACTGCAGGTTTGTTTTTCATAGTCTGGCTTTCATAGTTTTTTCTAAAGTTAATTCCTTAATGTGAAGTGTTCGAAGAAGGCAGCAAAGCGTGGAAAGAAGCAAAAAAAACATGCAGCAGCTGTAGCCATTGAAGATGAGAATCAACCTTTTCAGATATCGAGTGAAGGTTCTAATTCTCCAACTGCTGAAGTTCCTAATGTCCCAGATGTTCAAGGTGAGAATAATCCTAATGCTACAAAAAGAAAACCCAGAGGAAAGGCACAAGTTTTGTGTTTTACCAAAGGAAAAGGAAAGGGAGCTCGTCTTGAAGTTGAGTTCAATGAAATGGGCCAGCCAATTAGAAAGAATGCAGCAATTTTTTCTTCTTTCCTTGGAATCACAGCAAGAGAGTTAATACCAGTGACACTTGAGAAATGGAGCGACCTTACAAATGAGTTTATCGCACAAATATGGGAGCACATAATGGTATATTTCTACAAGTATCAAATTTAAGTGTGGTTTATATCTATTTCTAATGCAATTTTTAATTTTCTTTTGTAGCAAAAGTTCAGTTTTGCTGAATGTTATAAAAAGTATACATTTGCAAAGCTACGAAGGCATTGGAGAGATCATCGAAATTTGCTGATGAAGGAAGTGTCGGACCAAGCGAAGTTGGTGGGCATCAAACGCGCTGCTACCATCTTGAAACCTGATAGTGTAGAATCCATGGAAGATTGGCTATCTTTTATCAAAACACGGACCAGTCCAACCCAATTGGTAAGCACTCTATATTATTATATTTTGTCGCACATTGGTGATCATCTCACAATGTCCCTAAATTGTCATTGTGCTCTAGGCGACAAATAAGAAGTTCAAAGAGATGCGAGCACAACAAACTCTACTTCATCGAACGAGTCGCAAAGGATTTGCACGGCTAGAGGATGAAATGGTAAGTAAATAATTGAATCTGTACAATAAGTGAATTTGTGGACATGACAAATATATTTTTCCTTTTCTAGAGACAAGAAAGTGAAACACCAGATTCAATATCAAGGTCTGATGTATGGATTCGTGGCTATGAAGCAAGAAAGAAGAAGAATAATGAGGATGATGAGATAGAGGATCCTGAGATAGTGGTAAGTAGTTTAAAATGTGGTATTTTTTAGTAAAGACTTTTGGTTCAGATCATTAATCAAGTATGGACCCACTCCTGGATTCAAGATGAGGAGTCCTTATCCATTTTTACGTCTCATCAGATGAACTGCTTAGAATAAGACCACAGAAAGCAGAGAAAGAGAAGAGACAGGGAAACTGAGAGAGGTGTTTGGATTTAGCTGTACCCGTCTTGTGTTCCACTGAAAGTAATTAATACCACTTTTCCGCTGCCCAAATCAGTGACATATCCCCTGAATTCACAAGAGAGAGTGTTATTCATGAAATGCATCTGAACCTTCAGCCTAAATAAAAAAATAATAATTTTTTTTGCAGGATTTGGGTTAATCCTTTTTATTAATTTTGGTTGGAGTATGTTCAAGGCAATCCATGCAGGGTTGTTTGTTTAACACTCTGATTATCTGCTTCACTCTGTGGAAATTCATTTATGTGGGGAGCATGAATAAGCAAAATATTTATTTTATGAGAGCAATAATTTTAAAAAAAGTTTATCCAAAAAAGTACTGCACCACACTAAATTGTGAAAAAATTAAACGCAAAACATGACATCTAATGTTACCAAAAGACAGAAAGATTAAATAGGTTTCATTCTTACTCAGTCAAAGATTAAATGGCCTCATTTCTGTTGAATGATGATAGTTTGGTCTGTTTAATGTTGAAGCCAAATTTGAGTTTGGCTATGGTTGGGTTGGCTCGGCTCTGCTCATGTTTAAATTCTCTGCTGTTGGGTCATAGGCTGCAAGATTTTGAATCACATGGCTACTAATTCAAAACTGACTTTTTTATATGCAGGTCAGTGTTTCGGGTTGAAATATTCAACTTATTTTTTATTCACGTCTGATTTGTGTTGAGAATTTGCCCCTCATGTAAAACCACCGGTTGCTCATTGCTGTCGTTGTTAATTTTCTGTATGACTGAAAGGAAATGGTTTCCAACCACCAGAAAAATTATTATTCATTCACTGGTTTTGAGGGGCTTTTTTTTTTCAATGTTTTTCATGAGCACACATATAAGTGGTTAACACCTATGAAGTTGGTATAATACACACAGGTAAGAATGAATTCTTCATGCAGTTCTTATAATACATGCAGGTGTCCTCCAAATATTTAGCCTTTTTTTTTCCTGTCTTTTGGAATCAAAGAACTCATTGAGATTGTTATCTCTAAATATGCCTCACCATTTTTTTTTCAAAATGGACAGAGGAAACCTTTTCTCCAACTATAGCCATAGATTCAGGTATTATCATTCAGATTTTTAACTGTCCAGGTTTTTAATCCATGGATTCATTTACACTGCTGGCGCCTAGCTATATAGATGCTGGTCTTGGTGCAATGTTACAGATCACAACATTAGCTAGAAGTCTCCTTTCTTAATTTACAATCAATGTATATAGACTACTTAGGCTGCTTGGACCAACTCTTAGCAATAACATTGATTACTATGAGATTACGAAGTCAATATCCTTGCATTAATTACTACTCTGCTGTTCATTGAAGTTCCTTCCACCTAATTTACTTCAAACCTTGTAAAAAAGTTAGTCAAGCTAATTGATTTAAATAAAACTTGACTTTCCTACTACTTGTCAAAGATTTGACGAAATGAAAGAAAGGAATTCAAATTCCAATTGTTGAATCAAAGAATCAGGTCGGAGTCAGCAATACATGAGTTGGTGTGAAAGATGGAAGGAACTCAGAAGCTGAAAGTAAAAGAAAATTTAAGCTGTTAAATGGTATTAACCATCATGAAAAGGGAGTGTTGATATTGCAGATTGTAACTATTCCTTCATTATGTTTGTGTATTCTACTACTTTTGCCCTCATTATGTTTGTGTTTCTTTCTCTTAATTTGATGTACACTTATGGTTTTACAAATACAGCAACAAGTCAAGAAATACAAAGCAGAAGAAAATGGTTCTTCTTTTAGAGATGATGCTGTTGCGAAGGTACTTGGTCCTGATCCACGAGGACGAGTAAGAGGGCTTGGATATGGAGCAACACCTTCAAAGGTGGCGGGTCAAACACAAATGAGGGACAAATTTAATAAATTAGAAAATGAACTTTTATCCTTGAAAAACCAAATGAACAGTTTCATTGCAATGGTCGGGAAAGGTGGAAATACTACAGTAAGTACTCAAATATATTGCTTTTAATTATTATGTGACTTTTCTATTTATTCGTTGAGCTGAATATAAGTTGATTACAGCAAAAAGATAATGGAAGTGTTCAACATTCTGCCAACGACTACATGTCACAAAGCAACAGAATTGAACCTCCAAGTGCAATGCAGAATTCTGTTCATGGGACAACACAAAGTAAGCAAAAAGAACATACGACAGGTGTTTGCAATTCCAATCAGGGGAGCTCAAGATGCAAATTGCTAAGTTGGCTCGACGCAACTAAAGTTGTTGCAACCGGTGAAATTCTATCAAGGGATTCAACATCACTTGTTCATCATGTTCCTCTTGGTGCTGAATGTTGGAAAGTTTCTGTGCAACATGTAGTAGAGGGTAATGAGAGTTTGATTCTCTATCGACCAACTCGGGAAGCTTTTCTTCTGAATGAAGTACTGGGAAGCACAATTGCATGGCCCATCAAGTACATCGTACCTTGTTAGAAGATGAGAGGTAAAAATCTTCGATTGAGTTTTTGGGTTTCAAATCTTCAAGTCTATATTATCTTGAACCTGCTTGTGGGAATTAGGATTGGACTTTTAAACCTTTCTCATGCTACCTGCAACTTAGTTTAAAGTTTGAATAATGAGTTTTCATGAACTTGTCTATTGCCTAATTTGCATGATAATGAGTTTTCATGAACTTGTCTATTGAATATTAGGACAGCTCGTTGTGTTTCGTATTATTCACCTTGGGAGTGCTGTGGTGGATGTTGGATCCATGTAAAGGGCTAGTTTGGGTGTCCATGCATGCATTCTTTTTCTAATGGACTCTAACCCCAATTCTAATATTTGAATCTCTTATTTGTATTTGAGGATTTACAGATGGTAATTGGTTTCTCTCTTGTTGTTGCATAGAGGGACCAGGACAATGGTCCGTATGTGGGAACGTCAGCAAGAGAGAACTCTCCTTAGAAAGATTGATACCTAGTTTATAAGCTCACATATCCTAAGAAACATTACTAGCTTTAAAACAGAATCCAAAATTTCAGTTATAAGACTCAGTGTAAGCAATGATTGATTGAGTAAATGACGTCGAAAACATTCATGTCAAAGAGATATTACCATAAAAACAGGCCCAGGCAACGCTGCATCCAGGATTTCCGAGATGTAGTAGCACATTTCTGCTGGATCAAGCACACTCAGGTACCTAGTTATGAAAAGAAACATCATCCTCGAAAGTACGTAGTTATGAAACATATGGACTGATGCAACATACCCTTAGGGAATATAGTCTTACTGTTGGACCACAACTTTCCAGGCAACACCACACCATATTCCAGAGGTTCTACTACATAGTTAATTCCCGCCACATTTGCAATGGAAGGATCCTCCTGGCTACAAAAGCTGTCACAATTTTCTGCTCTGCAACTTTGGCTTCTCAGAACAGACCGTGCCGTGTTCTCCACCTTTGAACAGAAATCAACAGTGGATTTTCCATCCTCAGATGAGTTAATCGATTTCACACTACCATTAAGGTAGTGATGCCGATGGACAACCCCAGTGTTTGCCAATTTACAAGGTTCAGAATCCTGAATTTGCTTTACTAAAGCTTCCCCAACATACTTCGTATTGTAAGTGGTGCTTCGAAATTTTTTTTCAGTCGACACGTTATTCTTGTTCTTGCTTGTTTCACTAGTTCACGATCTCCAACTGTCTTATGCACAGAGCGCAAGGCATGCTTCATCCTTTCCATAATCAGATCATTACTGTCCCTTTCATTCATCATGGAGGCATTAGTCCTACGCATATTCAAAATTTGGTCCTGATAATTGCAAGAAGTCACCTTACCATCAGATTCTGTTAGCCTCACTGGAATTTCTGAATACTTCAGATTGGACATTGACTCATGTGCATCTTCACCTTCGTTGTTGTTAGTAACATTGCTGCTCCCTGATAATGGAAATCTGTTCTGTTTAGCTTTGTTTTGTTGGTTTTCAAGTGTTGTCTTAAGTCTCTACTGCAGGTTTTGTTCTCATTAGTCTGGGTTTTGCACTTTGTTTACTGCAGCATAGTCTGGCTTAACGTGCGGCTGCTGTCCTTGCTCTGACTTTATTTTTTGGGGTTGTCCTTGGACCAATAGCACTATGGAAATTACTATGGCTTTTTGATCACCAACTTTGCATTATCTGTTTGATAGTCATAATTATGTGTGCCATGTGAGTCAATTTTGTAATTATGCGAAAACCCACAGCTCTCCCCCTCCAAAAAACACACACACGTGAAAGAGAGAAATTCCACAATTCAAAACAGGAGAATATCACCCAAAAGAAATTATTAGGAATTGGAAAGCTATCAGGACTGCTTTGGCCTGCGTGGGAGCTTTGCCGTACTTGCAGGGGTGGCAATACAGCATGGGAAATAAATCTTTTCTATGTTTATGTCTTTGTCTTTGGTGATTGATTGATTTTCTTTTTTAGAGCTCCTTTGAAGCCGATCTAGAGGGATGGGACTGACTGACTGTAGCCTGATTTATAATGATTCCTCCATGACCAATATGGAAGTTGTTAGAATTTACTGGAACTCTTTATTGGAGCATTACTATGCATGTAAATTACTCTAAAGTAACTCTAAACTGTACACCAGTTCCTGGGAAGGGATTGATGTCGTCCACAGTGACTCTTAAATGATCTTTGTGAACCCTTTAATTTGCTTGATCACTTCAAAAAGCAAGTCTTCAAATTCTCATGATTCTTTTATCCATGGGGCTATAGGCATACACCATAAGATTCAATCTTTTGTGTTCTTTCGAAGTCTTTTAGATGTCTCGAGAGTTTCTTTCCTTGTTAAATAAACAACCAATATTGCTCCATTGGGTTGCTTTTTTTTTTATTATTTGGGTTTTCCCCACTTCAAGGCCTTGAAAATTGCCTTGAAGTTAAAGCACTTTGAACTTCTCCACCCCTTCTTAGACATAGAGATTTTCAACATTTACAGCTTCATCTTTCAATGACCCGGAACAATTTTCTCTTCTTGCAATTTGATGTGGAAACTCCTCTACACAGGATAGGACCTGGTAGTGTTCTGTTCTCCTCTGATCCGAGATCATCTGCCTTCCTCTAGGCCATCTATGAGTAGCAGCATTGGCCTTCAACTATGAAATTTCTTATAGTTTGTTCAGTATTGAATTTTATTTATTTTTTTATTTTTTGTTGTGTAATATTTTCACTATCACAAAAAACAAAAAAAAGCTACAAAATTTTACAGCATATTCCTTCATAACAGAGACATGCTTTCTTTTTTTTTCATTGGCAGGTAATGTCTTCAAATGGAATCTTGAAGTGTGCTTAGCTGGTCCTGCAAAGATATCATGCATATAGGTTATGTAACCATTGTTGCTACAACATAAAGAAAAATATTCTCTTCTTCTATTATGCTGCTTTCCAAAAATTCAAAATGGTATTGTTGAAAATGGAGACGCCTCACAGTCAAAGAACAAGCTCACGACAATTGATGATGTTTTGAAAGGTTTGGTGGAGTGGCTGTGTGCTTAGGTTAGCAATCTGCACAAAACTGTATGGTTCTGTTGGTGCCATATAGCTTCCTTTTTTTTTTTCTGAGTTTGGTATATGATAGTTGGAAGCGTCAATTTCTAATGGTAGGAAAAAGAACATTTGCAGTCTGTCCACTATTTTTTTTTACTTCAAAGTACACAAATTTCTCATGGGGCAAACTGCTGGCCAAATAGAAATCACTTGATTCACTTGCCCTTCTATTCTACAGAGTCATTCATTTTGCAGTTTGCACAGACTGTTCCTTTGCTGTGAGACATTGAATGCCTGAGGCTGTATAGCTTTAGATGTTATATGTGATCGTTGTCACACAAGGCATCCTTAAGCACATGGGGATAAGCACATGGCTCAATGAACTCATAAAGACTAGCATTCTACCAGAACTATCTTTTTAATATAATAAGCTATATGTTCTATTGTTTGCTGACCCATCTAAGATGGGACAAATCTATGGTGGTAAGGATGATGATTATGATTGTGATGATGAAGCCGTGCATTATTTTTTTTTATTTTGTGCCCATTGTCAATGCACCTAAGATACATTTTTATTTGATTTTGTAGCAGTTACCTCCAGCTGATAAGTAGTTTGACAATGATGTACTTGTTTATGCAATACTGATGACTTGATGAGTTGATTTACATGTTACTTGGATTTTTAAACCTTGCTTTCACTTTTTCTTTAATTATTTGGGGTGGTGAAGTTACGTGCTACCTAATATTGGAGTAACGATTCTGTCAAATTTTATTTGTTTGTGCAGATTTTGCTGATAAGTATTGGAAGAACACAATTTTAGTTCGAGCTTCATGGGTATCTTTCTCGGGAGTTTTTTTTTTTGTGGTTCACTTTTGTTGTATTAAGAACAAATACTAAGGCTTTTGTTTCTAAAATTGTATTGGTAACGTTGATATGTTGAAATATTTTTACTTTCAGCCTCTTATGCATTTTGGTGGTTTAATTCTGATTGAAGATTTTGATCTGTGGGTTTGGTTTTGATGGTGTAATCCAGTTCATTTTGTTTTTAATCTTTTATTAAGGTTCTGTTTTGTAGAATTTGAATTGGAGCTTGAGCTTGAGATTAATTTATTTCATTCATGTATGGGCACAGATGTCTTGTATTGGTTGAATTTAGTTTCAATTTAACAGGATATTAATGGTTTACATTCAATTTCTAAAAAAAAAAAAAAAACACAATCACGGCGCGCAATGCACGCCATATATTAGATCTTTCCAATCCTTTTGCGGCCCTCTTTGGACGCCGTAAATTCATTCTAAAAACCCATTTACGGCCTACGCCTACACGCCGTAACAACGATTTACAAAATTAATTTACGGCGTGCGCGTGCATGTTGTAAAAGACCTTCATTAACGGCATTCGTTTAGCGCCGTGAATACGTTCGGAAAGTCATAGCAAACCTCACTTACGGCATGCATTTGAGTATGTTACGGCCCGCAAATGCGCGTCGTTAATACACATGCCCTTTTACGGCTGGAGCTTTTACGGCTCGCTAGTTTGCGCCGTGAAACTTGGTTTACGGCGCAAAATGCGCGCCGTAAAAGCCCTGTTTTGGTGTAGTGTGAATAGGTTTAGTGCCCGGACTATTTAAATCGAACTGAATAGGTTCAGTGCTCGATAAATCAAACCTGCATAGTGGATGATCAATCATAAACACATTGACGGAAAAAAAATATTCAGAAACTAAATTTTAAAAGTTTGAGTGCAAACCTATTGGATTTAGTAATTGGAAAAAGACTGACTTCTTCCTCAAGAACTATTGATGGGTTTATATTTGCCTCATTCATAAACAATCTATTCTTTACGCCATTACTTCTTGTTACCTTCTCATTATCTTGTTCATCCTCAAGAACTATTAATGGGTTTATATCGGCTTCATTCTTGAACAATCTCTTTCTTACGCCATTATTTCTCGTTACCTTCTCATTGTCTTGTTTATCTTCAAAAACTCTTGATGGGTTTATATTGGCCTCATTCATGAGCGATCTCTTCCTTACGTCAATACTTCTCGTTACCTTCTCATCATCTTGGTCTAATTGAGATAATGTACACCTACTATGCATCCAAATTGATTTAGGTAATAAAAATTATAATAATAGATTTCAAACAGTAATGTGATTTATTCCATACCTTAAACTTGGTGGTTGATGGTCTGTGGCAACACCATCAGTTCTATGGATATACAGAAAGATATGATCAACTCTAAATCAAACCAAACCAAACCAAGTCTTTTCCCACTAGGTGGGGTCAGCTATATGGATTTGACGACGCCAATCAAATCTTTTTAGGGCCATGTCCTCCGTTAGATCCATGTAGGCAATATCAAGTTTAATAGTTTATTTTCAACTTCTCTTGAGTCTCCATCTCCCTCTCCTACTCTTGGCAGTCTCCATGCTTTCACACATTTTAACAGGTGCCTCCGTTGGACACCTTCTAACATGGCCGAACCATCTCAGTTAATTTTCTTTCATTTTATCTTCAATCGGTGTTATTTCTACTTTGCCCATAATCTCCTCATTGCTAATCCTATCTCTACTTGTGATCCCCACATCCATCTTAGCATTATTATCTCCGCAACTTCCATCTTTTAAACATGAGAGAAAATCAAAATTCTCATCATAGTCCTTGAGAATCGAAATTCTCATCATAGTCCTTGAGAAAGATACGATCAACTCCATATCAAAATAATCTGAACATTCTTATGAGATCGTCATCACCTCTTAGGCCTACTAATGTAAAGTTCCGGCCTGTATGATATATGTATTGCATGTAAGGGTACCCGTTTCTCATCTCCCAATTGGTTTTTGCTGCAACTTTTTCAATTAGTAAATTGTAAGTTATATTGCTATAGACAAAGATAGGCATCTGCTCTCCACCGTTATATATTGGATGTGAGCAATCCACATCTAGCTCTCCATCAAAGTCCAGTATAAGACACAAATCAACATCTGACATCCTAATTAAAACAATAAAAATAAAATATATTTTATTAATAAAAATTGCATGGGTTGGAAATATGTAGTAATCATATGATGAATTTTACCATCAAATCCTTTGTTATGAGATTTATAGGAACAATATAATGCCACAATATTAATACCTATAAAGGACTCAGAATGCCTTATTTTCTAGTGAGTAACAACTTAATACATTTTATTATAACATAGAAATCCAAAAAAAAAAAAAGCTTCACCAATAGACTATTAAATAGGTTAGTGGCGAAAGATACAAGATGAGGGAGCAGTATATCAATAAAAAAAAACATCAAATGCAAGAAGTTGAACAAAATAATGCATTTTATGGAGGGATCTAAATCTTAATAAGTGATTTACTGTTTCCATCATAAGAATCAAAGCAAAAAAAAAAAAAAAAAAGGTTTATCAATACTACATTTATGGGCTGCTTTTTTAACGCATTCAAAAATTATATGGTCCTACATACCTGTTGTGATGAATAAAATATATAAAATACGGATGAAAGAAGATAGAATTGTAATATCCTATTGGAACCCACAAGCCAAAATGGAGAAGATGGAAATGAAGTTCTTCAATTCGTGGAAACGGAGGTCTTCAGTTCATGGTGTAAAAATGAGTTATCTATGGGAGTAGGTAACGGTGTGATATCTTACAAGCCTACGATATTGAACTGTGTGATATCCTACGAGCCAAGGATATCGAACAGTGCGATATCCTACGGGCCTAGGATATCGCAGGATAAAAGGGTAAAACTGTCCAACTTTGGGTGTCCTTTTATGTACGATTTTTTATTAGGCAATTTGTAATCTTTCATCTTGTCTTGGGTAAATGTGGGGTTTTGAAACGTCCGTATGGTAAATTTTCCTTTTTTATAATATGCAAAACATATTAACTTATATAAGTATTAAGTTATTTATATTTTCTATAATATATAATGAAAATTCCTCACCCGAGCACCCTTATATGAGCACCCTACATAAGTGCCAACTTGTCTTGGCTCTGTGAGACCCATTGTGAATAATCCAAGTCATTCACTTTCACCATTTTCCACCGTCCTCTTGTTTGCGATTTTCCTCAAGTATAGGGTTATCTCAAGTAATATAGACTATGGAAGTCCGAATATCGTTCCCACGATGATTGTTACAAGGAAAATAACAATTATCAATGAAAAAGAGTATTAACTCAAATATAGTTAACAAATGCAAATGAAAACAAGAAACAAGATAATAACAAGGGAAATAAAAAATGCAAACTAAAAGAAAACAAGAAACTAAATAACAAAGAGATGTAAGTAGAAATTGAAGAACTCAAGTGAGAACAATGTTAGTAACAAAGTTAATGACAAAAGAAAACTAACAAGGTTAATAACAAGAACAAATGAGCAATGTTAGATAGATCAAATGAGTAATTGTGTGAAAACAACAAGCGAAAGATCAAGATAAAAAGAAAATAGAAACATCCATGGAAATGAGCTAATAATTAGTGAGTAAGATAGGGAATGAATGGATGAAAATAAGTGTGCTAAAATAGTGTAAAATCAAGGGGGGAATAAAAACAAACACATAGAAAGTATGGACAAATAAGCTAATGGATATGATGGTGCGGATAGAGAAATGGAGTGTGAGAATTAAAACAAGTGAATAAGTGTGTGGGAATGTGAATACAATCAAGTTAAAGTAATTAAAATAAACAACAAGTAATACTAATGGATAGATTGAATCATCTAGAATCCACTAAGTGACACTAATCCAACACTAATGCTCTTCTATTTTTCCAAACAAATACTCAAATCTAATGACAAATCAATGCTTAGATTTAAAAAATATAACTTTAAAGCTCTAAGATAGAAAGTAAGAATCGAATAGTTAAGATTTTCTTCCCTTCATAAAAGAAAAGATTCATTATGACTATCCATCAAAAGTAAGCATAAATCATAAAAAGATATTAACTCCTAAACATGATTTATCAAACCTAAGCATAAATAGTAAAAAGAATGCTAAGAAATAAAATAAGCATGGAAGGTAGTATATTGCAATGAAGAAAAATCTATTCTAGCATGTTAAGTATATAAACACAGGGAATTAAGAGCATAAGCAGCATGAATAACTTAGCTTCATCTAGAAGATCCAATCAAGAGATTAGCCACCTATTGGAGAAGACAAAGCTTTCATTACAAATCTTAAAATTTTACAAAGCTTTCCTTACTTTCTCTCTACAATTGCTCTAAAATACATGAATATTTTAAGTAAAGAGGAGGAGGCTCTCCTTGCTTATGTCTAATGCCTAGAGCTCATTTCCTTATATAGAAACATTTGCCTTACTCTTTTTTGGTTTCTTTTCGATGTGGAACTTCACAAGAATGGAAATATAAACATATGAATGTGATTCCCATGTATTGGCCTAACTTTGTCATTTCTTCATCCAATTGTCTTCCAAATTTATCCTTACCCTCTTTAACTCTTGAATCTCAACTTTAACCTTCAAATTAATCTTCAATTAACACCCACAAAGAGAAATTAACATAATTGAGAGTATTTTCAAACATATTTTGTATGGAGGCCATTGAAACTCATATAAATGCATACAAATGACCATCTATAATGGAAAGATATAAACAAAGCATAATGAGGAGGAAATTTATTATTTTTCTACTAAAAATACTGTTTTGAGTTCTTTTATCTTTGAAAACTCATAAAATAATGCTATGAAAATGTCACTTTTATGAACTCATCACTTCACGTAGATATCAATGAGAACCGACTAATCGCCGACAACCTCTTTATCAACAAGGTTCCAAGTAGGTTGCACCACATTGTGCTCATGGGCATTCACAATAAGGGTGCTCAAGAGAGAAGAACTCATGTCTTCACTTTAAAAACACGTCTTCTGCACTCTTTTTTTTTTTCCTTTTATCATGGGTTCTACTTTGAATTAATCTAGTCTTTTCATACATACTGTCCTAATGAATATTTACAATTTTAAATTTTACACTCATCCAACTTTATCTCACCATTCAATTAAAATCATAATAAAATGAGGCCTCCAAACAATTAAAATTTAGGGTCATTGATCAAAAGGCCAGGGTAATTTTATAGAGTCAAAATTTTAAATATATGTAAGTCTCGTATAGATCTTTCCATCCACAGACTTTCATGATCATCATACATCTCATCACTTGTGAGCCCAATGAAGAGAAACATTTTTCTCCTAAAAAAGTCCGGGCACTATCTAGCACCGCATATAAATATTAATATATTTTAAGCAGAAAACGTAAACTTAAACTCAATTATGGGTAAAAAACGACTTCCTATCCAAGTGGTGAGATGATTGAAGGCCCATTCACATAAAAAGCCCTCTTCTGTGTCAAACAATTGTCATGGTCTCGGAAAGCATGTGTAAAACGATGAGCATGATCATATGACCGGATGATCCGTAAAACCCATCCACCACCATCATGCATACATCACACTCCCCCCAAAACAAACGGACGAAACCATGCCACGTGGCAATATCCAATAGGCTAGCTGGGACGCTCGCATTTATCTCTCCTCCTCACGCTCGGACCCCCTGCACACGTCCTGCTTCCCACCCTTTTGTCCCCCTCCCTCCTGGGTCCCACCCCCACATAAATACACACACAGTAGTCACAGACACAGAGAGAGAGAGAGAAATATGGAAGGGGAAGATCAAGAAACGAGCACGCTCATCAAGGTGACGAACGGGACGACAGAAGCATATAGGAAACAAAGAAACGAACAAAAAACAGCTGACATGACAAGTCAACCCCACTAGTCGTCAAAACCGCTAGCGGTTTCGGGGATTCCGGTTTTCGCGGGTGTATAGAGAACTGAGGATCAGTCACCTCGAGTGGACGGGGGAGAGAAAGAGAAAACGGGCGACTGCAGGTTTTATTTCGTACGGTCACTGTACGGAACTTAATGATGCGGGAAGGAGGCTGACCGGCGATTGTGGGTTGGCTTCGATTGGGTGGTTTTTGGTGAGGTTTCTGGGACCCTTGTGGGGGTGCAGTCTGATTGGTTGAAATGAGGGAAGGAATTCAATTCAATTAGCAGTTGGTGGGGGGTGGTCAGAGAGAGTGTGAGTGCATGCTCAGGACTAGCCATTTTGATTAGATTTAGGGGGTGTTGATGGGAAGCCTACATGTAGTGTTGGGTGGACCACAAATAAAAAGTTTGGGTTATATGATGCAAAATATATGCAACAAGTGTAAGTTTCAATATTGTGATTATGACATATTGTGATTATGACACAAGATTTACACATAGATTACAGTCTGTAAAAACTTTAAATTTCAAACATCTCAAGTGATAATGTTTGAAATGGATGAAGGAATAAATGGAAGGCTGGTAAGGGTTTGTTTGGGGATTTTGTTATGTTGGTACCAGAATATGTTTGTACACCATTTGGATTTGTCAATTTGAATGTTAGAGTTTTGAAAATTATTCCATGAGAAGTCACTTTCAATCTTTGAAAATTAATCTCATGAAAAGTCGTTTTTAGCCCTTCTAAAAATCATATAACATTTATTATCATAAGACCATGCTGATCACTGGGGGAACCCGGGGTGGGCAAATTTTCGAAACACCCCTTTACTTATTATAAAAATTTATGGAACTTTTTTACTATTGGTCCTCCCTCCAAGAGTGTTTTTTTTTTTTTATTTTTTTTTATTTTTACATAGTGGCCCCTCCAAAGTGCATTTCCTAGGTCCGCCTGGGGCCATACTGTACTTGAACATTTTGGAATTGGAGGATAAGTAAAAAATGCAATCAGAGGAGGGTCTTTGTGTTGGTTAATAAGAACCCAAAATTGGATTTAATTGGAATGCACCTCACCAGCATTCACCTTAATATGATCTCTCTCTCTCTCTCTCTAAATTACACGATATGTTGAATTGAATTCAATAACAAAAGTAACTCAATAAACTCCTAAACTTTAAGGCTCCTATATTTATATCAAGGGTTGGAACTAGAGGGGGACAAAAGGGACCAAGATTTTGGAAAGCCTCCTAATATTCTAGGTATTTTATGCTTTTTTAAACTAACAGATGACTACCCAAAGAAATATTTCTTCACATGGTTGCTCCCCTAAGGAAAATTTTGTGATTTTACCGCAGTTTATATCTCCAATACAAGTAGGCGTCACCGTGGATCCATCATGAACAAAACTATATATGTTTTCATTCCAAATAAATACAGTGGTAATTGAGAACAACCTCTTACCTTGGTGCTAAGAGGTAGCAATTTTCACCTTATTGTCCAGGGTTCGAATCCTGAAAATGCCACAATCCCTCACTCGAGGGCCTCATTACCTTACTCGAGGTCTACTACCCTTATCCGAGGGGGGTCCCAGCCCCCTACACACGTGGGGTGTCAAAAAAAAAAAAGTAATGGTGATTGGTAATTAGAGTAAAATTAAGGCCTTGGATGACTCATCAAGGTGAACAAGAAAAGTAGAACCCCCTTGAATTACTCAACTCTACGGCAGATCTACCGTGTATAGGATCAATATCAATGCACTACACTCAAACCAAGACATACCCACTTGGTTCATATGAGGACTGACTTTTAGGGCTCATAGCTATCAGAAGCAGGGTACCTGATTGGTTGAGGTTCGGTGAATGTCAATTTAATTGCAGTCCTGAACAGACAAAATGCACACAGATGAAACTATCATTTCACTAATAGGTTAGGCCCAGACCTAACATGAGGACCTCTGGACTGGGTCAGGCTTAAGCACCAAGCTTGATCACTGATAGGGATGGTCACAAATCAAGCAAGCCAAGAGCAACCGACCTTACATGCTATCAAAAAAATTTATGCAACCTCATAAGGAAAAATGATATTATTCTGATGACCGCGTGAGACTTTTCATCCTCACTATTCATTATTCCAAGGGACATTCGCTTCATCCAATTCATTTTCATCACGTTATAGTTTAAAATCTTACACTCAATTAGAGTGATATAAATCAAGGGATTTCTAAATATATGAAAACTATTAGTTGAAAATATCTTATGGTTTATACTACTCTTATTAAAAGCATACGGGCGACACCTGTTCATTTCCATTATGTGGCAATATCGAGTGATTACTGTCCAAAAATTTTACTTCAATGAGAGTGATATAAATCGTAGCTTTGATTAATAAATGTAAAACCTATTGGATGAGGATAAGTCTAATGGTCTATATACCATTTTAATTAAAGTGAAATTTGTGCTTACACCTAGTCACTCACTGTCATTTGACAAGGTCATGCCCTAATACCCTAGCCTCCTTCACCAAAGGTCAAAAGAAAATGACAGCATGGAAGAATTATGCGACAATCTATAATTATATATTGTGAATAATATTTGACTATTATTAACACATGCTTTTTTTGTGTAAAATTGGGTGCACAAAAGGATCCATTATCAATGTTTAAGTGATCAGTTATCGCACTCATACAATTGACGAGTTAACGAAAAAAACCAATAGGAACCAAGATAAGGGAGAGAGAAATCCACCATGTGATAACTCGTGAGCAATGTTTGTTTTGCAAATGGTAAAGTAATCTAACCACAAAAAAATTAACTTCATCACGTTTGGTTGGTCAAAACAAGTAGAAAAGTAATGTTTTAATAATAATAAAAAAAGTCTCATTTTACTTTATTAGCCCAAAAAAATCTCGTCCTAAAAGACATAGGATCACTTAAAGAGTGCTCTTGCCCCTAGGTTCCCCTCCATTCAATTCTCTGAAGCTGACTCGGTGGCCGACATAATAGTTGACGGAGCCTGGTGCATTCCCCCCAGTTGCCTCTCCATCTGAAGGAGTTTCTCACTCACTCAACAAGCTTCATTCCCATTTCCTTAGAGAGGGATAATTTCCCAGACTCTCTCTCTTGGCCCAGTCTTCTCCATTAAGGTAGCCTGGAATTCTCTGAGGTCAATTGCAGTTGAAGTCCCTTGGCACAAGCTGATTTGGAATAACCTCATTAATCCTCGGATAGTCTGTTTAAACTGGCGCTTGCTGCATAGAAGAACTCCGACGGATAGTTGGGCTAAATCCAAAGGATGCTCTTTGGCATCCAGGTGCTACAACTGTTTCAATGAAGAGAAAAGGGAATTTCATTTGTTCTTCTCCTGTAATCTGGCAAGTAAGTTTTGGCATTGGTTGCTCTCATTTTGTGGGGCCTATCATTTCTCTCCTCTCTCAGTTTCTTCTATTTGGTCAGCCATGAATTCTGCTGCAGATATCGAAGGAAGAAAATGCTCCGCAGCCATCTTCTTCCACGCTATCTCCGTCTTATAGTTTTTCCGCAACAATTCAAAGCACAACTCCAAGACCCCTTCCCTTGAGAGAGCTAAAGTGATCTTTTTGGAAAGTTTAAAATGAATGGCTTCTGTCCATGAGCTTCATCCTCATCCCATTTTGATTGCTTTGGCTTCTCTTCAAAGCTTGGGCTATACTGCTCTGTAGTGGTGATGGCTCAATTGTTTGGCTGGTGGTCTTCCTCTAGCTTTGGTTTTGTGAGATGTTATAGGAGTTTCAAGCCTTCTTTCCTTTCTTCCTTGGGTCTGAGTAATCTCATCAATTTCTGGAGCCATGATGGTAGCAGGTTTGCTGTTGGGAGTTGGTTGGATGGCCTCCTTTCAGCTTCAGTCTTTCAGTTTTTTCCAAAGGCAAAATATCTTCCGATCATTTGTGCAGCAGCAATTTTCTTCTGGAAGCCTTCTCTTGAGTGAGCAATTTGGATTTGGAGTGCTTCTTCGGTTTTGTTGTCCTGTATGATATGCAATGTAGCTTCATTTTTTGTTTTGTTTGTGCAGAGTCCTGCTTCTCTTCCCTTTTCTCCTCTCCTTTTGCTGGTTCTTTGTGCTCCTGGTCTGTTCTGCTGGGGGGTTTGCCTCTTTGGGTAGGCATTTTTTGTAAGCCTTCCATCGTGGTTTTCCTCTATTTTTTTTGGGGGGCTTTGCCCTTTTCCCTCCTTTTCTTTAATACAAATTTACTCTTAAGCAAAAAAAAAAAAAAAAAAAAAAAAAAAAACTTAAAGAGCGCTCCGAAGATAGAGGCTAGCAAATGACATAGGATCACTTAAAGAGCGCTTCGAAGATAGCGGCTAGCAAATGAATAGTTTGTTAGACATTGCTAGCCGTCTTATCCAAACCAATGATTGAGACTCATCAATACGAACAAAAACATAGTATCTATGCACCATCTTTTTCATTTTTCTTGAAAAAGATATTCCACAATAGGCAAATGTAGCTGTGACATGGAAAAAAGCCATGGTATGAAAGATTCAACCAAAAGCATTATTGGAAATGCATGCATAATTTCATTAAAAGGAAAAGGGAGCTCTGTTATAGAGGAGAGAAAAATTATATATAGTCCACTTGGTATCACTGTCCTATCCAAACCAATAATTGTGGCACATCAATAATTGATACATACATTGTGTATATATATCATCTTTTATATATATATATATATATAGAGAGAGAGAGAGAGAGAAACATTGCTTGTTGAATGGATGTAGCGGTGGCATAAAAAGATGACACAATACGCATGAATTGAGAGCCATTAACATGAGCTGAAATATACTATCTTTACACCATCTTTTTCCCTTTTTTCGAACAATATTAATTATGCAATGAGGAATTGTGGGCATAGAAAAAGCAATGGAATGGAAGATTCAACCAAAACACTTTTGGAAGTTAAGGCTTAATGTCATTAAAAGTGAGCTCCGATGATAGATCACCAAAGTTATAGTCCGTCAAACATTGCCAACTATCTTATCCAAACCAATGACTAAGATTAGTCGACAATCAATGGAAGCATCGTGTCTATATTATCTTTTTCCATTTTTAAAAAAAGTATTGTATAAGAAATGGATATATATAGCCGTGACACACAATGCAAACATATGAGAGATTCAATCAGAAAGACTCCTCCAACGGCATTAAATCATTAAAACAAAGCTCAATCCAAAAATGAAGGCGAGAAACATTATAGTCCGTTAAGATGTTGCTAATTGTCATTAATTTTCAAATCAATAATCAAGATTCATTGACCATTGGCTATCATTAAAAGAAAATGTGTGTGCCTTTCCCTTCTATGAGAATGCGACTCCAAATTATCGCTGATAACAACTTTTTCTCGATGAACAATTGCAGCTAAAGTGGAAAGTCGAGCAAATCCAAAATATAATTTTAAAAAAAGGGAGATTTTTTTTTCTATTCTCCTCCCACGAAAGTAGGTTTACTCAAATGCACCCATGTGATAATAATGGCTAACAATGACAAATAAGAGATAATTTATCTAAATAACTAGCTATAACGATTGCTTGCTAGCAACATACTCTCTTATTTTCCCACCATAAGTTCTTTTGGCAAATACTCAGTCAAACAATACAATATTAATACACAATTACTACAAAAAGATACCCAATATTACAATATTAATCCTATTAAAGTAAAACTCCCCACAATTATTACACAAAGATTTTGTGCCATACCATATAAAAAAATCACATTAAAAGTGAAGCCAATCCTAAATCACTCTCTCTAGCTAGTTGACACCAAATTGACACCATCAAGATAATCTCATAATAAAATCCATTCTTCGAACTTGGTCCGTCCACTCAAAGGCAATGACTCCCTCCCCCCCAACACAATTTTTATAAATTTTAACACGGCCATATTTGGCTGATAGATGACGTGACATACGCATATACATTGGCATGGCTGAATAACGCCCCAATTGCAAAGCCGAAGAAATAAATCCATTTCCATACAAAGAGAAGGTCATGTCACGACATACTCTCATGTGACCACGACCACGACCGCGACCGTTCTCTCTTCCTCTTTCCTTTCACAATCCCTTTTCAGTTTTCAAATCATCCCCCATTTAAAAACCAAAAAACCCCCCATCTCTCCCTCTCCTCTCTCGCTCTATATTTTCGGCGTCCATCACTCCACCATCTTTTCGTGCTCCCTCTCCCACAATCTTTCTCTTTCTCTTCTTCTTCTCCGTTTTCCTCGAACTCCCAGGCGATATTCGCTGCGTTTGTTTCCAGCAGCAGAGAAAGAGGAAAAGAAACTCAAAGGCTTCCGGAGGAGGAGTAGAAAATGAAATAAACAAGAAAAGAGAAACTTTTTGAACAGCTGCTTGCTTGAACTCTTTGGGTACTGCAAAAGAAGATAGTCGTCGTCGTCGTCGTGGTGGTCGTAAGGGAAGGAGGAGGAAAAAAAAGAAAAAAAAAAGGTGAGAGCGAAAGCTCGCAAGTTTCGATAGAGGAATGAATTAAAATATAGGAATGTGAATGAATAAAGAATGAAATCGAGTCTTTGGATCGCTTCCAATTTTTTCATTCTTTTTATGCGTTCTCGAGTGGTTTTTTTATTAGGAAATCTTCGTCGTCTTCTTTTTAAGTCAGATCTGATCTCGAGAATGCAATCTTTCTATGGAGAGATTTTTTTCAAACTATATTAAAGGAGAGAGAGAGAGAGAGAGAGAGAGAGAGAGAGAATTTTGTGAGATCCGATTCAGAAATCATCTTGTGAAATCTGAGAAAATACTCTTGAAGATTTTCCATTGCTGGGGGAAATCTTCGAGATCTGATTGTTATAATTCTGATAAAGGGATCTGACGTATGTCAAGCTTGTTCTCAAACTTTCTTTCTCTCTTCTTACAGCTCAAAAGAGAGGATTTCCTGCGAATCTAGCCGCATCAAATTTCAGCAACATAAACTATAAAAAGCAAGGAGAAGAAAATCTGTGCAAGAGGAGAGAATCCAATTCCAAGCATCAGATCCCCAAACGTAAGAAAAAAAAAGGTGAGCTTCTTTTTATTGTTTTTTTAGATGTTCGTATATTTCTAGAGATCACTTTTTTCTGTCTTTGTTTCCTTTTGTTATTATAATCCAAGGGAATAAGGAATATCTCACTAGAACTTCTTCTTCTTTGCTGCTGCTGCTGCTTCTGCTTCTGCTTCTGCTGCATCTCTCATAAATTACATGAATTTGGTCTTTCTTTTTGGAGAAATCACGTATTTGCCACTACAAGATCAACTTCTTTTCCTTGAACATGATACAGCAGAATGAGATTTACAGTAGGGGAAAATGACCTTTTTCGTTTCTGTTAGAAGAAAAAGGCCTTTTACTTTTCGAAAATTGCGTCTAATGCCATTGTAGAATATTGGGTGCCGCTTTTAATCCATCTTATGATTTTTACATCTTCCTCCTTACCATTTCTTGGTATTTGTTTTAAACCTTCCAAGCAAAGATCATGAAAATGACAGAAAGATGTTGCTTTCAATAAATTTTATATACAAGGACACTTCTTCTTCATCTTTCTATTGAGTTCCCTCATCAAATCCTCTTCTTTTGTCATACTTTACCTCCATTTCTGTCTTTTGTAGCAGTAATCTCTCTCAACATTTCTGTCTTTTGTAGCAGTAATCTCTCTCAACTTGTAAGAAAAAACCTTCCACCATTTTAGATTCTTTCCAACTTCTATTTGTAGAATATTATTCTATTTTCATGTTCTTTTCTTGCTGCAGAAAATTATCACACATTACACATCTCTATATGTTATTCTCTTTTTTCACACTCACCAATCTTCACAAAATCTGTAAAAATCAAAATAAAGATCACATCTCTACAAAATTAGTAATTTTCCATTACTGGGTTTATTTTTTTCCTGATCTAAGAGTATCTTGTTTGCTGCAGCTGGAATCGCTCCATAACTTGTCTCTCTTGATACTACTGGCAGTTTCTATAAGAATCCAGAATAAATAAACCCTAAATCTTTGAGTGGAATTTACTACATTTTCAAGGCTAGATGGCATCATCTTCAAACTCGCCCTGCGCAGCGTGCAAGTTCCTCCGCCGCAAGTGCCAGCCTGAGTGCGTTTTCGCACCCTACTTTCCGCCGGACCAGCCCCAGAAGTTTGCCAATGTCCACAAGGTGTTTGGCGCCAGCAACGTCACCAAGCTCCTCAACGAGCTCCAGCCTCACCAGCGTGAGGACGCCGTGAATTCCCTCGCCTATGAGGCCGATATGCGCCTCCGGGACCCTGTTTATGGGTGTGTGGGTGTCATCTCTTTCCTCCAGCACCAGCTCAGGCAGCTCCAGATGGACCTCAGCTGCGCCAAGTCTGAGCTCTCCAAGTACCAGAATGTTGGCATTGCTGGGCACGGCATAATTGCTGCAGGGAATGCTCCGATCGGCATCGGACTCGGCCGGGACCAGTTCTTTCCCCGGGATCCACAGATGATGGTGCGGAGCTATGATGCAGATATGGCGAGGCTTGGCGCTAGTGGGGCGTATGATGCGAGCTTACTTGCCATGAATGTGTCTGCAAGTATTGGGCCCTTGGGTCAATTCCAACAGCCAAGGGCCGGTGGGGACGGACGCCGTAGCGTCGGACCCTCTTAGGAATGATGATCATCTCATACAAAACAAATCTGATCACAGGTACATTTACATTTTACATTTCAATCTTTCTTGCAATTTTGTCTTTTTATTGTTGTTATCTAAAATGCCAAGAGAGAGAGAGAGAGAGAGAGAGAGAGAGAGAGATCTCAGAACTTGTGAACTGATGATATCAACTTGAAAGATTACCCCATAAGACATTTTTTGTAACATACTTAGTTGGGAGAAGGCATGAAACAAGACTTTTGATCAAAGGAAAAGCTAGAGAAAATGGAGTGCTAATCTCACTAGAACTAAAATATTCCTCAATTCAACTTAAATTTATTTTTTTCAGAATAGTGATGAGTTGAATAACAAAAACCAGAGACCAATATATGGGATGGGATGATTTGTTGGAAATGATACATGAGTTAGAAAGGAAAAATAGTTTGAAATATGTTGCATAAGACAAATGTTCCAGCTATTTAGGGCATGTTTATGTAACGCCCTTCGTACAAAAGACAAATAGAAAATTTTATGTTTCTTCGGGCCCACTTCCTAATTCAGTGGGCTCATTCTTTCTTGGAGGAAAAGTTGCAAAAATCGCTCTCTTATTTTATTTTATTTTATTTTATTTTAATCTCAAATGAGAGATACTTTTCCTATGACTTTGGATTTTCAGTTCCCCATAAACCTGCCCTTATAAGCTTTTCTACTAGAGCAGAAAACTTTATAACTTCTACAACGTATTATGCAGTAAAAAGGAACAAAAAAGATGAGAAATACACCTTACGTGGCACGAAACAGATTTTTCTTGTTTGTCAAGGAATCCTCACAAAGCATGAAACGTTACTCAACTAGAACTGAGATCTGGGTAAAAAGATGCAGAGCAGTGAGAGTAATCTGCTGCCAAACACGAAAAGACCTTTGAAGAGAGTGTTTATGGACCACTAGAAAGGAAGTACTATAGCCTTTTTGAGTCTCTCTGCTAGAGCAACTGATTCATACAATACTAAAAAAAGAAACGCATCTTAGGAAATTACATGGAAATGACCAATATTCCAACTAGAATCCATGAAAATATAAGCAAACAAACAGGATTATCAGTACTAATAATGAGACTAATTAGAATCAGTTTAATGTCCATTGCTTTTATATTTACATCCGTCCACTGATTTGAGCATTTTGGTTTCTCACTCAAGAAATTGTAATGCATTTGCCATGCAGTGATTTTTTTATTAGAGATTTCCTCGTGACTTGGATATTATATATGTTATTATAATGTTACTACTATGTTGCTTTCATGGTCATATGTTGTTATGATATAAAGAGATTTCTTGGTTCTTTAAGAGGTGATAATTAGGGTCAGAGTTCATTGCATTGAGCTACTTTAGAAGATGAATGAGGGTCTCAAATCCAGACTTTATATGATTGCACCCACAAGTGAGGTGCTAGAGGGTTATACAGTAGACACTTTTGATACCTTAAAAAGTTATCAGTGACTCTATTTACATTGCTTTGTCACATGGGTACAAGGCCCCAAAGGATCATCCAACATGTTCTAGGACGGTTAGGCTAGAGCCTATGAATGAGATGGATATCTTAGCCCTCTAGTTGGAGACATTTCAGGACAGACAGTAGATGGCATGGGAACTAGTCAATAAAGTTATTTGGGTAGAGCACATTTGACAACTTTCTGGTTCTTTCAAGTAGAACAGTTTTAGGTGAGAGAAAGGTATCATTCTTGCTTTTGTGAATTGTAAATTTTCATAGAAGGAAAAATTAAAGGCTTCCCCCTTTTACTTTATTATTCGCATTCTAAACCTCCAAAAACCTTCACCATGTAAAATTTAATTCAAGAATAGGAAGGGAAAAAAACTAGTCGTGGCTTGTAGATTACCATAAAAAAAAGAATGTATTTAAAACAATTATGATTGCCACACAAATGCAAGAAAGATTTAGATTTCAGACTTGTCTACTACATTTAACACTTTGACAATAGTTTCATTGTCACTATGCATAAGCAAGAGACTTACAGCATTTGTTTTCTTAGCAATTAATGACTTCCAACTATTTTTGCATAGTAAGTTTTGTAGGAATGAAAGGTGAAGATCCAATAGGGCCATCAATTAAGCTCCCCTTTGATCATAAATGATTACTCCTTCATGCCCGTATATTGAGAGTCTAGCAAATTGATGGTCCCATCTGCATCATCTTTTAGACCGTTTACTCATTATCTACTCTTTAATACTCTTTTGATTAGCTCCCTTATATGGAGAGAATTGTTTAGGTTTTTATACTCGCTTGCAGTTTAGAATTTAGTTTTTGGTGTAACCCATAGCGAATTGTAATATACAATGAAACTTGTGAGATCAACAGGGATGCATGCCAATCAAGGAGGAAGGAGTAGACTTGGTGTTGACTAGGGAGTCATTAATTACCATGTTAATGTCATATACCATCTATCTCAGATGAGCTTTGCAAGTATACCTTTTTCACTCAACCATGTTTTGTGTAAAACCACAATAAATCATGTCTTGCCTCATCATATCTTCCCCCTTTCCTAGTTAGATAATTCTACCCTACAGTTAAGATCACCAAGCTTTAGCATTTTATGAGTCTTGGAATTTTAGAACCTCAAAACTTATAGTTTTTCCCCCTTAGGAAAATTTTTTTTTTGTTAAAACAAATGATGGACTTGAGTTGAGGGCAACAAATGCTTGATGTCTAATAAATGCCCCTCCCCGTAAAGCTAGGGGAGTGTTTTAATCCAATGATGGATATTGCTAGAGGATATCAATTTGGCATGGTGCGGTGAAATTCAAGGGGGATGATCTGATTTTTGGGATGGGACCTCTTGCCTCTTTAACATTGACATTCGGAGACATCTACATGTGGACATTCCATAGGAGAATATTTCACATGTGTGTATGTGTCACACATCACCATTATCATCAAATCCTCGTCCCAAAGTGCCGAATAGATTGCACTTCTTCATACTTGTCCTTAATACCTTCATATTTGTAGACCATCAACCTTCACAAAAACAAGTATATATGTCTATACATGTACACTTTATCTTTATTACTTAATCTTGCAGTATGCTTTATTGTAGAAGAATTTCATTTTGCTTAATTTGAAATGCTTCTCTCTCTCTCTCTCTCTCTCACACACACACATGGATATTATGGTCTCCCACTTATCATCAAGAGAGATTGTTAAACCAGACACTGATTTATGAATTGTTTTGCCTTTGATACTCGATGGTGAATTCAAGTTATTTGCAAGAAGTAACAAATTCATTTTCCATGTTAGGTCATAAGTTTTGCATGATTACTCCATTATATTAGGATAAGCACAATGTGAATGCGCATTAGCCAGCTAGAGTAATTTGAAGATGAGTTGAATGCACCATTGTGAAATATATACTATCAAAGTCATGCTATTCTGAATAGAAGAACATGCAGCACTCCCATATGAAGTTTTAATTGTTTTTCAACTCTCACATGCAGATTTAGGATGGGCAATTTTTGGACCAGTTGAGAGGCTTCATGATTTTGTTCCAATCTGTGAAAAGGGAAATCAACATAGAATTGAATTTTATTTTACTGTATTGTTTCTGTTTAGTGTAACCTTTTATTACAGAACATTTTATGCATTTCCCAATGCACATTATATATAATGGTAGACATGCTTACATGAGTAAAGTACCTCAGCAAGTTTGATGTGGAAACCCATGGATTCAGATATGTTCAAATCATTTCAATATTCATATTGGAGATATGAACTAATTTATCAAATAATTTGAATGAAATTATATTGTTAACTAATTTTAACTGAAACGGCGACAGTGTAATATCCTGGATCTCGATGATTTAATTAGCCTAATTAATTATAGTGTTAGTTAATTAAGTTCAATTAGTAGCCAAATAGGTCCGATTTGTTTGGCTACTAATTGAACTTAATCAATTAACACTGCAATGACAAGAAATTAGCTAAGTTACATCTACTATGTATAGTTAAGTATCATTGTTCAATAAAATGTTGAAATGGAGACTAAGAAAATGGAAAGGAGAACAGTTGTGTTTTTTAGAAACAGTTGCCATATATAGCAAGATAATAAGTTTTGATACTTTGCAATATCTAGTAAATTTTTGCACCAAACACTGCATATGACCTCAAGTATATGCAATATTCGGCTTGTGAGGAACTTTTAATGACTTCACTTCTAAGGAATGAGGTTTGAATTACAAATATTAAATTACTTGACTTCCTTGTCCCTAGAATTATGTAAGACTATATAATATTTGATCTTCTCATTTTGTAATCTTATAACAAATTAGCCATATTAAAAGATTCCTTGGTGCAGTTTTTCTTTCTATTTTCACGTTCTTATAAGCTATGAACTTGGCAAAGTCTGTTGGGATGTTTCTTATTTTTGGGCATATCCATTAAATTAATCAACAATCATGATCAGGGCCATTCTGTATTGGGAGACTTAGGCCTTCCATTCTGGCCTGATTTCTGAATGGCCCTTCCTCGGCCTTGGTGTGCCCCACATGCTGATCATACTTATTTAATTTAAATGTGGGCTGGTCTTAGTTTGAGGTGAAAATAGTATCAGTTAATTAGTCCAGCCCTCTATGGCTTGGTTCCGGTAGAGATGCATGTGGCCTGATAAATTAGCAGCTAATCTTTCCCAAAAGACTCAATTAGACAGCCAACATCTCTACTATCAAAGGACCCCATCAATTATTAAAGGTTGACTTAGGGCAGTGTCACAAATATAAAAAATAAGATTGTGGTATTTGCCTAAGATTAATAATATATTTCAAAACTGAAATTATCTCAAGAAAATTATGATAATATCTGAATAAATTAAAGGGGAGAAATCTGGAACTCTATAAATCAGTTTTCTACATTATTTTACATTTTTGTGTCCAACTAATATATTAGTTGTTTAAACAAAATTATTTTTTCATAATACCAAAATATCCTGACCTTTTTCCTTGAGAAGCTAATGTTTGCAACAATGACTTAGGCCAAACGTTCAGGCCCTTGGGCTGCATCCTGGGCCTAAATATTGATCACAGAGATTTAAATACACTAATTAAAACCCTAGTTTGTAGGCACTTGCCTCTTGAATAGGGCAATCCAAAGTAGCCAATCAAGCCTATCCAAACTTCTGTTATTACAGTCACAGACCAGACAGGCATTGGCAGTGGCACCCCTACCTTGAGCTTATAGCTTTGATCCATCAAATCTAAGATTACCAACCCACCACAATACATGGGTGATGGGTCTCTTCTGCAAACTACAACATTTATTATGATCTGATTACATGTTACTAATTCCTTTCTCTATCTCTTTCCATCTCTCCTCTAAGATTTGGTAATTGAATGCATTTGACAGACAGTGCAAAGGGCATTTTGCTCACAAACAGGAGAGTGAGAGAGAAAGAGAGACAGAAAGGACAAATGTTCCTGGCAGGAAAGGAGAGGGATTGAGAAATTAAAGTCTAACCTGAAAATCCCTCTAACACATTAAAAACAATCCAAGGGCATGAAGGGGTCGTTGCAGGCAGGAAGGAAGGAGATGTCATGGTCATTTAATACATGAACAGTCAAAATCCAAGGCACAGAAAAAGGCAAGTGGAGAAAATTAAAAAAATGAAAAGATACTTATTGTTTCCATTCAAACGTATTCAAATAGCATGGCATGCTAATGATGACGTACCTGAGCAATCATGACCCTATCCTTAAATGCATGTCCATGTAGATTGGTCATGGGTCGGTCACCAATACATGCATGTATATGTATTTCATCCATGCATGCATGACTCATGCATGAAAAGGGGGGCCCAATGTATATTATGTGGCCCAGCTGATCCAATCCGACCCATAACTTTTGTTGCATACAAGTTTTCTAGTTTTTTTCTTCCTCTTCTTTTTTTTTGGTGGGTTGGATAAACTCAAGAGATTTTGAAATATTTTGGGAGATTTTTGATAAAAATGAAATAATTAAACCTAAAAATTTGAAGATATATAACTGCTAATTCATGATAAAATTGCAACACTTGTGTTGACCAAATGGGCCCTAAATGTGATGAAGATATTGTTTAAACATCGTGCCATTTTTAATTCTCACAATATTCCAGTTTTCGAATGCAAGGATTATTATCCAAATCAAGAAAAATCATATAATAAAGACATTTTTTCTTTCTTTCTTCTTTATGCCTTTAGTATATAATTGCTTAACTTGGTTGGCCTTAAATTTCAATCAGTGGGGTTGATTTTTTGCCTAACCCTAATTTATGATGAGATCCTTTTCATCTTCTCTATATCCCTTTGCTAATTGACATACATCAAGGTGCGCCCCAAATTAAGAGAAAAGAAAATCCATCTATGGTTTTAAACTTTATGGACTGATCACAAATTGCCTCCATATTTATTGTTTACAACAGTCTTAATTTGTATCTGCCAACATAGTAGTATATAGTAATATTGAATCTGAAATGTTTTTGGTTGAAACTTGAAGTCTATGTTTTGGAACGTACAATTCAACAATCAAATTATGATGTTGCTCAGTACTGGTCCCACAAAATAATGTTCTTGTCATTTGTGAAGTTATTACCCAAGAAACAATGGAGATAATTACAACTTGATGTTCTTCTCAGGATATTGTAGGAAAAATATTGGCAAAAACAACTTAACTCTTCAACAACCAAAAAGACAAAAAAAAAACATAAAGAATAGTATACTGCAGTTTCTATTTAAAAAAAAAACATGAATTTGTCATTTCATCCTGACAATCTTCAACATTCCCATTTCTTTTGATGTTTTAAGAATGGTTGGTGCCATTTTATGGAACTATAAGGGAGATTTGTTGTTTATGTTCTCAAAACATGTAGGCGTTAAATATTCTAATTAAATAAAGTATTGGCTATTTTGTAAGCTCCGAGCATTTATTTATCTCACTATTAATATTTTGGTGGAAAGTGATTCTTCAAATGCAATATCATGGATGTACTGTTTGAATAAAGGGTTCTTAGAAATTTTAATTCATCTTTAATGAAATCAAGACCTTGTCTTCATCTATGATTGTTGGATTTCATCATGTATATCTGTCGGTAAATGACATAGTAAGTATTTTGGCATAGTTGGAGGAAGATAGAAATGTTCATTTTCTTGCTCTTTTGTAATTTGTCATTTTATGAATAGGTATATATCTAGCTCTTATACGCTCACATGCTTTTTTCTTTTGTTTTATCTTCACTGTATTTTTTTTTTTTTTTTAACCTAATCTTCCGCTACCATTCATTCAAAAATCACTTGTTTTGAGAAGGGTTGTGTTGTGTGCCCACTTGGGGTCTCAATTCATCACGAGGGAGCTTGAGAATCAAAAGATTTAAATGTGACCCACCTATATATATGCAAAACTTAAAAGCCCATCAAATCAAATCATTCTAACCCAATTTTCTATGGCCCTGAGAGGATTTCAATACTCAACGTTTTCTTTGATTCAAATGGGTTAAAAAAGAAGATCCAGTGAGAATTGGAGAGGGCTCAAGTGGGCCCCATAGAGCCGTGCACATGGATGTGTCCACGCGACCATCCGCGTGAGGGTATTCTCAGTTTGAGAATATTAATGTCTTTGGCAAAATATGATTTCATGTCACTATAATATCAAAACATAGAGTGTATTTTTTGACATGGCTTGTCATTACAGTTCAAAAACAAGAAAGAACCAAAACTCTAGTCAACTATATTTCTTCATACCAGTTTTAGAGCCTGACATGCATAGATAGCCATACAACTTCTTAAAGCCATTCCCTATACATGACATGTTCTTCTTGTACTAAAACAACTGGATGCCTTTGACAATTACTTTAAAATAAAAAGTTACCATCTCATAGTCTTGAAATTAATGACTAATAAAACTCCCTTTGATTGCACCTGAGATGGAATTCCTTGTCCCTGAAATGGATTTACCATTTTCACCACAACCTCCCCTTTCTTAGGGAAACAAACTGTTCACACCCACACCTCTACTTCAATCAAAACTGCCCTCACTGAATGACATGTTCCGCCATTCCAGTGGCCCCCACTTTTTTCCATAACCTTGTCATGCTCCTATTTAATCAAAGGGCCCACATGATATTTGCATCACTGCCAAATCTTCAACACTGCACTGCCAATCATTTAATGGCTGCTCAAATGTGACCCACATTCTTTTTGTCGGATCTGTGGTCCTGGTGGGTGGGATCAATGGTTAGTACCTTAAATGACATATAAGCACTGTAAAATATAAATACAGTGAACATCTTTTTTATTATTTTACTTGTTATAGTGGAATCTTGCAAGATTTCTTGCCCCAAGTGCTGTTTGGGAAGTTCACTGTGATTTCGTCACTCACTGGTTAATGCAGAAACCACATGCATTTTGGTTGCTTAAAAGAATCTATGTCAAAGGAGGATGCAAGGCATGTTAGTGGGGTCCTGTGGTCACACCTGATTAATAATGTGGCTGTAAATTGAGCAGGACTCAAAAATTATCCACATAAAATTTTGTAGGCATCTTATTCTTATCAAAGTGAGCGAATTGAAGCTGTCTTAGTTTGGAGATTTTTTTTCATATGGCTAATCTACAAATTCTCTCATTTGATAGGGCTAATATAATTAGATGAAATGCCACCATTTAGATTATCACTAAGCTTTGGGTGAGCAGGGTAGCATTTTAGGTCTTTTAAAAGCTTATAACATTATGTACAATCTTTCTTTTCTATGAACAGCAATAATGATTGCCTTTATTTGAATCCTTGGAACCTTCATTAATGTGTAAATGGAGTCACCTTTAGGCTTCATGGCAACCTCTTTATTTGCAGGATATTTAAGAAATCCTATGAGTATATATCTTGCTAAAGTCCACAAATGCGCGTTGTCTGAATTTACAAATACTCCAACATTTTGGAAGATGAAAGTTGGCGAATTTTTATAATTAAACCAAAAGTATAATTATTCACAAGACTGGATTTTTTGAGATCTCACAAATTAAATAATAAATTCCAAATGACATTATTGTAAGAAATTCCAAACATATGAAATTCTAATTTCTAACAAGATCATTTACGAAATGAAGTCTAAGTACTTACAAGTGAGGTCCAATATAGGCCCATATGTAGTGGGACATGTGAAGCCACTGGAAGTGAATCTGGGCCAAAAAAATTATAAAAAAAAATCCCCATGAAACATGTTTATATATTGCATTTGTTTTCCTAATGACATTGACCATGGAATGCTGCAGCTGCCTCCTGGAGAGAGGAAGAAGGGGTTGGATGTTGCAGCAGTGACATGAAAGGGACGGTTTAGGGGGTTGGGCGAAATCCCGACACGAGCACGCGTATCGGGGATGAGTGCATTAAATCCAGCAACTGACACAAACACCTAAACTCAAATTGCTTTGTTATTTCGATTTTTGGGCTGGAGGAAGGAAAAAGGAGTCTGAATGCTGGCATTGAATTCGACAGTGCCAAGACCATGAGACTCTTTAAATCATTTGACTATTCCTTCTTGGAGTTTGCCCACTCCCCCACGTCACCCTCCCCCTTGCCTACTACCCACTCTCCCATGCTCCTTCTGTTCACCCTAATTTGTGTTTCTCTCTATCTCTCTCTCTCTGAGGTGGGCTTGCTTGTTGTTCATGGACTGGCTAGTCCATTGGTCTCAAACATGACTCTATATAGAGAATAAATTAAAGGGTTGCTCAGTCACTTGGGTGGTTAGTTTTTTTTTACCTAATTGCTTAGGGTTTGAATTTTAAATATTTTTCCTATAAAAGCTTGCTTCCAGGGCTTCTCTTCTTATATGAGCATGCTTTGTCCCCATGGTTGATGTCTCTTATGTCTTAGCCTCTTCACCGGGTCGAACGTTGTTTCAACTAGATCTTCTTTAAGTGCTTGAGTTTGGATGAGTCAAGTCTAATCAACTTTTTGAACTTCCATTGGTAATCAGTGGTCCCCCTTAAGATTATTTTAAGCCTTAGTTGAGTGGTGCAATGGAGAAAGAACAAGAATACTCAAATTTGTGCATCTTGCCCACCTAAGGGGGTATTTGGTCTCCGTAGCTAGTTAAGCTATAGTCAAGGACAAGTTGAGGCATGTATCCTATTGAAACTCAATAAACTAGCCCAACTTTAGTTGCCGTGTTTAGGAGAGATTATTAGGGATAACTTGAGAAAAAATATATAAACTCTACAAAGAAAACCTTCTGCCATTTACCTTAGAGGATTAGCTATCTACTAAAAATTAACTAATTTGATAGTTTTAGTCAATCAGATTGGTGATTAGGTGGGCCCCACTAGCCCAACTAGTTTACAAGCCCAAAGGTTTTTTATTATGATGATATATTCGGCTTAATTAGTTGGGTCTCAAGTCTTTCCCTATCTATTTACAAGCTCAATCAGCAAGCAATAAGCTCGATAAACAATAGCCACCTATAATAACTTTTTCTTACCATGCTAGTAGTATTCATGTAAAAGAATATGAACCACATCCCTAGGTTTTTATCAGATTGTTATACGACCAATTGTACTTGAAGGGGTGTCTTCGGTCCATTCTTCATTCGTAGTTGTCACACTGTTCACACGTAGGGTACGGCTCAATGAGATAGATGCATATGCATTATTGAGATCCATGTACCAGTGACCATGGTTTGGAGGCCCCCAAAAAACGATTTTTAGGTCTCATGAGGCATTGTATTCAAGCCCAATTCTATCTCGCGAACCTGAAAGTAACAGCCCAGGCCCAGGCATTAGACAAAAAGCTTTTAGGCAGTTAAGCAGCTCTCAGGAAAGAAGTATGGGCCAAAGGCCCAGTTCTTGGACCAAAAGTTACACTCCATATCCAGCCCAAGTTGCGGCAGACAAGAGCTGGCCTAGTTCCTGCATACTTGTTGGTAGATAATTCTCAGGTTGTTCATACTCGGTACAATCTTTTGGCATATGAAATAGGTAGGAAAAGTTTAGCAGATGCCATCTTCTGTGGAGCTAGCCTCACCTACAGTGACTGCCTTTTCTTTTGCCTTGTGTTTTTTATAAGATTTCAGCTGAAATTCCTAACACAACCAGGGTCCAAAGTTGGAACCTGGCTCTGATAGAGTAGCTGTTTTGTGCCCCACTTTTTTTATTCTGTTACTTGTTTCTTCATTTACATTACTCACAAGATTTACTTGACAATTGCTTTCTTACTTTACCTCACCCAAAATATCTAAGACCTGAGGGCTGAGCCTATGGTTATGGTAAGATTGAATTTGCTACTAGGTACGTCGGCACATTTAGGTATTGGGCCTTATTTCATGCTTAGATGTAATCATGGACCTAAGATATTGACCTGTTCCAGCCCGTTTAAAGTTTTTTGTCCCTTCTGAGCCCTCCCAGTGGTGGGCTTTAACGATACCTAGACTCATGAGTAGCCCATTAAGATGTTGGGTCTGACACAGCTGATCCAGCCCATGAAATTTAGGCTTGTGCTGGGCCCAGGATGACCTGGCCAATTGGTTATCTTCTAGCCCGTTTGAAAAAATTGTGTCCCTTTGAAGCCCGGCCAGTGGTCGGCTTTAGGCATACCTAGGCTCAAACCAGCCCATATAGGTAGTGTGTTTGCCCATGGCATGACCTGGATCCAGCCCATGGAGTTCAAGATTTGAGCTGAGCTCATGGTGACCTGTCAATTAACGAGCTTAATCTTATCCCCCAAGCCCACCCTTCTCCATTTTTTCTCTTTTTGAAAAACTATCTTTATCTTTAATCTTTTAGCTAAAAGAAAGCTTCTAGCTGAGGATTTGTGACCCAAAAGCATCACCACAAATATGATTCCAAAGAATAGAGACTCCATCTGCTGTAGAATCTGAACTCCAGTCTCTTCTTCAAGGGTAATTTTGGCGGATACACATCAGATCCATACTCTAATCATGGAGGGAGACTTGTTTACCATATTGGACGGACAGATCACAGTTTATGTCAGGGAGGTTTAACCTTCTACCCGTAAAATTAAAGCTTAATGAACTTGCGGGCTCAAAATACCATATTAAATTTTCTCCGCAAACCAATCTTACCAAAACCAGGGTTCTCTAGGCTCAAAATAATATTACAGGACCATAAATCCTGGAAAACAAAACTCTGCAGAAGATCGTCCTATCAAGTTGCCCATCTGCTGGCACATCTTACCATTCTTGCACTTACTATTTTTCTTTATCAGTTACCTTTTCATATTGATGCAGTGTGCAGGACAGACATTACACAGTCTCAGGATAACTTGGGAGCAGCTGCTGGTACATCAAAGGGGTACACTCATTACAGGATGCAACTACTGGTAGGGTGATTAGCACAGAAGAAGGAAATCAATCAGATGATGCAAGAGAAGTGGGAACGGTTCAACAAAACAACAGCCTCCTGTAGTTCAGTTCATAACATATATGGACTTTATTAGCTGTAGTTATACAGTCAGTCTTTTATTTTTGGTGTGGTTAAACAACTATGTTCAATAGTTCATCTCAGTAGCTTGATCTCTGTATGTAATGTCCTTAGCTTGTGAACTTCAACTCTCCTTTTCATGCTTATACATTCTCTCTCTTTCAAGCAATCTAGTGACTCTATGGTCCTTGCTGTGACTTAAGTGTTGACTCTCTGTGAGATCATCGTCACATTGGGAAATTTTCAGTAATGAACCATTATTACAATATTCAGGTATGACTCTGATCAATCATCATAATCTCAAGGGCGTGATCGTGGAATATCACGTTTAAATTTTAATGGGGATTTGACATTTCAATGCCCCTTAAACACTCAATTTCCAATTCCATGACTAAAAGTCTCTATACGACTTTGGTATACTTTTTTTTTACTTTTTTGTCCCGAATCTCATGATATCAGGGGATCCATGTAGTTTTTCAACTTTTAACATTTGGAACCCTTGATATCATTTGGATCTTGATCCAAAGTGGGTGGTTGGCGGTCCTGACCCATTTACAGTAGTAGTTTTTGAGTCTTTTTTCTTTTTCAATTTATGAACTGAACTCTCTTGGGCCTGGTGTCATGACATTAATAGGTCCCATAATAACCACTTTTTTAGATGCCCCCAAATGTACAATGTATTAGGGAGGGGCTATTTTCCCTTAGAATGGGCAAGTTATGTGACCATTTTGGGGTCATCTCAGGCCTTTTCCCAATCGTATTTTGGGCTTCGAACATTAAAACCCTGTATATGATTAGATATCAACCACATAATTTGGGCTTGCAGAATTTATTGTTTTGGGCCTGGATCTGTCTTGGAAATGAGACTGTGTCCATGTGTACAATGTTCAGGGTCCCCAAAATATCTCAACCATGCATGTAATTGAATTTTATAAAGCCCAGACTTTGACTTTCTGTGCGTGTTCATTTTGCCATTTGGGGTGTTATAAAATATGTTAATTGGAGGTTTACAGAGCCACCATGCACTACACATGGGTTTAGCTTTGCGCATATGCCGCATATCGCACCTTCTACTATGTCACGGGCTCTTGTAGAAAAGATGCAACAAAATGAAAAGCATGAGGATCTGATTATTGATAAAGAAGATTGGATGAATTATAGAACCCTGATGTTTTGTTGGCAAAACATTCTAGAAATAAAACCCTAGAAGCTCCAAAATGCACATGCACGGTCTACGAATCCAAAAAATTTAATCAAACGAATCCCACTGCAATGAGCTACTATATCTAAACCTTGGCCATTCAATGCCTTACAATGAAGATGGGCTCACTCACATTGCTAGTTTCTCATTTAGATCCTTAAATTTAGAGACAATCAACATGTTAGATTCTCCAGTACACCCTACCATGGGACTAGCCAAACTCAGTTGGCTTAGGATCATGGTTTACTCCTGGAGGTTGTAAGTTTGAAACTGCACTACCACATTGGGGCTACAGGGGAGTTTACCTGGCTTCCCTTTTGGCTCGAAGGAATTAGTCCAACCCTTCCTATAGCAAAAAAAAAAAAAAGTACTCTGCACATTGATTATCAGGTCCAGCCAGGCTTGAAAGCTAGGCCTTTATGGTATTTTGAGTGACCAAACCAGGCCCAAAAAGGGATCATAAGACTTTATCTTATTTATCCCCTTTCAGAAGTGGCCCACTTTCCCTTCGGCCTTGAAATTTCATTTTTTGAGAAAGATCAAAATCTCTATAACCATAAAAAAAAGGTGACAGAGAAATGTTGAGAAAACCAAATAAACTTGAAGGCAAGAAAAAAGAAAGAAAAAGAGACTAATCTTATCATAAGGAAACCATATTATATTTGTGCTTAATTGTATTTGACTCTATCTTTCAAAAAAAAATTTATTTGACCTTTTGTTATTCCTATTTTTATGAGCAAGTTTTTAAACATTAGTTAATCAATCTGAATTACATCAATATGTATTGTATTACAACATTTTGTCAAATGCTGATTAATAACTATGAATAGGGATCCAAACGGGTTGTATCTAGGGTAAAACCATGGCAGACTTGGACTAGGATTTGTCTTTATAGATTCGGATTCAAATCCAACATACACCTAATGTGTTGTCTTCAAGTTTGAAATGAACTTTATAAAAAAAATAAATTGGATCAAGCTCCCAATCTAAACCAAAATAAGATATAAAGTACATTAGTATAATTTGATAATATGAATGTAATTGAAAGCTATGTGGCCATAATTGTCTTGAATCTGATTCTTCCAATTGGAACATAGAAGGACCTGTTTTGGATTCAAATTTCTAGATACCATACATGAATCTAGATCTCAGATTCGAATTTCTCCTGAATTCAAAGATGTTATGCACTCGCTTTATTCAAAGCGAAAGACTTTAGATACTCAAATAATTAGGTATTTATTTGCAACCCTAACTATGATGTGCCATTGTTTGGGCAGCAACCAGCTGACTGAGTAAATGGTACTGCTTGTTTGGCTACATGAATGGATAAGGACTAAGGTGGACTAGGCTTGAGCCTGGAATTAGCAGGCCATGTGTGGCCCGGCCCACCAACACCCCTTAAACTGAAAAGCAAGCCATTATTTGTGGATATTATTGTCATTATAATGCTATAAAAATCCCCATGTCCTGAGGATCCTATTGCAGCAACAGAAGCTCTCAAGTACCCAAAGGTCAGTTTTTTTTTTCACCCCGGGAAAAGTTAGGTTGCTATTTGCGTGTGCGAAGAAAATGAGAAGGTTAGGAAAGAAAGTCTGGAGGTATAGAAAGAACCCACTGATTTGATTTTGGGGCAGAGTAAAGGGAATCATATTTAACCCCAAGGGGTAGCTTAGTTGGCCTAGGACCACGGTTTGCTTCCGGAGGTTGTGGGTTCGAAACTCCGCTACCACACTAGGGCTACAGGGGATTTACCCGGCTTCCCTCTGGGCCCGGAGGGATTAGTCCGGCGCAAAGGGTTGGGAACCCTCCGATAGCAAAAAAAAAAAAAAAGGGAATCATATTTTAGAAAGAAAATAGGAAAGGGGGTTGCTGAAAGTTTTTTTTGGCTCATGGAATTTCAATCTTGTTGTATGGTTTTAAAAGACCTCGTGTGGAGATAAAGCTGGGTCATACATATATACCCAGGATCATTACTGGGATGTGTCCAATATGGGACTTATATACCACTACTTAGCCAGCGCCCTTATAAGGGGGCACTGGCGTGACACCTTAACCAGGAACAATCTTTATTACATTTTGTTGCTTTTTCATGAGTTTATTTTAAACATAACAATACTCTGATACCTTTGATACAACTTATTTCTTATATGAACAGTAATTGGTCATTTTCCTTTTATTGTTTTTCCTACTACTTCCTCCAATTCTACTTTTCTGTTGACCAATTATATTGTATCTACCTTTCTTTGGTTTTACATATGGCGCTTGTTGAATCTTGACATGTGCTCGTTTTAAGTCTGGAGAAAAGAGGAGGGTTGTGTTTTGTCGTACCAAATTTTCAGTGTACTTAAAAAAGCTATATGCGAACCCTAGTTGGAGAGGTTACAATCTCTAAAAATGACGATAATACGAACTATTAATTATATATGATTTAACCATTATATAAGGCAATTTAAATCATCATCATCATCACATCATCAACATAAACACATACCTTTAATCTGCGGCAACATTTATATGAGATATGCATTTGTGGGCCCACATCGGGCTTGAGCTAGGGATGAGCATTTCTCCCCTCCCGTATATGACGATGGAGGCTCGGATCATCATCAACAACCTATAAGTTTTCATCATCCAAAATGAGTGCACAGCCAATCCAATAGTCCAGTCCATTTAGATGGGTGCCAAACCTCGGGACTCATGAGACAATTTTTGTATTTTATGGTCCATTCCGAGATATAATAAAGTGAGCGCCGACTCTCATAACAACATGAGCCCCCGTGCTCCATTGAGGAGCTCGTATCTGTTGCTATTAATAATGATGATGAATTTTTATGTATTTATTAATTATACATCGAAATATTCTTAGGGGTCATTTGTTTATACTCATTTATATATATAAATGATTCACATTATTACACATTGGAACGTGAAATCTGTATGTGAAAATATTGTCTAAATTAGCCAATTTTTTCCCACCTCAATAAAAAGAATCACAGCACCACTTTTAGGCATGATGCTCATGCAACCAAACCCCATCTAAAAGGGTGGCCGTTTCTGGAATCGGGTCTTCAGTCGGTTCCAAAACCCACCGTCCCCAGTTTCATCGCTTTTTTATTTCTCTCCCACCCCCGCTCTCTCTCTCTCTCTCAGCGAAAGACATCGGCGGCTCCAGCCAGGTATGGCGCCTCTCTCTCTCTCTCTCTCTATAGCACCCCACACAACTTGATTGTCTTTTGTTCTCTGTAAATGTTATATCTATTTTGTGAAGAGTGATTAATCTATAACTATAGTCTCTACAGTGTGGATTTTTTAGGGTAAAGTGATCCACTCCATTCACACAATACAGTTGGATTGGAGTAAGGCTAATTGAAGTCTGCCCTTTCATTCATTCACACTATTTTGATTTTTAATTTGCTTTTAGCCAGCAAATTTTTTTTTTTTTTAATCTTTGATTTGTTACTTGGGATGTTTCAAGACTTGTAAGTTTTTTTAAGTGTTTTTCAATTAAAGAGAACCCACACCCACCTGAGGTGCCCATATCTATACATTTGTGGACCAGTTCTTATTTGGCCATTGGCAAGTAGGTAGTAAAGGAGGAGATAAGGGTTGAGGAAGAAGATTCAGGTAATGGAGAGTAAAAGTTGGCCCCACATGTTGGGAAATGCCAATGTCCACCTCAAAACACCCACTGCGCACTTTTTGAGGATGGGAACTAAATAATTTCTTGTCATTTTAACTCTTTTAATACTCACTAAAAAAATGTTTTCTTTTTATCTATATAATGTCTTATTCAGGGATTGGGTTTGTTTGTTTTTATGGACTTTGAAATGCATTAAGATTCATGGAATGGACTTGTTAGTTTCTATGGAATTGAAATGTATTGTCCAATTCATGGAATGGGCTTGTTTGTTTGTGTGGAAGTGACATATACTGAATTCATGGAATGGGTTTGTTTGTTTATTTGTCCATTGAATTAAGTTGAATTCATGGAAATGAGCTTGTTTGTTTGCATGAAATTACAAACATAGGAATTCATTGATGGAGAATGGACCCTTTTGTTTGATTGGAATTAAGATACATGGGAATTCATAGTATGGCTTGGAAGGGTCTCTATTTTCAGCACTATAAAGCTCATGATTGAGGGCTCTTCTTTGGTTGTTCTGTTATGCTTTGAAGTCAGGCTTTGGTCTGTTCATTCTATATTTTTATTCTAATGAGCCTGTTTGTTAACGTGGAGCATATGTTGATGAAAAAAATCCATATATATATATATAATTTACAAAAATGAGTTTCATATATTTACACATTTAGTTGAAACAAACGTGGTAAAATGAATCACATGCGTAAAGCTTACATTTATGTATCTCATTCGCAGAAGGCAAGCGACCCCTAAGGAATTTTGTAAATCTGTGGAGGTCCACTTTCGTAATAGTTTGGGTGTTGGTTTCGCCAACGAAACAAGGAATTAGTCGAGACATTTTGTATTGGTATCCTTTAATTTTTTTTTTCTCCTTTCGCTTTTGATTTTGTTGCTTTCTTGTTTTTAAAAATATCGTTCTCTTATCCCTTTTTTTTCTTTAACTTTTTCAAATTTGATGTTACCAGATGGCTAGATGGGATGAGATTCTATCACTCCCGGTGCAGAGCCCACCAAGCTTGGAATTCTCTTCTGCTGACCTTACATGGTCAAGGGTGGAAGGCTGGCGCGACACAATTGATAGAGTGGCTCTCATCCCTTTTGACAGAGTGGATGACTTTGTGAGGGGTGAATCCTTGAACAAGGACTGCCCCACTAGATTTCACGTCGAAGCACGGAGAAGAAGGCCTCCACAGATGGCCTACAAGCCCAAGGTGGACGGCATTCTTGAATACATACTGTAAGTGGTGGACATTTCTTTTTGCAGTCCCTTGCAGTAGTTATCATTTATTAAAGAACCATGTATAAGATATGTTGGCAGAATCTGAATTCTTCATCCATCATAGACAACATTCATTCATTAGAGCCAGACCATCAAAAAAGCATGGGCTCACTTTGGTTGGGACTTATGTAAAAAAAAAAAGAAAATCCATCTGATGCTAACCGTTTGAGCACTGATTTTGTTAACTGATGAAAGAGAACAAAATAAATAAATAAACAATCTGACAAATAGCATTTGATTGCTGACTTGATCCAGTGACCGGTTTTTGCATCATCCATCTGATGGATGCTGTTCAGATGGTTAGTGAAAACGAACAGTATGTTTTCTGGGCTATCTCCAATTTACAATTGGGCCCCAAAATTTTACTCTCAGGATTGATTAGCATGTATTGAGCACCAACAGTGAATTTGCATGGATATGGCTGCGGGCCACCAGAGTAAGCATTTTGTAAGAGTGCATTTTTGGAAAGGTAAGAACTAAGAACACTGACTCACTGGGAGTCTGTTTGGACAAGAAGAGAAGTAAAGGTGGAGAAAATGGAAGTGGATAAAACTGTTCACTATTCAAATTTCTACTGTGGCCAGTTTTTCCCACTTGTCTTGTCCACCTATCTTCTCTACATCCAAATGCCCTCTAAGTATTGATTGGAGCTCAGACTGCACAGCCAGTGCTTAGAGAGCAGCTTGCCTGAAATAAGAACTCAAGCCTCTTTTTTTTATGTATTATTGTTATTTTTTAAATTTAATCAGTCTCTTTTTTTTCTTCTCAACTTTAGAAAATATAGTTAGTTCAGAGAAGAATGAAACCATGTAGGTGGGCCTCACTTAAGAAAGGCATTAAGCCTTGAAAAAAAAAAAGATATAAAAAAGGCCCCTGCATTTTTTTATTGCCAACTATTATTTAATTCATTATTAAAAGCCTACTAAAAAACACCAATCAAGGAAAGAAAATGTTTTTTTTTTTGAAATAGACAGAAACAAGAAAAGGAACCTGCATTCATGTCTTTCCATCATGCGCCATAGATGACTGTCCTGTTTGTATTGGCTCCACTCCCATCATTTATCAGTTTGGTGGTATGTTCAGGTACTGGTGTTCATTTGGCCCAGATGATCACAGGAAGGGTGGAGTTGTTCGGCCTAGCCGGGTCTACAATTATAAGAAGAAAACACCTGCTGGGCGGCCAAATACAAAGCGTGGATGTGTTTGCCATTTCATTGTGAAGCGTTTAATAGCTGAGCCAACAGTGGCACTAATCATATATAATCAGGAGAAGCACGTCGACAAGAAAGGGTTACCCTGCCACGGTCCTTTGGATAAGAAGGCTGCTGGAACTCGTGCCATGTTTGCACCTTACATCTCAGATGAGCTTCGTCTCCGGGTCTTATCGTTACTCTATGTAGGAGTCCCTGTAGAAACCATAATGCAGAGGCATAATGAATCAGTGGAGAAGCAAGGAGGACCATGTAACCGGGATGACCTTCTTACACACAGGTACGTCCGCCGGTTGGAGAGGAGTATAAGGCGTTCCACCTTCGAATTGGATCCAGATGATGCAATTAGCATCAGCATGTGGGTTGAGAGTCACCAAAGCCACATTTTCTATTATGAGGACTTCTCTGATTCAGAACCATTTGTCTTGGGCATTCAGACGGAGTGGCAGTTGCAACAAATGATTCGTTTCGGCAACCGCAGCCTTATGGTTTCTGATTCGAGGTTTGGGACAAACAAATTGAAGGTTTGTTCATTTTAATATTGCTGCTAGTTCTCATTCTTTCAATTGATGAAGGTTGTAGGTCATTTGAATCTAAAGCTGCTAATTTGTGCCATGATGTGTAGTTTCCTGTTCATAGTCTCCTTGTCTTCAACTCGAACAACAAAGCAATCCCTATTGCCTGGATTATTACACCACGGTTTGCAACTGCTGATGCTTACAAATGGATTACGGCTCTCTATAACAGAGTCCATTCAAAAGATCCTACATGGAAATTGGCTGGTTTCATAGTAGATGATCCCTCAACAGATATCCTTACCATCAGGTCTATCTTCAGACCCTTCTCATGGTTCTTTGTTAGTCATTGTGATTACTAGTTTGGAAAGTCTAATTGTTTTTGCGTTACTCAGGGAGGTGTTTCAGTGCTCTATATCAATCTGCTTTTGGCGTGTGCGCCATGCCTGGCATAAAAATCTAGTTGCAAAGTGTTCTGAAACTGAAACATGTGCTGATATAATGAGACGGCTAGGGCAGGCAATAAATGGCATCTGCAAGGAGAATGCTGATCTGAACTCATTTGAGGATTTCATGGAAGACTTCATCGACTGCACCGATTTCTTGGATTACTTCAAGGCGATATGGTTCCCAAGGATGGGTCAGCCACTTTCTTATAAATCTTGATAGATGGTATTTAGGGGACATATTTTTATCCCATGTTACTCAGGTGCAGGTCAGATATGGGTACATGTGCGAGCATTGGGCTACCCATTTTCAAGATATATGTACACAGCCATATATTTAATATTGTAGTTTTTTATTATTATTAAAAGATTTACTAAATAATCTTATATTATGATTGGTAAGTGTTTTATAATTAAAATACCCATGAGTCTGGATTCTGTGATGCTGGAATTAGAGAATTCTCTGAGGCCATCATTAAAAATACGTTAAGTGGGGTCCACCTTTGAAATCTGAACAGATGAAGATCAAAGTCTCACCTTGTTATATCATTACTAAAAATTTTCACCAATCAAAGTTTTGTGCACCATCAGATTCATCATGTCTAGAATGATTGGTTGGACTCCTTTTGTTTTATTATTTTAATCACATTTTTAGATGTGTCAATCTGATGTGGACATAACTCTGATTGGAGAGTTTTGGAAAATGATGGCACCGAGAGTTGAGAAGTTTGTAGTTAAAAGGTTGAACCTAGGGATGTTGCGACAGCCTCAAAGAATTCTGAGTCAAGGCCTCAAACAATCCCAACTTCATAGTCATCGCCATGTCATGTCCATCCAACACATGTAATGAGGGCATTTAATTTTGAAGTGCCAAAGCATCATACTAACTTTCCATCTCTCTCATCTTTTCCTCAGGTATATGGACCAAGACCTTGAAGACTCTTCCACTGGCAAGCCAAGAAACCTGTTCGGCTATAGAAAGTTATCATCACCAATTTAAGTTACGGTTGTTAAATGAAAAGGACACTGGTGTTTTCCAGCGTGTGGATTGGTTGGTTGATAAGTTGGGTACCAAAGTGCATTCCTACTACTGGCTCGATGAGTACACAGGGAAGGATGATTTTGCTCGATATCGGAAAGATGAGTGGAAGAGTGGTTTAACATCTTGGAGCCTTGCAGTGCAGATTCCAGATTCTGATGTGGTGTTGGAAAGTAGATGTGCAAAAGTAACTAGCCAGCACAACCGAGAAAAGGCACATACTGTACGGAACCCTGGTTCTGAATTTGCATTATGCGAATGCAGTTGGTCGAGGTTGGGCAACCTATGTAAGCATGTTATCAAGGCCAGTCAATTCTATCGTAGAAGGGGGTTGGCAGTATCATCCATAAATCTTTTTGAGTACAATCAGATTTTAATAAATATGCTTCACTGTGCACCACATGATTCTTTGATTCGTGATCATGCTGTTACCTTGGCTGTTTGTGCGCAAAGGCAGTTGAGCATGATTTTTGATCCAGAAGACAGAACTTGCCAGAGCATCCCAATTGAGCAACCAATAATTAATGGGGGAGTGTCTGCCAATGAGACATCTGAGAATATAGATAAAGATTTAATGGATGGGAGCCTATGTGTGAATGGGAATTTATCTTCAAACAGTAATGGCTCTGGAATTCCAGACACAGTTCAGGTTGATGATATGGAAGTTGCAGGTGATTGTAACAATGTGAATGATGCCCTCGGAAATATTGCAGATGATGTGGGTAATCCCGAGGCAACTGAAGCTGAAGCTAATAATGGCGTTTGTTGTGTTGTGTCAGAGGAAACTGCTTCTGGGAAAGTGATGGATATTGATCCTGAGTTCGCATCTGGGTTTGCTCCTGGTAATGCATCAGAGGAAACTGCTGCTGGCAAACTGATGGATATTGATCCACAGTCCACATCCAGTTCTAGTCTCATTGAGCAACAATCAGTGAATGACGTCCCAGAGAATGGAAAGAGGCATTCAATAAAAGAGAGCAACTGGATGAGTGTGTCTCCAAATGGTAAAATAATCAGTAATGAGGCTGGGGACCATATTTCAGATGTGGCTCATGGTGATGGTGACAAGGCAATTGAGCTTAGAGGGAATGAGAATGGCCTTTGTAGTGATATTGCTGAAGCTGTTACTGGTAGTGAAATGATTGTTGACCTGCAATCTGTGAGGGCTTCTCCATCTAGTACAGAAACTGTTGAACAACAAAAAATTGTTGATCTTGTTGCAAATCATAGTGTCATTTCTGGTTCTATTACGGCAGAGACAATTATCCGCAATAACGATGTTGATCCTTGTACAATCCAAACCTCTCCAACTGGGTTGGAGCCTGTTGAACAACAAAGAATAGTTGACATTGATGCAACTGATGATGGTGTTTGTGGCAGGGTGGCAAAGGAAGGTGTTGCTGGAGATGCAATGGATGTCGATCTACAGCCCATCGGGCCTTATCCATCAATGTCAGTGTCTGCTGAGAAACAGTCAGCCAGCAACCATGTAACAAGTGAGGATGCTGGTGGCGGTGGTGCTGGGGAGCACACTGTTACTAGCTACAAGGCAGACATTGAGTCTGTTCAGCAAACAGTTGTCAGTCTTGTAGAAAACAGTGATGCTGTTTGTGGTGATGTTGCAAAGGAGATTGTTACTCACAACTCAGCCAATGGTGATGCACAGGCCGTTTAAAATTTCCTCAGCCACAGTGGTTTTCGTGCTGCAACAGAGTTGATGATGTTTTGCCTACTGACGACATCTCATGAAATGGGGATCTCTATTCAAGAAACGCAACCGAACCTTTGACTCAGGAGTTCATTGTTTTAATTATAGTACCTTTACAATTAGTGAAATAGTTCAAATTGATCTGGCAGCAGTAAGGTGATTGGTGTTGTTGCAAGCGACAATGTTGGTTCTGATGCCATTGCTGAGGACATGGTTACTAGTCTGATGCAATGGGCTGCAGATGCAGGTCTTATGTTTGCTATTTATGTCTTCATAGATAGGCGATTGGTTCCTAATGGCACTGCAGTTGAAGCTAGCAACTATCATATAAGCAACTGGCTACTGCCATGATATTCAGCATATGATGATTTAATCAGTAAAAGCTAGTTTAAGTCTACCGACTGCTGCAGCTTTCATTCAGAACTGCCACAAAACTGTCAAAGGAACCCTTTTTGACGCAAATTGAATGGTTCTATAGCAGCTTGCAACTGCTGATGGGTCTGTGATGGTGCTGAGTATTATGCAGAGGTCCGGCGGTGAGGTTCGGAATTCTGCCAAATTTGATAGTTGGACCTTACTTGCAAGCCTTATGTTGGATTGATTTGATTTTGAGGTTGATACCCATAGTTGATGCCAGTATAAATTGAACTCCCTTGTTTCCTGTGTCACAGCTGAATCCATTTAAGTTCCTATTAACTGATGAAAGTTGTCCAAAACCATCATTAAATTGAGAATTTGCAGATTCGGGATGTAGCTGATAGGTTCAGGCTTTAGTGCATATGTGTATTAATTTTTTTTTTTTTTCATCTTCAATCCCATTCTACAGTTTATATTAGAAAATGTTTCATTTTATTGTGTGTTGATTTGTGATTAATGTAATCACTTTCCCACCCTTTTAAGACTATTGTATGGAATTGCACTCCTTTTGTAGTTTTGAGTTTATGACAGAATGGAAATTCCTTTTGAAGAACTATTTCTAACTACTACGAATAACTTTGAAGACCTAGTGTTAAGAAAAAAACAAGTTTTTTCTTTGAGAAGGAAAACGAAAAATTTGAAGACCACAATCTAACTGGCAAATCATTTAAAGGACTTGTGAATAATTTGGGAAAGGCATGGGACTAATTTGCAAATCTGCTTTCATGTAAATACAAGCAGTCTCTGCCCTTGACCCCATTCATCCTCTGTGGTCATTTGCATTTAATCTTGGAAAGGCATGTAGAGTTCTGATGGTTCCCTATACCTTACATCATCTCTTTTGACAAGGCCTTGCCGATCCGGACGACTTGATTATTCAAAACTATAGAAAGCTTTTTGATGCATCAATAACTAAATGGAGCTCTCCATGGGCATGAGATGGAAACACCAACTACAAACAAATATATATATATTTATTGACAACGGAGGGTGTCTCAGTCCGTTGGGCCAAAATAATCCCTGCGGTTCGAGGGAAAGCCATGATAACGGAGGGTGTCCAAGTCCTTTGAGCCAGAATAATCTCTACGGGCCCGGGGGGAGCTAGGTAAATCCCATGTGGCCCCAGTATGATAGTATATAGTTTTTAACCCTCAACTTTCAGATGTAAATCGTAGTCCTAGGCTAGCTGAGCTACCCCTTAGGGTTTACAAACAAATATATATTGGTATCTAAGATGATCATGATCTGGTAGTTTCCTAAGACAAAAACATGCCCCATCCATCTCCACACCATATGCAGTGTGTCAATTAAACAGGTCGTAATCTAGAGATCTTACAATGGAAGTCGTAGAATATTTATAGAAAAAAGTGAAGCTATAGAGGTGATGATCCAAACTAGCTAAACGGCTAAATGGTATAGTCAGGGGATAAATGTCACCAATTCAACGATCTCTGAGATTATAACAAGCAAATGATGAGTTAAAAAGACGATAAAAAAAACACTCAATTGAGTGATGGCTAGGATTGTAAAGTCACATCTGACTTACCCAGCCATACGCACATATGGTAGAGATCCAAGAGGAGAGACAAGCCAACTCGCTCATGGCTGGGTGGTGTTGACACCCTAGTCTCACATATGCCCAGGCAACGATCCATGAGTCCTCAAGGAAAAGCACCACTCTCCATCCACCCAACATTAGCAAAACAAAAGGGGAGAGAGAAACCATATCAAGCTCTGAGACTAAGTATGCACAATGGCAGGAACCCTCATAATCACAGGACCTGACTCAGTGCCATAAGGCATTACCAGTCCATCCAGCCGATCAGTTTCAGGTCTTTTTTCTTTTTTTTTTTTGAAGTAAATGGCTTGATCAGTGTCTCGCATCTAACCGAGTCAACGTTGCTGGCTTTCATGTAGAAAGTATTGAAAATTTCAGAGCCCTCTTACAAGATGCAAGCTTGACAATTAAGAGACCACAGGCCTATTACTCAACACAGCTGCTAAAACAGGAGCAGATTATCAGCACAAATGTTACAAGAAAACATTTCAAGAAACAAAGATTCTAAATCAAAGCTGCCTTTTATTACCATTCTGTTAAACATGCACTTCAAACGGTTATTACTGCATTTAGAATTCAAGACCAGCCAATAATTAGTTCATACACTTGGATCAACAATCATGACAGTCCATGTAATATGCACAGATTCCAGCTGATTTTGTGTGCCACGTGATTTAAGCATTGCCATGTTGGTCCATTCCACATCATGCTTCTATGAGCTCATGAGCCGTTCCATGACCAACTTGACCATTGTAGCAGCATCAACAATCACAGCAACCTTAACTGTTGGTTTATTTGACCACTCGTTGGTACCAGGAAACCTGCTCAAGTAGAGATAACGATCATATACTCTTAGTTATTATTTTGTGCCCCGATCATCATCATCATCATCATTGAACTGAAGAGAACAACACTACACGTGTTATACAGAAAATGTTTACAATCTAAAATAGTCCAAAATCCTTCCATCCTCCTGAAAAAAAACTCTTTCAGATGAAGGGTCGGATACTCAGGTTGCCGAATAAAATTCTTGGGTGACCTATCCATTGTAAGTCCCACAGGACTAACAGTTTGGACACTCTTATACAAGTGCTGCGGACAGGATACAATCGCTAATACATAAAGCAGAAAACAGCTCTCTGTTTCAAACTAATTTCTTCTCTAAATATAACAAATGCCTGTTCTTCAATAATTTTTTAATGATTATTTTTTCTGGTTCACACTCATTTATCGACAAATATAATTCCTTATCATTTTATACCATTCTTCAACACCAAAATGCTTGGATCTACAGTGTGCCCCCCACCCCAAAAACACCCCACACCCAGAAAGAGAATTCTTCTTTCTTTAGTTTCTAAATAACAATAAATGTAATGTATATGATTTACGAGTTTTACATTGTTTTGATATGCATAGGTGAAAAACCTTTCACTGAAATGAGCATAGGCCAAACTTTTCCTTTCTTTTTTTCCCCTCTTTTTTATTTTTTATTATTTTTTGTGTGCTTGTGTGGGTGTGTGCTTTGTGGTCAGAAAATTTACTAAAAATGGAAATGCTGCATACATTATGTACATCACAAAGAATTATAAGATACAAGAGGTTTTTGTAGAGTATCGCATGCTTTGTTTCTACACATGAGACATGTACAAGTGATTCTAAAAATGTGGGAAAGAAAAAGGGGAAAAAAAAGAACATTGACCTAGGGAGGCTACATAGTGGAAAAGTCATGCTCCAAAAAGCTCAAGCATCTGAACTACCCTTTAATTTTAATCAACACAATCCAAATTGATAGTTAAGAAGGAAACAACTTAATGATTCACTGATCCACGTTCAGTGTAAAAATGGATGTTCAGGATCTTCAAACATGGGTTATTTAAGCAACATCGTCTATCAATAGTGTGGCCCATCAGATGAATGGATTTGACCGTGCCCCACATTTTCAAACTCAATCTTGAAAATACTGAAAATCTTAAAGGACCATACAACGGGTAATAGAAACCCACTATTATACCCTTCTACGCTAAAGGGGTCTAAGGCTAAGAGCCCCATTTGAGCAAATGAATGCAGTATGTTCCCTTAGCCAAAGACGCACCATTGTTCGCTTCCCAATCTATCCCCACTCAACAATCAGTTATGTTTAAGGTATTCCAATATTTAAATGAATGTTTGATGTTTGCCAATACAGAATCTTATCATAAACAAATGCCAGTCTCCAATGATCCAGATGATTGGTGCAAGCACGTGAAGATGCCGAGATAAACTTGAACTGTGAGGTTGTCATAAACATGCTGATTTTCAAACCTCTTCAAGGCCAAATACAGAACATTTATTTCCAGGCCTGGAATTCAAGTCTGAACCAGGCCACTGAAAATAGTATCAAGCCTAAAGCCAAAATATCTAAACCATTTCCAATTGAATTAAGGAGTATAAAATTATTCTACTAATTAGTCTTACTTTAACCACCTGATTTAAGGGCTAAAAACAAATAAATAATAAAAATAAAATAAAAATTCACTGGGCTTCAGAGTCTTGGATAGAAGCTTGGACCCACTCCAATAAGAAATGAACAGAAATCTGGAGGAAGCTGTCAAAGATTGAAAAAAAAAAAAAAATGAGCACACCACAGGTTTAACAGGTTTGTCTGGCCCATTCCCTTTCTCTAATGCAGGTCACCTTGCCGGTGGTAAACAAGACTGCATTTCTCCTACAAGCTAATGATTCCCAGATTCAAAATAGGAAATATATCTGTACCATATTGTACTCAATAGTTCATATTCTAGGTGTGAAGTCCATGTCCTTGCTATTTCTGTGTAAAGTACTTGTTGCATCGACACCATAGTTAGGAATTATATTCATAACCTAAAATCCTCTTCCACTTTAAATAATAGCCACATAGGTCCATGGGGGTTTCCTTCAAATACTTGGTTTCTTGCATTAGGGGCATACCCGCATATATGGTTATGGGGGCAGTCGCTCCCATCAGACTTGGGTCCACCTTTAAAACTCATATTAAAATCCCAAGTCCACCTCCAAAACCCACATGATAATTCTAGGTCCGCCCCCAAAACCCACATGAAAATCTTGGGTTTGCCCACAAAATCCAACTACCTATTTGGGTCTGCGACTCCACCCTCCTCAAATGAAATTCCAGGGCCCGCCCTGCTTTCGTCTCTCCCCAAAACATACTCTCCACTCCTTTGAAGCACCATATACCTTCACTCCATGCTCTTTCTTGTGAGAAGGCCTTCTAATCAACCGCGTGTTGATTATCTACATCCTAAGGGGAAGGAGACTGGATTTTTTTCTTTTTTTTAAGAACCAAGATGGACCTCGGAATTGTTGAAGATCTAATTCTTTTGATCATGCTCAGACTAAAACTTATGACGCAAGATATGAAAAAAAACCTTGTGGCCTCTGAAAATGACCAAAAAAAGGAAGAAAGAAGGAAAGAAGCGGGGTTAGCAAACCATCCAACCCTTGAAGTCACACAACAAATCGTACAATCAAGTGATTCCCAGGGCATTTGGCATATGAAGCAAATGATGGAAGGTCAAAAACCTATGTGGAAGGTTGTCATGATGGTAGGAAACTGAAACTGACACATTTTTAAGGTGGTCAAGAATGACCATTTACAGGCCATTATAGGACAATTATTTCCAACCTATCCAATCATTTAAAGAGGGAACAACATAGACTTTCTACAACAACTCATTGTTAAATAACGCAGAAACGAAACTTAAAAAACTGCTGGCCAGAGTAAAGGGAATGCCAATTCTCGACTGAATCACAATGACAAAAACCAGCACAAATGCTACATGCATTTATTTTCCGAACTCAGAGTGACTAGTTATATTTGTTATTCAATAGTTTGGAACCTACAGGTGAAAAAAAAATCAATTCTAATTAATATCAAATAGTGATTTTTTTCCTGCAAGCATTATAGAAATTCAAAACAAAGAGAATAATAACTGCACTGACCTTTTTCTTTTGTGATCAAATATTGTGATGCCCCTTGTAATGCCATTCGTCTGGACCCTTACTACACCCTCAGTGCAAGTGACCAAAGAAGGATTCACAGCAGCTAGAAGAACAGCTGGATCATGAAGGTAAACACCTGCAAACAATACAACATCTATCATCACACAAGAGAAAGAAGGACCCCTCACCTTCCCTCTCTCCAACTACTGACCTTGTGTGCCATAGGCATCACGATGATAGTCAAAGTAAACATCTAAGATCTTGCACAAGTATTGTGCGAATTTCCCTGGGGATTGAGCCATTTTATCACGATCAGCAGCTGCAATGAGTCCAAAAAAGCTACTTCATGAATGGGCCAAAGAAAAAAAGTAATTACATATAAAGACTACTTCTTATAGTACAGGTTGTGTGTAATATTCTCTAAAATACTTCAGTGTGCAACACAAATGCAGATAAAAACTTTAAATCAGAGAAAACTTTAATCAATTTTTATTTATTACACTGTAGGAGAACCAATGCTAAAGTCGGATAGATTAGATAAGGCTTTGATGATGATAATTTCACAAGCAAAGCTATCTTATATAGAGCCAATGTATTTCCATTCTTAAGGCATCATTTATGTCTTATGCATTCATGACTGAACGTTAGAAGAGGGATTATGAAGGAATCAAGGTTATGGTCCAGTAGGGAGAAACAGAGTTTAAGTCACAAGTTCCCTTTTCAGGCCCATAATCAGCACAGCAATCTGTTACAGAGTACAAATTTTTTTTTTTTATCAGGAACCTGCAATATGCTGCAGTAAAACCTTAAATTTATCACCAACTAAGACAGATTTGTCTGAGACAAACATAGTATAAAAGGAACCACATGTTACTGCACCAAGGATGCTGTTTTTAACATGTTACAGATATGGCACAAAGACCTTAAATGGAACAGTGAGAAAAGGACATGACGGATGCAGAGTTAGTGAAAACATGGCACAAATAGGACTGAATGGAAAAGAAGAAATCACAAATCCAAACCCAAATAGATGGAAAAGGCTATGACGATGACAATGACGACTATGTCTCTACTGTGGGAATTGTCCCAAATTATTATTGCACTAACACTACTCCTGAAAACACCACCACAACTATTATTAATATTAAGAAGTCAGACAAATAAAACTTAATGGAAAATGATAGGAAGTGAGCTCCTTTCCTACTTATATCAGGCCACTTACTAAAACCTAAAGTCTTTTCAACAAGTTAAGCCTGAGGAGCATGAAAGAGCTGCATAACAGAGAAACTGAATACATTTTTATTAAGCAACAAAATAAACAATTTGAAATTAGCAAAAAAAGGTGCTCGTTAAATTCATAGCATATGCACATTGACGATTCTTTAAGACGTAGAATCTGAGATTGTGAAGGGATACCTGAAAAAACAACTTGATGAGTAACATTTAGTCCCACAGCCAAAATGTCTGCTCCACTTGTGAAGACAATATCTGCAGCATCTGGATCTCCAAAAATCTGGGCTCCCAATCACAGATCAAGAATGAAAAATGATAAGCCATATGTAGAATTAAAAAGGACATAATGCATGGGAGTAGAAATACTCAAGACATCTCATAAAATGAGACAGGGTCAATACCAAAAGACTGTCACATGTCCAGAGCATGTTCACCCGCAAGGCTTGTCAATTTTCGACATGGGCGTATCACACGGATGACCACATTATAAAATGTATAAAAGATTGACAACAGGTGAAAAAGAACAAATGTGGAGTGAGGACTAAGTTCCAAGCTGGGCCAGTGGGGCATCTGGCTGCAGCTCGTGGGGCTGTAGAGTTCATTTATATGGGTGGTAGTACTGTGTAGCTTTTCTAGTTACTTTCTGGCCTACAGAGGCCAACCCCAAAAGAACCTGTCAGACCCTAAGCAGGCCTTTAAGGTCCTAACATGGGCCTGCTATGCTATGTGCCCAAAGTCCTCATAATTGAGCTGACAGTCCACAATAATGGACTATTTTGTAAATCCTCTGAGAAGTGTGTTATGGGCTGTTCTGGGCCCTTTCAAGAGTACCACTGAGCTGTTTTGACTCTCTCATATGCCTGGACCCCCACACAAATGAATGTGGACTCCATGTGTTCAAACAGATATTCAAATTCCTCCATATAGGCCAAATGCCTTACTGCTACTTGATCTTCAAAATCCCTATCATCTTCATCAATGGATGCAGGTCAATCCGCATCAAAGAAATCCAACACCCGTGGTGTTGTGAAACTGAAAATTGATCATTGAAAGTGTATATACAGTGCGTCGTCTTATGTTAGGTTTTTCTTTTTTTTTTTTTTAATTTCCTTCAGCTAATAGTACTCCAATCTCAGCTTCTATATAAATATATAATTACCTTTTCTTTTATTAGCAGTTATGATCTGTCATTTCTTCTGTATGACATAGCATTGCAATGCAATGAGGAACAATCAAATCTAGATAAAGACATTAAAATTCAAGGAATGAAAATTGTAAAGAGTGACAGCTCCAAAGATAAGCATACATTGGCCTCAGCTGCAGGATTAACATTCCCATTAACTGAAAAAGCACCACCAAGAATAACAATCTGTCCAATCTTTCCTGAAAATCCAGGATCAAGTTGAATGGCCTGTATGATTGAAGATATCCATCAGGAAATACTACAGAGTTATTGAAGATATCCATACAGAGGTACTATCTGTTCAAAGACCACAGCAAGAAGAGCTCACCAATGCAATATTTGTAAGTGGGCCTAGTGCAACCACTGTGACTTGTCCAGGAAATAGATTTGCTTGCTGAACGAGAAAATCAGCAGCTGACTGTTCAATTTGCTTCCCTTTTGGTGGAGGAAAGTTCTGGTTTCCAAGCCCATCCGTACCATGAACAAAATCGGCAATGCGCAGCTTTGTACCTTTCTATCACATTCCAACAAATAGATAAAAAAAAAAAAAAGTGTAATAAAATCCCCATTCATGAATTGATTACGCCATGTAAATGTATATAGATGCATGCATGATATGGACTTCAGCATTGATGTTAAGATTTCAAGAATAAATCCAAACAACAAGGAAGCAAAGAATGAGAAATGAGGGGGAAAAAAAGAAGGAAAAAAACAAATATAAATTATTAGGACAGCAGACTAAATCAAGCAAAACTTAATTTTTTTTTTAAATCATTTTTTGAACTAATCCCCTTATAGAAGAATATATCATAGGACATAAAAGAACATAAATCCCAGAATAGATAGGAAAAGGATTAGGCCGAATAGGACGTGGATAGAAGTAGCAAGGATAGATTTAAACAACCCCCTCACATGGAGGGTAAATATAGAAATAGCAAATAGTTAGCAATCTTCACATGGTGGGACTAGTAAACTCCACTCAACCCACAGGTCAAGTCTCCTAATCCTATATAAAACTTTTCTCTCCTATGTATATAATTGTATAATCAGTAACACTTCCACTTGATCACCCACAAAGAGCAAGAATAACACCACAGATAGTCTAGAATGATAGATTAAACTCCACCTAACCCCACAGACACGCGAATGAGTTCAATGAAACTAAGATGATGCCATTGACATATAATGCTCAAGCAATACATCCAACAATCTCAAAACTCTCACCTAACCCCACAGATGGAAAGGAAAATAACTCATACCGTTATAGTCACATGTGATCCCTCTGCAACTGGAATATCTGTCCTCCCTGCAATCTCCAACTAAAACAGAACCCAATAAGAAAGATTTAACTAACAATTCACTACAACTTCTCAAAGTAATACAAAAAAAAAAAAATTAAACCAACTGCATAATTTCAAATCCAACCAAAATTCAAGAGCACCCACCAAATGCAAAGCGTTCTTCGTCGCCAGAGTCGTGTACACGTTTCCAAAAATCGTAGTGAGCCCAATCACTTCCACTTCTGGCGACTGCAATGCCAAGAAGATCGCCATCGCATCATCTGCAATCATCAGCAACAGATCTCACTCACCAAAAAAAAAACCCGATCGAATTCTAACAAATGAATAGACTATACGTAAGATTATAAACAAATCGACGAGTCAAATTCAATGATCCAATCAAGTTTCTACGAGTAAAAGGATTTCAAGAACATATATGTAGTGATTTAGGTGATATTTTAACAGATACTGCTCTGATTTTAGGGTTTTTGAAGTAGATGAGATCGTCGAGAATGGAATGAGATTGGAAAATCGAAGCAATGAAAGAGAAGAGCATGATTTTGACATGAGAATTTCGGATTTTGTTACCGATTCCAGGGTCGGTGTCGATTATGATCTTCTTCTTGGTTTCACCTTCCATGGTAGTGGTTGTAAGTAACAGGAGGAGAAAGATTAGAATGAGTGAGAGAAAGAAACGAACGTGGAATGGACTGAAATTTTTGCTGGTTTTGGAACGTGACGAGGAGAAGGGTGTCGTTTTCAAGCCGGCTTGAGTTTCGATGGTGGGGGACACTTAGGTATTGGTGGCCCCCCATCTTAATAATTTATTATTTGTATTTTATCCTAATTAGGTTCCAGCTCCCTCCCTTGTTTGGATTACCATATGAGCCCTGCTACACGGCCGACTGGGGGACCGATTCCCGGCCCAGCCCCCCACCCCAGTCGTGCCGTTTAGGTTTTGAGTAATGCTACTTGGACAAACTTTTTGGCCAGAATTTTGGCCAACCCATATGGTTTCCATTGAATATCACTATGATATTCAATGGAAACCATATGAGTTGGCCAAAATTCTGGCCAAAAAGTTTGTCCAAGTAGACTTTTTGTTAGGTTTTTTCTTACCATATTCTACCTAAGGAAAAACATGGAATCGACCATAAGATCTTTCGCCTTTTTAAGATGACACACTATTCCATTGGAACAACCACTTTTTGTAAAGAGAAATTGTAGTGCATTTAGGGTTAGAACTCGCAAGAGACATGCCACCTCTTACCAGTGAGGTAAGTTTTGCCCTACTTATTAGGTTGATGGTGATGATAATAAAAACATCTCAAATTCTCTCTTCCTGTCTTATCCAATCCCATCTTCTTGTGATAATGTTATCTGCCACTTTATGGGCCCACTTAAGCCTATCTTTGATTCGTGCAGCCCTTTTGATACTTTTAGTCATTTCATGGTATGACAGTAGAGCTTTTTTTTTTTTTGGCTAACGGAGGGTTCTCAATCATTTGGACTGGACTATTCCCTCTGGGCCCAGAGAGAAGCCGGGTAAAACCCCTATGGCCCATAAGTGGTAGAACAAGTGGACTCAACCTTCGAATGGTATGACTATAGAGCTAATTTTACCTTTATTGAGGATTTACTTATCATTATGTAAAGGTTAGGTGGGGCTTTTTTTTTTTTTTTTAGCTTTGACCCCGCTAAGGTTTGTAGAATTTGTAAATAGGCGCTTGAGATTTTAGTATTTGTAAATATGCTCCTGCTTTTTCTTTTTAATACCATTCATGCTACCAAAATCAATATTCATAACAAGAATGAGCATCCACTGTGAAATTTGTGTTGGATATTTATATAAATGACAGCTTTGCCCATACATCCATTAAACAAAAATGAGTGTACTTTTATTTGCAAAAACACCATTATTCTATCTAAGTACCAATGGTTTCTTTCAATAATAACCCTCTCATGCACACGACAACCCAGGTACAAGGGCCTGAGGAATTAAGCCCTACCCATATTTGAGAAAAGCTTACAAACCCCACACGTTCTAAAATTTTTTTAACATTTGCCCCTCCCTCCAATACTTTTTTATACCCCCTACACATGAAGTCTAATAATGTATTTTGAAACTTTCATCAATCTAATGGTGGGTCATGTATGGATTAAAAAATCATGACTAGATATAAGTATATGTGTTCTTGTCGTCATGATCAATGTGCGTTTAATGAAATGAGCCCCGTATTTATAAAAAGAATAAATCTATATACGGTTTATCTCTCCCACTGAGTAAATTGTTAATGTTATATGTTTTATAAAAAAATTGAGTGCAAGCTTTTGAAATTATATATATAAGGATAAAAGTGATGGATAAAAATGTCATTTCAATCTAAAAACATACGGTGGTCAGAAGACTATTAATTTTGGAGCCACATACGGTATTAAAATGAAAATGTAGAGGGCATATTTGTAAATACTAAAACTTTAAGGGTCTATTTACAAATCCTACAAACCTAAAGGGGTATATACAAAAAGTTCTTTTTATTTCTCCCATACCTACCCATCTGACCTGCATTAAAACGGGCTTCACAAGCTGGATTATATTAATAAGCAATATGCATTCTGCTCCCTTATTCCTTATTTTGTTCCTCTTTTGAGTATCATATTCTTAGAAGAATATTCGTTTAAAAGATTCCTCTCTTCGAACAAGTGTTTACAGTATGTTTAGGCTCTTGAGCCGCATGATAAATTCAGCACATTATCTTAACCCCTCCGTGATCACAGATCCCATTGGTTTTACATCGAATGTAATGGATTAAACGGTTGATTGAAATAAAATCAAATTAAGTATTTTTATCTGATTAAATTTGAGGGCCATAGATCAAGAAATTAGGGTGATAAGATTGACTTGAAATAATATATATATATATATGTACATACATCCTATGGGAAATGCTCATATGAGAAATATCTCTCACCTTATATGAGAGATAGGAGTGTGGGCCCTCACATTAAAGTTGTTGGCATTGGATAAGAATGTGAGGGCCCTCACTCAATCTCTCATATAAGGTGAGAGATATCTTTCATAAGAGTATCTCCCATATATATGGTAATATTCATGTGAGAACTAGTTCTCACATATTATATGACAACTTTTTGTGGGGCCCAATTGTGGGCCTCATTTGGGGATGGAAAGATTTATGTGAGACCATTTCAAGCATCAAGCTTGACCCCAAACTCATGCTCCTAACCCCTTCATCCGTGCCCCACAAGTTTAATGGCTTTATATTCAAAAAAAATATTCAACTCTCGATCTAACGGTTCAGTCCATTCGGATGTGTGCCAATTCTTGGGATCAGTGACTATCAGGGGGTTCCCTATTGGTTGCTAGGTTTGGACTAGTTGGGTCTCGCAAAAAAAAGTTCTCATAAAATAGGTGAGAATTAGTTCTCACTTGAATATTTCTTATATATATATATATATATATATGGGAGGGCTCTCCTCAACTGCAGTTGAGGAGAGCCTCAGCTGGACACGAGTGGAGAGCGCTGGATACACTGATGTTAAGTGCTTCAAGTGCCTCATGCGTGGAGCCCGCCCAAAGCCTTTCATTTCCCGCTCTCCATCTGAGGCCAGAATCAAAAATCAAGAACGATTTGGCCCTCTCTCTCTCCCTCTCTCTCCATTCCCCCATTTCCATCGCTGGCGCTCTCTCCTCTCTCTCTCTCCATTCTGCCAGGAACGATTGTCATCCTCGCGCAACTGGCACCCTCTCTCCCGCGACCAAAGACGATCGATCCCAATCGTCGTCTCTATCCTGCGATTGCAAAATACAATCGTCCTCGTCTCTCTCCCGCCAGGTTAGGCCCTCTCTCTCTGCTTTTCAATTTTCTCCCTCTGCAACCAGTAGAAATGGTATTTTGGGTTTTTTGTTTTTAATCTATTGTAAGCGATTGATCTGAAGTCTGACTTGGAGATGGGTTAAAGGGAGGGTTTGGATGGCTTCTGATTTCCAACAGGCCCCCATCCAAACCCATTTTCTCTCTTACAATCCGGCTAGGGCTTTTTTGGGTTCTGGTTTTTGTTAAAATTGTACTGAGAGATCGTTCTTTTGGTCTTTGGAAATGGGTTTTGAGGATTTTTTCTGGAGATGGTATATGTTGATGATGACGATGCTTGTTATGCTCATGGAACCATCTGGGTTGTTTCTCCTTTTCAGGATTTTTTTTGCCCCTTTCAGATTGGTTGTTTTTATGATACTGGTTGTTGGGTTTTTTTTTTTTTTTTTTTGAGATTTCATATTCTTCTGTTGATTTTGGGTTCTGGGTTTTGTTAAAATTGTACTGAAAGATCGTTATATTGGTCTTTGGAAATGGGTTTTGAGGAATTTTTCTGGAGATGTATATGTTGATGATGACGATGCTGCTTCTTGGGTGATTTGTAACGCCCCAATTCCGGATACCGATATACTCGTTCGAATACCCGAAATTGGCGCGCTACTTCCCGGAAAATCCGAGAACTTCCAAGATCGTAGGCCGCAGTGAGGTCCAATTTAAAACTTTTTGACCAGTATAGTAATAACATTTAAATTGCGGAAGCATAACGATTAAACAAAGCGGAAGCAATAGGTATCGATATATATTAAGTATGAGCAGAACTACAGTCTACTTAAAATGATTCAGTGTTAATCAAAGTTATACATTTGAGTTCTACCCAACTCACTACAAAATTGTTCTCTCAAAACCCAAAATAAAAGAGTCCCTCAAAACCCATATAGATCGTCTCCACCCTCCGGCTCGACATCCGTGTCGGCCGGGCCCCATGCGTACTCTCCAGCAACAGGTGCCTCCACTAGGGCTAGTGCATCGTCTGGGATCTCGGGATCAAGGCCTAAGCACCAATGAGTGTGTCAGATCTAAAAGATCTGGCAAGTTACAGCATACTACTAACATAGAACATATATATCAAAGGAAGTAAAGACGGGTAAATAATTTAAATGAGTAACAAGGAAAAGAACTAGGCAGTTGTGCATTTTAAATCATAAGGAATCAGTAAATATAAACATCAGCTAATCTACTACAAGGTGGCACATTCACACGAGCTGGAATACCGCGAGATATTATGCCGCGGCCCTCCCATACTGAACACAGTTGCGGCGGGGAAATCTCACCAGTGCTGGGAATTACTAATCCCGCAAATCACTCATCATCTCATCACTCAAGACCGGCACGGTATCACACCGTCCGTCTTAACCACACAACTCATCATGATAGCTCTACAACACTCAACTAGCTCCTACCGGGGATGATCAGTCCACAGGCTGAGCTTAAATCAACCGAGTGAATGTTCATGCCGACTCGAGAATAACTCTAAGGGTCTGTGTCTGTCTAGGCTTTGCCTTGCGTGAACAAGGTCCTATCCAAGTCTCTAAGATGTCTACACATCTCAATACAGTCTATGGATCTCATTCAAGGTCCAGGCCCACTCGTTGGATCCACACCAAGGCCCACCAGTACGTGGCCTGGTCTAAATCTGTCCAAACGAGGCAACAATCCATCTACTACTGATAAACAGCTTCATTTGAATCCATATAACTTAAAATCCCACAAGAAACTACCTCTTCCAGCTAAGGGTCCACATCTCCACACTTAGGCCCAATAAGGGCCCGCCTAGACACAGACACGGGTCAATGTTCTCTCAAATCACACTATCGGGTCGCCTCTAAGATATCCTAGGTTCGGGTCCTCCAATTATGTTTAATTAATAGTAAACAGCTACACTAAAGATCTAAGAATGACAGAATATAATAAAAGTGAAGTATAAACTTCAATGAAGGAATCAACAGGAAAATCCAACGGTCCAATCCTAGGTAATGGGCCACGTTAGGTTCAGGTCCATCTCCGGTAATTTGATCTCTAAACGAAGTCATTGATGCCATAAGATACTGTATTTGGTGCTTAGGAAAAGTACGGGCACCATTGACAACTTTTAGAGGTCAAATCATCTTAGATTAATAACCAAAAACCCTAATCGGTGGTCCCCACGAGTCAAGGTCGAGCCACGCCATTGACTCGTGCTTGGCACATTGATGGAAGTTCATTTGGATGGTTAATGGCCCCCACAATCGATCAATCATAAAATAAGTGCTAAACTCACATCTTAGTGTTCACAGTGTGGCAGGTCGACCTGGCAAGGGTCGGGTCGATCTGCTCCACTGGAATTAAAGTTGGGACTTGGTTTGGATTCTGGAATTTCCAGTGTACCCGATCGACCAGGTGGCCAGCCGGTCGATCTGGTACACAGGTGTACCTGAGTCAACAGACTCCAGGCCAAATCTCAACTTTTGCACTAAAGCCTGGATCTGATGGAAAAATCCAAGTCAAACACAAACTATTCGAATTGAGTTCGTAAAATACTCAGGGCTTAATCAAATTATAAAATCTAAAAGTGTAAATCTAAAGGGTCCAAACTAATTTAAATTAATTAAAGACTAAGGGGTCTTTATTTCCAATTTTTCTAAAATTAATAGGGTTCCATTATACCCATTAGAAACTAAATGTCTTATTTAATTAATAAAGCTAATGGGTTATGGAAATAGTGGGCCCCACTGGGCCCAGCTCCGATTTGGTCCAATAAAAATAAGGGGTCTATATTTCTAATCTAAGAAAATTAATGGTGCTAATAGAACATATTAAAAACTAAGGGATTATTTTTAATTAGTGAAAATTAATGGGTAATTGGATTAGTGGGCCCCACTGGGCCCCATCCTAGATCATCCTCATCATCAAGGTCACTAAGCATCCCCTGGTCCAATGTCCGGACCTGATCTGAAACCAGGGACCCACCTGGGCCCCTCAACCTCAGCGGACCATACTTTCCCATGGTCCTCTCTTCTCTCTAACTCCCATACTCCCTCGGACCACCATACCACCAACTCACTTATCTCTTAACAACTACCCCTCCACGTCAACTTTTTCTTTTCAATTTCTTCTTCACTCGTCAGGTCCTGAAAGGAAGCACAGAACCCATGTTCTGTTACAGACATAGCGCCCAGCTCCCAATCAGCCCTCGGATGGTGGCCCCCGCATGGATCAAGTTCGGATCAGGCTGCATCACGAGTGTCGCCCAGGGTCCCTCTACAAGATGCATGGCCCGGATTTCTGAAGGTGGCCACCTGGGCCCCACCATTGACAAAGAAAACAAAAGGAGTGATCCACGGTTTTTGGGTTAACAGGTTAGCATCCGACGCATAGACTAGGGCCCACCTCTGGTCAAATCCAGATCAGACCTCTACCCCATGGTCGCCCCACCAAATCAGTCCTGATGGACGGACTAGATCTGTGATCAGATCAGTTTGTGGGCCCCACAACCGCCTGATGCCCAACGGGGTTTCTCACAGTTCCATCTCCCTGAAACCTGTAACAGAGAGCCATGCCTGGATTCTTCTCCCCAATCCGTTTTCCATCCAATCCTCTAACTACAAGAATTTTAATCACCTCCCCTCAAATACAACATCATGGCCCATTGATCTACCAAATGGGGGGGGGTCTTCCATCAATGCCCAATTCCATTCAAAACACAAATACAGAGCTCAGGAAATTCGAAGACTGAATTCATCATGAATCATGTAATGAAACTACAGCAATCAAGAGAACAAATACACATTCTAAGCTAGAGTAAGTGCACTTGCCTTATGGTATTGAGAGAAGGTTGGTAGAGAGAAACAGAGCAATAGAAAAGAAATCCCAGAATTCCAGCTGAAATGCAGAGGAAGAAGAAGGTGACACAGCAGTAACAATAGCAGCAATAGCTACTCCTTGATGCAAGTTCCAGCAGACAAGGGAAATGAGAGGAAAGAAGAGGGAACCCAGTCCAGCAGTGAAGTGAAGAAGAAGAGGATGACACTGCAGCAGCTCCGAAAATAGGTTCCAGCAGTAGCAGCAGTAGCTTGGAGAATTCGCAGCAGAGTATCAGTATCTCAAGTGAAGAAATGAGAGGAATGAGATGAGGAAAATGGGGTATCAGCTCTCAAGAAGAACTTAGCACAACAGTAACTCCCAGCACAGTAATAGAGTGAGGGAAATGAGGGAGATGAAGAGAGGAAATGGGAAGATGAAGTGGTGGCTGCTCCCAGCTGAAATGAAGAAGAAGATGAACACAGCAATAGTAGCTTTGGAGGAAATGAAATGGGAAGGAAGAAGATGGTGAAGTGGCTGCAGCAGTAGTCTTCAAGATGAAATTCCAGCACAAAGTTAGTAACAGTGGCTCATCCGTAGGGAAGAATTGAGAGATGAAGGAGGAGAAGAGGGGAATGGGAAGGAAACAATTGGGCTGGAGGTTTTCTTGGGAAGGAGGCTGAGCTTAGGGATTAGGGTTCTTGCATTGGGATAAGAGCCATTATATAGGTTTAGGGAAGAGATTAATGACCAGATTAGCCTTAGGGTTTTCATGTGATTAGGGTTAGGGTTAGGGTAGATTAGGTCTTTTGGCTGGAAGCTTCTAGAAAGGAGCACTTTTAGCACTAAACCAACCCTAATTAATTAAGACCCTATTAAGGACCTAACTAGCACTAATAGCATAGGTTTAATCCAAAACCCTTTTCTAATTAAAAATAAACCCAACTAAGCTAGTCTAACAAAAAACTTAGGAGAATCTAACCAATCTCTCTAATCACCCCTAATTAGCACAAATAAATAGTAATTAACAATAATTAGCAAAGATTAGTAGTAATTAGCATATAATTAGTATAGATTAGTATAAATTAGAATTAATTAGTCTATAAAATAGCAATTAGAGGGCCCACCAAGGGTGGGACCTCACATGATTTGTGATAAAAAAAAAAGTGGGGAGTCCTCTGTTTTGTGATCGAAACTATTCCACAGTTTCTTGTTTTGGTGAAGGAAACATTCCACGGCTGAAATTTCTCCATGAATCAAAGATACTAAGTGTACCTACTTTAAAAAAATGAGATAATAAAATTGCAAAGCAATTGAAATTTGTTGGGAGAATCAGTACCTTAGCCAATCTCCAAGCTTCCAATACTCTCACAAGCTATTTCTTGTAAATGGAGAGGAAGGAGTGATGAGTTAATTCCTCAACCCTCCATTTCTTTCTACTCTTGTCCCTCCATGGAATTTAGAATCTGGTTCTTTCTTACAAGGATTGAGTGGGTCACTTTTTCTTTCTCTTCTTTTTACTTTTTCTTTGTGTTTGTGGAGGGAATTTGTAATCCTCTTTTTAGTTTGATGATGATGATGAGGGTGGCCACTTTTTTACTCCATGACCCAACAAATTTTTTTTTTGTTTCCGTTGAAAAAGCTTTTCAACTTGGTCCTCAACTTGAAGTGTTTCCAGCTTCTGTTAATAACAAAGGCATACTAGAGACAAACAGTTAGTTCAAATTGCATTGAGAATAGAAGAAATGAAAGACTCAATTGAAGAGTTGTGCCTAGGAGTAAGACGTCTGAATGAAAGCATAGAGATTCACATTAAGGGAAGTAGATGCAAACATGGCGGTGCATATTTTATTGCGATTCTTCTCCTCTTTGCAGCGTACATGTTGTAACATCCCGCCTCCTAATGGCCTATTAATTATAATTAATTGTGTGATTAGTTAGTAAGTGTGTTTAGAGTCTAGTTTAGAGTCTAAATAGTCGGGTTTAACGTCGAATCTCGTGTGCGAAGTTTCGCACGATTCGGAGCGCGTTTGGGTAGGATAAAGAGTCGTTTTGCTAATTGGGTAGGGTTTCAGGGAATTTATGAGATTATGAGTTTTTGTCAGTTGGGTGCATTGGGTAGATTTCGTTATTTCATGAACTTTAGTCTTCTGTCGCGTTTCGATTAGACGCGTCGAAAAGGCCCGAAATTCATCGATTGAACATATAGGCCGACCCGGAACTTGACCCAAGCCCAACCAAGCCTAAAGCCTGAAATCCATTTACTTACCCAAGCCCAAGCCCAAGATCCATTTACTTATAAGGTCATCAAACCCATCTTTACTTCCTCTTCTTTCATTTCATTCACTCATCCACTCAACTCAATACAACCACAAAACATAGTAGCCGACCTTCTCTTCTCCTCTCTTCCTTTCATTTTCTTCTTCTCCGTCGACGAGCACCGGAGCTCCGACAAAGGAAACAATTCCACTCATCATCCTCCTCAAGTCTCCAAGATCACAACCATACACTTTTCTAAGTGTTTCACTCACAACCCATTTAAAGGTAAGCTTTTAAAGCTTGGAAACCATCTCATCATCTTCCTTCTTAGTTAGAAATGGAGTAGATAGGCTCACCTTGACCTTTGGCATGCATTTGTAGGAGCAAGTTGGGTTTGGAGAAGTGTTTCACCTTTTTGGAGCTTCTTAGAGTGTTTTTCACCCAAGTTTTTCTTGATTTTGAGTCTAGCACATCACTAAGGCAAGTAAATAGATATATTAATGCTTGATATGTTTGTCTACCTTGATTTGTTTGATAAAATCATGTTTTAGATGTTTATGGCTCAATTGATACCTTAGAATGTTGAAAACATGATAAATTGGCTTATAGATTGAATGTAATGGATTTAGAGTTTGATGAATTGATTAGTTAGTTTTATAGATTGTAATTGAGGTATTTTTCTTCCTCCATATGTTGCTTATCAGGTCCAAGAAGAAAGAAATGGAAAGAGTCCCATTTCAGCCCAGAACAGGGCATGCACCCTGTTTCTGCAAGTCACCAGGTCGACCTGGCAACAGGCAGGTCGACCTGGCTGCTGTGGAGGGGGTCGACCTGGCCCATAGCAGGTCGACCGGCCCCACTGTGTACCAGGTCGACCGGCCAAGGGGCAGGTTGACCGGACCTTCTGCAGAATTCCTTCTGGGAAAGAATTTTCACCATTTTTAGATGGACTTTGATGGAACCTTTGATACCCCTTTTTGGACTTATTGTGAGGACGTCTTGAGCCAACGCTCGTCACTGTTGATCTGGTTGTATCGGAACCCAACCTAGTTCAATCCTGAATGGTATGGGACGACGGGATACTCTTTTTGAAATCTATGCACGAAGATTGTTCGTCCGAGTATCGTGAATCCTAATCCCTTCATTGACTGAATAGGTTGTACGATGCTTCAGGGTTGACATTATACTTAGGATTGGATTGTTTATCGTCTTCAATTCCGAATGGTACCTTCGGGTACTATCTTCTACATGTGATAGGCATGTTCTTTAGTTCTGTTTGCTTTGCTTTACTAGAGGATCACTTTGAGAACTTAGATGGTGGACTTAGGATCCCCTTTGATGTTTCGTTTGTTTCGATATTCGTTTGAAGTGTTGAGGCTAAGAAGCTTTGATTGTCAGGCTTAAAAAGGACTACTATTGATATTTGTTTTGAGATTTGATTTGATTTGAATAAAGTAGTTCTCTATCGATATTGAATCTTGTTCGCGCAAGAAACCTAGCCCTTCACCTTTGTCTTTAGGATTCTTTGTGTCAGGTACCACTCAACTGTTAACGTTCAACACAGTTGGGGCACCATCTGTGAGAGAACCCGATATTACCTCGAAGTGAGATAGAGCCAGAGCTCACGGAACCCGAGCTACTTGAGCTGAGAATTGTCCGTCCTTGCAGTGAGACAGTGCCAGAGCTCACGGAGCCTGAGTACTTGAGCTACGGGTTGTTTGGATATTGGATACTGGGTTTTATCCCAATTGATGATATATATTTAGCATATGTGGATCGCCTACTTTGATAGTTTGTTTATGATTTGAATGCAATGTATCTCTTTCTATCAGAGTGGTATGCATATCTTACAATCATGTTTATCGTTTACTCTCTTTAGTACTGCATATCTATGTGATTTATATATCTATCGTCTTGCCATCCGTTGTGTTGATGATGCTACTCTTGGTGCATAGGTACCGAGCTTTACTACCCCGAGGAGGAGGAGACGACGGAAGAAGTTCAAGCAGATCAGCCTGATGACTTCCTAGAGTATAGTACGGACGGCATTGTATAGCCGTGACGACCCTGTACACGAGAGCTTCACAATTATCCTCCTATCTTCATCTTTTGGTTTCTTTATACTTTTGTTTAGGCCTAGTTTTAGTTGGCCTTTTTACTTGTAATTAATATGTTGTTAACAGTCTTAAACTTTAACCATAATTATGTTACTCAGTATATTGCTCTTAAACGATACATCTTTAAGATACCTCTTGCATTATGAAGCTTCCGCTAATTGTTTATGTATTCGAGGAAATGTTAATACCTCACAGCGGTCTTCGATCCAGATGAGACACGATTAGGGCAAGTGGAATGTGAGTATCATTGGAAAAAGTTTTAAATTGGCCCCAATCTCACGCATAACCCCGGTTTCACTTTTGGGGGCGTGACACATGTGGTGTGGATGAAATGGGTGTGCCTATTTCTTTGAGTTGATGTAGGCATTGTTCTCTTGTGGGAGGCATAAGAGCATTTTGTTTTATTTTGCTTGTTGGGCTGGGATGTTTTGTATAAGAAAGAACAGAATTATATGGTTTGGATCATTTGGAATATGACTGATCAGTTTGATTTTGTCATTTGTACTTATCTCGTTTGTACTTAAGAAGTGCAGTTTTAAAGAAAAAAAATCAAATGTTGGCCTGATATGCTGTCTTTTTTTTTTATCCCAAATTGGATGCTTCTAGGTGTCTCTCTGCTAGATGGGTGAGTGGTACAGAGTCTGTGAGGCAACCTACATCTTGGGCAGCTGTGTGAGATAAGTAGCCCATGCCATTGGGTTGTCTCGCTAGCGTGTTCTTAACTTATTGATCAAACCTGGTATTCAGGAACATTGAGAAGAGTTGATGGGCTAGCTAGCCCAATTGGATGTTTATTTCTTCGCTGATTGGAAAATGGCAAACATTCCACAGTTGGTGACGTTTTGAATGGTTTGGTAAATGTTAAAAACCACCATGAACAAGTTTGGAGATGTAGCCTGTGTTATGTACCATTTAACCCAACATTCAAATAACAGAAATTCCGCACCTTCAGATCCATTCGATAAAAACTATATTACTATCAACGGGTAGCTAATATAAACTTGGCGAGAAACCTGACAATGATGGGTTGTGCCCCGGCATCCATAAGCCACTGTTTGGCCTTAGCAGAACCGAAACACATTTCTTGAATACAAACACATCATGAAGAATGCAAGGCAATTTTAACTTCACCATAGCGCAGCCAAACCTATCAATTCCTCAATATCCTTATATTAAGTTCCGTTATCCCTGAATGCACCTTGCATAAACAATGGCCCATTAACAACACAAGCACAATTTTGTGAATAGATTCTAGCTGTTAAACTAAGTTTACAACTCAATCCATACCAAGGATTCACTAAATTCACAACTCAACTCCTTCAATTCATAAATCATTCCTCCTAAATGTGTTTGGAGATTTTAGCACATTGGATGGCCAAGATGATGCTTTAACCCTAACCTGTTGTCAAGATCAAAATACCAATGTGGTTCAAAAATCAACAGAAAGAAAGTGGATGCGCTTAGCTCACAGAGACGCCTCAAATCTTTAATCTATTATTCTATGCCATGTACTCAAACCTCATCAATGACCATGTTGCCAACTCAAGTCATGCATGCTCCAAACAAGCAAGCAAAGTCAAGGATCAGATCCCAGAAGCAACATGTAAACTTTGGAAAATATAAGAAGGGAGTTTTTCAACTCAATTCACTCAATTCCAACACAAACCAAAGCAATGAATCAATTCAATTGCATAGTTACTTTGGAGAAAAAAAACTGGCAATTATGATCCAAAAGTTTGACATAAGGTATCAAAAAAATCTTTTCTTAACAGCATCCCTCTCCATATTATCAACCCAAAGAACACCTATAAGCACTCAAGTAAATTTCCTCCCAAAAAGCTGAAAAGGAGAGGAAGAAAATAAGTGCTAGATTAGTCATGGTGGCGGAGGTCCCGGCTCAAATAGAGGTGGTCAGCAGCTTGTAAATAGACCACAGCAGCAGAGGAACCATAAACTGTCCAGATTAAAAAATAAAAAAAGAGCACACACTATGTCAAATTCACAATTTTAACAAAACCCAGAACCCAAAATCAACAGAAGAATATGAAATCTCAAAAAAATAAAAAAATAAAAAAAAATAAAAACAAACCCAAGAACCAGTATCATAAAAATAGCCAATCTGAAAAGGGCAAAAAAAATTCTAAAAAAGGAGAAACAACCCAGATGGTTCCATGAGCATAACAAGCATCGTCATCATCAACATATACCATCTCCAGAAAAAATCCTCAAAACCCATTTCCAAAGACCAAAAGAACGATCTCCAATACAATTTTAACAAAAACCAGAACCCAAAAAAGCCCTAGCCGGATTGTAAGAGAGAAAATGGGTTTGGATGGGGGCCTATTGGAAATCAGAAGCCATCCAAACCCTCCCTTTAACCCATCTCCAAGTCAGACTTCAGATCAATCACTTACAATAGATTAAGAACAAAAAACCCAAAATACCATTTCTACTGGTTGCAGAGGGAGAAAATTGAAAAGCAGAGAGAGAGGGCCTAACCTGGCGGGAGAGAGACGAGGACGATTGTATTTTGCAATCGCAGGATAGAGACGACGATTGGGATCGATCGTCTTTGGTCGCGAGAGAGAGGGTGCCAGTCGCGCGAGGATGACGATCGTTCCTGGCAGAATGGAGAGAGAGAGGAGAGAGCGCCAGTGATGGAAATGGGGGAATGGATGGAGAGAGAGAGAGAGAGAAGAGAGTCGGGGCCAAGTCGTTCTTGATTTTTTATTCTGGCCTCAGATGAAAAGCGGGAAATGAAAGGCTTTGGGCGGGCTCCACGCATGAGGCACTTGAAGCACTTAACATCAGTGTATCCAGCGCTCTCCACTCGTGTCCAGCTGAGGCTCTCCTCAACTCCTCCCCATAATATGTATATATATATAAGTCACGTTTAAATCTTTCTATCTCCCACATCTTGATGGCGCCCCAGGTGGAGCCAACTACCTTCTCCCATTTACACAGTCTCCATATCTCTTAATTTATAAGAGTGTGAGAGCTATTTATTTTTCTTTCTATAAATATTGTTATTTTTAGAAGATTTTCACATACGAGCATATTGCATGTTGTGTTCATGTTATCTAGGACAACGAACCCACTTAAATGCATTCTTATGAATGCGTTAAGATAGATGGAGAGGTCTCTTTATGGATAAGAAAGATCTACCACATCAAATTATACCAGTCATTGACTTAACAGCCTCGAAGTTTAATTCAACAGTAAATTGGATGTGGTGCCATATCAGGATGGATAAGAGTGTGAAACAAGCTACACTAATCAAAAGTGAGCCCAAATGGACCCAATAGAGCTAGTATGTACATTCAGTCTGCCTGTAGGAGGAAATCCCCCTATTATCTAATATCTACACCCATGATAATTTTCTTTAAAACAATAGGAAAGCATCATATTTCAATGGGTGCTCATGGGCCAGTAGGGCTGGGCTGGAGCTTGTCCAAGCCCAACCCTTTTGTTTATTGGGCCTAAAAGTCAGGCTGATATCCGTCAAAGGGTATGAAAGCCAGCCTCGGACAAGCTGATTATCAGAATAATACACCACATTGTTATAAATATATCGGGCCCAGCTAGGTATTTGATCATATATAAATAGCGGTTTGGGCCTGGTCCATCTAACAATCAGGCCATAAATTAGGCATAGGTACAACCCAAGGCTTAAAAATTCCAAATCTTGCCCAATGTTACGAGTGTTCATGGGCCGGGTTAAGGCATATCCATTCTCGGCCTGGCTTTAGAAACACTGGCCCAGGCCCGGCCCGAGCGATAATAGTTAGGCCCGAGCCCACCCATATAATCAACCGGGCAAGGCTGAACTGAGCTTTTCATCACTTTTGTGGGCATTAGAGCACTAATTAAATTAAATTGCATGCATTTCTTACGCAAGTCAAGCTGGGTCGGGCTATGGGCTTTCCATCACTTAACCCAAGCGTGGCTCATGAGCACCCCTACTCAATGAGGATTGTGCTCAGGTTGGCCCGAAAAACGATCGCCCCTAATAATCCATCAATAGAAGAGAAGAGTTGTGCATAAAATACCCTACAGCCACTCAAGGGTACCTTGATTTTGCGACTGTTGCTTTTCTGGCTACTCTGTTAAGGTTGAAGCCAGAGGATGCAAATCTTACATGTGGAAATTTTCTGAAAGTTCTGCACTTTCTACAGTATATCTATCCATTTTGATTACGAAGTGAAGCATTTTGGTACAAAGTAGAAGTTGGTTTAATATGGCATGAGAGAAGATGTGTTGGGAGTTGGGACTACACATGAGTTCATCATCTTGATTTCCTCAAAACATTTGGCTATACACCAGGGAAAAGGAATAATGCCTTGCATTGCACAAAAGGAATCACCTTTACCTTCTAAAGCACCAATATTATAATGAGTGAGACTAGTGAAAGATGAAAATCAAAGGAGCAAGTGTTGAACAGCTTGGTAATCTATAATTGTTGTCATTTGCTACCTATATTTTACAGGTGGGATTTTGTCACGACCCGGCCCCGAGATCAGAGTCATTAGGGTTAACCCCCGGGTCGCGATGTAATCATACTTACTCCCGTAAACCCCGTTGAACCGAAGTTACAACGAAGTCTATAAGGGATCTTGCATACGTACCTGTCAATGTACAGTGCGGAATATACAAATAATATACATTGACAACTAACTTAACAAAATGAATTTAATACTTTACTTTACATCGTTTCAGTTTTCCTATATCAACCACTGCATATATTACATACAATGCAGGGGACATCATATACAGTACCTACAATACCAAAATGATTATACAAAATAACTTATACAAAGTTTCCAAAAGATTTTCCATATATACGCTCTCTAATCATGTCCATTCGGCTAGGCCTCCTGTAGGTAACGGATGGGCCTCTTCCACTGTCTGGACGGTCGCTGAGGGACCGGCACGGGCAACTGAGCCTGTAATATCATCAGTAATACCGTGAACACGACGGTTCAACAAGGTATACATACATTTATGACATGTCCATAATTACTAGCAATTTATTGTCTAACAGTGCTAAACAATTCATAATAACCATAAATAACAATAACAATAATATGGCAACTACACTAGCATTGGTTTCAACTCCATTCTATTCATTTCATCTTCCAAAAGAAAGATATGCATATTCATTTATTCATTAGGTTCAACCTTTATTAATGGCTTTTCAGTGTATGACCTTTCAGTCAATGACCTTTCGGTCCAAATAAGGTGGGATCTCCCAGTGTCTTGATCAGAGATCACTGGTGTCACCACGGGCTCCGGAACACCCCAATCTCATCTACTGCAGTAGGAATAGTCATTTCATTTCTCAATTCATTCAATTCAATTCAATAATGAGTTTAAGAAACCGCTAGGTAGTGCCAAACCCGTTAACCCTTCGTATCAATCTCATTCTCACTCTAAAGCAAACCTCTATCCAATCCTCTAACCAACCATCGAGTGTAACTATGGTTATCAATGCAAAGTATTACTTTTGATGACATTACTTAATTGATTATGCATTCGAATAACCTTAGATAACACTTATGGAGGTATACATATCACTTAACTATACGAGAACTAGTGATGACCACATAAGCGATCTTAGATCTCGAAATTTCCACTTTACTATTAATGACATTTCTGTTAGGTTCGCTCGAGCGAGTAAAGTTCGCTCGAGCGGACACTTTACAGAAGGATGGTCGCTCGACCGCACTTTAATGTTCGCTCGAGCGACCAGTCCAGGACGCGTTTTCCTGAAACAGAACCTCGGTCGCTCGAGCGACCCCCTGTTCGCTCGAGCGAACTGTCCAGAATTTGACTCCGAAATTCTGATTCTTTCTCTCTTCTTTCTCACTCACTTATCCCTTATTCCTCCACAACCTGCAAGCATAATGGGACCTCCTGTCCCCATCCACACACACCATCCATTTCAACTAATCTAACAATTCATACACAATCTAATTAGGGTTTTGAAACCCATAATGCACCCTAAACATCAATTCTTTCTATCAAAATCCACAAAACTACAAAACTACTTCAATAAGCATAAGCATATGTATCACTTGCCTTAATGGAAGCTTAGACTCCTTGTTTAGCTTGATTTGAGTTGGATTTTCCTCAAGGTGAAGCTTGACTTCCAAACATACTCCAAGAAGATGAAGAAGAAGATGAAGAAGAGGAAGATGATGGCTGCCCTCAACTTAAATCACCTCACACCCACACTCGATGAAGGAATGGAGGAAGAAAGAAGAAGAAAAAGGAGTGAACTGCTGCTGCTGGAGATAAATGAACTCAATGGAGTTCCTCATCTCATCTTATAAGGGAAATTTGCATTTGACCCCCCATTTATTCTCTCATTTACAAATCAAGTCAATTAACGGTCTCTTTGATCCGTTAGTCATCGAATCACTTCAAGTCTTTTATGAAAGTTAGCGTACTCGTCGAGATACACATGTTGGTATCAAGAGTTTCCGACTTCGACAAAATACGTATAAATCCATATTTATACACAAGTCCTTCATTTGCTTGTTTAAGCTCCATTTCGATTCAATTTAGTTCTTAATCTTGTCTACATTTCACTAAGCCTACATTAGGCTACGCCAACTTCATTTGGTGATAAATCACCATTAAGTCATTTAATCCGGCTTAATTAGTCTTAAGTTCCATTAACTAGAGTTAATTAAGATTAGCTCGGGGACGGAGCCTAACAGATTTGCAAGAAGGCTGACTCAAGGGAAAATGAAAGAAATAACCACACACATGCACTCCCCCTCCCTGTTCAGATTGATGGGGAGCCATGGGATCCAGCAATATAATAAACCAGTATGGGTAAGTTGAACAAGTGCTATATATATATATATATATATATGGGAAAGTTTCAACCTGAAGGCTTCATAATTGAAGGTCAGGAAGACATGGTCTGCAAACTTAAGAAATCAATATATGGACTGAAGCAAGCTTCGAGGCAATGGTATCTAAAGTTTCATGAAATCATTACTGCCTTCGATTTCAAAGAAAACATAGTTGACCCTTGCATATATCTCAAGATCAGTGGGAGTAAGTTCATATTTTTGGTTCTGTATGTTGATGACATATTACTGGCTAACAGCGACCTTGGTCTGTTACATGAGACAAAGGCCTCCCCATAGGGTGAGAGACACTTCCCATTTTTGCACATGAAGACAAGGAAGTGTACCTCACCCTATGTACTTGAAAAGTAACTTTTGTACTTGAAAATGTCCAATTATAGAAGTGTCCCTCACCCTATGGTGAGGGATTGATGCACTTGAAACCTCCCCTATATATATATATATATATATATAATAAACCAGTAGTGCTTCATATTTTATGTTTTGAAAAAGTGCAATCACATGGTATCTCTGTTACCAGTGAAACCGGTATTTTACAGGAAAAACCAGTTATGAAATGGTTTTGTTTTCAAAACATGGGTAGTAACATGGTATTTTGTTCCATGTTCAAATTCAAAGTGGTGTGGTCTGTATACGCAGAGAAATTCTATTTTTACCGTGAGAATAACTGAGCTCACCCATTTTTTTTTAAAAAGAATCATTACCAAAATACCCATGTATGAAATGATGAAAATACCCACAAGCTTCATTGGCTGTGAAACCACGTGCATATCTCATGTGCACCTGTATGCACGGGGTTTCACAATTGTGCGCCTCTTTATGTACACGGCCCACGCGAAGAAAGAGGAGAAGATGGTCACCGGTGATGGTGGGGCTGAAAGGAGAGCTCGCCAGAGAGAGAGATGGTCGCCGGTAATGGGGCTGCCGTCTAGGTTTGGTCGCAGCTGGTTGGAGGGGAAGAGAAGATCGAGGAGAAGAGAGGGGAGCTCGTCGGTAGCAAAAGGGAAGAGGAGAGGAGAGGAAAGGAAAGGAAAGGAGAGAAGATGAGAAGCGGGTGTTTTGGGTATTATTAAGGGTGGGCTCAACAAAAATGACTTCTTTTATTTTTTTAGGTGTGGTGAGCTAAGAAAGTGGGTGTGTTCGACAAACCATGTGAGTGCAAATAGAACTTCTGGTATATGTAGGATAGTTGTGGCCTTTTAACTATGGTATTCTTTTCCTCTTGAATCTGTACAATAGAAGAAAAAAAAAAAAAAAAAGGTTGTCCATTGAAACTGTCCAGTTTTTTAATGGTATTAAACTCCTAGAACTTCTAAGCAATTGTCTTTATTAAAAGGGCAAGAAATTAAGGATTGAAGGTGAAGATCAGCAAGGGTCATCAAGTAATTAACCTCTCATTTGAAAGGAAATGTTTACTCACTCGTCACCATAGTTAATTAAATATTAGGAAAGTAATGGTCCTATATTGATTTCCATGTTATGCTTAAAACTCTTTCTTATGAATTCCTAGGAATTCAATACAAAGTAGGCAAATGGAGGCCTCATATTTTTCAACACAACTGTTGCTGGCTAATGAATTTATTCATCTGTGCTTATTGGAGGCAAATGAGGGTATTGTTAATCTATGCATCTGTGCTTATTGGTCTACCTTTCTCTTGACTACTTCTCGACGATGAATTTCTTATGGGCATGAGAAGGGTGGAACCTGTAATCTTTTTACTCAGGCAAGTATCTTCATCAGACATCTCCCCTCTAATTAGTAAATGTTTTAACTTACCCCCTTTTACTCTATGATCTCTTGGAAATTCATAATCGAGTAGACTGACAGGCCATCAGAAATCATACTTGTCCTAGCCAATTTTAGAATCCTTTTAAATATTCTGATCAAAACCTTCCACATGGTTTTTATGTGCAAACCACCCTAGGCTCACATATATGATCAAGTTAGCCTCCTCATGCACTACCCTGTGAACTGACGCGAGCCTAAATTGACACTCATCCAACTATTAATTAGTCATAGTCTGATTGAAATCTGAAAAAAAAAAAAAATGTTTCAACTTGAGGGATATAGATCAATGAAATAGGATGATCTGATGCGCTTGATATCTTGCATATCTTTAAGGCTGATTTAAATGTTTTCATCCACCATCTTCATCTTCCCTATGGTTGGCATGGCCGCACCAGATTGGTTCCATAGGTTTCATCTTCCCCTTGCCTGGAATTGGATATCAGAGAAGACAACTTTCATTGTTCAGTTATGCATGTATTTGCAAACAAACAGTTTCCCAACAGTTCTAAGATTTATGAAGGAGTATTGTACTGAGTATGCATGCTTTCATGATGATAAAAGAGAACAAGCTTATAAAAAAGAAACAGGTTATCATATCTGTTTATTTCTACGTGATACAAACTGAAAGAAGTAAATTTACTCTTAAGGTTGCAACATAACTGAAAAAAAAAAAAAAAAACAGAGAGACTCGTTCCCATATCTAAAACTTTTCACTTATGTAGTATCCAAAGTACTTTCATCCCCATATGAGAAAAAGGGGAGGCATTCTAAGCACCAGTCATGCATGAGAACATACTACGATTTCGATGGCTCCTAAAACCAACAACTTCCTTTGATAAACGAGCTTCTTCCTCCTTCCTCACCGGCGATAAGGACCTGACGGAGAATCTGTGATCGACCGACTTGCATCTCCGATGATCCATTCGTCCTTCATGGACCTTCTCAGGTGGCGGTGTCAGATATGCATGACTGTTGAACTCAGCCACCTGAAAGCTTTGCGCTGGGCCCTGTGACAAACACTTGTATTTCTTGCGAGTGTTGTTCCTCTTGATTGCCTTGTATACTAATGGTATCAGACCTTCCATTTGTTATGTGCCTAACAAAGCAAGAAAGAAAACAAGATACAGTGTTATCTTGGGTTTGATTGGTGTCATGGAGATTTATGCTCTGTTTATTTCTTTCAAGACACCATATCAGCTGACCTCACTTCACAAACTACCAAGATTTAAAAAAAAAAAAAAAATCCCATTGCAAGTGCTCCTATTATAATTAATTGTAATATACTCATCTATCTTTCTTAATAATAATAATAGAGATTTGAAATGGTCTTTGTTGAAGAAGCTTTGAGATAAGGATATAATTAGGGATGTAAATGGGTCAGGTCAGTGGTCTAATAAGAATTTGAATCCCTTTACTGATTACAGACTCAAATCCCAACCTACATTCTTAAGCCATATTTATATCTCTTAAGCTACATTAGAAAGGGTCCATAATTTAGAACTATGTTTAGCTTTCTTGGGTTGGGTTGCATTCTAAATTTTAATACATGGGCCTTGTAAAAGGTCTGCCCAATGAGTGATTCATTGTGGATGTTTTCTCAATTAGCCCAAAAGACAGGCCCATTTATCAAGTATTAAATTGAACAGGGACTACATTGACTAAGACTTTTAGCTTCTTTCTTTATCTCAAATTTTAAGATAAGTATATTAAATGATTTGAATTTGGTTTCTCAGGGGAAGCTCCACTTCAAAGACTATTTGACTCAAATACAAAATTGTCTAGATATCCCTGTAGTTATCTCTCACGTTGAATTGAAGATAATAAAAAAAACTCAAAGTTGTTAGATGGAAATTGGCAACTAAAAGAAGTCAGATGATTATCACAAAACCCAAACAGACGCCATATATCTTAATGTTATTAACCTATCAAACAGTGATTGTGACCCATCCAATACTTACTATTTCAACAATCAATTAGATTAAATGGCTAAAAATGACCAATGAAATGACTTATCCAAAACCCTTTATCCGATGGGGCCATGGACATAAATAACTTTTTTGACAAAGCTAGAAAATCTTTCATTAATGGTGACAAGGTATTGCCCAAATAGCTTGTAAGGTTGGTGTTCCATTTGTTTAAAAAATGCTAAAATATTGTATCCTCCTGCAGATATTGTATGACAGCATTACGAAGTCTTACACCATACTCGAGGACCTTGTCAAGAAAAGTATTCAAATATCAACTTTCTAATTTCATATATATAAATGATACTATAAAGTCTCACGCCATACTAGCAATGCCTATCCCTTTTGCTTTAGAAAGAACTTCTGAGTTTATTTATGATGTTAAGTGGGGTGGAATTAAATAAAATTAAGGGTTGAAGACCAAAGTGTTAAATGATTATAAAAACACCCTTTTTTTGGACCCAAAAGTAAAAAATCTACTCTCTCAACCCACTAAATGATAAAAAAAAGTCATGATTTGGAGAAGAGTGGCATTTTATCATCTAATGTTGTTATTCTTTACCCTTTCATATTTGGCTTTCTCTTGATTTGATCTTTAATTTTGTTTCATTATATCCCTTATGCAAACAAACATGCCCTTACACCCGTTTAGATGCAAAAAAGTCAGGTGAAAAATTCACAGAGAAAACCATTCATAGCATAAATTTGAACTGTGGACAATTTTCTAATTCTCTTCTTTTATCCACATCCAAATGACCATTTAAAAAGTAGTCGAGTCCAAGCCGACTCAAAATCAGTCCCTACTGAGTCAAGCCACCCTCTGAGAGTTCTACTAGGAAAAGGCCAAAACTAATACATTTTCCCTTTATTTACTTTTTTTTAAACTCCCTAATTTACTTGTTATGAGATGATGGTGGAAGCTATTGGATCCATCTGCACTAATCTTGGAATATCAAAATTACATTCTCAAGAAGATTTAAGCATTCAAAGATCGGAGGTAATGTTCATCTCATTGGATGGAAAAAAAAAAAAAAAGATGCAACTATTAAAAAAGAGAAAGAGGATTAGAGGGAGAAGAGAGAGTTTTTTTGTTATCTCATTATCTATGTGTACAAATACAAAGAGAGAAGCCTATTTATAGGCAAAGTAACCTCATGAGAGAGGAACCCTAATTATAGCCCTAACTCATCTTAAGATCCATATCTCATAACAGCAACCACCTATTATTACTTTTTGTCCCTCTAAATAATCAAAATTAACATGGCTTAAACTTATAGGACATCATTTTTCTTTTTTAACTTTTCGATCAATTCTCACTATTTTTCTTTGATCTCGAGGGCTCCAGGGTGTGACTCGGTCCAACTCGGCCAAGTTCAATACCACTTGACCAAGTCGACTCCATTCGAGGGTAACCAAGTCACCCTCGAGTCTGATGTGTAAAACCTGATTTAAACAAATCTTTCTTTACCTAAAGGAATTTGTGTGACTTTCATTCGTCTATTGAGATTTGAGAGCCTTATCTCCTTCATTTCCACATTGGCAAATGGCAAGCGTTTGGTATTTCTATTCACTTGGTACTTGGTAGTGACATGAGGATTAGGACTTAGGGGAGTCAGATGGCATACTTTGCTGGGTGGGGATCTTTGGAAAGTAGTGTGGTTTTAGGTATTGTTTTCTACCTAATCCTAGTTTTCTATAGTGTGTTAGGTGCCAAGATATGCAACTGATATCCCTTGCACAAGGGAACTTAGAATATTATAATCAGTACACAACTCTCCTCCACAAAAGGTGAAGATATAGTGTTGACAACTAACAACCTCTAATGAGGAGGTTTGCCATGTCATAATACATCTCCTTCCACACAACACAAGGCCTATGATTTGGTCATCGGCCGGCTGATGGTATGACTTGGTCCTACTAAGGGTTGACCATAAATAAATGGTAGATTTTATCCTCCATGTTTGTGATTCTTATTTGGACTGTATGGCAAAACATTTTATTCGGGTTATTAATGAGTTGGGTCATACTTCAAACAAGACAAGACCCTACCAAAAAAAACATAATCTTGATTTGAGTTCATGAGGGTGGCAGCATGTCAAGTTTTATAAGGGTCATGGGAAACCCAGTAAACAGATGTGTTTCACCCCACATGTAACACCAAATATGTGATACCAAATCTTAACTAAGACAAGTAGAGCATGTGTCAGATCTATTTCAAAATATGGGTCATGTTCAGCCAGGACCACGGTGGTCCTGGACCTGACTTGATCCAGACCATATTGATGTGTCTACACTATATAGGGATGTAAACGGGTCTCGATTCTCCGATTATCCGAAGAATCCGACCAGTTAAAAACCGGCTCTAGCTCCTTATTTAGGCCCCGATAAATAAATGGGTCAATGTCCAATTCCACCTTAGTTCGGACCCGTGGACTCAAGACCCGATATATTACTTCAATTTTTTTAAAAATCTCCTAAAAACCATATTTTTTTAATATCATTCTTTACCTTGACCCAGACCTGGATCCAGACCAATCCCATATATGATTCTAGTTTTTGTTCCAGAGCCAAGAAACTAGTTCCGGGTTCGGATCTGGTTCCACCTTCTACTTAATGGTTTTGGTTCCGGATCCACCATGGACCCGGACCGGAACTGACCCGTTTATAACCCTAACACTACAGTTGTACCTGGAGCCAGATTCTACTGCAATGGACCCGACTCCAAGCTCAAGTCCTTTATTATCAACCTGGCCCAACTGGTCTGCTCCATTGACACTTCTGCCCTGCTACGAAGACAGAGCAATGGCAATCAATAGGATGAAATGATTCTAGAAAATGTGAATGTGGATTCAAAGTCTCATGGGTGGAAATGAGAAGATCCAATAACTTGGGCATTTATGCTTGTCTTCCCCATGACCTTTAAGTGCTCCACAAGCCAAGTGTGCCTACAGCTTGCTAATCCCTACAAACCATTGGATATTCCTTTCCGATTCTTTCTTTTGTTTAAGAAGAAAATTCCTTCCCCTTGCAAAAATTTGGTCATCAAGGTTGGGACTCGCAGTGTGGTGAGAAATACGGGTGCATGTAACATGATCTTTTGGTGCATCATTTCCCTGGCATTGGGTGTGTCCAGAGGATGGGTATGACTATTGTGAGAGACAGATTGTGTGTGAGATCTCTACAATGTAGTGCCTTTTCTTTTTCCAATAATCCGGAGTATCTCCCGGCCAGTCCAACGCAAGATCCTTTGGCACCATGTACTGGGTAAACGAAGAAAGCCCGACCTAATAATATGCGTTTCTATTCGGATGGATCATAAAGTAAACCGCACTAGCTAGTGCACATCATACATTAGTGAGCAGGTGCTCGCCTGTGCTCACAAGAAGATTTGCCTATATATAATATAACAAAGGTTTGTCTGTATGTAAGCTCAAATGATGTCATAATCTAAATTTTTATATCAAGTTTACAGTTTTTATTATGGTACTACCAGAGTCCTTCATATCATTTATAGTGCATTTGTGCGATGAGGAGCATCCAATGGAAAGAAAATTGTTTTGATTTTCCACATAGTCTACTGTTCCATTGTTTGGTGATACATTTATCTTTCAGTAAAAAAAGGAACCAGTTTTCCCCGATAAAATGTATTTTGATTTCCTATGATATGAGTAGGGATGCAGGATTCTATGATATGAGTAGGGATTCAGGATTCTTCTCGAAATAAAAACCCACAAAGCTCAAAATCCTCAAATTGCACAAACAGGTCCTTAAGTTCTATTTGTTTGAGGAATAACCGAGAACAGAAAGGAATTTTGCAAGCCGGTCAGAAAAGTGGAAATAACACATGGACTGTATAATTCATTACAATATCAAATCGTTACAACTTTTATCTACAAATGAAGCAAAACTCAAGTAGAAGAGTTTCAATCTAAAATTCTTTCTGGGAAACATTAAATTGGAAGAGCTCATAACCAAAAAGAAACTTCTCAAGCCAAAACTTGGAGCCAAAACAACTAGTACCCCATCAAGCAAGATGGTGAGTGGATCTACTCATAAGTTCTAGGCATGGATAAGAAATAAAAATTAAAAAAAACGATCTGACCAAACCTGACAAATTCATGATGTTGAATATGAAGAAAGAAGGAGACTCATCATATGGAACAGAAGACTAACATTGTTAAGAACTGCATCTTACCCCAATAGTAAGACTACTCAGGGTTCAAACCTAAACAGTCACCTTGCCTCAACCGATGTCTAATTCCCCTCACCGAACAGATGAACTAGGGTCGCTTGGGACCGGCATTTACCCAACTACATGAAGGACCTACCTGACAAAACTACCCACTTACCCTGATTTTTACTCGTTTGGTATTTGAGTGTGGATTTTGGATTTCCACTTATGAACCCATCAAGTAAGTGGGCCGCATATGTAACATGATTTGTGCTTGTTATGAACCCATAAGGGTATTAAATGGCAAAAAGAATTCTTCCATCTGGAATACTAGCATAAGAATCTAGCAACATACTTCCCCAAGAAATGAACCAATAGTACAAGGTATGCTTGGATCATTAGGAATTTAGCATTCAAAATTATATATGTTACTGTTACAATCCGTGTGACCAGTTCCAATTTAATATTATACTACTTTTTCAAGGAACAATATTCAGAGCCCAATCTGTATATTGATGGCATATGATGAATTGACATGATCAATTAAGTAGCTGATATGGATGGTGGAAAAAAAAAAATTTGATTGAATTCACCTATAAACGGTATTGATTATATAATTGGGCACGAGAGCACAGGGAAACAACATTTCCCAAAACAGGGGAAACAATAAATCAAAGGGTGTAGTAGTAGAACAAGGCAACTTCAAAAGTATTTTAATGGATTAAATGAACTCACTCCCATCAGTTTTTCTCCCCAAAATACGGATTATAATAAGCCAACTTATCATGTCAGTAACACTCATTCAAGTAGGATTGAAGATGGCAAGTATGGTAAATATACATGAGATGCACACAAATTGATGATTTTGAGCATTCATTGCCTTACAATTCGTTTGCAAATGCAATGTGTGGCTTAGAATTATAAAAAGAACTATAAAACAAAAGGAAGGGATATTTTCAAATAAGTATACAAGTTTTTATCAGGTTCCTAAAAAATGTAGAATATCATGAAATAATTATTTCAAATTAGAAACAATTTTAAGGGGATTTTTTTTTGGTAAAATCCCCCAAAAAAATCTCCATTAAGAGTCCTGCCCTGCCACAAAGACAGCAATGCCAACCAACATAATGAGAGGAGATCACATTCCTTGTCCACCTTTACCACAGGCCCTCAGATGCTATGATGCACGGATAATTCAAAATGGACAATGTATCGTGTCGTATCGTATTCGATACTTCACTTTTTATGTATAAAATCTGTATCACAACCGTGTCTATAGCGTGTACTTGCCGTATCCATGTCGTATCTATGCATCATAGCTCAGAAGTTCCTTACATTTTCAACTAAGGATGGAACATCCTAGTGCAGCGAGAGCCAACATGGGAGTAAGTAACATGGCCTCTTGGTGGGTGAGGTTTTGGACAGGGAGATGCGTGCAACAGGTTATTTAAGAAACCTGTTGGAAGAAGGTAAAAAATGCTGTCTACTTCCTATCAGGTTTACCAATATAATAGAGAGAAGCAAATAAAATTTTACTGCAGTTTTAAATCTAGTTGCAATCATCATCCTCTTCTTTGATAAATACAAAATAAAAGGCATAGATCCAGACCCTCTTGGGCGGCAGCAAAGGCTCCTCTTCGGGACCTCCTGATCTTCGGCCCCTCTTGAGCTGGGGCAGTGGCAGACTCTTCGGCCCCTCCTGAGCTGAGGAGGCAGCAGGTCTTCCCCCCCTCTTGATCTTCAGGCCCTCATAAGCCGCAATGGCAGCAGCCAATATTCGGGCCCCTCTTGATCTTCAAGAGGTCATCACCTGAGGCAGCGGCTCGTTCTTGGAGCCCTCATGAGCCGTGGCAGCAGCAGCTCTTCAGTCGCTCCCCTTTTGATCCGCCACCTCTTCAGGACCTCTTGAGCTGCAAGGTGCCTCTTCAGCCCCTCTTGAGCTGCTGAAGTGGCAGCTCTTCAGCACCTCTTGATCTTCAGGCCCTCTTGAGTTGCCATCCTGATCTTCAGGCCCTAGTGAGGGCGGCTCTTCGGCCCCTCCTGATCTTCAGGCCCCTCTGAGCGGCGGCTCTTCGGCCCCTCCTGACCTTAAGGCCCTAGTAAGCGGCAGCTCTTCAACGAGCAGTGCCTCTTTGGCCCATCCTGATCTTCAGGCCCTAGCGAGCGGCGGCTCTTCGGCCCCTCCTGATCCTCAGGCCCTAGCGAGCAGCCCTCCCGACCTTCAGGCCCTAGCCCCACAGTGAGCAGCAGTCCTCTTCGGCCCCCCTCATGACCTTCAGGCCCTTACGAGCAGCGGTCCTCTTCGGCCCCCCTCATGACCTTCAGGCCCTAGCGAGCAGCGGTCCTCTTCGGCCCCTCACGATCTTAAGGCCCTAGCGAGCAGCGGTCCTCTTCGGCCCCTCATGACCTTCCCCTCATGACGGTCAGGCCCCAATGAGGTGCGGTGCTCCTCGGCCCCTCCCGATCTTCAGGCCCTAGCGAGGTGCGGTGCTCTTCGGCCCCTCCCGATCTTCAGGCCCTAGCGAGGTGCGGTGCTCTTCGGCCCCTCCTGATCTTCAGGCCCTAGCGAGGTGCGGTGCTCTTTGGCCCCTCCTGATCTTCAGGCCCTGGTTAGCAATGTAGATAGAGAGGTTTACTATGCCACTCAATTTCCATACATTTTTTAAAAATTTCTCTTAGAAACAATGAAGTCGGAGGTAAAATATAAAACGTCAAAATAGCATCAAGATAATTAAAATAGAACGAATAAATATTCAAATGAAAATAAAAAATAAAAAATCAAATCAATCAAGATTGGGAATTTGAGTTTAGTTTAAGATTCTCTACTCAGTGTTTTTTTTCCTCCAGATTTCATTGCTAACAGGGAACAAACAAAACTGGGACAAACAACAAGCAGAGACTACAACACCACAGCCTAACATCAGGCTAATAGACAAAAGCTTGACAACAACAAAAGACCATGCAAACATGACAATAAACACTCACAAACATATAGACCACACAGGGAACATCAAAACATAACAACACAAATACAACACCAACCACATCCTAACATTCAAACCTCCCTTAATAAACTTTTATTTAAATTGAATTGTTTTAGTTTCTTTTTCTTTTTTATTCTTTTTTTTTTGTTAGAAGTTTAAGTAATAATAGGAAGGGAAGATGTGGACATCCAATTCTTAGATCTGATCTTCATCTTCTTGCTTCCTTTATATCTTCTTTATTCAGATTTATTTCTTCAGATTTCATCACCATCAAACCCCAACCCAATCACCATATCAACTACCAAACCAAAAAAGTAAAATACAAAAGCCAATCAGTCTCAGCCAAACCATTCATTTCTAATAAAATCAGCCTTGTGAATTCATAAAAATTAAAATAAAGACTCTAAGATTTACCCCAACCCTAGCAATCATCAATAATGGAATTGAGAAATCAAGATCCTTACCCAAGGAGCTGCTCCATCATGTGAACCTTCAATGAGATCTGCAGGTAGCAGTATGTGAAGAAGAAGAACATACACAAAAAAAGCACATAGTTTCCCAGGTTTTTTATTTTGTTTGATAGATGAGATGGGTGAGAATCTGCCTGCCCAGGGATCGGCCGATCCCTGGGCAGCTGAGATGAGATCCCCCTTTGCCCTTGATAGTTTTCTAGGGTTTGGAGGAGAAAGAGGGTTGTGAAACAAGGGCGTTTGGACTCTTATAGCGTGGCTTGTGCTCTTCATCCCAATGGAGAAATTTGGACCGTTGGATCTTTCACCAATCGACGGCTGAGAGAGATGACTTTTAGTGGAAGCAAACAGCACAGTTGGGGCCCTTAATCTGATGGTTACAGTCAACTAATCCATGTTAGGGTTTACGGGATTTCGGGTCATGTTCGCAGGATAGAAATGGGCCTCAGACAGATTAGTTTTAAAGGCTTTGTTGATCAATTATTTCAGGCCCACTTAGGTCTGTTGTAGACATTTAAACATGTTATGGGTCAGGCATTAGGCGTGAAATGTATATAGATTGAGCCTGATATAGAGCCCTGATCTTCTTTTGAGCCTGATCTGTATTGATTTTTCTTGCACTTTTCAAGGCCTTACCTTGGAGGTGCCTTGGGCCATAGTGCAAAATCATGCACTCTTTTCCCTCTTCAGGCACGCAACTGCAAGATCTATTGTTACACTGAACATGTGCATAGTTTTGTTTTTTCCTCTTTTGGGTGATGTATCTTGATTTTGTGCTACTTGCTTTTGGGCTATAAATTGGACCTGATTATGAATTCTTTCTGGCCCAGTTAATAGTGCCTAACATAGGGGCAGAATTCTTTCATTAATTGTTCTTTCTTTTGGTTTAGTTTTATTTCAGAACTAATGCCTATGTTGGACTCACACATACGCACGATTTGGATATGTTTTGTGTCATGGACGAGATCAAACTTTGACCAATTTGGGGCCTCATGTGGCCTCAGATTGTTAGGAATTGGCCTTTTCTAAGCAATCAATGAGCCTATTTTGGTTCAAGCACTGGACCCATGGTGAACCTCACTTTAATCTCTTGATCTAATTTTGGGCCAATATATTCTCATCTATGGATTACTTTATGGACCCCAAAATATGCGGAATATGATTACCCTAGAAAAATAATTTGTAAGCAATTATTTGCCACATTTTGAAACGTTCAAAGCCATTCAAAATTGATCCTTTTTAATTACCTTTGGATCATATGAATGCAGATCAACGGTTGGACCCAATTCGATCTCCACATCTAATCGTTGATTGAAACTCTATCTCTAATAAGAGAAAATGAACTGTGTTTATTATATTGCAAATTTCAAATGACAGTTGATGAATTGTCTTTAGGAAATCACTTTTATTCCAAAATTATAATGATAAAATCTTAAACCTTTAATATAAGCATAATATGGGCCTGGATCCTCAGGCCTGAGTCTGGCAATATAAGAGATCCGACTCTAAATCAGATTCCAGCCCATTGGACAATTGAATGAGTCGTGCATTTGATGTGCAGCGTTGATAAAGATGTGTGTGTTGGATTTGGTATGGAACGGTGGTGTTTGGGTTGAAGGATTGAAAGAAAAGTGGTGAGATGAATGGAGATTTGAGTTGGTTGTATGGGCTAGGTAGGAAAGACATATAGGACTATTTGTTCCAGAATGGGTTGATGAGGGTATATCATATATGGATATGTAACATGTGTGAGGCCTGATTGGGGTCAACCCCACCTAAATTGGTGTAGACCTGTCTATTTTCAGGCTATGTGGCCTCAAAACTAAATAATAAATATAACCCAGGCTTCACTTTTTAGTTTATAGAAAAGTATCCCTTTCCTTGTGACTTTCTATGCGCCCCCCCTCCCCACCCACCCCCCCAAAGTAAACACTCGGCGCAGTACTCTTGGCAGTGCCAAAGCAGCAGCAGCTTCTTAAAGTCATGTAAATCAGTAGGATTATGCATGTCCACCTTACCCAGCTCGTATAAGTGCAGGCTAATATTTTCTGAACTATATATACTGCGGGTTAAGCGAGTCAAGACTGGGTCAGAAACAAGTCAGGTCAGGTCTTGAACCCTAACTCAGCTCCCACCCGCTCCACATTTGCACAGTCGTTCTGAATATATTAACCTCAAAGACTTCCCTTTTATCTAATGCAGCTTTCAGATTCAATGGGCCAAAGACAACGTCAACATTTTATCGATTAGAGTTAAAAGCTTAATGCAAGGGCGAAACTAGCCTGGGGGTGCGCACTATGTAAAAGAAAATTCTTTTTTTTTTTTTTTGTTGGGTGGTGTATTTTGGTTATGAAAGAACCGTAAAATTTGCTTTAAGCCCCTAACACCTTTTTTCGTGGCCCACAAGTTTAATGGCTTCATATTCAAAAAAATATTCAGCCCTCAATCCAACGGTTCGGTCCATTCGGATGTGTGTCAATCCTTAGGATCAATGGCTATCGGGAGTTCCCTATTGGTTGCTAGGTTTGGATGGGTTGCTTAGTGAGCTCCCCGATAAAGTTCTCATATATCTCACCTGAATATTTCAGGATAAATAAATAATGTAAAACTGAACTAAGAGGATGATTTTTCATATCCTCATGGAAAACAGAAAACCAATGAGGAAAACCTATCTTTGGTTGCCAAACATGACCATTGTTTTGTTTTCTAATTATATCTTAACTAACATTTGAAAATTCCGGATTCTTGTGAATCCTTTAACTTCCATATGGAGCTTGGGACAACATTTAGAGCTCAACTAGTAAGCGGTTGAGGCCAACCTAAACCTGAGCTGACCCAACTCATCTCCACATAGAAGGAAAAACATACGCCATGGGCTCTACCTTGGCTGTTATGTCCTTGTAAAATGTAATAGCAGAAAATGAAGAAGGCAGGCAGTCTGAGAGTTCCTTCACCTCCACTCTATTTGCTAGTAATCTTAACAATTCAGCGGGTCAGAATCAGAATCCCCACTTTTATAGGGATGGGACTTGGGAGCTCTAACATTCCTCTACTTGCAGGAGAATATTTTCCCTATACCTTGTGCACTTTCATTTATTTCCTTTAGATCAAAGGGCTAACAACATTTGTTGAAACAGATTTTCCATAAATAGCCAAGCAACTGACAATTTTTTTTTTTTTATGATGGGGTTTTTGGGAGACACCTGAAACGATTCACAAGTTTGAATGTTACAAACCCTTCCATTGGACTTCAATCGCTTTCTTAAGGATGCACTAAGAATTTAAAGACTTGACATAAATCAAAGGCATATTGAGTTCATTTTGTCAAGGTTGCCCTTAGACAGGTATATCATCAAATCATACTCACATTGAACCCACCATCAATCCAAATAAGATGCATTCAATCAGGTTGCAATTAAGAAGGACATGCATCTAGGGACTATTTTCTCTATGAGTGTCAGTCAAACTTAAAAATTTCAGGATCTATGTGTGAATATCATAGAATGAGGGGGGGAAATAAACAAAACAACCACCCGCAGTATATCATTCTGAGATGAGTTGCATCTAACCTCTTCACTTCTTCAGAGAATGCAGCAGCATAGCATCATAGTATCCATCACTCAGGCATCCTTAAACTTTCTAATCCATTCATTAACAGTGAGTTGGCCCAAAGTATGCAGAAAATCCCTCTCTTCGTCGGTGAAACCCTCATCGTCTAATCCATTCATCTCAGTCTCTTCAACAAGGCCCAAAAACTTTCTAGTTTCTATAGCAATGAAAATTTCAAAAGCCCAAATAAGACTCCTCTCTGTTTCGGTCAATACCTCATTCCCTGATCGGTTGATCCCAATCTCTCCAACATTTTTAATTACTTTAACAATGAATTGGTGTAGAGCATCAGTAAAACTCCTCGCTGCCTCAGCAAAAGCCTCATTCCATGATCGGTCGATCTCAGTCTGCAAAATTCTCTTTTCAATTTTTTCAATCCCTTTAGCAATGATTTGGTGCACAGCATGAATAATACTCCCCTCTACCTCAGATAAATCCTCATCTGCTGATCGGTCAATCTCAGCCTCTTCAACATGGCCTAAAAGTGTTTCAATTTCTTCAGCAATTAATTGGCGCAAAGTACGAATACAGTTCCTCAGTGTGTTGGACACATGCTCGTCCGCTAATAGGTTCATCTCAGTGTCATTAACAAGGCCCAACAGCCTTAAATCTTCCAACACCGTACCAGAAGACACAACATCAGAATAGCAGCAATGTAAAAATGAAATACAAAGAATAAACATACAAATGAAGAAAAATATAATCAAATGATTTTTCATATTTAGGGGTCTTTTAAACAAGTTATATTAATTTCCAAAAATAAATGCTATCAACAAGGAAAATTTAAGACGCATTTGTGCACATACTCAAGTCCTTTAAACAAATCAAGCATGAGTAAGGACCCTAGTTCTCAAGTTTCAGTCTACTTGTTTTGAAGATAGACATGCCCAAAATGTTCCTACTAAAGCACATTAGAACCTAAATTGATTAGAAAACATGAGAAAATCGTTAAAAAAAAATACCCATGTCTCAACGGAAGATCAAATCTAAAACAAACCATCAAAAATTCAATATTCATGCAATAAATGAAAATGTTTGTATTCACAGTCCAGTGTTTAAGACATCAACCAATTTGTAATGGGCGCATACCAAACCAACATCCCCAAAAGATTAATCAATCTAGAGAGAGAGGATCTAACCCAATCCTACAACAAGAAGACTTCTTCTTCTTCTTCTTCTTCTTCTTCTTCTTTCAGATTTGTCTCTTCAGTTTTCATCACCAACAAACCTCAACCCCATCACCAAACGATCCATGCCAAAACCTAACTAATCCCTTAGTCTCTACCCCATCACCTCAGTTGAAACAAAAAAGACTTCCAAAACCCTACTCTTCAAATCACCACCATTCATACCCATCTTTGGAACCATTCATCATCTGACACATCTACTTGCAAAAAGTCAAAAAAAAAAAAACCCTCTCATCTCTATCATCCCTTTCAAACTCTAACCCCATATCCTTTTTTTTCAATCAATCCCTTCAAACCCTAAACCCCAAACCCATCTCATAATCTCTTCCCCTTTGTTTCCTAATCCTTTCCTTTGTTTTATATGATCATCCTTCTTTGAGGGTTAAAAAAAGACCTAACCCTAGCAAGCAAGGAAGAAGAAGGGAAACAAGAAGTCGAGATCCTTACTTGAGAGTCGGTTTCCAAGATTCGGAACTGTAGCTGAAGAAGAAGAAGATGCCATTGGATCGGATTCTCCACGGCAGGGATTTGACTTTTGTTTTCTAGGGTTTTGAAGGCTTAAAGGAGGGAGAGAAAGGCGGGAACACTGATTAGGTATGGAGACAGGTTTCGTATGCTGTATCTCGTGATCCCAATCTGAGGATGGAGAAATCTGGACAGTTTGATCTGCACAATGATCATGACAGAGAGGGTTTGAGTGGGCACCACCCGCTTCCTAGGCCTCCATAGCTCCACTGTGGGTACCGTGGGCCCCACATAATGATAATCTGGACCATCCCAAAAAAATACCCGTGATATACCTTAAATTTAAATTCAATAGGAGTGGATCCCACCATAAAGTTAGAACATATGATTTGGATGTTAATGTGCTTGTATTAATTACGTCTCACTCATGTGCTCAATCAGATGGTAAGATCCACTCTTATTAAGCTGATTTTTGAGAATATATCATTGTACCACACAAAATTATTGGCATCCGCTCTTGTAATATATCCACATATTTCAATTCAATAAAAGTGAGCTCCATCATAAAGTTGAACACATGGTTTGGATGCAAATGTGGCCATGTTAGTTGCGTATCACTCACATGCTCAATTGAATGGTGGGATCTACTATTATTAAGCTTGATTTTGGAAATATATTATTAGGTGGGAGACATTTATTTCGGATGGTTTGGATTATCATTATGTACACCCCCACAATTGAGTTATGGGGACCCATTATACGGGAAGCATGCGATAGCTTTGGGTTCTAAACTTGGGCCGTACCACTAGGAGAAGCCCATCCGTACACACACGCTAATAACTAGGAAAAGGGAAGGAAAATTCTATATGCACCCACCTATTTTGCTGAGCACACCCACATTCTTTCCTTATGTGTAATTTTTTTTAAAGGTGGGTGTGCTAAGCAAAAATAGGGGTGCATATAGAATTTCCCATAAGGGAATTGTGGGTCTTTTCAAGGGCGGACTTACATTGTATTGACCTGGGCGGTCGCCCCATGTCAAAATTGTAATTTATATAGATTTCAATAGTGTCTTGGTGCAGGGGCGAGCAATTTGGGGCACGATTAAGGCAGTCGCCCCATGTCAAAATTGAAATTACCAGAGAGTTGAATGGGACCTTGGAGCATGCCCCACATGTCTAAACTTGTTGCATATGTCTAAAGATAGCTCCACAAATGTAAAGCTTCGTTGGTAAAAAAAAAAGGAGAAAAAGAAAAGAAAAGAAGATGTGTTGCGGCAATACATAGCTCTCCCTCTTTTTTCACCTTTTCTTTTGAAATCTCTTCGCGTCAATTGTCGATCGAGCTCCTCGTCGCCGTTTCCTATGTACTTTATAGGCTACTACATCGTTATCTACCAAACATATCTAGTATAATCCTTCATAATCACTCTATACCTAAATCAAAACGTTTAATTTTCAAATCCTAATTCCAAAAACTAAACCCCCAAGTCCTAATCCATATCCTAAGCCTTAAACTACCAAATCTAAGCGTATCTACAAAAACCCAAAGATAACCAAATTCATTTTTGTTTTCATGTCTTCTTACCCCACTATGATCCAAAGATAGAATTTCACTCCCATCATCCAAAGATTGGAGGCCTTGAAAAAGTGAAAAGCGAATTGATGAGTGTCCTCAAAATGTTCTTATATTTAGTTTTTCTCATACACCCACTCACTTTGAATTTGCAGTGACCCACATTGGGCATTGATTTTGACATAGAAATTTAGTGAAACATGATAATGTGAGTTTGAGTATCTGAGATTAGGTTAGAATTATTTTTTATCCGTCTAATACTTCTTAGTACTTCTAGTTAACAACCTCTTCATTGCCCAATCTTCATTAACTTGATGTATCTATTTGAGTTCTATGAGTTGGACATTTTCTAAAGAAAAACATATAAGTGTTATTTGGTAATGTAAAAAAAGTCAGGCAAACGTCAAGAAATTTTTTTTTCAAATGTAAATTCTAGTAAAATTTTATCCCCACTCAAGCAAAAATCCTGGGTCCGCCACTGGGTCTTTTCATGTAATAGATGGATTGCATATTGGCACCATGTGATGATTGCTATCAGCTGGTTAGCCTAGGGTTGTTCATGGGCTGGGCTCAGTAGGTCAAGAAATATCCGGGGCTGGCCCGCTTAAAAACTAAAACTCCAAGCCCAACCCAGGCCAGAACTAGCTGGCCTGAGCCCAGCCCACCTAAAGATCAGTAAACCTGAGCCCGTCAGAATTATATTATAAAATAAAATAAAAAATGCTCTTCAATTAAGGCAAAGCCACAGCTCAGGTGGTTTTCCTGTGATTCTCCCATTGGGGCATTGCGGGTTCGATTCCAAGCCCGGCCCATCTATTAAGCCGGGAAAAAATAAATAGCCCAAGCCCACCCCTAGTACTGAAAATCAAGACCCAAGCCTGGTTTAAAGTGGGTGGGCCTAGCTCGGGCTCAGGCTGGCCCGATCCATGAACTCCCCTAGAACCTCTAAAGTTTAAATGGGGCATTAATTTAATCGTTTTAGTCATTAGAGCAAGTCCATATGGGGCACATTGGACTTATAGGACCAGTAGACAGGCCTATGTAAGATTAGTAATGAGGGGAGGGGAGCTTTTTACAATATTCTAAGCTTTTAATTAGAGAAAAATGCTAAAATTTCTCTCTCCACCACGGCCAAATTAGGGGTTTTGAGGTTGGGGTGTTTTTTTTTTTTTTTCCAATTATTAGATAGGATTAAGGACTAAGGAGTCAAATCTTATGGGCTGTCTGAATAGCAATTGAAATACTCTATTCAGTATTATTCATTAGGATTCTATGTTGCAATGCTTGCTATAGTTGATTTGGTTGTCAGCCAAGGATCAGTATGCATTAGGATTCTCTGTTGCAATAGAAATGATTCTATTTATTCTTAATTAGTGTTATTTTTCTCTTCTGCATTTTTTTTTTCTGTTTTTTCGTTCTTTCTCCATCTCTCTCTGTGCAATGCCGTGGTATATACATGTGATGGTAGAATTCTGTGACAGTTTATGTTAGATATCATCAATTGACAACAATTATACTATATTAAGCTCAGGGGTTTTGGTTTCAATTATGACCGTCGTTTATAATTTTGACCGACGGTTATGTAACTACTCATGCAACTACCTTTTAATTTTTCTATCAATCCACTCATGTTTAAGTTGTTCCCATGTAACTATTCCCTTTTTCCTCCAATTTCTCTATTTCTATTTAATCCAACTTACTCTATTGAAAGAGATATTTTTTTTTAATATGTGATTATTTATTTTTGCAATGTGGGGAGATACCGTGCTGAGCACGGGTTATTGGGCTAGTGGTCATTTATTGCAAAACAATTACTGGTGTTTATTTCTAAATGATTTTCATGACTCTATGCAAAAGTTCAGATTAATTGATGTTTATATAACTCACAAAGTAGTTAAATGGATAAGTGGAAGAATTAGCGGGCTTGATGATGTGCATTTTGATGGGTTTGCAAACCGTGTGGTTGGACAATGTGTTTCATGAACTTGTGGTTAACCATGGCTACGACACCTGAAATGGTACAGACGAAAGGAATCCACTGTGACCATTAACTTGTATTGTTGTTAATAGTTGGTAATTCCCATACACATGGACTTGTGTGTTCAGAGGGCCATCTCTTTTTTTTTAGAAACTCATCTCATCAATAGTTCAAAAGGCCATCTACTCACTCGCCATTTGGCTACCTCATAACTCCAGCAATGATTAATAAATGAAAGATAGCCAGATTTACCACAAAGGAAGAGTGAAAATTCACACCAGTTTACAGAAGTGCACCCTGCCCAGTTCTCTCATTTTTACTGTGTCCAATGTATAAGACCCAATCCAGCCGGACAAAAACCACCATTTGTATCAAAAACCATCTAGATTTATACCAAACATCCCGATCTTGTTCAATCAAATTCGTATTGTACCAGTTGTATGTGGAGCTTTGTCATGTAGGTACACATCTGAGCATCGGCAAAAGGTTTGCTGAAGAATTATCTCATATAACCAACAAACCTAAAATTTAAAGGTCTCAACATAAAAGGCCATTTAACATAGAAAATACATTCTAACATAGGAAGCCATCAACTCTCCTAAATCACATTCACAGTAACCAATTTTCTTCATTTGAAATCATCCTAATTGAATTTACACAACTCATTACAACATAGATGCCACAAAAATTTACATAACTCATTACAACATAGATGCCACAAAAATTTACATAACTCATTATCATAGAGCATCATCCTCCATCATAAACATTATAAAAAACGCTTGGAGAAAATCCATCCTAGACATTAACATATCCCAAAGCCACACCCCAAAACATTCATGTGCAACTATCTTCTCAACTAAAGAATGCAGGCCATGATTTCGCGTTAAACCAACCATCATTTCATGGCGAGAATTCCAAACAAATGAAAATCTAATGTCTAATTGTTGTTGCCTTAACTAAAAGTAGATTTTGAACATGCATGCTAGTTGCAAGTTTATTAGATTATCAAGGATTATGTTCTCTCTTTACCAAAAGAAAAAAGGAGGGGATTATGTTCTCTAGTAGACTATAATTCCATTATTTGTTATTCAAAACAGGTAAAAGAGCAGAGGTGGGGGATCATACTTTATACAAGGTTCATTTGGCTCCGCAGACAACACACTGCATTAGTTCAATATAACTCAATTGGGCTTTAAAACAAGTGAAGACACCAGATTTGATACAAGGCCAACAAATGGAAATATAAAAATGGAAGGAAATCAAATCCGATATGTTCTATTCAAGGTATTTACTAATCGAAAAAACAAAGCTGTTGACGTCAAAATATGAAACAACCAAACAGATTAACAAAAATAAAAATAATAAAAACACCTTTACAACAAGAGAAACGTCACAAACAAATCCTACAAAAGTTCACCATAAGAAATAAGATAAGATCATAAAGAGTCCAGTGATACCTTTATTCCCAAGTTCATGCAATGGCATAAAGACACAAGGCTCAAGACTCACATTGAGAGTTCGAGTACGCCCTTGCACGACATAAAGAGCTTTATAAGATGAGAAAAGCCTCTTTAACATTAAAATCATTTGTTAGAAAAGAGAAACCGGCAAATCATTCTTCATCTCAGATACGATAGGGTTGTACCACGACATGATAACAAGCTTTCCATAAATTTCGATATGGATATTCCAATTTAACTACAATTGCAAAGGAAAATAGATATTAAAAATGTCATCTTCTGTCAAAAGACTTACAACAGAGTTAGCAACTATCGTCAAGGATCCCAAAGAGAGAACATAAATAGAACAGATTAGATTATTAAATAATACAAAATAATAATAATAATAAAAAAAAAAAAAAAAAAAAGAGTGGAGACTGGTCATGGTGTGAGGCAGGCACAACCACCTACAAAATACTGGTATTCTGGAAGCGAGTGAATGATCATCCGATCCCCACCAATTCAAATTCCACAAACGGCATATTCTTCCTTCCGAATGCCTTACACATAGCTTTATCCCTATCGGAGAGAGTGGGAATATAGTATATGAGATTTCCTTTACAGCTCATTTCGCTGGCACTAACAGAAATTGAACTACCATGACTCAAGAACAGCATACGATCACCCAAGTTTTCCACCTTCATCCACTCCATCTCAGTCAAGTCGGCTCGAAAGACATCACAATTGAGATTGCAGCCACCATTCCCCATCATTCTCACAATCAATATCTCTCCACAAGATTCCACCAGAACAAATACATGATTCTCTAGAGTCGGTAGTAACTGAGTATTATTCCTAAGTTTCAATTTCATCATCACAGTAGCAGAATCATCTGGAAAGAGAGGGTCGATGACTGCAAGATTCCAATCCTCATAACTTAGCGAATGCAACTTTCATTTTTTTCCTTTATTAATTGATAATGTATACAACTTTCCTTCAAAGAAGATTGTATTTGACACCACAGTTTCCCTCCATTGGTGTTTATAAAATTGTCGCTCACAACATCGATATAGTAGGAATGTATTGTTTGATTTCCTGACAAAGATAACTCCATTAGGATCAAATGGAGTCGAAAAGAAAAGGCAATCAAGATAGCGAACGCGCAGTTCTAACCATGGGAGGACAACACGTTCCTCATTCTTCACGAGTAGGGATTTAAAAATGATAAGTGGGTCCTACTTAGATTTTGGCTCAAAGTTGACAAATATAGTGTAGCTCTTAGCCATTTTTACAAGAAGTTCTGCAAAGCACAATTTTAGCATAGCATTATCCCAGCACAAAATGGGGATCAAGATAGGAACGATGCCAAATAGGCCCTTAATGACCATAAGAGGTTTCCTTAGTTTTGTGAGAACGTTGATAGCTTAAACAAATGTTTTTCCAATTTATGCCCAAGAAGACTTAATGAAGAAGGATCTGGTGATAAAGATGGTCATCTACAATATGCAGTCAACAATGAAGATGCAAGTAGCAACATAAATGCAACGATGATGTCAATGGTAAGCCAAGCATTAAAGAATCTATAACGAGCATCATTGAGAGTTGAGACTGGCCACAATGAAGACCAAGTGGTTGATGATGACATCAATAAGAATGCTTGAGTTGAGTCGAGGTTCCCAATTTCTACAGGAAAAATGGAAGTTGCTAAATTTTGTGATCCAATATCTGTCATGGATTGGTACTCCATAACAGATGATAGGCGCGTCCAATTTGCAAAGGTGAAGGTGTTTAGGCCATATCCGTATTTAGTAAAAAGTTTGAAAGAACAAATGGAATGGGTTCCTTGTCTCATTCGCACTTGGGATAACATGAAGATGCGCCTTCATGAGAAGTACCTCTCATCTGATTATGAGACCACCACTTTTTACCAGCTTGTTGCCTTGTGCTAATGACTCTCACCAATGAACTCTTTCCATTGAAGAATACACGGAGAAGTTCAATGATTTGAAAATCTAGAGTTGTGTAAATGAGGATGGGTGATAAACTCTCCCCAAATTCAAAAATGTGCTGCAAGTTGAAATTTGACAAAAGATGACATTGTTGAGGGCAGAACATTTGGAGAGCGCTTACTAATTCTTCAGACCCATATACATCAATCAAACCCCTTGCACTCATTAACCCTTAGACCCCCTTGCATCAATGGTTGTGATTCTCTAATTAGATTTTTTTTTCTAATAACTCCAATTAGAATGATATCATCGCCCCCGCTTTTCCCCTCCACCCCCTTCTCCCTTCCAATGATATTACTGTCCCTCCATGACTGGCATGCATTCAAGTGAGTCCCATATTTTTAAACATTGAGAGAGTACCTCTTGGGTGAAATCTTTAGCTCATATGATATATATGGGTGCACTACAATATTATGCGACTTAAAGAAACAATACCAGATATTAGCTTTCATTAAATGAATTGATGGAACCAATCACTAACTAATCTTTCACATGTTTCAGACTTGAAGTCAGCAACGAGATTCGGGTATGGGAATGCTATCAATTAACTAGTAATCTAGTTGTTTGATAACTATTCTTTCTATAAATCTAATATTGTAATTTTTTGTTGTTATTGATAGCAACAAGCAGGTGAATACTATGCAAGACTAAGACAAACTGACTTTCCAGATGTCAGTAGTGACTTAGCACTAGCTGCTATAGTATATATCGCTGCTCTTAGTCGGAGATCAGCATACACGTTTAAGGGTAAGTTATAAGTCATATGGAGCATTTTATTTTATTATTTTTTTGTCGTCATCAAGTTAACTAACACACTTAAATTTTTTTTTTTTAAACAACCGGAGCTAAAAATATCGGAGATGAAGGATTCAATGTTTTTCGCTATGAAGACCGATATTGTTGAACATCTTCAGGGACATGGGTACCCTGACCTTCGACAGGAAAAGATCCAACCAGCACAGCTAGTGGTGAGTTTTGCAACAAAAAAAAATCAATAATTTCACTTTTACAATCATGTAGATATTTCAATAATATTTTTTTTTATAGGAACGATACCGTAGACAACTCAATATGCCTGATGCTGATAAGGATAGAATACTTCAGGCAATATGGCATATTGAGAATTCAGACGATCCGGCCCTCGCACTCTCGTAAGTTATAGACAATATTTTATTGAATATTTGGTTCTCACATGTTATTCGAAACCTAACACTTCAAATTCAAATTTTACTGTGTTTTTTTTTGGCAGACAGCATGCTGATACTGTGGTTGCAGCATGGATCCTGCTGGCACAGGCAGGAAATCATCCACCCATCACAATGGCAATGGTTTCAGCTGTTACGAGTGTTCTACAATGGCAATGGTTTACGAGTGTTCACTCGTAACAGCTGAAACCATTGCCATTGTGATGGGTGGATGATTTCCTGCCTGTGCCAGCAGGATCAATGCTGCAACCACAGTATCAGCATGCTGTCTGCAAAAAAAAACCACAGTAAAATTTGAATTTGAAGTGTTAGGTTTCGAATAACATGTGAGAACCAAATATTCAATAAAATATTGTCTATAACTTACGAGAGTGCGAGGGCCGGATCGTCTGAATTCTCAATATGCCATATTGCCTGAAGTATTCTATCCCTATCAGCATCAGGCATATTGAGTTGTTTACGGTATCGTTCCTATAAAAAAAAATATTATTGAAATATCTACATGATTGTAAAAGTGAAATTATTGATTTTTTTTTGTTGCAAAACTCACCACTAGCTGTGCTGGTTGGATCTGTTCCTGTCGAAGGTCAAGGTACCCATGTCCCTGAAGATGTTCAACAATATCGGTCTTCATAGCGAAAAACGTTGAATCCTTCATCTCCGATATTTTCAGCTCCGGTTGTTTAAAAAAAAAAAAAATTAAGTGTGTTAGTTAACTTGATGACGACAAAAAAATAATAAAATAAAATGCTCCATATGACTTATAACTTACCCTTAAACGTGTATGCTGATCCCCGACTAAGAGCAGCGATATATACTATAGCAGCTAGTGTTAAGTCACTACCGACATCTGGAAAGTCAGTTTGTCTTAGTCTTGCATAGTATTCACCTGCTTGTTGCTATCAATAACAACAAAAAATTAAAATATTAGATTTATAAAAAGAATAGTTATCAAACAACTAGATTACTAGTTAATTGATAGCATTCCCATACCCGAATCTCGTTGCTGACTTCAAGTCTGAAACATGTGAAAGATTAGTTAGTGATTGGTTCCATCAATTCATTTAATGAAAGCTAATATCTGGTATTGTTTCTTTAAGTCGCATAATATTGTAGTGCACCCATATATATCATATGAGCTAAAGATTTCACCCAAGAGGTACTCTCTCAATGTTTAAAAATATGGGACTCACTTGAATGCATGCCAGTCATGGAGGGACAGTAATATCATTGGAAGGGAGACGGGGGTGGAGGGGAAAAGCAGGGGCGATGATATCATTCTAATTGGAGTTATTAGAAAAAAAATCTAATTAGAGAATTACAACCATTGATGCAAGGGGGTCTAAGGGTTAATGAGTGCAAGGGGTTTGATTGGTGTATATGGGTCTGAAGAATTAGTAAGCGCTCTCCAAATGTTCTGCCCTCAACAATGTCATCTTTTGTCAAATTTCAACTTGCAGCACATTTTTTAATTTGGGGGGGGGTTTATCACCCATCCTCATTTACACAACTCTAGATTTTCAAATCATTGAACTTCTCCGTGTATTCTTCAATGGAAAGAGTTCATTGGTGAGAGTCATTAGCACAAGGCAACAAGCTGGTAAAAAGTGGTGGTCTCATAATCAGATGAGAGGTACTTCTCATGAAGGCGCATCTTCATGTTATCCCAAGTGCGAATGAGACAAGGAACCCATTCCATTTGTTCTTTCAAACTTTTTACTAAATACGAATATGGCCTAAACACCTTCACCTTTGCAAATTGGACGCGCCTATCATCTTTTATGGAGTACCAATCCATGACAGATATCGGATCACAAAATTCAGCAACTTCCATTTTTCCTGTAGAAATTGGGAACCTCGACTCAACTCAAGCATTCTTATTGATGTCATCATCAACCACTTGGTCTTCATTGTGGCCAGTCTCAACTCTCAATGATGCTCGTTATAGATTCTTTAATGCTTGGCTTACCATTGACATCATCGTTGCATTTATGTTGCTACTTGCATCTTCATTGTTGACTGCATATTGTAGATGAACATCTTTATCACCAGATCCTTCTTCATTAAGTCTTCTTGGGCATAAATTGGACAAACATTTGTTTAAGCTATCAACATTCTCACAAAACTAAGGAAACCTCTTATGGTCATTAAGGGCCTATTTGGCATCGTTCCTATCTTGATCCCCATTTTGTGCTGAGATAATGCGCTAAAATTGTGCTTTGCAGTACATGTTTGACAACGTATTATTAAACTGCTCCACTGAGAATATGCTTTGTGGAGCTTGTTTGATAACATCACAACAGTTTTATTCTAATGAACATAATCTAATGAAATCCCATTGCAACATAAATTAATTCTAGACATAATCATAACCACCACAAAAACTTAAAAATCAATCAATTGAAGAGTCACATCCATGACAGTACCAACATACAGTGAGATTCCAACCGGTCCAAACCCAAATTAATAAGGAAATAAGACATCCAGTTAAAAATAAGATTTTAAAGTTCTGCAACTCAACTTCATTTCCATCACTTTGCTTATATTTAACTCCACGTGCAATATGAATACAGAGGAGTTTAGAAATAACTTTTGACAGGATATGCAGTAACAAGATTTCTTTATGGAAGGGAAGAAATTAAGAACCATGTACAAATAAACATCCGAACAAGCTCGAGTTGTAGATCCAGATGGCCCCTCTAGACCTCACCTCTCATATCTAACACAGACAATAAAAAATCAGAAAGAAATCACCTCATTATTTTCTAACATCATCCATCACCTAGTTTTTACTAATCAATATCAAGCGGATTCTTCAAGAGAGAGAGAGAGAGAGAGAGAGAATTGTAGCAAGGATTGGTGGGTTGAGGCCGGGGAAGAGAGAGATTTGCAGCAAGGTGGGTCATGAGAGAGAGAGAGAGGTCCTTGGAGAGAAATACACGCTTGAGAAGATTCAGAGACTGACATGGGGGTAGATCTGGAGACAGACGCGTGATTGTGCCTGTGGGTTGGTTCTAAAAAAAACGAAGATTTTTTGTTTCGGATTTTCTACACCAGCAGGTCAAGATCCTGGGGGATTGTTCCAGCAGGAGTAGAATTCGGAACACTGGTTAACATTACCAAAAACGGTTTCCATCATCTTGACTCATGGGAACGTGAGAACGTCCGGATAGCATAATGCCAAACGGGGCCTAAGCTTCCTCATATAACGATTCCCACTTTGAGTCATCGTGGAGATTAAACCAAAGATGGGACAACACTCATATAAGCTTCCTCATATAGTTGTTATTAAAAGACTGATGTGACAACACTCAAATGAGGGACTGATACATGTAACGGTTTAGGGAAACAAGTATAACTCAGTGGAAATACAAATAGGACCAGATGAAAATTAAATAATGTGTCATATGTTGCTGTCACAGCCAGGAAAAACACTGCTATATGCTGCTGTATTGATGGGCACAGATTTGGGACTCATCTTGGGACTGTTTGAGGTTCAATAAGCTGCTGAATGGGTGTTGGTTGGTTCTAGTATAAAGGCTGTTAGGGTTGGGTTTACGAAGAGAGGGATTTGGAATTGAAAGTGGATAGTTTTGGGACTGTTTGCTATGGGACATCAACTAAAATGTTGCTGTTTGGTTTTAAACAGCTGCTAGTTGAGTCATAAATCAAACATTAAAGCAAGATGGGGCTGCAGTAATTTGGGGAAATAAGCTTGGGTGGTGTATGAATGGATGGACTTGGACCACGAGTGGGACTTTTTGCGTAATTTTATGGGTCAGTCTTGGAATGGCAAGTTGTTGTTTCTGTTGGACAAAATCTGCACAATGCAATGGGCTGATTTTAGGTCAGTGGGAGAGTGTAGCTTCTGGGTGGCTGACAAGTGTTTTATGTAGGTTGAATCCTGATAATGGTCAAATCCACAATAAGAGCGGTAGCAGCAGTTGATCAAAAGAACTAAAACAACAACAAGAACTTGAATGCAGTTGAAAACAGCAAATTGAGTGAAATAGAAAACTAACCTTTTTGTAAGAGGACCAATTTTTTTTTCGGGAAGTTTATTTTTTTTGGGCTAAAAGTGAATGAAACAAAGAGGAATCCTAATCTAAGACAGCGGAGTAAAAAATAAGACAATCGAAACGTGGATTGAAATTGCAGTATCAGTCGCTGTCGCGGTCGACCTTGGAAACCCATACTACGTACATCACGGTCCATCAAGACGTGAATTTTTTTCGAACCCAAAAAAACTTCAAAAAATATCTAAAAAGCCAGAATATTGGAAAATGCTTGGAAACAATGTCTTTTTTCATTGGTGCCCACTATAGACCAAAATATCGGTCCCTTAAGTTGTAACATCTTGTAACGTTGTTTAATCTCTAACCGTTACATATGTTAAGTTTTAGTGTTTAAGCTTTGGGCCTATTCTTACAATTTATAAATCTACTATTGTAGCCTATATTTAAAGTTTAAAGCACTTGAAATATTCATCACCCTTATTTTAGTGGACACCACCCGGGGGACTAGTCATATTGGGTGTTGGGTCAAAGACCACAGGGATACCCACATCATAAAAAATGGGACTTAGGCCCATTGTTCAATTGACAACTATAGAACATTTTTCTAATATCATAATATCCATGTTTTTATAAATGACCAATTAGAAAAGCCCTGATTTTAATAAATGAGCAATATTAGCATGTGGTACAATTAAAAAAAAAAGAGTCTGGATCTATGTTTTTTTGAAGAAAAATGCTGCCATATTATAGTTAAGCCCTAAAAACACACACACTCATATATATACATATATATATAGAGAGAGAGATGCATACCTTTCGTAATTTAATCCTATAAATTGTTGTAATATTTGATCTGGATTTCCCTCTTCCTGTTTGGCATCATTTGATAGGATCAGCACACAATTTCTTTGAAATGAAAATTAAAGAAATCTGTTTTGACACACATTTCAAGTTGGACAATTCCCAATAAAAAAAGAAGGAAAAAGAAAAAGAAGAAACAATTAATGAACATGGTTTGTCGGAAGGAAATTGTAGAAAGGATTGTTTATCTTTTCTTTTTTTTTTTGCTCATTTGAAAAAATTGGGGGTAAAAAAACTGTATAAGTTGGATGTACCTGCATTAAGTTTAATCCTGTTTTATTTTATTTTATCCGCCTTTCTTCTTTTCTTTCTTATTAATGTAATTTTTTCCATTTCTCTCAGTAATTTTGTTTTCAAAGTATATGTCGAACTGCATAGGCTTTATTACTAGTTTTGTATTTACTCTGTGCCTTTATTTATGAACTCAAACATACGCAATTTGAACTATTTTTATTTCTTAGTTGTTTCTTTGTCTTTCTTTTTTATTCTTTTACTTTCCATAGAGGTGTTTAAATCTATTACTTGCACTAGTTTCCTTTTCATTTGTACTGATTTTGTTTTGATGAATTGTTGTTTTTTGACAAATAGGATTGTTAATTTGCTAGGGCACGTAATCTTGCTCAATGCCCTAACCAACACGCAAAGTAGGAAAGGATATAGTGCTCTGTTTGCTAGAGTACAAGTGGAGATTGATTTTAGGAAGCGCTTGCTCAACGAATTGTAACTTCAGATGCCAAAAGGATGTAGATTCCAGTCGTTTTGTTGTAAGAACCTTCCTGCTCTTTTTTCAAAATTATGGACATGCTTATATACAACTGCCTCCATGAATATGTTGCAATTTTCTTGTTCAACAGTTAGTTGCTGGAAGGGAAAAACAAGGAAACCATCTAAGGTTTCTAGGCCGACTGTGTCGGATTCTGTTTTGGAACTCACTCCCAGAGAACAATTGCAAACAGGAATATCCTGTTTTTCATCTCCTCAAGAGCAATGGTTAGAAGTGTGACATAGGCAACAAAATCGTTATGTTTCCCTTTGCAATACAAGGAGGTGTGGGCCAAAGTGAAAACACAAACGTGATGGTTGGTTCCTGAATCCCCATCATAAACAAAAATTGTCCAACAGATTTGTCTATCTTCAGGAACGTTGGCGCTGATCACCTACTGTTAAGGTGATGGAATCAGGCTGTGCACAACCATCTCCTCATAAAATTGAGGTCTCTGTCCAAGACAGCGGGTCGAATCCAAAATGGAGCTGTTCCATCCATGTCGCAATCTGTCATATCTACGAGATCTTGTGATGGCAGAGATACATCAAATGTACTATTGCCAGCTGTGATTTGGGAAATGCAATCTGCCACTCAATCTAGCTCAGTTCGAGATTTCAAGATGCCTAGAAAGAGTCTCAGAGTACATTGACTAAGGTCAGGTTGTCCAGAGGGACACACAAGGAGTTCACAGTTATCCATAAACTTTAGAACCACGTGTTAGATGCCCCAGATTTGATATAGCCGAGTGCATCGCCATCTTTCCCAAACTACCCCAGGCTATTATGCATGGATACTTTCAAAATGGGCAATTTATCGTGTCATATCGTATTTAATACTTCACTTTTTGTGTAAAATATGTGTCCCTGCCGTATCCATTCCATGCATTATCTGGGCATCATAGACCCCAGGTGTAATCGACCTATTGCGCCATCATTTCCAGGACCTATCAGCCCACCTTCGTTATTCCAACCACGGAACTGGCATCCTAAGCGCGAACAATCATACAACTATAATGGTGCAGAAGGAAGTCAGTCCCTCAATTACTCAATTCTCTTCACACATCCTCTTACTCCAAAGTTTTCAGGAGCCCTGAAAATATCGACAACTAATGCAACTATGGCATTGTCGACCAACCAACGCATCACACATGAAATGCCAACCTCCCACATCTCATAACCTTTGTTGGAGGGTGGCCTCTCCTGCTTCCAAACCTGCCCATATGGGGGGACAGAGCTGAACCCCATACCTTGCTCCTTCCCTCTACACCAACTAGTATGGCCACCTTTCTCGTTTCCGATTTTCCCACTTACCCATTTCCATATCCAACTAAGTTCTACCTGTGCATCTTTCAACCTTTACGTAGACCCGGTCCAACCTTCTGCCTCTACTGGAATACCAGGCCCCAGTGAAGGGTCCTCCCTAATTTGTGTTGGGACAACAGGGAATTCCATCCATGTTTTCTCAGCGGGTTTTCTCAGCGGACACACTCCTTCTCCCTAGGACCGAACGGCCCTCCAGAAGGTCAGCCTTCAATTGACATCACATCATAAAGTCCAGAACTCTGATACGTGAATTTCTGGATCACACTCTACACAACAACTCGGTTACTTCTAGGTTCCTTGGCAACAAACTTCAATCCAATACCAGGTTCAAATTTTGGTTGGGTCCAAAGCTAACTTGCCATCACCTTCGGAGTAGTGGATATCCCATCCCTCCAGCCAACTGCATAGAGATTTATTCCTTGAGTAAGGTACATCTCTCGCCGTGTTTTTTAATTAAGTCCTGATGAAAAAGACAATTTTGAGTTGGAACATGCATGGGACCTCTATGAAACTGATCAAGAACATCCCTTCTGGTTGATCATGGAATACAAACCACAAGCAAATTATTCTCTGGACGTTGAAGAGGTGAGGGCATCATCTATAAACTGGGACCTACCTGAATTTCACGGCTTCAACTGTGGGACCTCACCCGTTTGTATGTGGGAAGGTCAGCAGGAGAAAATCACCCTAGACCACATATTGTTCACAGGGCATTTGTTTTTTTTTTTTTTTTCTTTTTTTGGGACCTACAAGTCTACCTATCTACATGCTCTAGCTCAAAGCAACAAACTGCCTTTTCCATGAAGGGTAGAGCGATATATAGTAATGTCAAACTGTATATGCCTCTCCTAATTAGTACATGTAGCGACAGTTATGGGACTCTGTTAATCTCAGGAAGAACATACTTCTTCCAGGGACCTTTGGATCTTGTTTGGAGAGTCTAATAGTGTTTTGGGTCATGGAGGAAAAATATGGCAGTTGCAGTTCAGACTCCTTTCATGCTGCCTCAAACAATTTTAGATTCCTCACATCTCACTGACATTGTGAGTCCTCCATACACATGAAATAATATCAATCAATTTCCATATAAAATGCTGGCAGGACGGAATAGATGTCTGGCAAATGACTGTTGGATTAGATTAACCAAGAAAAAAAAGTTAGGCAATTTCGATTTGGAAATATGTGGATCTGGTTTGTATTACCTGATCAGCTTCCTGTTCTTGAGCTCCTCCTTCCACGGCAGCGGCTTGTTCTTGAGCTCCTCCTTCCACGGCAGCGGCTTGTTCTTGAGCTCCTTCTTCCACGGCAGCGGCAGCTGGAGGAGGAAGGTCAGTGGGAGGAGGAAGGTGGGGGTCTGAAGCATCTGCCATTTGAGAAGTTCTCAAGGTTTTGGAAGGGTTTGGAAAGGGTTTTGGAGAGCTGAAAAGGAGAAGTTCTCAGGGTTTTGGAAGGGTTTGGAAAGGGTTTTGGATAGCTGAAAACGAAATGGGTTTTTTTAGGTGTATATGAGAATGGATGGATGAAGGGTTTATAACAGTTAAACCCAAGTCCATCTAAATACTGAACTTTATAAACCATCCAGCTGTTTGGGACCCATTTACCCGGACTTGCTTGGGCCAGTTCTTTCGGGTAAATGGATAGTAATTGACATCCTTTTTAGAATCTAGGGAATGAAGGCAGATTGCTAAGATACACATACAATAATAGGATAACAAATGGGTAATCCAACCTATCATCTCAACCACTTTGATTATCATCTAACACCTGAGTCCAAATCCTCTTGGCCGAAAGAAATCCTGAGTTATGCCAAATTGCCAATTTATTGAAAATAAATGCCGGTCCTATGCACAGGGTATTGCCAAAAATTTACCTCAATTAGAGTCGGTCTAACCATTAGAAGACCGTTTAACCAAAAAAAAGTAAAGGCAATAAAAAAGAAAAAACACACACAGAGGGTATGTTTCTCTTCTTTCTTTCTTTTTTTTTCCTTGTAAAATAGACAATAGTGTCTTAATCATTTTTCTAATAAACTTTCAATCTTACAGTGTGGGACCAACTCCCATTGGGAGTTAGGATTTTAAAACACCCCAATACCCCATACATTAGAAGGGAGCTTATTTTCAGCCTGATTGACTTCTCACCATATGGGCCCAATTATGAAGTTCCACTCCACTCAATTTATTTAGGCCTATTCAAGCCCAGAACAACTCGGCTTTAGAAACACTGGCTCATGACCAGCCCAATTCCAACACGGGCGATAAAAGTTAGACCCAAGCCCGCCCATTTAATCAATCGGGCCGGGCCGAAATATGGGTGATACCCCTAGGGACATTAATTTCTACAACTTCTCGTAAAGGGCTGTTTCCGATTTTTTTTTTTTTTTTCTGTTTAATGAATTTCTCCCTCAAAGGGCAAGAAAAGTCTGACAGTACCCACTTCCTATTTTTCTTCACTAATTCAACCCAATTCACTGACTGTTTAAAAGGGTCCCTTGAGTCATCATAGTCTAATTCAAAAATCACATGCTAAACCACCCTTTCAATGCCATGGAAAGATGGAAAGAGAGTGCACGTTCTTGTGCCTGTTGGCCTCTCTTGATGCTATAATGCTCTTCCCATCTACACATTTCCCCAATGAAAATAACCCCCCTTCACCTACCTAGTAAAATAAGAGGAGAAATCAATTGGGGAGGTTGGTTTTGGATAAGAGATCTCTTTCCTTGGGTACATAAACATTAAATTGGCTTCTCAAAGTCTCTAACCTTATGTAAAGTATTCAATCTAGCATCACATGCTTTCTTTCTTTTCCCCTCCCTTGGATGCTGAACAAACCATGGCTCAAAAACAGAAAAGAGATCATCAAAGGACCTATTTGGATAAATAAGGAGTGAAGTAAAATGAAGTGGATTTCACATGTAGAGTGGAGTGAAGAGAAGTAGGTTGAAGTTAAAGTAGAGTACTTCACTTCACTCTATTTGGATACTTATTTTGAAGTTAAGGTTTGAAATAGAATGCACTTTTACTCAAGGAAATGGAAGTATTTAGAGTTGAAGTGAAATGAAGTATATGTGGCTCACAACATTACTTAATCTATCGGGCCAAGACTCATCCAAATGGGGTAGAGTTGAAATTTTAGACTGTTATGGCATATTTAACTCCACTCTACTCTATTTTTTGCCTATCCAAACAGTATTAGGAAAATAAAGAACCCAGAAGAAGGTGGCAACTAAAATCAACACAAACCGTAATCCATAAGAAATTTAATAAAAACCACCTACAAATTAATTCAAGATCAATGAAAGAAACAATTTTTAGCTGAAAAGGCACAAAGAAATCATAAAATTAAAGAAATAAAAGGACCCAAAAGAAGGGGTAAAGTAAAATCAGTATAATCCATTTAGGACCTGTTTGGATAAATGAGGAGTGGAGTAAAATGAAGTGGATTTCACATGTAAAGTGGAGTGAAGAGAAGTAGGCTAAAGTTAAAGTAGAGTACTTCACTTCACTCCATTTGGATACTTATTTTGAAGTTAAGGTTTGAAGTAGAATGCACTTTTACTCAAGGAAATTAAAGTATTTAGAGTTGAAGTGAAATGAAGTACATGTAGCTCACAACATTACTTCATCTATCGAGCCAAGACTCATCCAAACGGAATAGAGTTGAAATTTTAGATTGTTATGGCCCATTTAACTTCACTCTACTCTATTTTTTGCCTATCCAAACAAGCCCTAAGAAAGTAAAGAAAACCAAGGAGAACCAACAGATGATTGATTGTACATCTGGAAAACCCAAGATTTGCATGAGAAGGGAGAAGCTTGAAGAAAAGAAGGGAGTCTTGCGTTGTCGTTGCAGTTGTTGTAGCTTCTTCAGCCAGAGCACATATTCTTAGGGTTTTGGAGCGAAAAAAAAAAGGTGAAAAACGTTGGGAATTTTGCAAATAAGAAAACATTAGAGATTTTGCAAGAAGCTGGTTTGATACCTAACCCATCTGAGGTGTAGAGAAATTGAATAAGTACGACATTTGTTCCCTTTTATTTAAGGGTAATAATAGATTTGTCAACATAGAGTGTGTGTGAGTAAACCACAACTCAAGTATCGTGGAAAGAATTCGAGAAGACTAGGGAAAGGAATGAGATCATCATCAGAGGCCTCCTGAGACTTCCTCCCAATGGAAGCTGCATCAATTTCAACAGCCTCATATTTCTCCTCCTCTCCTTTCTCCCTTTTTTCTAAATTGATACCAAACTTGGAATTATCTTATACCCTTTAATATTATATATTATATTATTTTATTATACCCTTTAATAAAAGGGAACAAATATCTGCTTATTCAATTTCTCTACACCTCAAATGGGACCCAATTGCATATATATATATATATATAATTTCTCTATAACCCCTTGTAAAAGGGAAGCGATGTCCTGCTTATGGACTTTGTCTACACACCCATTACGACCCACATTTGCATGGAATGTTGATATCGATATTGATATATATACCTATATATATATATATATAATGTCCTGGTGTACCAAACACACTACACACTACATACAAGGTTGTCATCCTTAATAGCAGACCTATACATATTCTTTGCCACATGTATGCAACCATATGTCATAGCCAAACCTTAAAAACAGGGGAATCCAGGCATCTAACAATCATGTAGGCCATATTACTCACTAGTATACAAACAAAGTTCATGTAGCCAACACTGAGTGTGAGTTGCATGAGATATATGGGACTGATTAAAAACCGTAGCCTAGATAATGTCTATAGAGTATAGAAAACAAGAAAAAAGGGATAACTGGTATATATCTGTCATCTTCCACATTCATAAATGACCTGTATAGACCCATGAAGACTTCAGATGGGTTCTATTCTACTGAGCCCCGATACGGTTTGGTTGAGAATTGGGGCTTTCAAAGATCAAATGGACAGACATTTTGAGGACATGAATAAGCCAAAGGCTACTAAAAGAATATGTAGAAGGTTACTAATTAGAACAGGAGAAAAAAGGAAAGATGGATTAATACAAGGTTCACTTGGATCTGCAAACAACCCACATGTGCATTTAGTTCAATACACCTCCTTCATAGACTTTACCATAGATGGCAGCATTTAAGCTTTACAGAAATGAAGACCATGTTTAAGGACGCCAACAAATGGATATGTCAAAACGGAAAGAAATAAAATGGACTTGTTCCATTCAGTATAGTTGTGGATCGAGGAAATAAAGGCTCTAAAACAAACATAGAAAACCACCATACAAGATTTGCTTGTGAGAGAGAGAGAAAAAAAAAAAAACCCTTTACAAGAAGGGGGAAAAATACAAACAAATGCTACAAAAGTTCAACCATAAAGAATAAGAGTACAGTGCTTACATTTACTCCCAGGTTCAAGCAACAGTAACAACACACGGGAGTCAAGACTCCCATCGAATGCCCCAATAGACCGACCCTCGTTCAACATAAAGGGCTTTATAAAAGATGAGAAAAGTCTCTCCCAAATTAAAATCATATGTTAGAAAGGAGAAACCATCAAATCCTTTTTCTAGCTATCTTAGACACTAAAGAGTTGTACGACAGAATGATGACGAGGTTCACATAAAATAACCACATGGATGTTCTAATTTAACCAGAATTACAAAGGCAAATAGATGTTACAAATACAAACGCCATAGAGAAAGCACTTATCATTGTTGATCCAAAACAGAAACATAAATAGAACACAGTATATTATTTTAAAAAGAAAGGGAAAAAATTGAAGTTGAGACTTAGGTAGTCATGGTGTGAGCCGGGCACACCCAGCCACAAAATCCAACGACAACTCTGGAATCGAGTGAAATGTCATCCTGTAACATCCCACCCTTCACACATGCATGATATTGTCCGCTTTAGCCCGCCTGCATGCGCGAGGACTTCCCAGGAGGTCACCCATCCTAGTACTGCTCCCGCCCGAGCACGCTTAACCTCGGAGTTTTTACGTTTTTCCGGGGCCGCACGGTTTTAAAAGGCCTCATGCAAGGTAAGGGTGTAAACTTTACATATAACCCCATTCACTTTCCTCTCTATAGTCGATGTGGGACTCCGGGGCATCACATTCCACCCCCCTTAGGGCTGCACGTCCCTGTGCAGTAGCCTGTCAGTCCCTGTAGCCTGCCAGCCCTCTTGGCCCGCCCACATGGAGACCCGCCCACTTGCACCAGACCACGGCAGGGGACCCACACTCGAACTAGTCGAGAGTCGGCTCTGATACCATTTGTAACGCCCCACCCTTCACACATGAATGATATTGTCCGCTTTAGCCCGCGTGCACGCACGAGGACTTCCCAGGAGGTCACCCATCCTAGTACTGCTCCCGCCCGAGCACGCTTAACCTCGGAGTTTTTACTTTTTTCCGGGGCCGCACGGTTTTAAAAGGCCTCATGCAAGGTAAGGGTGTAAACTTTACATATAACCTCATTCACTTTCCTCTCTATAGTCGATGTGGGACTCCGAGGCGTCACACATCCCATCCCTACCCAATTTAAATTCCACATAGGGAGGATTAAACCCATAGAATTCCTTACTCACAATTTAAACCTCTAGGCCAAAGTGGCAATATAGTAGACCTGATTTCCTTTGCAACTCATTTCACTAGCACCAACAGAAACTGAACTACCATGACTCAAGAACAATACTCGATCACCCAAGTTCTCCACTTTCGTCCACTCCATCTTGGCCAAGTTGGCTCGAAAAACATCACAACCGAGGCCACAGACACGATTCCACCTCATTCTCACGATCAGTATCTCTCCACAAGATTCCACCAAATAAATATATGAAGCCCTAGCGTTGGTGATAACTGGGTATTCTTCCTCAATTTCAATTTCATCCCCTTAATAGCAAAATTATATGGAAAAAGGGGGTCGACGACTGCAAGACTCCAATCCTCATTCAGACTCCAATTTTCATCATTCAACACATGCCACTTTCCTTTTTTTCCTTCTTTAATTTAAATGTATGCAACTTTCCTTCAAAGAAAATGTTATTAGACATGACAGTTTCCTTCCACTGATGTTCATGAAACTATTGGTCACAACGTCGATAAAGAAGGAATGTATTGTTTGATTTTCTAACGAAGATAACTCCATCACGGTCAGATGGAGTCAGGAAGCGAAGGCAATCAAGATAGTGGACGCTCGGTTCTCCCCTTGGAAGATAAATATATTCCTTATCCTTCATGAGTAAGGAGTGCCATATATTATAACTATTAGTGGGTACGAACAACATCCAACCCTGGGAAGATGAAATGCAGGATGGCACATCGAGTTCGTGCACTGGCGTCTTATATGTTCTCTTTTCAAAGATACTGAAGATTTCAACAAAACCTTTTTTCTTAAAGGCTCTATAAAAGATAAAGAAGGGAGAACAGGACATTGTCGTTTGGCTATCCACCATGTGCAGTAAATGGAGCAAAAAAGAAGACGTCCAGGTATGGTTAGGTGCTTCAAGATCAGTTCAAGAAGACACTGGGGAAAATCTGACCAGCTACTAGTCTTTTCCATGCCAAACAGTGCACGCAGTGGAAATTGTAGGGCCAGGATTTACTCACAGTGAGGGCAAGCGATAGTCGATCAAAAACATCAATAACTACATTTCCACAGTGAGGGCAAGTGATGGTTGATCGATAACATCATAAACTGCATTGCCACGTTCTTTTCCTATTAACAATGACTAGAAGAAGAAAAAAAAAAGGGATTTGTTAACTTTAAGGCAATTAAAGACACTAATAAAAATAACAAGTTGCATGCATGTAAATGCTCTACACCAATCACTTACAATAGAGAATTATCACTAAAAAGACAGTCCTCAATCTCAACAGATAATTTTCTATATTGTTTGCAACCTGTTTAAATCTATAAGTAATATATGATCGCATCAACATTGATGCTATTAAGATTATTTTTCAGGAATCCAATGACAAACTAAAATGGAGCTACAGGTTTCGAGTAAACTACAAGAAGCTAACATGAACCAACAAATAAAAATAAGCCGCGGTCGATACTTTTGTTAAATGTTAAGCAAGAAATTAAAAAGAAAATAAAAAAATACTAAAATTAGGGGTGTAAACTGGTCGGGTCGAGTCAAAACGGGTCAGGTTGACTAGGGTTCAGTCAGCAATTCTAAAGCATGAATATGACTGTCATTGTACGCAGTCCACATACCAACCTAATTGTCACTAGTTGAATTTCAACCAGCTTCCACAGTTCATGTATATGGTTCTATGTAATGGGAACAACCGGGTTTGATAGATGAACCTCCACAGGCCCTATTGCCCAACTATATGATTTATATTCTTCAATATTTGTGCAAGTTCTTTACCAAAAAAATATATATTTGTGCAAGTAGGGTTTATGTAATCATGAAGTAAATGCAATGCTTAATCTTTTGACACAGACGCTAACCTAAACAAGCCTAGACCATCCATAGAAAACATCTTCATACACGGCACAATAAAAAATTCAAGACTAAATTAACTGATAAACACATCAATAAAAATAGGGCTTTCAAACATCAAATCGACTGAAAAATGTTAAACATCACCTTCTGTAACCTAATTCATCAATTTGTACTAGGGGTGTAAGTGTGTAACAGTTCGGTTAACCATAGTTTTTGGAAAAACTGTTAACAGGGCCATCTCTTTTTTTAGAAACTCATCACATCAATAGTTAAAAAGGCCATCTACTTAATAGATTAAATTCATCCACTCACTCGCCATTTGGCTACCTCATAACTCCATTCATACACCAATGATTAATAAATGAAAGATAGCCAGACCAAGTAGATTTACCAAAGGAAGAGTGAAAATTCACACCAGTTTAGTGTTGCGCACCCTGTCAAGTTCTCTCATTTTCACTGTGTCCAATGTATAAGACCCAATCCAGCCGGACTAAAACCAACATTTGTATCAAAAACCATCTTGATTTATACCAAACATCTTGATCTTGTTCAATCAAATTCATATTGTACCAGTTGTATGTGGAACTTTGTCATGTAGGTACACATCTGAGCATCAAGACAAAAGGTTGGCTGCAGAATCATCTCATATAACATTATAAAGAGCATCTCATCGACAAGGGACAAATGGGTCATGCCAACAAACCTAAAATTTAAAGGTCTTAACATAAAAGGTCATTCAACATAGAAAATACATTCTAACACAGAAGCCATCAACTCTCGTAAATCACATTCACAGTCACCAATTTTCTTTATTTTAAATCATCTTAATTGAATTTACACGACTCATTACAACATAGATGCCACAAAAATTTACATAACTCATTATCACAAAGCATCATCCTCCATCATAAACATTATAAAAAACACTTGGAGAAAATCCATCCTAGACATTAACATATCCCAAAGCCACACCCCAAAACAATCATGTGCAACTATCCTCTCAACCAAAGAATGCAAGCAATAATTTCGCGTTAAACCAGCCATCATTTCATGGTGAAAATCCCAAACAAATGAAAATCTAATGTCTAATATTGTTGTTGCCTTAACTAAAAGTAGATTTTGAACATGCATGCTAGTTGCAAGTTTATTAGATTATCAAGGATTATGTTCTCTCTTTACCAAAAAAAAGAAAAGGATTATGTTCTCTAGTAGACTATCTCTTCTTCAAAATAGTAATTATTTGTTATTCAAAAAAGGTAAAAGAGCAGAGGTGCGGGATCATACTTTATACAAGATTCATTTGGCTCTGCAGACAACACACTGCATTAGTACAATATAACTCATTTGATCTTTAAAATAATTAAAGACACCTGGTTTGATACAAGGCCAACAAATGGAAATATAAAGATGGAAGGAAATCAAATCCAACATGTTCGATTCATGGTATTTACTAATCGAAAAAAAAAAACTTTTGACGCCAAAATATGAAACAACCAAACAGATTTACAAAAAAAAATAAAAAAAAATAAAAACACCTTTACAACAAGAGAAACGTCACAAACAAATCCTACAAAAGTTCACCATAAGAAATAAGATAAGATCATAAAGAGTCCAGTGATACCTTTATTCCCAAGTTCATGCAATGGCATAAAGACACAAGGCTCAAGACTCTCATTGAGAGTTCGAGTATGCCCTTATACAACATAAAGAGCTTTATAAGATGAGAAAAGCCTCTTTAACATTAAAATCATTTGTTAGAAAAGAGAAACCGGTAAATCATTCTTCATCTCAGATACGATAGGGTTGTACCACGACATGATAACAAGGTTTCCATAAATTTCGATATGGATATTCCAATTTAACTACAATTGCAAAGTAAAATACATATTAAAAATGTCATCTTCTGTCAAAAGACTTACAACAGAGATAGCAACTATCGTCAAGGATCCCAAAGAAAGAACATAAATAGAACAGATTAGAATATTAAATAATACTAAATATAATAATAATAAAAAGAGTTGAGACTGGTCATGGTGTGAGCCAGGCACAACCACCTACAAAATACTGGTATTCTGGAAGCGAGTGAATGATCATCCGATCCCCACCCAATTCAAATTCCACAAACGGCATATTCTTCCTTCCGAATGCCTTACACATAGCTTTATCCCTATCGGAGAGAGTGGGAATATAGTATATGCGATTTCCTTTATAGCTCATTTCGCTGGCACTAACAGAAATTGAACTACCACGACTCAAAAACAGCATACGATCACCCAAGTTTTCCACCTTCATCCACTCCATCTCAGTCAAGTCGGCTCGAAAGACATCACAATTGAGATTGCAGCCACCATTCCCCATCATTCTCACAATCAATATCTCTCCACAAGAATCCACCAGAACAAATACATGATTCTCTAGAGTCGGTAGTAACTGAGTATTATTCCTAAGTTTCAATTTCATCATCACAGTACAAGAATCATTTGGAAAGAGAGGGTCGATGACTGCAAGATTCCAATCCTCATCACTTAGCGAATGCAACTTTCGTTTTTTTCCTTTATTAATTGATAATGTATACAACTTTCCTTCAAAGAAGATGGTATTTGACACCACAATTTCCCTCCATTGGTGTTTATAAAATTGTCGCTCACAACATCGATATAGTAGGAATGTATTGTTTGATTTCCTGACAAAGATAACTCCATCAAGATCAAATGGAGTCGAAAAGAAAAGGCAATCAAGATAGCGAACACGCAGTTCTAACCGTGGGAGGACAACACGTTCCTCATTCTTCACGAGTAGGGATTTAAAACACGTATTATGGGGTTGGTAAAGCATCCAACCATGGGAAGATGAAATGCAAACAGACCCAGCATCGTGTTCGTGTACTAGCGTTTTGTATCTTCTCTTGTCGGGAAGACTGAAGATTTCGACAATCTCTTTTCGGGTAACGAATGTGTAAAAGACAATGAAGGGGAGTACGCGACATTGTCTCTTGGCTATACACCATGAGCGGCAAACGGAGCCAAAAAGAAGATGATCAGGCATACTTAGGCGCTGCAAGATCAGTTCAAGTAGACATTGGGGAAGATCTGACCAACAAATAGTTCCTTCCATGCCAAACAGCACACGCAGCTGCAACGGTAGTGCCAAGATTTCCTCACAGTGGGGGCAAGCGATGATCGATCGATCGATAACGTCAGTAACTGCATTGCCACATTTCCTTTCCTATTAACAATGATCAAGTAATTTATTTATTTTTTTATGAAGGCTATCAACTGACTTTCATTAACGCAATTAAAAATACTAATAAACATAACAAGCCGTATGCATGTAAATTCTCTACATCAATCACTTATAAAAGAGAATTATCAATAAAAAGTGATTTCTCAATTCCAATATATAATTTTCCAAATTGTTCACGACAGGTCTTCATATATGAGCATTGCATGATTACATCAAGATTGATGCCATTAAAATTGTTTTTGAAGAATCCAAAGACAAAGTAAAATGGAGTTACAGTATAAGAGTAACCTAAAGAAGCTAACAGTAACCAACAAATCAAAAGAAGCTGCAGTTGACACTTTTTTTTAAGAATATAATTAAAAAGAAAAAATATTAATACTAAAACCAGGGGGTAAATTGATCGAGTCGAGTCAAAATGGGTCAAGCTGACTAGGGTCGGCAATCCCAACAGTAGACACGGGATTTTCATTTGAGAGGGGCAGATGATGGTCAATTGAAAATGTCAAAAATTATTTTGCTGTATTTTCTTCACAAGAACAATAGCAAAAGAGAAAATGTCTTGCACTAAAAATTCCTAAAGAAATCGGCTTTTTTCTTTCTTTTTTTTTCAAATACTTGGCATGAAAATCAAATTAGACTCAAGAAATTACCACATCAATTAGCAACCACACTACAACAATAATCATTATCGTGTCCTTCGATTCCTTCCTTAACCTCTAAAGAGTTCCTCTATCATACAAAGCTAAATGGGACAACTTATATTCATAAATGAAAACTGGCAATACAATCAAAAACATCAAATGTGGTACAAGAAGAAAATCAGGTAAAAAAATCTAAAAAGTAATTAAGAAATATAAATATGTGAAACCAATTAAATAAAATAAAAGAAAGAGAACTCAATACCAAACTAGCTGTTCCAATAGAAATAAATTAATGGCAGAACAACCATTGGATTAAATCATTATAAAAATGCATTATCTAAAATTGTTGAACTTTGAGGCCTTAAATTTGAAGATTAAGATAAAGCAATTAGAGTAATATATTGCTAATCGCCACTCCATTTCCACAATACTCTCTTCTCATTGACCATAGATTCAAGTGAAACATACAAACAAGCAAATGAATGAGAGAGAGAGAGAGAGAGAATATACCGGGCAAAAGCAGAGGACCTGCTACTTGTTGGGTAGAAACCAGAAATGAAGGAACCTACTTGAATAGCAACGAATGAGGTGTGTTTTGGGCATTCTTGCTTGGAGTCACTAGAGAAGAAATGAGAAGGAACCTTGGGAGGGCTTGTGAGAATAAAACAGAGAATGGGGTTTTGGATTTTATAAAAGATGGATAGAAGTCTTCAGGAAGAGTATTTAAGAGCTGGAGATCTTGAGAGTGAGAGCTTCTAGAAAGGATTTGGGCGTAGGAATTTCGTTCGGGAGAAGGGTTTTCAGGAAAGGGAGTGGGGCCATCGTTTTTCCATAATTGGACCACAGGTCTGGTGCCCAATACCCCATTGGACATTTTCTAGATCCTAACTGGGTCGACTGCCCCAGATGGTAACGTGGGTCCACCCCTGAGCAATCCTAAAGCGCGAAACAAGTAAGGGAGAAAACTGATCAGGTCAAGCCAAAACAAGCTAGGCTGACTCATAGAAGGGGAAAAAAGCATTCCTAAAACGGGTCAGGTTGAAGAAGAGGAAATTTATGAGATAGGTTGATGAAGAAGATATTTTAAGAAGGTTTCAAGAAGAAAAAAGAAAGAGAAGGTACAAGAAATCCTCAGATGAATTGAAGAATAAATTTCTGAGATGCGTTAGGTTAATGAACAAGAAGAAATAGGCTAAGCGGGTTCGGCGAGCCTCTCTCGAGTAAGGATCAGGTGCGCGGATTCAACGTGCTGATGCAGTAAGGAAGTCGGGCCCTGGGCCTCTTTTGGAATTCCGTACTGGATCACGTGCACATCTCCCTGTGGGGTCCACATAGGGCCCCACGTGGGGATCTCGTGTTGGGGTATTTGGACATCTGTGTAATAAGCCCTACCTCCACGCCAAAAATGATATCCATTAATTTTCTTTTTTCTTTTTTCCATCAGATTATAAGAAACCATATCCCAGTGTCCTTGATAAAATATGTAGGGAGAAAGGGAGGGATGTAGAGAAAGGGATTCTCAGAGGTGGGTAGAGAGAGGGAGAGAGACGAGGAATACACTGAGACATTTCAATAGGAGTCCCTTCACACGGTTCCACCTTATTGTTCCGAAAATCTTGATCCGGGCAGGCCATGTGTTTTCGCTAATCATTCCATGAAATAATGACTTGGAACAACAGATAAACAAATCCAAACACGCTTTTTCCTTCTTAGTCCCAAGGGAAGGCGAGAACCCCGTTGTGAGTTCAGTATTCATAAACAATCCCTAAACAAGTTGTTTAAGGGTCGGCCATTCATATAAATTGTCGCTCTTTGGATAGTGTAGCCGTGTAGGTCGTCCTTAATCCAATCATCATGTCAAGCAGTTACCAATTTCCATACATATTCTTTGCCACATGTAACGCAACCATATGTTATGGCCGAACCTTAAAAAACAGGGCAGTCCAGGGATCTAACAATCATGTAGACCATATTACTCACTGGTATACAAACAGAGTTCAAGTAGCCAACATATCCCATGAGATGCATGGGAATGATTAAAAACCCTAGCCTAGATAATGTCTGTAGTCTGTAGAAAACAAGAGAAAAGGGATAACAACTGGTGGACAGTATTGTCATCTTCTACATTCATAAATGACCAGCAAACAAGATTAATCCCCAGGGATGGCATGAGGAAAGGAAGTATGGTCTTTTTTTTCCATCAGATTACAGGAACTCGTATCCCACTTTCCTTGATAAAAATATTTAGGACAGAATCAATCAATGCATAGTTAAATTAGTGCATGGAAAAGAGCCAAAAGATCGTCATATACCTTGCCGCTTGATTAGGATCAGGGGGCTCTGCGTGGGGATTATGAGGGGGACGACGAGAACCCTAAAAGCCCAAAAGCCGCTTCTCCTTCTGTTCCTCTCTTCCTTTTTCTTATTCCAGCCTTATATTTGCCCTAGGATTCTCACCGTCGTATAGGATAGAGTTTCTCCGGGGTTTACCCGATTTTCCGCTCGAATGGATTTATCCTGCCAGAAGATTGCAAATCTTATGATAGCAAAAGTAAAATAAAAATTAGGGGTTTAAATCTTGTTCAAGTTTGGAATCCTAATAAGAAAATACATCTATTGTAGCCATAGGTGTAGGGGGTGTCTTTCTCTGCCCTCTTGGTCCCAGCCTCCTCCAGGGCCTGACGCCTCGGTATAAAAAAAAGGTTCAGCTACCATGGTGAGCCCCTCTATCGTCTAGATATGGTGGGGCCTGTACTTTTAAAATCTGAGCCGATCATCAGCATATGACTCATAATATTCTTTGTATTTGAGTTTTCAAGGAAAATTTCAGTGGCCTACCATTAGATTGATCACACTTACACAAGTAACTGACTTCATTTCTATCTATTCTAGAGAAAAAAGTAAGGCAAGTCCATCATATATTTCAAATAGATTCAAATCAGATGAGGCCACGTTACATAATTAAATAATGATTTATATGTTGATCAGTACAATGGGTCACAGGGCTGATAATTGGTTTAGATTTTAAAAAAGGTTGGTGGACCCCACCATGTGTTGAAGATGGGGCGCTGCATTGTAACCGGCTCGATGTTGGACTACAGTGCAAATGCGCTACATCTTAATTAGGGTTGCAAATGGATAATCGATTATTTTATTATCCGGAAGTTTCGACCCATAAAAAAGCGAGTTTAGAGCCTATTACGTTCCGATTTGTAAATGAGTCCGATTCTGAAACCCAATTTACGTTCCGGTTAATAAACGGGTCCTGTTCTGGGTCTATATGGATTCCAACTTGGGACCTAACGTATGGGTATTTGATATTGCAGACTATAGCTCAAAATCAACTATTTTTCTTGACATTTTATTGATCCACTATTATAAGTTGAATGATATATTTAATAAAAAATAATGAGGAATTAGAATCGATTTTATAATTAAATTTTAGTTGTCTAGGTGGACCCGATTTTGAAACCAACAAAACAGGTTCTAAGTCAAAACCGAACTCAAATCCGTTATTTATAAATACATCCAGGTCCATTATGGTTCTAACCTGGAACCGTTTGATTTGCAATCATAATCTTAATCTAGCACGTGCACCACCAACAATGAAGATACGAATAGATAAACTCTCATAATCCCAGCGAGCACAAATTTTTCTTTTTTTTTTCTCTCATTCCAAATTTGGCTCGCAAGCTTTATGTCTGTCTCTCTTTATTTCTCTCCCCTTTTAGCTTCTCTTCAAAGAGTAAGATGTGAGTGTCCCACTAAGTGATGTACCAGTAGGGCCCGCGGCCTGCCTAAGTATAGGATTAAGGCAGGCTCATCTAAATAACAAAATAAACATATCTAAATAACCACGAGGCACCCCAATTAGATGTAACAGTGGGGCCCACCTAAATATAGGATTAAGGGTAGGCTCATCTAAATAACAAAATAAACCTATCTAAAAATCTTTGCACCCCAATTAGATGTAACAGCAGTGCCCACCTAAATATAGTTACACAGGCTCTTCTAAATAACAAAACAAACCTATTTAAAAACTACGTGGCATCCCAATTAGATCAAGTTAATCTATTTATCTACATAAGACCAATACTTAAACCATCTACCAATCAAGCGGGTCACATGAGAAGGGAAGTTTGATGGATTGAATATACAGGTGAGCCTCACTTTGATTTGAAGAAGAAATAAGTGAGGTGAATAAATTGATTGGATATGTAGGGACCCATTAAATGCATAGGATATTTATCCAGTACTCTAGGTAGATGGGTATAAGGGTGGATGGACATGTTTCATCTTTTAATCCCACATAAATGGTTGAATTGGTTAGATCCAGTGAGTTTGAAGCAGGCAGATATGTTGGCCGAAATGGGTGGATGGTTACTTTTTTCATATGTGATTTGACTATATCCAATGAACTATGTGGGGCCCATTAGATTTAAAGATTTACAATCCAACAAATTATATATAACCACCATGTCGAACAAACTACATTCTATCTGACCATCCACCCATTCCCCATCAAGCCTACCTAGTTATCTCAAACTCATTGTTACATTTAAATGGGACCCACTGTATCCCAACCTATGTGGGACCATCATATTCCATTCATCCACCATTTTTGCATGGAACCCGCTTGACGGTAGATGATCACATATTTCACCGAACGGGTCCGTCTTACTTTTGATCTAATAATCTTCGGTCCCATATAAGATGTGTGGATGTGTTTTACTTGCAGTGCCGGTGCGCCAGTGCCACTAATTCTATAATAATATCTCAAATGGGCCCATTTGACGCGCAGTGCTGTGGAACGTGTGGGGATGCAAGGGCAGATTTGGAATGCATTAAAAAATCGTACAGAGTGAAGGGAAAAAAACATAGAATGTGGCTACCTACACACTACAAATGACTCTCTACACACTACATTTAAAAAAAAAAAAAACAAAATAAAAGAATTCCTAAACTACCCTCGCCATCTCCTTCCTTCTCTCTCCCTTCTCCTCGTTGTCCACCGCCCACCCTCTCCCCTTCCTCTCCTCTCCCTCTTCCTCATCATCTTCCTCTCCTTCTCCCTCTCTATTTCCCTATCTTTCCCTCTCCCTGCTCGTCGTCGCCCGCCCACTCTCCTTCTCCCTCTTCCTCTCCTTCTCCCTCTCTATTTCCCTCTCCCCGCTCATCGCCGACCGCCGACCGCCGCCCAGTCACCCTCTCCCCTTCCTCTCTCCCTCTCACGGTGGACAAGCAAATGGAGAAGAATCAAATGCTTTGGATGTAAAAAATAAATAAAATTTACCATTGAAATCAGCAAATCCGATTCGTTCGGCCCCGTGTCGCCGAACGAATGTAGACAATGGGTAGTTTAGGAATTTTTTATTTTTGTTTTTTTTATTTTAAAATGCAGTGTGTAGAGAGCAAAATGCAGTGTGCAGGTAGCAGCTCTCAAAAACATATGGTTGCTTCCGATGAGATCACACCACCATTTTCTTTACAGAAAACAAATACACTCTTTCTTCTTTCCCCATCCATATCCATGAGAGATCTGCTCTTGCAGCCAATGACTCCAACAGACTCTCCTAACTTTCTTTACAGAAAACAAATACACTCTTTCTTCTTTCCCCATCCATATCCATGAGAGATCTGCTCTTGCAGCCAATGACTCCCAACAGTCTCTCCTACCCTCCACTCCCCCGTCAAATTTCATACCCTCCACTCCCCTGTCAAATTTCACTCTTTCAATATAGAATGAAGGCCACTTTCCCATCCAAGAGAGATTCACTCCCAATCCCCTGTCAAATTCCACGATGAAATACAGAATAAGGCCAACAAGTTGCTCAATTACAGAATACAAGCAAGTCTATGTTTTTATTTTCTTTTTCTGCAATAATCCTTTCTTCATGTATCTTCTCTTGATCACATGTATCTCCTCTTGTATGTCCGCACAAAAGAATCCCATATTAATCAGAGGTATACGGTTTTTATCTATCAATAAGAAAAAACTTTCAAACAGGATCAAGATGTAAAAAAAAAAAACCACCTCTTCAACTAGCCAACCAGACTCTCTCATGGATCTCCTGCTGCAAACAGAATATATTGTTAAGCTAATGACTATTGAAATCAGTAATTAGGATAATAATAAAAAAGAGAAGAAAGTAAAGTTGGAAAAAGCTGATTCGCATGATTCTGGAGTCTGTTCATCAACTTCCGGATGGTCTTCCTACCAACACTCGTAACAGCCACTGTGATGGGTGGATGATTTCCTGCCTGTGCCATCAGGATCAATGCAGCAACCACAGTATCGCATGCTGTCTGCAAAAAAAAAAAAAAAAAGAGTAAAATTTGAACTTGGAGTGTTATGTTTCAAATAACATGTGAGAACCAAATATTCAATAAAATATTCTCTATTAACTTACGAGTGTGAGGATCGGATCATCTGAATTTTCAATATGCCATATTGCCTGACGTATTCTATTCATATCAGCGTCATGCATATTGAGTTGTCTACAGTACCGTTCCTGTAAAAAAAAATATTATTGAAATATCTGCATGATTGTAAAAATGAAATTATTTTCTTTTTTTGTTGGAAAACTCACCACTAGCTGTGCTGGTTGGATCTTTTCCTGTCGAAGATCAGGGTACCCATGTCCCTGAAGATGTTCAACAACTGGGAAGCACGGACACCTCTCCGAGACGTATCGGACACGGACACGCTCAAACGTGTCGGACACGCAAAAAAGAGTGTCCAGTTTATTTTTTAATTTTTTATATCTCGGACACGCTAGGGACACATTCTGGACACGTCCGGACACGCTGGGCCTCTTTTTAATTGAAAAAAAAATAGAATAAAAGGGTCATCCTTAAAAAAAGAAAAGCAAAGGGGGCTATTTGTAAAAGAAAATTGACGATGCTCCCTTTTTCTTTGTATGAACTTTATGGAACTACGGATATTTCATGTTTAATGATTATTAATTATGTTTCAATTTTGTATTGCTATTTGATAATTTGATTTGTTTGTTAGTTGGTACAGTGGTACTTGATTTTTTATTTATTTGATTGCTAAATTGATTACAAAGTTAAAATGATAGTATGTTTTAGTATATTATTTGATATATTATTACTATTGATATTATTATTATTATTAACGTGTCCCCGACATGTCTGTGTCCTACTTTTTTAAGAAATGTCGGGTTGGCGTGTCCGTGTCGTGTCCCGTGTCCGTGCTTCTTAGTTCAACAATATTGGTCTTCATAGCGAAAAACGTTGAATCCTTCATCTCCGATATTTTCAGCTCTGGTTGTTTAAAAAAAATAAAATTAAAGTGTGTTAGTTAACTCGATGACGATTGACGACAAAAAAATAATAAAATAAAATACTCCATATAACTTATAACTTACCCTTAAACGTGTATGCTGATCCCCAACTAAGAGCAGCGATATATACTATAGCAGCTAGTGCTAAGTCACTACTGACATCTGGAAAGTCGGTTTGTCTTAGTCTTGCATAGTAGTCACCTACTTGTTGCTATCAATAACAAAAAAAAATTACAAAATTAGAGTTATAAAAAGAATAGTTATCAAACAACTAGATTACTAGTTAATTGATAGCATTCCCATACCCGAATCTCGTTGCTGACTTCAAGTCTGAAACATGTGAAAGATTAGTTAGTGATTGATGCTATCAATTCATTTAATGAAAGCTAATATCTGGTATTGTTTTTTTAAATCGCATAATATTGTAGCGCACCCATATATATCATATGAGCTAAAGATTTCACCCAAGAGGTACTCTCTCAATGTTCTCAATGTTTAAAAATATGGGACTCACTTGAATGCATGCCAGTCATGGAGGGACAGTAATATCATTGGAAGGGAGAAGGGGGTGGAGGGGAAAAGCGGTAAGCGCTCTCCAAATGTTCTGCCCTCGACAATGTCATCTTTTGTCAAATTTCAACTTGCAGCACATTTTTGAATTTGGGGGGAGTTTATCACCCATCCTCATTTACGCGACTCTAGGTTTCCAAATCATTGAACTTCTCCGTGTATTCTTCAATGGAAAGAGTTCATTGGTGAGAGTCATTAGCACAAGGCAACAAGCTGGTAAAAAGTGGTGGTCTCATAATCAGATAAGAGGTACTTCTCATGAAGGCGCATCTTCATGTTATCCCAAGTGCGAATGAGACAAGGAACCCATTCCATTTGTTCTTTCAAACTTTTTACTAAATACGAATATGGCCTAAACACCTTCACCGTCGCAAATTGGACGCGCCTATCATCTTTTATGGAGTACCAATCCATGACAGATATCAGATCACAAAATTCAGCAACTTCCATTTTTCCTGTAGAAATTGGGAACCTCGACTCAACTCAAGCATTCTTATTGATGTCATCATCAACCACTTGGTCTTCATTGTGGCCAGTCTCAACTCTCAATGATGCTCGTTATAGATTCTTTAATGCTTGGCTTACCATTGACATCATCGTTGCATTTATGTTGCTACTTGCATCTTCATTGTTGACTGCATATTGTAGATGACCATCTTTATCACCAGATCCTTCTTCATTAAGTCTTCTTGGGCATAAATTGGACAAACATTTGTTTAAGCTATCAACGTTCTCACAAAACTAAGGAAACCTCTTATGGTCATTAAGGGCCTATTTGGCATCGTTCCTATCTTGATCCCCATTTTGTGCTGAGATAATGCGCTAAAATTGTGCTTTGCAGAACCTGCTTGACAACGTATTATTAAACTGCTCCACTGAGAATATGCTTTGTGGAGCTTGTTTGGTAACATCATAACAGTTTTATTCTAATGAACATAATCTAATGAAATCCCATTGCAACATAAATTAATTCTAGACATAATCATAACCACCACAAAAACTTAAAAATCAATCAATTGAAGAGTCACATCCATGACAGTACCAACATACAGTGATTCCAACCGGTCCAAACCCAAATTAATAAGGAAATAAGACATCCAGTTAAAAATAAGATTTTAAAGTTCTGCAACTCAACTTCATTTCCATCACTTTGCTTATATTTAACTCCACGTGCAATATGAATACAGAGGAGTTTAGAAATAACTTTTGACAGGATATGCAGTAACAAGATTTCTTTATGGAAGGGAAGAAATTAAGAACCATGTACAAATAAACATCCGAACAAGCTCGAGTTGTAGATCCAGATAGCCCCTCTAGACCTCACCTCTCATATCTAACACAGACAATAAAAAATCAGAAAGAAATCACCTCATTATTTTCTAACATCATCCATCACCTAGTTTTTACTAAAGAATATCAAGCGGATTCTTCAAGAGAGAGAGAGAGTTGTAGCAAGGATTGGTGGGGTGAGGCTGGGGAAGAGAGAGATTTGCAGCAAGGTGGGTCATGAGAGAGAGAGAGAGGTCCTTGGAGAGAAATACACGCTTGAGAAGATTCAGAGACTGACGTGGGGGAAGATCTGGAGACAGACGCGTGATTGTGCCTGTGGGTTGGTTCTAAAAAAAAAACGAAGATTTTTTGTTCCGGATTTTCTACGCCAGCAGGTCAAGATCCTGGGGGATTGTTCCAGCAGGAGTAGAATTCGGAACGCTGGTTAACATTACCAAAAACGGTTTCCATCATCTTGACTCATGGGAACGTGAGAACGTCCGGATAGCATAATGCCAAACGGGGCCTAAGCTTCCTCATATAACGATTCCCACTTTGAGTCATCGTGGAGATTAAACCAAAGATGGGACAACACTCATATAAGCTTCCTCATATAGTTGTTATTAAAAGACTGATGTGACAACACTCAAATGAGGGACTGATACATGTAACGGTTTAGGGAAACAAGTATAACTCAGTGGAAATACAAATAGGACCAGATGAAAATTAAATAATGTGTCATATGTTGCAGTCACAGCCAGGAAAAACACTGCTATATGCTGCTGTATTGATGGGCACAGATTTGGGACTCATCTTGGGACTGTTTGAGGTTCAATAAGCTGCTGAATGGGTGTTGGTTGGTTCTAGTATAAAGGCTGTTAGGGTTGGGTTTACGAAGAGAGGGATTTGGAATTGAAAGTGGATAGTTTTGGGACTGTTTGCTATGGGACATCAACTAAAATGTTGCTGTTTGGTTTTAAACAGCTGCTAGTTGAATCATAAATCAAACATTAAAGCAAGATGGGGCCGCAGTAATTTGGGGAAATAAGCTTGGGTGGTGTATGAATGGATGGACTTGGACCACGAGTGGGACTTTTTGCGTAATTTTATGGGTCAGTCTTGGAATGGCAAGTTGTTGTTTCTGTTGGACAAAATCTGCACAATGCAATGGGCTGATTTTAGGTCAGTGGGAGAGTGTAGCTTCTGGGTGGCTGACAAGTGTTTTATGTAGGTTGAATCCTGATAATGGTCAAATCCACAATAAGAGCGGTAGCAGCAGTTGATCAAAAGAACTAAGACAACAACAAGAACTTGAATGCAGTTGAAAACAGCAAATTGAGTGAAATAGAAAACTAACCTTTTTGTAAGAGGACCAATTTTTTTTTCGGGAAGTTTATTTTTTTTGGGCTAAAAGTGAATGAAACAAAGAGGAATCCTAATCTAAGACAGCGGAGTAAAAAATAAGACAATCGAAACGTGGATTGAAATTGCAGTATCAGTCGCTGTCGCGGTCGACCTTGGAAACCCATACTACGTACATCACGGTCCATCAAGACGTGAATTTTTTTCGAACCCAAAAAAACTTCAAAAAATATCTAAAAAGCCAGAATATTGGAAAATGCTTGGAAACAATGTCTTTTTTCATTGGTGCCCACTATAGACCAAAATATCGGTCCCTTAAGTTGTAACATCTTGTATCGTTGTTTAATCTCTAACCGTTACATATGTTAAGTTTTAGTGTTTAAGCTTTGGGCCTATTCTTACAATTTATAAATCTACTATTGTAGCCTATATTTAAAGTTTAAAGCACTTGAAATATTCATCACCCTTATTTTAGTGGACACCACCCGGGGGACTAGTCATATTGGGTGTTGGGTCAAAGACCACAGGGATACCCACATCATAAAAAATGGGACTTAGGCCCATTGTTCAATTGACAACTATAGAACATTTTTTTAATATCATAATATCCATGTTTTATAAATGACCAATTAGAAAAGCCCTGATTTTAATAAATGAGCAATATTAGCATGTGGTACAATTAAAAAAAAAGAGTCTGGATCTATGTTTTTTTGAAGAAAAATGCTGCCATATTATAGTTAATCCCTAAAAACACGCACACTCATATATATATACATATATATAGATAGAGAGAGATGCATACCTTTCGTAATTTAATCCTATGAATTGTTGTAATATTTGATCTGGATTTCCCTCTTCCTGTTTGGCATCATTTGATAGGATCAGCACACAATTTCTTTGAAATGAAAATTAAAGAAATCTGTTTTGACACACATTTCAAGTTGGACAATTCCCAATAAAAAAAGAAGAAACAATTAATGAACATGGTTTGTCGGAAGGAAATTGTAGAAAGGATTGTTTATCTTTTCTTTTTTTTTTTGCTCATTTGAAAAAATTGGGGGTAAAAAAACTGTATAAGTTGGATGTACCTGCATTAAGTTTAATCCTGTTTTATTTTATTTTATCCGCCTTTCTTCTTTTCTTTCTTATTAATGTAATTTTTTCCATTTCTCTCAGTAATTTTGTTTTCAAAGTATATGTCGAACTGCATAGGCTTTATTACTAGTTTTGTATTTACTCTGTGCCTTTATTTATGAACTCAAACATACGCAATTTGAACTATTTTTATTTCTTAGTTGTTTCTTTGTCTTTCTTTTTTATTCTTTTACTTTCCATAGAGGTGTTTATATCTATTACTTGCACTAGTTTCCTTTTCATTTGTACTGATTTTGTTTTGATGAATTGTTTTTTTTTGACAAATAGGATTGTTAATTTGCTAGGGCACGTAATCTGGCTCGATTTCCTAACCAACACGCAAGGTAGGAAAGGATATAGTGCTGTGTTTGCTAGAGTACAAGTGGAGATTGATTCTAGCAAGCTCTTGCTCAACGAATTGTCACTCCAGATGCCAAAAGGATGTAGATTCCAGTCGTTTTGTTGTAAGAACCTTGCTGCTTTTTTTCAAAATTATGGACATGCTCATATACAGCTGCCTCCATGAATATGTTGCAATTTTCTTGTTCAACAGTTAGTTGCAGGAAGGGAAAAACAAGGAAACCATCTAAGGTTTCTAGGCCGACTTTGTCGGACTCTGTTTTGGAACTCACTCCAAGAGAACAATAGCAAACATGAATATCCTGTTTTTCATCTCCTCAAGAGCAATGGTTAGAAGTGTGACATAGGCAACAAAATCATAATGTTGCCTTTTGCATTACAAGGAGGTGTTGGCCAAAGTGAAAACACAAACTTGAAGGTTGGTTCTGTGAATCCCCATCATAAACCAAAATTGTCCAACAGATTCGTCGATCTTCAGGAACGTTGGCACGAATCACCTACTGTTGAAAATGGTGATCGAATCAGGCTGTGCACAACCATCTCCTCATAAAATTGAGGTCTCAGTCCAAGACAGCGGGTCGAATCCAAAATGGAGCTGATCCATCCACGTCGCAGTCTGTCATATCTACGAGATCTTGTGATGGCAGAGATACGTCAAACGTACTATTGCCAGCTGTGATTTGCGAAACGCAATCTGCCAGTCAATCTAGCTCAGTTCGAGATTTCAAGATGCCTACAAAGAGTCTCAGAGTCCATTGACTAAGGTCAGGTTGTCCAGAGGGACACACAAGGAGTTCACAGTTATCCATAAACTTTAGAACCACAGCTGTCTTAGATGCTCCAGATTTGATATAGCCAAGTGCATCGCCATCTTTCCCAAACTACCCTAGGCTATGATGCATGAATACTTCAAAATGGACAATGTATCGTGTCATACTGTCATATCGTATTTAATACTTCACTTTTTGTGTAAAAAATGTTCTCAGCTGTATCCATGCATTATCTGAGCATCATAGACCCCAGATGTAATCGACCTATTGCGTCATCATTTCCAGGACCTATCAACCCATCTTCGTTATTCCAACCACGGAACTAGCATCCTAAGTGCGAACAAACATCCAACTATAATGGTGCGGAAGGAAGTCAGCCCCTCAATTACTCAATTCTCTTCACACATCCTCTTACTCCAAAGTTTTTAGGAGCCCTGAAAATATCAACAACTAATGCAACTACGGCATTGTCGACCAACCAACGCTTCACACATGAAATGTCAACCTCCTAGATCTCATAACCTTTGTTGGAGTGTGGCCTCTTCTGCTTCCAAACCTGCCCATATAGGGGGACAGAGCTGAACCCCATACCTTGCTCCTTCCCTCTACACCAACTAGTATGGCCACCTTTCTCGTTCCTGATTTTCCCACTTACCCATTTCCATATCCAGCCAAGTTCTACCTGTGCATCTTTCAACCTTTACGTAGACCCAGTCCAACCTTCTGCCTCTACTGGAATACCAGGCCCCAGTGAAGGTCCCTCCCCAATTTATGTTGGAACAACAGGGAATTCCATCCATGTTTTCTCAGCAGACACACTTCTTCTCCCTAGGACCGAACGGCCCTCCAGAAGGTTGGCCTTCAATTGACATCATAAAGCCCAGAACTCTGATACGTGAATCTCTGGACAACACTCTACACAACAACTCGGTTACTTCTAGGTTCCTTGGCAACAAACTTCAATCCAATACCAGGTTCAAATTTTGGTTGGGTCCAAAGCTAACTTGCCATCACCTTCGGAGTACTGGATATCCAGTCCCTCCAGCCAACTGGATAGAGATTTATTCCTTGAGTAAGGTACATCTCTCGCCGTGTTTTTGAATTAAGTCCTGATGAAAAAGACAATTTTGAGTTGGAACATGCATAGGACCTCTATGAAACTGATCAACAACATCCCTTCTAGTTGATCATGGAATACAAACCACAAGCAAAATATTCTATGGATGTCCCAATCTGGATGTTGAAGAGGTGAGGGCCCCATCTATAAACTGGGACCTACCTGAATTTCATGGCTTCAACTGTGGGACCTCACCCGTTTGTATGTGGGAAGGTCAGCAGGAGAAAATCACCCTAGACCACAGATCCTGGTCCTCCTGGAAACACATGCTAGCCACACAGCCACACATATTGCTCACAGGGCATTTGTTTTTTTTTTGTTTTTTTTTGTTTTTTGTTTTAAGTCTACCTATGTACATGCTCTAGCTCAAAGCAACAAAGTGCCTTTTCCATGAAGGGTAGATCGATATATAGTAATGTCAAACTGTATATGCCTCTCCTAATTAGCACATGTAGCGACAGTTATGGGACTCTGTTAATTTCAGGAAGAACATACTTCTTCCAGGGACCTTTGGATCTTGTTTGGAGAGTCTAATAGTGTTTTGGGTCATGGAGAAAAAATATGGCAGTTGCAGTTCAGACTCCTTTCATGCTGCCTCAAAACATTTCTAGATTCCTCACATCTCACTGACATTGTGAGTCCTCCATACACATGAAATAATATGAATCAATTTCCATATAAAATGCTGGCAAGACGGAATAGATGTCTGGCAAATGACTGTTGGATTAGATTAACCAAGAAAAAGAATTAGACAATTTCGATATGGAAATATGTGGGAATTTGTTGATGCTTTCTTCAAATTCAATGTTCTGGACCTGACAATGATTCTGAAAAAGGATGGAGACTCTATAGCTTGAAAGACTTTCGACCTATATGTCTGTGCACTGTCCAAAAAAATCTTGCCACAAAAATCTTGGCTAAACACCTCAGATCCCTTCCAGCCAAAAACATTTCCAATGAGCATTTCTCTCTGGTAGTACAATAGGTCTTCTCCAATACACTGATGACATGTTGATCTTCTTCTCAGTCAATTCTCAATTCGCCGATAACTTAAGCCGGGCTAATACATTGTTTGCAGATGAGGCAGGCCAATGTTTTTACCTTAAGTCACAGATTATATTTTCAAAAGGATCTCCAGGTCAAGTCATAAATAACATCAAGGATGCTTTGCAAATTCAGAACCATTCTACATCCATTCAGTAGTTAGGAAATGTCCTGTGAATTCTCTAAAGGAACTATCGGAATATTCATCTTGTGGTGTGACTGAGGTCCCAGTCCAGGCCAGTGGGCTGAATCTATGATGGGGCTGATCCATCCACGTCACAATGTGCCATATCTGTAAATTATCACCAGCTACGATTCGCAAAATGTAATCTACCACTCGATCTATCTCAGTTGGAAAAGATCTCAAGATACCTAAAGGAATCTTCACACACATGTTATCCACATGGAGTCTCAGAATCAATTGACTTGGGTCAGGCTGTTTTGAGAGACACACAAGGAGTTCGTGGTCACTTATAAACCTTAGAAATATATCTGTCATCCAGGATTTCCTGGTATGATTCAACTCAAATGAAACACCATGGGCAATGTAAGTAAACTAAATAAAAAACTTGATAAGTTGGCAGATCATTTTCAACAGTGGCCTAGTCCCAACTTGATAAGAAACTTTTGGTAACATTGTTCATCATCATCATCATCAAAGCCTAGTCCCAACTTTTGATAATATCATTAAGGAAATTAAAATAGCATAGAAGTAGGTTGGCAGCCATACAAGTCATTCATCCCTATCTAGTCTCTCCGTTTTTGCATAACCTTGAAAAGCACTTGACCCACGGATATTTTCATTTACAGCAGGAAGAGAACTTTTGGGCCCAAAGGGCCAGAGTTTGGCTTAGCCCAGGGCTCGTTTGGCTAAACCCAGGGCTCAAAATACAAAAATTTTCATCATGTGGGTAAGGTCCATAATGAAAAAAGCCCAATCCATCTTTTAAAGGACCAAGAAGACAACACTCTCTCCTCTGCCTCTATCAAAAACCATTGTTGGAACTTCTCTAACAACATTTGTTCTAGTGCTTCTGATGATGATCAGTATTTAAATATTCTTATTCCGTTACCAGGGTTGTCGGGGATGTAGATAACTCCAATCTATAGCCACGGCATCCATTAAAGAAATTAAAAATGCCATATTTTCAGTCGAAAATACCAAAGCTATAGGTCCAAATGTATTTAATGCTTCTATCAAACCTTTTGTTTAACCATCAAGCCAAGCATCAAGGAATTTGTTGATGCTTTCTTCAAATTCGATGTCTCTGATTATGAAAAAGGATGGAGACTCTATAGCTTGAAAGACTATCAACCTATATAGGTATGTGCACTGTACAATATAATCTTGTCACAAAAATCTTGGCTAAACACCTCAGATCCCTTCCATCCAAAAACATTTCCACATCTCAAGGAGCATTTCTCTCTGGATAGGAGCATAAAGATTCCTATATTGTATTTCTAATATATAAATGTTTTGTAAATAAATATAAATATAAATGGACTTTATGCGGGTCATGCGAGTTAATCCTAATTCAACCCTTTTTTTTTCAAGACCCATGATAAACCTGGCCGCTTTATATGCAGGTGTTGTGATTGACCCCTTTTATACACAGGTCAGGTTTGGCAGGTCAAGCGAATTAGCTTGTCGGATCAGGTATTGTCACAAATCATCATGCATCTACCATTGACATCAACGACAGCCATTAGAGAAGAAGTGGAAGAAAAAAAAGAGAAAGTATCAGTATATCATGTTGGATCAAATAAACCTCGACACCTGCAGGTGCCTCAAATTAAATTTCCACTTCTATCGTAGAAGGACTCGGTTGCAAAGGAACAAGAACGATGTAGAGATATATTTATTAAATAAGTTACATCTATCACTATTTTTGAATTAATAAAATAAAATAAGCTGTCTTTACTTTATTAAATAAATAAATTTTAAACGTACCTTTTCCTATACCACCTAGTCCCTGTAATAACTCTTTATCACTGTAAATGAGAAAAAAAAATCAATAATTACATAACTTATTTTAAAAAAATGGTGAACACATAATGTCTTCGAGAGAACGTTCAAAATGAAAAAAAGTAAAACCTCAAATGTAAATCAAACATAAAGCATTTCAACAAGTTGATGTTTGAATACGACTGCATTAAAAATTTACATGCAGAGAAGAAAAGAGTAGCAACAAATCTAAGATAAACACATAAAAGAGGTCACAGGTTCGAGGATTGTAACACCCTTTTTCACTTATTTCCTTTAGATTGTTTGAGTTGGGTCTCCATAAACACTCCGGCCTTGCCTCAAAGACAGAGCAATGCAACCAATGTAATGAAATGATTCTTAGGTCTTGAAAAGTGTTGAGGAGTGGGCTCCACCCGAGGAGGAGTATTGAAACTTATTTGTGTTGCCTCTATTGGAGGTTTTGGTAGGAATGGTTGGCTAAAAGGAAACTTAATATGGTATCACAGCCAACCGGTTGCGAGTTTAAATCCCAAGAGGAAAAGCTCGGTGTGAAAAAAATGTGCGTCGCAAAAAATGTGCCGACTGGGTTCCACCTAAGAGGGAGTGTTGAGGAGTGGGCTCCACTAGAGGGGAAGTATTGATAAGTATTTGTGCTACCTCTACTAATGCCTCGAGGTTAAGGTAGCAATGGTTAGCTAAAGAAACTTAATAAAAAAGGTAAGTACAGAAAGCTTCTCATGGGTGGAGATGAGGAGATCCAATTCCTTGTACACTCGAGTTTCCCTCATCACCTTTCCCCACAAGCAAAGTGCTCACCTACACACCTAGACTCACTCAACTGCTTTTACAGCTTGCCAAATCTTTTTATTATAATAATAATAATAATTTTTTCGGTGGGGTGGGGGGAATCCAACCTTCTGTTCATTTCTTTGTAAGATTGACTATAAATACCAAGTTGGACATCCTAGTGTGGTGAGAGACCGATGTCCCCCCCCCCCCCTCAAGAGAGCAGACCTGAAGGCCCAAGCCCAGAAGGGAGCAGTGAGTCCACATTTACAGCTGCTATCTCAAGACAGCTGATCTTTCAAGCTATCCCTTATAGAAGAAGAAATTGGCACCGCCCTATACTACATCCTATGCTATGTGGAGTGTTCCCTTAGTTTTGGTTAGCAAGCTAGAATAAAACAGTGATTGCTTGCCTATATAAGGATACGTAATCTTCTCCAATGGGACATTGAATTTGAATATGAAGTAGAATTTGAGTTTTCTCTCTATTATTGTTCTTGTCTGTGGTGTGAGACCAAGACACTTGATCCATAAGGATCCCTATCCATAAGCCATTTGGCTTGGAGAATAGCCTGTTGGCTATCTCCCCTTCCCCTGGGCTGCTTCAAAGACAAGGGTGCATGCAAGATGTAGTATATTGTTTCCCCTTATTTTGGGCAGGGTCAAGGACGCATAGTCCAGGCAGGTGAGGTTACAGTTCAGGTGGTGATTATGGTAAAGAGGATGGATATGGCTCTAGTGAAGGCTTTCAGAAATCAGGCAGGCACAAAGGACCCAAGCTTCAGTTACTCGGTTTAATCACAACAAACCACTTAACTTCTATTCAGCACAGACAGCGGCAGTTGAGTCACCCCACGAGCAGATTGAGGGTGGCACAAATCCCACTCTCTTTCTTATTTCTATGTTTATAGTTTTAGGCTATACCGTTAATCTGTCTCAATTCTAGATGTTTTCTCTTCTGTTTGTAACCTCTTCTATAACACTTCTTGCTTTTAATATACGTATCTTCTTCCATCATAATAAAAAAAAAGGAGGACAGAGAGAGGATTGGTTCATACGAATCTCCAAGCAGTAGCTGAATTGCTTGATTATGGCAAATAATATAGGATTTGAAAATATTTTTAGTGTTTGGATAAACAAGTCTAGAAAATAACTATCAAATCAGATTAAGGAAAGCCCTCATGCATGTATAAAAATACAGCAGTAGCAATTCCAAATCTACTTGCAAATCTGGATTATCTTCTTTGATAATTACAATATAAAAAGTACAATGAGATAGCATCAGATTCAAGCAACTGAAGGAAAAACAATTTAAAACATAAATCTGGACCTCGCTCATATGAGAACTTGATCAAACAAAATATATCATTTGGAGAAGGGTACACCCCAAAACTATCATGTGCAACTACCCTCTTAACCAATGAAAGCAGGCCCTAATTTATGTAAACCCACCATTCCATGGCAAGAATTCCTAAACACATGAAAACCAAATGTCTAATTGCCGTTCTCTTAACTAAAAGTAGATTTTAAACATGCATTATTCTGGTTGCAAGTTTATTAGATTATCAAGGATTAGAACCTCTAAATAGACTATTTCTTCTTCAAAATAGTAATTTACTTGGATAACAAATATCCTATAGAAGGTTTTACTTTAAACAGGTAAAAGAGCAGAGGTGGGTTCATACAAGGTTCATTTGGCTCTGCAAACAACACACATGTGCATTGGTTCAATTAGAACTCATTTGGACTTTAGAATAATTGAAGACCGACTTGTTCAAGGACCTGGCTTGATACAAGGCCAACAAATGGACATATAAAAATGGAAGGAAATCAAATTGACTCGTTCTATTCATTGTATTTACGAAATCGAAAGACAAACCTCTAACACCAAAATATGAAAGCACCGTTTGAAAAAAACCTATAAAACAAGAAAAAAAAGTCACAAACAAATCCCAGAAATGTTCACCATAAGAAATAAGATAACCTCTAAGCACCTAATTATGAAACCACCATAAAAAATAAAAATAAATAAATAAATAATAAATAAATAAATAAACCTATATAACAAGAAAAAAAGTCACAAAAAAATCCTACAAAAGCTCACCATAAGAAATAAGATAACCTCTAAGCACCAAATTATGAAACCACCATAAAAAATAAAAAATAAAAAAACCTATATAACAATAAAAAAAAAGTCACAAACAAATCCTACAGAAGCTCACCATAAGAAATAAGATAAGAGTACAATGCTACCTTATTCCCAAGTTCATGCCATGCATTAAAGACACTGGCCTCAAGGCTCTCGCTGACAGTCCGAGTAGAACTAGATCCTTGTTCAACATCAAAATCACATATTAGAAAAGAGAAACCATCAAATCATTCCTCTTGCTATCTCAAATACCATAAATTACCAATGGATATTCTAATTTAACTACAACTGCAAGGGAAAATAGATATTAAAAATATGTTCTTCTATCAAAAAACTATCTACAGAGAGAAAGCACTTGGCCTTGTGGATCAAAAAGAGAGAACATAAAAAAGAACAAAAAAGATTTTAATAAAATACGAAAAGAAGCTGAGCCTAGGGTATGGTGTGAGCCAGGCACAACCAACTACAATATACCGCACTAGAAGCTCTGGAATCGAGTGAAGGAATGCGAATTCCACATAAGGAATATTCAGCCTTTGTAATCTCATACACACACATTTACTCCTCTCGGACAAAGTGGGAATATAGTTATATGGCTGCTCATTGTACACTGTCCACATACCAACCTAATTGTCACTGGTTGAATTTCAACCAGCTTCCACAGTTCCATGTATATGGTTCTGTGTAATGGGTACGACCAGGTTTGATAGATGAACCCCAACAGGCCCTATTGCCCAAGCAGCTCAACTATGTGATTTATATTCTTCAATATTTGTGTAAGTAGGGTTTATGCAGTCATGATGTATATGAGATGCTGGATCTTTTGATTCAGGCCCTAATCTAAACAAGCCCAGACAATCCATAAAGAACATCTTCATACATGGCACAGAAAAATTCAAGACTAAATTAGCTGATAAACACACCAATAGAATTATGGCTTACAGACATCAAATCGACTGACACATTGAGGACATGAACAAACCCTAGGCATGAGAATAATCTTACCATTCAAAATAATAATAATAATACCTTGCTGCTTGATTAGGGTTTTTAGAGTGGAGAGAATGATGGGGACGACAAGAACCCTAAAAAAACCCTAGCTGCTTCTCTGTCCTCCTCTCTGTTCCCTTCTTTCTCCTCTCTCTCTCTCTACTCAGCCTAGACTAGAGTGGTAATAGGTCGAGCGATTGGTCCTCTTATAAACATTATAAACGTTAATCATACATGCCATTGCCAGCCCATCCATCATTATGTGGACCTAAGAACCACCCGTGATTTGACCCAGATGTGAAAAAATAAAAGAAATTTGCTTTGCAGCTATACTAGGCAAATGAAAGTTTTCCTCCGCTTAGAGGGGAGGAAATGTTGCAAATTGCCACTTTGCCACGTCTATACAAGCAGGGGTAACGTTACATGAGTGCCTAAATTTATTGCAACTTTGCAAGCATATCTTTCAATTATATTATATGGAGTAGTCATGAGCACCTCAACGTGGGGCCCAAATGGGGCCCCACCTAGGACTGGACCTGGGCGGATTGAAAGATCTCCCATGGCCTTTCATCTCTGCAAAAGATCAGCCTCATCCCTGATCATCATCACCTCCATATGAGCTCCATAAGCTTACCGGTGTATATAGTTTATTCGGATGGGCGTATAGTCTATCCATCGGATATGTGCAAAGGTGGGCCCCATGTGAAATTCAGGAGGGGTGCATATGTGGTCCATTCAGATGAGCCACCAGGTGGGCTCCACCCCTGGTTGCAACTTGCGCATCAGGCGCACTTGATAACCATCCACTATATGTATATATATATATATATATTTAAAGCAATAGGGAGCCCTGCTACGGAGTGTGTCATGTCAACGCTCACATAAGGGCTCTCACGGATCCCATGTGGCATCACATATTTAGAATAAGTCATATTTGAATTCAATCCATATTCAAAAGAAATTTTCAATCTACCAATCTCAGGAATCTCACATTATTTATTTCTCTTTTTACATTCCCTATTTTTAAATTCTTTTATCAATAATACTCCCCAAAAAATACCAGATATGAATATAGTTACTTTTTTTTCGGCTCGGGCTTAGCACGGGCCTTTGTTACTGATTTATGTTTATCAACAATATTTCAAAGAAAACACTCAGCTTGAATGTGTTTTTTAATTTATTTTTTGACCCGAGCTTAACGTGAGCCTTTGTTGTTGGTTTCCTTTAACATAAAATGAAAGGATCAATAGTTGCATTTCTTCTTATAGTCCATATCTAGTGAACTGCCATATGATGATCTGAGAGGAAAAAAAAATCACACTAGCATACTATGGCAGTTGACGCGGGCCTTAACGTTCCCTATAATATGAAATGAAAGAATCAACGGCATTCCTTTGAGTAGACTACAACTAGATAAACTGCAAATTTAGGAAGCAACCCATTCGCCAGATAATCAAAATCTCTGCGGCATAGAGATCAAACATGAGTACCAAGTCCCAAAAGGGGTGTAACAGTTCGAATAACCGTTTATTTTAGGAAAATCGTTAACCGAACCATATTTTATGGTGTTCAGTTTTTAAAAACCATAACTGTATCCTAAAAAACCGTTAAAAACCGAACCGCAGTTAACCATATTAAACGGTTCGATTACGGTTAATTCTCACTTAAAAACCATAAATATAACTGATGGGGTGAATACATTTTCTCAGATCTGTGTATGAGTTGTGGTTTTGATGATGGGGTGAAAACATTTTTTCAGCAAAGAATTTGTTATATAAACTCTGCTGGATGGTGAAGAATTGGCACGCAGAGAATTCTTGGTAGTTGATACACCAGCAGAAATCCTACTGATAGAATATAAAAAGGATTTGAACCAATTGCCAGTAGACAAAGAATAGCATGAAAGAACTTACTATCATCAGACCCAAAAAAAAAAAAGAACCTTTATCCTTCAACATAGGTTCATAGAACCTCACAAACAGATTTTCTCGAATTGACTTGAATAGTTGGCAATACTTTCAGTTTATTAGCAGCTTAAATGAGAGAGAAAAACTAATACAGTGAAATAAAGTTCAACAAAAACAATATAGTCATGTTTGGTAATCATATGAGGCAAATGGTCATAGCCTTAAACTTTATTTTTAAGTCCTCAAAGTTTAAATGAAATATGCTGTGCAAAATCTTGCCATCAGATCCAATGATGATTCATGTCTAACAAGCTCAAAGGGGATCAAATCCAACGATGAGTCATATCTAAGCACACACAATACACAAAACATGCCAACCACCATGTAATCAGAAACAATCTGTGATGCACTCACCAAGTCATATATGGGAGGAAAATAGGTAAACCTTACGCGCAGATTAGGCGTTATTAAAATAATTTCAAATTAAATCATCCCAAACTTTGACCTAGGTGCCCTGGTTTTAACTTGGTATTAGTGCACGTTAATGTCAAATTGGATCAATTGCCAATAAATATAGAGTAGGCCTGTGAAGAATTGAATCAGTCAAATGCCTAGTTTATAAAAAGTTCCCTTAAACGATGCACCCTCAGAAATTTCCCACTAATTAGTTTCAGTTCAGCAGCGGAAAATATGTCAACTTAGACCATTTGGTCACACCAACTTTCTTATATAGCCCATCAAGCCAGTTTGCATGCAAGTGCAGGCTGATTGATTTCGCCAGAATATATGGAGATTCCTCAGGGCATGAAACCAGAACCTACCCTTAATTGATCCAATCATTCTCAAATTTGGGATACACACATTAATTCTTCTTCATTCATTTTCCAATTAAATAAGCATAAAATTCCTTTTCTTCTATTACAAAGATTCAGTGATACCTTCCTTTCAGCTTACACCCAAGTCAATATATCATAATACATCTTTGGTGTAAGATATCCACCATTTCACCACCACCCAAACCCAACCACATGCTAATCAGTGCATTAAATTTGGTTAAAGGCATAAAGCAGATGACTTTTGTCCTTTCCACACTTACATCCCTTAAAGATTTTGATATGGTAAGGAAAGCGGAAAAATCCGGAGTTCATTCACAGTTAAAGCACTCAACACTTCTCCCGCTAGAATAAGTTAAGCAAAAGAACCCAATTATGGAGTCCTTTAAGAAGGTAGAAAGAGATTTTGTTGACAGTGCAATAGTGAGATGGTTATGTGCTTGTGGAGTGCCCTTCAATATATTGCAGTCCCCATTTTTTCATAAAATGGTTTCAGCTGTAAATAAAGCGCCTTCATTTGAAAAGGCTAGAACATCTTTGTTAGATGAGGAGAAAAGAAAAGTGGAGAATGAAATTGCAATAATTAAAGATACATGGCATATGCATGGTGTGTCTATCATCTCTAATGGATGGACAAACGTAAAGAATCAACCACTGATTAATGTGCTTGCAGCAAATAAGGATGGGGCGATGTTTTTGTATGCGGTAGAGTGCTCTGGTGTTGAAAAGACTGGATCTTATATAAAATCCTTAGGGCCCGGTTGGTAACTCTACTAATTGAGTCAAGTTAAGTAAAGTTGATTTTGAAGAAAGAATAAAATATAAGTGGATTATGATGGTATTTTGTTTTTAGTTGTTTGTTATGGAATCTTTTTTACTTTTTGTATGAAAAAGTGGAGTATTTTTGTATTTTAGTGGATAAAGGTAGTTGCTTTTTGACTTTTTGTATGAAAAAGATGGGGGGAATTTTGAATAAAGTGCATTTGATGTGACATCTTGTCTGGAAAATGGAGGCTTTACTTGACTTGTATTGTATTAGTAAAGTGCCAAACGGGCCCTTATTGATAGATGCAATTGAGGAGGTAGGCCCATCTAATATTGTTCAAATAATCACAGACAATGCAGCCAAATTGCAAGCTGGCAAGTAAGGAAGTCGAAAAGATTTATAGTCATATATTTTGGTCTCCTTGTGCCTGTCACACAATTAATTTGATCTTTAAAGATTTGTCAAAGCATTGGCCATCATATGAAGAATATTATACCATGTGCAAGACAATTGTGACATATTATCAATCATACACATGCATTGGCAATATTTAGAAGTCATTCTCAATTAGAACTTCTAAAAGTTGCAAAGACTCGATTTGCTTCATATTATGTCATGATGAAGCGACTCTTAGATGTGAGACAGGCCTCTTAGATGTGAGACAGGCCCTTAAATCTACCGTTGTTCTTGATGACTGGAAAGAATGGGCAAAACATGGCGATGAAAAAATGCAAGAGATAGCAAAAAACATAAAGCGATGGGTGACCGATGATGAGGATACTTTTTGGACAAATGTGAGGCAAATGGTAAAAATTACCAAACCCATTTTCAAAATGATTAAATTTTGTGATCAAGATGGACCATTGATGGGGGAGGTATATGAAGGAATGGACAATATGCTTGGTGAAATAAAAGATAGTCTCAATGGTTGTGCAAATTTTAAGGAGATTTATGAGATGATGGAAAATATTGTAATAAAAAGGTGGAAAATGATGCATAGCCCATTACATTGTCTTGGATTTGCACTCACACCTCGGTTTTATGATTCATCATGTCTTACTAAATTAGCACCTGGTGGTGAGAAAAGAAAGCCCCTAAATCAAGATAAGGAGGTCATAATAGGAGTGATGGAAGCATTTGAAAGACTAACTAACGTAAGCATCTTCAATTTAAATTTTTATAGATATTTCATTTATTATGTTTTTAATATGTCCCTAACACATTCAATATTTTGTAATTTGTTTTTTAAACAGGACACTGAAGCTGGGGCTAAAATGAGGGCTCAATATGCCATATTTCATTCTAAAGATGGCATTTTTGGGCTTCCTGCAGCAAAGGTGGACGCAATCACTATGTCACCAATAAAATGGTGGTCAACATATGGATCAGAGACGCCAGAGCTAGCAAAAATAGCTATAAAAGTTCTTGCACAACCTGTAAGCTCATCGTCTGCAGAGAGCCAGAGAGGAATTGGAGTACATATTCATTTATCCACAATGTCAAAAGAAACAGGCTTAACGCAACGTGTAGATAAACTTGTCTTTATTCATTCAAATCTTCACCTTTTATCACGCATGAAGGAGGGATATAATTAAGGACCATTTAGAAAATGGGACATTGATCCTGAGCCAGATGTTATTGAAGATTCAAGTGCACATTTAGAAGACCTAAGGTGGAAAGCACTAGACAATGATGAGGAGCCTCAACTTCAAAATCGTAATGACAGTAGAGTGGAGTCCCGACCAAGTGGTACATCAAATGTTGCAGTCACCCAATCCTCTTTACAATCACGTCCACCTAGTAGACAAAAAAGTATTTCATCATACGGATGCAGTTTGCCATCTTCTCATGACAAAGGGAAAAAGCATTGGAAATGAAGATTTTTATTTCATACTCCTATTTCTGATGAATTTTTATTTTATACCTTACTTTTTATTTATGTTTTGGTATTTTTTATTTTTTATCATTTTTATTTGGTGTTTAGGATTTAATTTATTTTATATGGATAGTTAAATGATTGAAGTTTATTGATTAATAATAGAAAAGGGTTTTGAAGTGTTTTTAAACATTTATTTTCTCATAGTTTATTGATTTAATGCTTTTAATCATTTATTTTCTCATACTTATTAAAGCATCAAATGACTAAAAAAAATATTTATGCATATATTGAATGAACATACGAATTATATCGAATTATATATTTGAATTAACTTAGCGAAGAATTCATCGAACTAGAACTGCGAATCAAGCGAATTGAAAACCGAATTAACTCAGCCTACCCCCGTTGAATTTTCGGATTTGGGTAACTGTCAAATTACGACCTGCGAATTCGAATCCAAATTGGTCGAACTGCGAATCAGGTAACTATGATCTGAACTCCTGAGGCTTCGTTAGAACTTAAAAATACAGAATGTTACAGTCGTCCCTTCATAACAAGACCAGGTTATGCCAAGGCCAAGGGAGGATGAAGCCGGCTCAATTGGTCAAACAAAGGTATGCATAAAGGAGGATCTTGACATGGAGTCACAATTTCCACCTCTTAACATCCCAATTTCCACCTCTTAACATTCGTAGGCTTCAGCATTTAGAAACTTGACGACAAGGCGCTGACATTGAAGGTTTTTATCCTGTTGTTAAATTCCACCAAATCAACCCACACCCAATAAAGTCTTCAGCATGATTTCTCCTAAGAGATCCAACATTTGTAGAATTTAACAAATACAGAACAAAGATTATAGTCAAAGCATAACTCTGAATCTTGAAGACTCTGACCGAAATACTGTAATTCCAAACAAATGAATCAAAGAAACACCAAAGAAAAAACATGCTACCCATTTGAACTTTGAGATCTATGTAACCCAAGTACCTGCGGATTACTAATCCAATGCTAAAAGAAATATAGAACTAGAAGAGCAACTCATAAAGAAGGCCCAAATATTAGTCATGATAACTCTTTCAGCTAAACCAAGTTTATAAGTACCATTACAATGAAAAACACCACATGCTAACTCTGAGGTCCAAAGTTTGCATGGAAACTGGAAAGTGAAGACATATAAGTACATAACAAACACAAAATGTTTATCATTGTCCTACATTGAAATCCTTTTTTTTTTATTGGTCATGCGAAACATCATTATCCTACATTGAAATCATTTTTCTTTTCCTAATTAAATTATGATGTGTGATTTTTTTGTTAAGCTAATGCATTTGTACATGCCTCCGCTCCCTACCTTCCTTTCACAGTGAGACCTTTTTTTTATTTTATTTTTTTATTGTGAATTGTTCCTTCCTGAAAGATGATTCTTCATTGTGACCAGGTGGTTTCAGTAGGCAACCACATTCATTAATGATTCGGCTCGATGAAGGGAATAGTTGACTTCAATTAGTGAAGCAGACTCGGCCTGCCATTCACACTGTAGGCGATACATGGCGAAGATGTTTTCCTAATTAAAGGTGATATACGTGATCAACTGGTGAAAAATACATACTAGCAATTCCTTTCAATACCCAGAAAGAAAGTGAAAATTAAAAAACCATGCAATTACACCTTAATGCCAATATAAGTTTGCATTATTTCATGACACGGTAATTTAAGAATGCATTTAAATGCACCGTTGAATTCAATGGCAGAAGGTACATGTGATTGAATTCAAAAAAAAGGGTCCAAGTGGACGTCTTCTACTTCATATAATCATATTGATGGGTTCTTTCAGATTGTCATAATATTATGACATGGAAGCCATATCCACATCTGTAAGGCACATGCAAAAATAACGGCACATTTCAGTTCAAACTTGATAGACGAAAACCTAAAAAAAAAAACGCAACAACTACTGAAAAACAGGGACAATCGAACCACGTCAGAATTCAAAACATCATTAAAAAAAACCAAAACCAGAGATCAAAATCAATGAATCTCAACCAACATTCAAAACCCAAACTTTAAAAATATCAAAGGGACTTGAAACATCTTACATTTAAGAACAAAATAAACAAAAAAACCCAAACAAACCTGAATCTGGCGAATGAGGCGAGAGAGAGAGGCGTCTTCTTCTTCTTCGCTCGTGGCGTCTTCTTCTTCGTGAGTCGATAGAGAGAGAGGCGATAAAGGGGCTGGCTGGCTAGGAGTTGAGAGGAAGAGGCAAGAAAGGGGCTAGGGTTTTTACTTTCTTTTGTTACTTATACATGTTGCGTTAAAAAAAGTATTCCATTTATCCCCCTTATATTTCTTTTATTATTCATACAGTGGTACTACCTGAAAAAACTTTTTTACCAGAATTTTAGACAACTCCTATGATATCCCTTGAATGTCTTGGCCAAAAAGTTTGTCCAGGTAGACTTTTTGTTATTTATATAACGGGACCGTTAACCATTTTGTGGTGTCATTATGTGAAACCGTAATCGAACCGTACCATACTTGCGGTTTTTTTATTTCATTAACCGTAACCGAAACGTGAAACACGGTTATTTACAATGGTTCAATTCGGTTAGACGGTTTTTCTATTTTCTTTTACACCCCTACTAATTAGTATAATGGCTTGGTTAATCATGTACTGGTTCAGAGGCGGACCCAGGATTTTTGTTTAGGTGGGGCTAAACTTTAGCTATAATTTTTTCACATCAACAGTAACAAAAGAAAAAATGTATTCCATGTAAATAGACGCAAATGGTCCTCCTAGTTCCTTTCATTGCATCCAGCATCCAGCATCCTTATCAGTGAGACAGTGACCGTGGGTTCAAAGTACTCATCCAGCCAGCTTGACCCTAACCTGACCCAAGAATTTGGGATTTGTTACAGATATTCCATCCAATTAATAAGCAGGTCAGGCCCTATAATCATTACCCTGAGACTAGATCAACCCAACCAGAACCTGACTCAACCAGATACAAGGTTGAAGCCTGTGTGTACCGGTTGAACATGGGCTTGGGGCTTGGCTGGGCTTTGAAGGGTGGAGGCATAAAACAAATTCAAAAAGCAACTACTGGCAAGTGAAAGTGGACATTTGCATAAGAAAGCAACTAAGTTTATCTTCAAATTTCCTCATCATATCATAATTCTTATGTGACCCAAACTTAGGTTCAGTAGTTGTTTCTTTAATATTAATTTCTTCATCAGTATCATGGGCTATTAGGTGAGTCAGTGAGTGGCTGCTAACTTAGTATGATTTGGCTCCGCAACTTCTATATTCTCTAAAGGCTTCCTTAGCCATTCTTGTCGGATATTGTGGCACACAGGTGAGGGTGATCAGACTGCTGAAAAGACTAAAAGAGGAGCAGTTCCTTCTTGCACTCGGTGAACAGGTTTATGACCATGTTCCTGCAGCTGTGAATCAAAAAGTGCATGGATCATCCCATTGTGAGGATCATTTGCTTCTAAGAACTTACTCGGATACTCTTCCTGATGGGTTTGGGAATTTTCAGAATAAAAAATCCTTTCCTCCAGCCCAGGCTTTTCACATACAGAACAGAATACCCATTACCCAGCCAAGTCACTGTTGATTGTTGTTGCAGTCAGATGGTGGAGGAGTAAAGTCTCTACTGTGGGTGCGATTGTGAAAAACTGAAAATGCATCTCTCGGGGTTTAATCAGTTGGTCTGGATCCATGTGCTTGTTAGGAGGATGTTTTGACATTTCCCCATGAGGAAGATGGCCTGGATTCATATGCATCTCCTTATCTCATTTACCCAAATCAAATCAAATCAAATCAAATAAAAAAGAGGGCACTGAGATCATCACTTCAAATGAATCACCCTTTTTTCATTTTTAATAGAAAAGAGGGCACTGAGATCATCACTTCAAATGAAAAAGGAAAACTGAAACATAAATCCTAATGTGCAAAGGAGGAAGAGAGGAAACCACACAATGACACAAACCCTAGCCAGAGAGGGAGAGGGGGAGAGGAGCTACATAGAGAGGGAGAGGGAGAGTTACCTGAACCGAAGAAGCCTCGAAGGAAGAAGGGAGGTCGATCTATACTCTGTAGATTGGGCGAACCGGCGAAGAGTGAAGACTGAAGAGGGAAGGTCGAAACAGCAGAGAGCTTTTGGGATTTTTTTTTTCGTTTCCCCCTTTTGACCTGGGGCGAGTCTTTTATATTGATGTGGAGGGCGTCGGCCAAGGCCCAATTACTATTGAAGAGGTCCAAGAGGAATTTGTCTCTCCTTGGGGGGTGGGCGGTGAGGGGTGCCACCTCCCCCCTAAAATGTCTCTCCTTTCAAATAAACATGCACAAAAAATCCATACTATTTTAAGGGGTTGTTTGGTTGAGAGCATTTACGTATGTAAATAACTCATATGCGAATCATTTACACACCTTCATGTTTGGTTGAGGTCGTTTACGCATCACGTGTGAAATTTTGATGTGAAAATGATGTGTAAAAATGGGTCATTTTCATACTCAGATTTTCACATGTGAGGGGGTAGTAGAATGAATCTCATGTGATTTGCACATGAAAAAAAACCACATCAAAAAGGGCGGACAGTGGGAACAAGTGACGTTCCGTAACAGCAGTGCTGGGTTCGAATCCCATCTGCCTTTATTTTCAATTTTTTTTATCCTCTCCTGTTTTATTTGAAACAACCCTGCGACATACGTTACCATCCTTATATATACGTTCGAAACCCTCTTCGCCCATTCATCTTCCTAGCAACGAAACCCTCTTCGCCCATTCATCTTTCTAGCACGGTGCTGCTCAAGAACTCTAGGTATGGCCCTTCTCTCTCTCTCTCTCATTTTGGTCATCTGGTTATTTATTGGAACGTGCTTCTTGTTTGGTCACAAAAAAAAGGCATAACGGTAATGAAGAAGAAAGAGGGGTTTCCGTTTTTTGGATACTGTGGGGCCCAGGTGGGTCACCAATGGTAATCTGAACCATACACCTTGTAGAGGGGGCCTGGGCGACCTTGATGGTGGAGTCTGATACGAAGTTTGATCAGTGGAGCCCACGATGGCAACAGATTTAATATCCCAGGAGAGAAACTTGGTCTCTGTTTGAGACGTGTTCTGTTGCATGAACGATGTTTGAATGGGAATAATGGATAAGTAGGCCCAATGGTCTGTGAGCGTATCTAAAAGTGTGTCCATAACTTTTTTACATAAAAGTGGTCTGTAAGTGGGAATTCTATTACATAACTTTTGTACATAAGTGGTCTGTAAGTGGGATTTCTATTACATTGTTTGCCCTTGACCCGAAATATTTTTTTTTAGTGTGTAAAGGCATGATGCAGCAGGGTAAATCCACTCTTCTATAGATTTTGGTTCCTGCATTGAATTAGGCTAATGATAATTAATTTATGTTTGGAAATGTGTTTCTTGTTTTAGGTTTTCATGCTCTGGTTATTTGATATCTATTTTTCCCTTTTTCAAATTATATTAATCTCATGATATGGAGTATGTTTGGAAATGTTTGTTGACATTTGTTGTTTCTTTGATCTTTTATAACAGCCTGTCTTAAAGATATCACTATTGAAACAGAACATAACATATCAATTTCCACATTGTGTATGACTATTAATAACTGCTTGACTGAGTTTTTTTATTCTATATAGAAATGGATAATGATATGATTGGCGAAGAAGTTCAATGCATTAATGTTGGACAATCTTCTGGAGCGAAGCGTGGTAAAAGAGATAAGAAGAATGTCACTTGGACAGAGATTGCAGATGAATTCTTGACTAATGTGCTAATAGAACAAATAACCCTTGGGCGAAAAGATGGGATTGTGTTTACTTCGGAGGGGTGGAGAGAGATTGAACGAAAGATGAAAGAGAAATTTGGCGATGAGCATGATAAAGCTAAAATTAGAAACTGCCTAAGAACAGTAAAAAGTCATTATAATCATATCGAGATTCTCACGGGCTTAAGTGGCTTTGGATGGGATGACATCACCAAAAGGGTAACGGTAGAAGACCAAGTATGGAATGACTACCTCAAGGTAAGTGAGCAATTATATATCTTGAGTTTTTTTATTAACTATTAATAACTAATTAATTAATATGTTTGTCTTATTTGTGCAACTCAGGCACACCCTGATTATGAATACTATCGAGGAAGAAGTTTTCCCGACTACGAAAAATTTGCTATTATATATGGAGACTCAATTGCAAATGGCAGAGATGTCATATTGACTAATCAGCGTCCATCGCATCCAATGGAAGCCCCTATATCCAACCATGATAAAGATATGGCAACTGAATCTTCTAGCTCGGAAAAAATGGATGAGGGTATCTCCAAAGCACCACGTACCAAGAAGCACTCAACAGTTAGTTCTAGACGCATTATGCGAGACGAAAATAGAGCAGATACGAAATCTGATGTTGATATTGCACATGCAGTGAAGGACTTAACCAACACCCTCATTTTTGTTGCTGACGGGATGACCCAATCAGGGCTAAATCAAGCTGATGTAGTTGCTACCATTTTGGAGCAGTCTTTACAAATGAGGGCGCTTAGGCTACTTAGGGATCCACAAGTGATCAGTCAATTCCTTGCATTAGCAACTAAGGATAGGCGTCATGCATTCCTCATGGCAGAGTTAGATAGCTCTATTTAGGATAGTGGTTACTAAAACTACTTTATGAAATGGGATTGAGTTTGTTTTTTTGCTCATGATACATTTGAATGTTATGTTGGTTTTATGTCATGGTACATTATTTTGTTATGTTAATTTTATATCATGTTACATCTTCATGTTTGATTTGAATGTTGTTCAATTGAGATGTGCGACTATTGGTTTTTAATCATGTGACAACCAATACGTGTTATTTACTTATGCTAGTTTTATGTTCTAATTTTTGTCAATTTACCGTGTAGTAGTTCAGAAGTTATGGATAAAAAGATGAAGATGATGTTTATGCAATTAGCAGTAACATCCATTGTTGTAATTTTACTGTTATGGGATCAAGACCATAAACAAAAGCGGATAAGAAAGAGGAAACGAGTACATGAATCATCTCTATCTGGCCATGAATTTGTTCAGTACATTATCAACAGTCATGGCCGAAATTCATACGATTTACTTCGTATGAGGAACGATGTCTTTCTAGAATTATGTGAGTTATTAAAAAGATAAGGGTTACTACGTGCAACTCGACATGTGTATGTAGAAGAACAAGTAGCCATCTTCCTAAATACTGTAGGCCATAGTGAGCAAAACTGTGTAATGCAAATTCGATTACAGCATTCGGGGTACACAATAAGCAAGTACTTCAATGTCGTTCTAGACGCACTGTTATATATATATGCCCTGATTATGTGAAAATTCCTGGACCTGAAACCCCCACTCCATCTCAAATTTATACGAATCAAATGTTCTACCCATTTTTCAAGGTAATTCGATAAACTTTTACTGTAAATATTTTTGAGTTATTCTCTATGACAAGATTTTTAACATATTATTAATGGTGTAGGATTGTATTGGTGCCATTGATGGCACTTATATTACAGCTTGGGTACCAATTAAAGATCAGCAGCAGTATCGATGTAGAAAAGGTTTCATTGCGCAGAATGTGATGCCCATTGTGGGTTTTGACATGCTTTTTCAATTTGTATGTGCCGGCTTCAAAGGATCAGCCAATGATAAAAAAAGTTATAACTGATGTTCTACAAAATAGGGCGTTCATAATCTTCAGATTCCATATGGTAATAATAAATTTTGAGATGCCAATATTAAATTATTGACCTATTAAATTATATTTTATAGACCTATTTAACATATTACATATGTTTGATACTTGTCATATTATCTTTCTAGGAAAATATTATCTCGTAGATGCTGGATATGGTAACAGGAGAGGTTTCATTTGACCATATCGTGGAACTCGCTATCATCTAAAGGAGTATGGACCCCAAGCGTTGGGTCCAAGAACGCCTAGTGAGTTATTTAATATTCAACATGCGAAGTTGAGGAATGTTATTAAAAGAACATTTGGCTTATGGAAGGAAAGGTTTCCAGTTTTGACACATATGCCTCGAAATTATCCTATTAAGACACAAGTGAAGATTGTAAATGCATGCGCCGTGTTACACAACTTTATCATGTCGAGAAATCCCAGTAATGATATATTATATAATCGTCACCGACGGGAAACAATGAGCATTGATGTTGATGATAACGATGATCGTGAAGGCGAAATAGTAAATGAAGAGTCCGACAACCAATTTGCATATCGTTTACGGGATACGATAGCATTAGAGACGTGGAATGCTAATGCTAATAGAAGAGCTCGATGAACTAATATGTAGAGATTTGTCTCTATTTTTTTGCAGGAAAAATATATAGATTTTTTGAAGTGAAACAAGGATATTTTTGGGAATTTATATATTGTAAAGAGACAGTGGTATATCTTGGGTGGACCGTAGGTTGTGTTTGAAATGAGCTACTTTTATTTATTTGTAGTTGATTTACATTGTTTTATATTTTGCGTAGCTTCTGGTTGATTATGATAGACCTATTTAATTTAAAAATAATGAATCACTTCTATTTAAACTTTCAACAATCTATTGGTTCCCATAGTGGGCAGAACAATCTATATAGGGTGCCAAATGCTACAGGCATTTTTAGTTGTTTCAACTTTTAAATATAAACATACAAATTTTTTCATGCATTTACATGTGTTTGAAACAAACATGGTATAACGAACCACATGCGTAAATCATGTGAAAATGGTGCTATTTGCCAAACATCGTAAACAGAAACGCATGTGTAAAGCTTACATACTCACCATTTACATATTTAACATTTACATATGTAATTTGCATTTACGCATCTCATGCGTAAATGCCAAACAACCCCTAAGGTACCATCTCACTTTGTGCTACTCTTTCTCTCATAAAACCTCTCTCGTAAGAGATTTTTATGAATGTTTGAATTTGAGTCGTATTTCTTGCCATTATCCAAATTATAAGCAAATCTTTACAGTTTTTTTTTTCCCCTTAGATTAGATCTTCAATCATCAATAGGTCCCATGTTTAATATGTTATGTAGGCACTACCGATGAATGAGATCCAAATTGTTGCTCATTTATTCTCCTTTCAGTTTTTTTCCCTAAATGGATGGATCCAGTAGTGGGCACCGGTTCGTATTAAATATATTTTAAGATTGGACTCCATCATTTGATGAGATCCCAATGGCCTTCTCTTAACCCCTTTTTTCGAAGAGTTGGTCGTTGTTTGGTTTCTTAATGGATGCAAATCAATTTGTGGGTCATGCACATTTAACTTATTTCTACAGTGTGACCCACTCATGGATTATGCATAGATATTAGTTTTATAGGTCAATATGTATCCGCAGTGGGTAATCAGACTAAGTTGGTATCATACACAAACTTAATTTCTTTGATAATTGTTATGATGTGATTTGTGTGCATATTAGTTAGAACTATTAGAAAATACTATGATGACTCACATCTATATCCACGTACACTCATCCCATGCAATGTACATCCTTTATGTTTTTTTCTTCTCTTACACTTGTTCGGCCCCCTCTCTTTTATTTTTATTTTTTTCCTCATAGTATCAATCATCTATGGGGGCCAACTATTCCATCACCAGAAATCCAGACGCGGTGTGTGGCCCATTGAGGATGAAATCACTTGATTTTCATTTCCTTTCTTCCCTTTTTTCTTCTTTGGATGCAGAGCCATCAATGGGTCCTACACGTTAAAAACATTTAAAGGGTGGCCCCCACTGATGGACGAAACACGTTAATTTTTTTATCAATTTCTTTTGTTTTTTGTTTTTTTTAGTAGATGTAGATCCATACGGTTTGATTTCTTTTTCCTATATTTTCATTTATCAATAGTATAATATATCCGTAAATGAGATGGTCGTAATGGTCAATGCCTTTAAATTAAAGGGGTCGTCGTATTATGTAAATTTACTTTATTTTATATTTATTTTCATACATAGAAAATTTGTTAATATTCAAAGATAATAATAAAAAACTTATTTTATATTTAATTTATCTTAACAATATTTCAAAAGAATTCTTAAATTTTAACATATTTGCATTATTTGCGTGGACTTAGCACAGGCTTTGTTGCTAATATATATATAATGAAAACATAACAATCCACTCATTTTGAATTGAAAATGTAACAGTCGTGGGGTCATTTGTCTTCAATGGTCCAGCCACCCAGACCAAGACCAAATCTCACCCAGAACTAGAACTAGTTCCTTATATCCCAGGTGATAACTTGAATAAAGCTTAACACGTACTATAAAACTACACTAACAACAATATTTTTGTTACACAATTCAGGTTTGATTAGGGGCCATCATCACAGTATCCAAATCCATTGCTTTTAGGCCCATGTACCCAGATCCAACCATCATGTCTGTGGTTGGACCCAGAGTCCCCGACCCAATATTTTCAAGTCGGATCCGAGGCTGTGAATACACTTCTTCCGATACTGCTCACCACATAAAACAAGATCACAAAAATACTCTTTATGTATCTCAGAATCCTCACACCCATATGTCTTTGTATTGAAATATTTTGAAATCATAGATTCAAGACAACAAGATTGTTTTATATGAGAAGATAAGTAATAATACAGTTGGACATGGGCTGACAGGTTGTCTCGAAATGTTTCTACCGACACAACCTTGAAGGTAGTTAAAATCTAAGTAAAAGCCAATCATGGAAATGTTTTATTAAGAAACAAGAGGCTTTAGAACCAATCATGGAAATGTTTAATTAAGAAACAAGAAGCTTTAGAACTGGAACCTGATGATCAGAATAAAAAATATACTAGATAGAAAACAAAAGAGACGACATGATCAAGGAAACAAAAAACATAATATAAGTACATGAGCCTAGGCCTGAGTCTTCCACACCAGCAGTGTGAGAAGATGGCAACCATGAACATATTTTTTCGCTTTTTCGCACTAATTGGGATGTTACTAATAGGTCTAGTTCGCATTGTAGATGCCAAGGAGTCTAAGCTTACGAGCCCTGCGCTGTGCAGCCAGTGTTCAGCTTGTGATGTGAGCCGGTGCCCGGCCAGTGAGGCCTACCCACACATGACGGCTTGGGACGATTCCCTGATAGCGGGCGCCTTGCAATCAGACTATGTGAAAGCCCATGACAAGGGTGTTTATTCAGTTCCGGACATCAAAGGAGGCCAATCCAAGAAGTACAATTCATATTTTGGATGGGAATCAACTTCAGGTTCTGCTTCTGGCTACCACAGGTACTAGGTGACTGTTGAAGAGAGTGGGTTGGATTCAGGTCGGGCTGACCTTTGAGCCACCCGAACTGAACCGTTTACTGCTCGAGCTGAAAATGGCGATCCAAGCTGAAATCTTGGGTCATGTTCAGCTCAAGTTGGCTAGCCGAATTTGGCTCAGAATTCTAAACCATCTCATGGATCATACATTTTTAGTGAGAATTTTTAGAAACAAACTAATGTTGTTTTTCATGCCTGGAAATCATCTAAATCTTGCAATCTGACAAGTTTTGGATCATGCAATTCACACATAAATATTGGAATTTACATGTAAATGAGATTCATTATTCCAGAATCTGGGCCCAATAGGGACTGCAGGGGTTGAATGTAAGTGTGGCCTGTGGACCCTAGACTCTGGATCCTAGCTCACCCAATAAGATATACTCACAAGTGCCAAAATACCCTTTACAACTGCAGGTTTAGCAATTACATGGACAAATGTTCAGAGGGACAGAGCTACTTGACTGTGGATAAACAAGGCAATGTGGGCCTCCACTCACTGAGATCGCTGGCGAGCCTGGCCCAGGCCGACTGGAAGTCCATAAACCCACCTTTCAAACTCAACCACAGAAGTTTCCGATTCTGGCAGTCGCGAAGCACTGGAAAATGCTTGACAGTGCTCGGAGGGAAGTCAGAGAAGCGAGTCGTGGGTGTCGCAGACTGCAAATTTGATGGATCCAACCCATTTCAGCTCTTCGCCTTCAGGTTTCATTATCACAAAGCATTTTGCTGCTGCAATGTCCACAACGAGTGATCTTGTGATTGCATAAGAGCTTCATTTGTCACCGAATCTATATCATGTTTCTATAATCCATCACTTCAGTGAATCATATTACCACTAGCATTAAAGGTTTGGCTAGTGCGAGTTCACTTTTCAACATGTTTTAGATTATCTTTCAGAACAAAGAAAAATGTTTTAGATTTATACAATGGGTAAAATATTGGGTTATGGATGACATGTATTGAAAGTGAAATTTCATGTGGCATAAAATTAAGCCTCTCTTGTTGTCGTTGAATGAGTGAGGTCCGTCCAATATCTTAAATTAAACTTATCCCTTTGTTAAGGCAAAGGGACATCTAATTTTTCAAAGGAGCTGGGTAGCCTAACTTCTAGGCCAGAGAGTTGGTTGTAGGATTTCATTTTAGGCCTGAGTCCTGAATAGGAAATGGGGTGGGCTTACCAAGCCATATTCTCTCTCCCTCTCTCTCCCCCTCCAATCACATTAAAAGGGTGTTTGTATGATGAGGAATCCGCGGTAGAGAAAAAAATGAACCAATTTTCATTGATAGTGAGGATTTCAATTTCCTATGTTAGGATTAGCCATGCAGAATTTCTTTTTCCTTATGAAAATGTAGATACGTGGAGAGTGAAATCCTCCCACACATAAATGTATCCCAAGTAAATTTGATTAGTGCCTTCAAGGGAATTTGATAGCTAAGAAACAGGAAAACAGAAGCACAAAAAAATCCAACCAATCTGAGTAATCCCTGGGAAAATAGGGAATCCCATAAATTCTCATATCATTACCAAAGTTCCAAGATCCAACAGACATCTCAACCATAGATACATTGGATTCTAGTCTAGGACTTATTGTTCTTGTTATAATAATAAAAGTACCAAGCTGCAAAAGCTATTCCGATGATAAGAAGAGGCATTAGGAAGTCCAAGAAGCTGGTGGATGCTGGAGGGTTCCTCTTTTCTTGCACTGTCTTTTCTTCCTTGGTCTTCAAACTCCCACCAACATAGCCAGAATCTGGGCCGGCCAAGACCCCAATCAAGTAGCTATTCATCATGCTTGTGGCTGTCGAACTATGACCCACTTCCTCAAATGCATCGGTAGCATCTCCTTTGCCTAAGATTTCAGTAACATCAGTTATTTGGACAAATACACATCACACACATTCCCTCTAATTGTTTGGTTATCATCTATGGCCTGGGCTACTAGGCGGACATCTCTTGTGGACCCTCCAAGCCCACTTCCTTGTGGGGCCTAACAAGGCCACTCTATTCATGGGGAGGTGATGAATTAAAAGATCAGAACGAGTACTACATGTGTGAGTAAAATTTCAACTCCATTAGATCATCCTTACCCTTTCATCAATGGATTTCAATCCAATGCTGAATAACAGTTGGATGAACATCAAGTTTGGGTATGTGCCAATTTATGGTGGTAAGAGTGAGGGGATTGGGTCCAACACGCTGAAAGGGGGTCCGCATGATATATCTCATCAGAGACATCCTTACCTAAGCCACAGGCCCTCAGCCATATCTCTTATAACTAAAGCCTTTCTTTTCTACTCATGGGCCGGCATGGGCCCGCGTGAGCCAAACCAACAATAGGTATTGTCCTTAGATCCATAGAGACTGTATCTGGACATATTTTTTGGCCCATTGATAAACGGTCCAGCCCTAGCTTTGTGTCTGTATGAAGGCATGACTATAGACCAGAAGCCTCCCAACATATTTAACATAAGATTTTGTGACTGGGCTTAGCCCCACCCAAAACTCGCTAGGCCGTGGGCTGGATCTGGCTCAATGATGGGCCCACTAAAAAGGGCAGTTTGGACATCAAAACCAGAAATGAAATTGCTGTCTGCCATTTAGGACCTAGAATCTTCTTTAAAGATGCGGGGAAATGATTACGGCACTGCAAGTCTTACCAACCACAAATTGCTTGTTAAGTTGGAAAAAAACTGTTGGGTCTGCTGGGGTCCACTTCTCATCAAGGAAAAAAGGTAGATCAACAAACCCCTTTCACATGATAGAATCTACCGTTGATCTTCTGATCCAAAAGGTCTACATCAATGATAAGTGGACCCCACTCCAGATCTGCCCACTGTGTTACATAAAATTCAGGGTAGTGTCATCTGCACTGCATCTAATGCTTCACCTGCTGCCTCGATGAGGACGTCCTCCCCTCCAGGATGCTCTTCCAGGAATTTGGTGACGTCATAAACCTGATTAAAAAAACATAGTTTGGAATTGAAAAAAAAAAAAGGCACATGGAAAGGAGCATCAAGTGTAGATCAACACAATCCCAAAAGAAATTAAAGGCTTCCAAAACCATACTTATCCCCCATAAGTTTAAGCTTATTGTTGGAGTGAGCTATTAATTTTCAACGGTTAGATCTTTTCAGACCATAAATATTAGAAATCATATGATCCCCATGCCACGAGGGCGACCTCATACTCAATTAGCCAAGGACTCTGCGCCTCATAAAGCGGAAAGTTCTTGTGTTCGACACCTATTTTTGATGGCCACCTCCCATAGTTTTACCCGATACATGTGGATAGGAGGGTTTGGAGGGTTTGCATGTGCCCCCACGGATTCATTCTCTATCAAAAATCGAATGTTCCTCGAGCTCAGGGCGAAAGGCTCATAGTTTGGGTTGATCTGGGTGGGAGATATCCATGGTTATCAAAAATAAAAAATAAAAATGTAAGTTTGTTTCCCTCAAAAGTCTTAATCAGCTGAGAGTTTGGATATGAAAAGGGAGTTGATAATCCCTGGATGATCATCCAACAGATCTAGCATTTCAAGACAAGTTCACCCCACCCCAAGAAGCACAAAGATATTCAGAATAGAGCTGCTACCCATGGGGACTAGCAGAGAGAGAGAGAGATGGTGGGTTGTTCTCACCTTGCCATGTATAATCAACCAGCAATCTTTCTTGGAGGAGTGGAGAGAGACATCAGAGAGGGAGAAGGCCTTGTGTTGTTCCATGGCCGAAGTGAGCAGGGGAGAAATACAATTAACCCTTTAAATAAAAAGAAGATGACCAAGAGAGAGAAGGATACCTTCTATCTTTCTATTCTATTATTGTTTTTATACGGCTAAGATTTTCCGTTGTTGTTAAGATGCCAACCCACCAACTCCTCGTGGGATTCTTTCCTAAAGAAAGAAAAAAAAAACGCATTCCACCAGTTCACTCACCAGATTTCTACTGCAGGCGTTGAATAGTCATCAAAATGACACAAATGGAAGAAGTTGACCGTTGACCCTCTTGATATGCCTGTAACACCAATGCCGCCTCAGAGAGATGGGCAGTCTCATCGGGTCCTTTTCATGGCCCCCTCATCTCAGGGTTCATGGGGCCCAGCCCCACCTTCAATGACCAAATCATTCACAACTCAAGGAGGAATCCTAGCTGCTCTTTACTTGGTCTCTAGATGATGGACAGCCAATGTCAGTAACACATTGGTGGGCCCACATTTCACTAGGTTCGAAACTGCACTATCACACTAGGGTTATAAGGAACTTTTACCCGGCTTTTTCTCATGAGCCCCGTAGGAATTATTCTTGCCTAAAGGGCTAGGAACCTGCATTATAAAAAAAAAAAAAATTGGATGGCCATAACCCATGGCATTAACAAATTTTACATTCTTAGGGGCTTGAGTGTGGAATAACGTGGTATGTACCTGTCCTGGTAGGTGGCAACAGTGGTTTGTTGGGATGACAACAACTCCCAGACTGAAGGCTGGGGCCCAGCTCATAGATGGCACATTTCATATTATTATGGCCCCCCATCATGTATCGTGGGCAACAGACGGGTCCCACGTAATGTTAGGCATGGCATTTTAGCATTGTTAGAATGATTAATACTAATCTAATCGAGCCTAAATAGGCTGGTCTCGTCCAAGCTCTGAATTAGAACACAAGGTCCATCCCTTTAGTTATAATGCTTGGGCCTTGGGCCCAGCTGCAGCGAGGATTTGTCCAAGTCCAACATGGGCAGGGTAAGCCAAAACACCCAATGGGGGAGTCCAACAGCCCATTGACAAGCATAGGAAGCAAACTACAGGTCCATCCCTGCCTGAGATTTATATCATCAATGTCACTGAAGCCCATGTATATAATAAGTGGAGAGTAGTGTTTTTATTCCTGTGAAGGTGCCAAAAATATTGTATCTAGAAACTAGTGATATGATGGATCGATCCCTCGTACACAGAAAATGATACTTTTATATGCCACCGGTACCATTGAATTTGTGACATCGGGGTTATGAGTTTCGTGACTTTAAGTTTTACAATTTTGTAAGAAAGCGAAGACCTGAGAAAATGATGAGCTCTAAGGTAAACTTGTAACAAACATATGGGATACTCATCATCAATCCAACCCCTTCACAGGTATTAAATAGTAAACACCAATGACTTGGGAGTAGAGGTATTAAATAGTAAACACCAATGAGTTGGGAGTAGAGGGCTGGCCTTGTGGATAAGGCGCCCCTGCTCCCATAGCGCTCAATAGGTTTCAAATCCTAATGGAAGCCCTTTACTTCCTATGTCATGGCCACTGAGCCAACAAAGCAAAAAAAAAAAAGAGTTGGTAGTCACCGTAATTTAACAATAATTTGAACTATAATCATTGTTATATTGAATTTCATGAAAAATGAAACTTGAGAAACTGCTAAAACTTCAAGGCCCCTAAATCAATGCTTGCAATCATCTGATTGAAGAAATTTATACTGAAAATGATATCAACAGTGAAACCCTTTCCATCATACTAATCACACATGAAAGGCATACATCTAAGTGGGACATGCAATGCGCTTAGATTTTTACCTATGACACTTAGCAGAACACAACCTTACTTTAATATTCTAAAAATATTGCGACCATTTACCATATCACAATATTTTCTAAGATTTTCACAAAAAAAAAATATTTTTTTTTTGAGATTTACCGAACACCCTATATATTTTTTTTATTTCAAACATTTCCATTTCCAGCTTGTTTCCTTTAATTTTAATTTTGGAGAGATTTCCTAGTGAAAATTGCGAAAAAAATGAAAATTTTGAAAATCTCCCTGTATCACCCAAGACAAAACGAAGTTGGGTGAACAAGATTTGCGGAGCCAAAAAATTTTACTAAATCAAACAAAACTTGAAAGAGGTATCTACTGTTTGACTCTGTTTTTATTCTTTTTCTGGAATGATGGCACTTGACTCACTCCTCTTTTTTTTTTTTTCCTCACTTTCTTAGTGCTGGGACCTAAAAATTCCACTTCAACATTTTGGTGCATTGGACATCAAAATCATGTCCCACTATGTAAGATCTCTACTTTTATTTATAAAACTGTGAAAATTGCACACATTCTCCTGGTCAAAATCTCAGCTCGCTTATAATTCAGGTTGATAAATGTCAACCAAACCCAACCAAGAGGGTAAACCCAGATCCTTATTTGATGGATCCCGTTCAAGTTGGGCTCACAGGTCCGGTCACCTGAACCAAGAGACTCCAGGGTTAACACAAGTTCTTCAAGATCTTAAAGAACAGCTGATAGGTGACAAGCAAGGTATGTTAAGTTCTAACCACAAGGATTGAATGACAAGAGAATGGTACAAGTGTCTGTGTGCGAGCGTGCGCGCCCTCGTGCTAGAACATTAAGTTTTATCTGTACATTCATCCCAAAAGGACATGAAGTTTAAAATGTGCTATTGCATGGACTCACTGAGCATTTCAAGGGGGATCCTCAGGCCAATGACTTGACCAACAACTGATAGCCAGGACGACAAATATTTTTGAATCACTGCATCCCCATTCAATGGGGTTCCACCAACAAAAAGTAACTTCACCCATTCACTGGTTCCACATGGGTGCAGTGTGAACCATGGTCGATTCAAGTAAGGATGTTCCTGCATCAAAATAGAAAGGAAGACATATTTGTCAGCAGTGGTTCAATGTAAAACAGCCCCTTATATCAGCACTTGCCATCAACAAGATCTTGGTATAACCAATTCACCATATGTTTGTAGAGCCATATGAGGAGGTTTTAATTTCTTTGCACAAGAGGGCTGTTGATGGGAGAAATTGTAGGGTCATGACTGATGAGCCTCAAGATGTGCATGGTTTATCAAGCCTAATTTCTATATGCCTTAAATTTAGGTCCCATATTTCAGTGATCTGAATTAAGGACATCACCGTTGTGGAGATATAAAAATAATATAATGGAATTTTTTTTTTGTCCTTTTCCCTAATATTGCACTTGCACACATGCAGAGCCAACACGGCTTAAGCCCAGCACTCCCTGAGGCCGATATGGAATGAATTTTAAGGACGGTGGGACAAGCGCCTACCCCAAGATTATGGGCAGCTACCTAATCGGGCTGTTCATGTGCCTGTCTGCCTGAATGCTCAACTAGTTGGTTGGCCCAAAATTATAAATTATAATACAACTGAGCCAAATATTTCACTGATAAGCTGGATATCCAGGGTTTAGGCCTGTAGGCTGTATTTAACCTAAGTTTTAGGCCCAAAAAATGGGCTGGACTAGGACCAAATTCAGCCTGAGCCATGTGCATGCCCACTCTTACTTTTCTGGACCGCATTCAGGTTGTAGTCTTCTAATCCTGACAACTTTTAAGAATGCATTTCCACATGACTCCAGCCTACACATAATGTTATATCTATGCCCTGTGAGTATGGAAAATGGTGATCACAGATCAGGAGTACCATTTCCCAAGGGCTCAGGACTATCCAATTCCTCCTGTTGCTTAACCCATTCATGAATGCGGGTGATGATCACATGCTCTGAACCATCTATTCTTCTGGGTCCCGCAGTTGATAAGGAACTGTACAAAAATCAGACTGGCAGATTAGCTCTAGCCACTTTTAACTTTTCAACACAATAACTACTGTTAGGCCTTTTGTTTTTAAACATCTTTTTTATAAGCATTAATCGTACATGTTGGGTTCTCCAACCATCCAACCAATGCGATATTTATAGTGTTGTCATCCACCGCAGGGCCCATGGGGATGGAGAACCTGGGAAATAATACTCAAAAGCACACAGAAAAAATGCAAGTGGTTAATAGAACTAAATGTACCTCCTGGGTGATGAATGCCCATTTGAATTCCTTCATTTGTTTTGAAGAGATTGAAGGAAGGTCATTCTCAATGTCCTCCAATACCATGGGCTGTCCATCTGCAACATCATAAGCAGCCTACGATCTTCAACTCAAGAAGATAGTAATCAGCATAAGAATCAATTTGAAAGAGATACATACCACATCGGTACCCACGGAAATATAATACAGGAACCCTGTAAGAAGCGCTGTACAATATGTGGAAATCATAGACATGACTTTCTTGATTGTAGCTTTGAACCTAGCAAGAAATTCTTACAGTCACTTTACACAATTGGAAAGGGGAGAGCTATTAAGGTATTGGATTATCATCAAATATAATCTGGTATCCTTACATTGACACTACATATGCTAGAAACCCAGGTCACCTTAAGAATAAGGCACCTAAGAATGTTTAAAATTATTGGAATCAAAGATAGAAGCATGTCATTTAAGTGTTCTGCATAGTAGTAAGAAACACATGCTTAGCTTATTGGAAAGCAACTTGAGAGAAGTAAATAAAACACACTCTGAAAAAACAAATATAAAAATGAAAAAGAAGCTTTTCTTTTTTCTCCAACATATTTCCAAAGACATGCACTCACTTCCCTCATCCTTTATTGCTGCAGTTATTCCTGTAGGTAACCAATTAATCCTAGACCCATGAACTGCTACCTGAATGAGTGAATTACTGAGCTAGTTTAGGCCATGCCAATTAGGGAGCAAAGTATCTTTTGGCGGGGGGGGGGGGGGGGGCGCGGTGGGTTGTTGTGGAAACATTGTGAGCAGAGTCAAGTTCTCCTGGTTTTCATAGTTTTTCACACTTGTAGAATTCTTGAACCCTAGGTAGATTTTGGCTGCTTCTAAATTGAAAGAAAACAAAAACAGCCTTGAAGCAGCAACAAGATAAAAATGAAGAGCCCATGAAACAGGTACCTAAAGGTTTCACCAAAACAACCAGTATGTGGAATGCCAAAACATGAACAGGAGTGCTGTTGAAATGTGAAATGTACAAGGGTATGAAAAGAGATATGGGCACACTTTGATAAGGTTATGGGGCCCTACTTCAGACAACAGTATTCTGTGTTTGGGCCTCAACATCCACTCAGGTTGGCCTGCATGAGGCTCCACAGTTTGCTATAAGGCACGCATGGAATGCTTTTTGAGAGGACTTTTTTCTAAAAATACTCATTGGGGGTGTCTTCGGGCATCCATTTCTTTCTTTTGAAAATCAAGAGAGCAAGGAAAAGAAAGGAGCAACAGAAGAGAGACGTCTTCCTTGCCCCTTTGCGAAATGATAATTTTTCATTTCTTTAGTTTAGTTTCTTCATTTCTTCACTTTTATTGCATTTTTATTGTCTTGCTGTTTCTTACAATGGCATTTATAGCTCATTTGTTTAGCCATTCTAGTATTTATTTTCTTTTTGTTACTATTGTGATTGTGAAGCATTCTGCTTCAACCCATCAAGAGAGAAGTGGAGAACAGGAATGACCATTGATATAGATTTATATTAGAGGCTCATAGGTATGATAGATTCCAATATTTAGGAGCAACAGTATAACAAAACAAAAATATTGAAGATGTAGGTAATCAAAAAGAAGATTAGTACAAAGTGGGCAACGTGAATACAAGAAAGTGCCACCTCAACTGAAGAGGCATCTTCATAAAACAGCAGTTAGATCTAAATGTCATGGAGCTGAATCTTGGACAATGAAAAAAAGACTAGGAACAAAGTAAATGAGGATAATGTGTGCGTGCAATGATGTACGTGCAGAGTAAAAGGGAACGATATGATTTCTTTTTATTGGTAACAGGAATCTAAAAAAGGAAAAAACAATACAATTGCTATACAGCAATGTAGCTGTATACTGTCATGCTTGAGCATATACAAGTGTTTTCCCCCTAGAAAGACAAAACCAAGGCAAAAAAAAAGAAAAAGAGAGGGATTTTTACCAAAAATTTATAAAGAACTATGCTTTTTGCCAAATACTAATAAGGATTCAAATTTTTGCCAAAAAATGATAACATAGAATTAAAGGTTTTTTTCTTTTGGGAAAAATGCCCATGAGTCCCGATATCGCAACTAAGTTGCGATATTGCGAGTGGCTCCTCATCTACAAGAAACTCGCAAATCTCAAGAACAGTTCTTTTTTTTTTTTTTTGTGAAAGGGGCAACTCACAAAGTCGCCTAGAAACAGCTAAAGGATTCTGTTAACAAACTCAATTAGGGAAATGAAAAACAAAGTATACCAATGTCGCATCATCCAAAGGTTCTTCTTCCCCAATGCAACTTCCTTCAGAATAATGCTCCTGCAAATTACATTTATGTTAAACAGAAAATCAATTTCTGCTACTATTTCCATTTAATTACATAAACCCATGTCACATATCAGTGAATTAGTACAGATTGAGATATCAACTGCCATGCCAACCTCCTTAGGATTCAGATGATACACACTTTCTAGAGATAAATATCCATCTGCCTGCCCAAAAAAAAAGGGTACCAAACAAAAACAAAAAATAAGAAAAGATATTAATTAATAGAGGACCAAATAATAAGAATGGGACCTGCAAGTAGTGATTTTTACCTTTGTTGGGGCACCCCAAGGTAATCTTGGAGAAGGAATCCATGTCCAAGGTGGGGAAGTGGGATTAATCTCTCTCCATCTCTCACAAAGGGCTATGGCAGCAACATGGAATTCATCAGATGAAAGAGTTCCATCCCAAGAGAAAGAGCTTCCCATGGAATTCCTCATAACTGTTTGTTGCATATTGTAAGCACATGGTATCAGATGGTGAATTCCTATGTATTCTATGCAAACAAAAACACCCTTAAAATTTCAACTTCAACTTTTCAAGGCAAAACCCAAATTTACCGAACAGATCCTAGATTTCCAAAAGCAGCATAATCAAATTAGTAGCTAATTCTTAGATAGAAATCAGAAACTTGATGGGAACATCGAAAATACATGTTTACTGACTGCGTTGTAACTTTGCAAAATTGATGTTAAGATCAATGCAAACCAATGAAACTAAAAAGATGAATTATAAGTTACGATTGAAAGAGTTGCAAGCCGTATAGATTAAAAGGGTAACGTAACAGACGTTATGTAATAGGAATCTGCCGTGGCCGAGCAGATAAGTTCATGGGATATCAGTATCGTTTTGTAGCGGGGGCGATTCTCCGAAATAACAGCCGGATCGGCCGATAAATAGAGAGAAACGTTGAAGCAGAACTTGAAGAAGGGGGAGAGAAAGAGAGAGAATACTGAATACCTCTGCTGCTGCTTCTCCTCCACGTCGTCGTCTTCTTCCTCTCCCCTCTCCTTGGTCTCCTCTTCTTATTCACTCTTGACATAAAAAGGGCCCCCCATCACCGGAGGGGAGAACCTTTTCTTGTGGGTCCACTTAGAATGGGACCGGGGAATTATGGTGCGGGAGGAGTCCGGATCACCTATCGTATTCGGATCACCTTCACAATGAATCGGCCAATAATAGTCCGCCACATCATCTAAAAATTTAGGTAATATGTCCACTCACGGTGAAGATGTAATATTTGCAATAGGTGATCTGGACTAGGTGAGGGAAGCTCGAATCATCATCACAACTACTTGATCAATAGCCGATAAATCTTTCTCAACCAAAATTCATACTAAATCGATCCAACGCACTACTTTATGGGTTCTATTCATATTTCACTCTGTTATTGTGGTATACTTAGATGGATTACCAGGTGGGTCTCACTAGGTATTTTAGGCACATAGCGCCTACAGTAAAGTGAGCACCTGTGCTCATTTGAGGGCTTTCCAATATAAAAATGATTTTATTGCGTGGTTTTGGATTATAGATTGGAATAGAAATACAAAATTCATGTAGTGGAGCAAAGAGAGTTTTTTTTTTTAATAAGTTAGACTAATTCCTATCGGCCTAGAGGGAGCCAGGTAAATCTCCTGTAGCTCCAGTGTGGTAACAAAGTTTCAAATCCTCAACCTCAAGGAGCAAACCGTGGTCTTAGACCAATTGAGATAGTCCATAGAGTTGGAATAAGGTTTTGATGATAATAAAAAAAAAGATTTTATTGTCAAATTAATTAGGTACATAATACTTAAATAAAATATTATAAAAACGCATATAATTATATCTGCTTAGTCTGAAAGTGGGGTCTGTCTTATTAGAGTAAACTTTATCAGTAGAGTAGTAGTTAGGCTAGTTTTTCCTTCGGTAGTTGGATGCACAATCACATCCCTGTGAGAGGGCCATCCTCCAGTGCTTATCATATTTTGGTACCAAACAAGGTGGTTGGGCTATTCAGAAACCTGCCCAAAACAGAAGTGAACCCTAAAAGACATTGGGAGAAGATCACCTATTCACGCAATATAGGTGAAATGATCGCTTACAAATGCAAGGGAGAAAATCCAATCATCAAACACTCTCACCGCCACCGGCTTGTCCCTTTATTCTCTTCCAGTGCTTACCTGATCCATCACTTAAATACCCTTGTAACATCTTTCCCACCAAGTGGTGAGTGTTCCAAATTTTAAGTCAAGTTGGGTTGACTCAACTTAGTCAAAAATGAGTTTTACCAAGTTTTAAACCATGCCTGGTGCCCTCCACCTCTTGGTTTCTCCTGCCTTCTCAGTGTTTTCCTGGTCAGTTTGAAATCAAGGAATAAAACATAAAGTGAGGAAATGAAATTCCATGCAGATGCATCCCATATATCACCTGTTGTTTTTTCCCCCATTCTTTATTCAAGGAGGATCATGAACATAAATCATGAGATTCCCTTGAATCATCTTCAAGTATGCCCTTATAACGGCAGAATGGATGGTTGCATGGCAATTTTGGTAACAGCCATGAAGTGACACATTTCAGGCCAAATGAATAAAATGCCTGCCGTTATAAGGATGCATGAACAATATGCCATCACTGCTGATTAAAAAAGGGGGAAAAAAAACACCAAATAGTAGTATTATGTTTTGATGATAGGATTTCCACTGCTTATTAGCTCAGTACATTGATGCGCTAATTAGCAAGACCTTATAATGTAAATTGAAGCAAAACAACAGCATATTCACAAATGAATTTCTTGTAATTGTCAAAAGTCAAATGCTCAAGAAACAAAAATGAAAAAGAACAAAATGCTCAATTCCTTGTGCTCTGCAAATTAATTCAAATCTATAATGCCATTAATAAAAACAAAAGGGAAATTATAAAAGAATGTTAAAAGAAAAACGCCTGTTACAATACAATCTCAAATGTGCCACAAGCTTGACACTTAATATACAATGCAGTCATATTAAATTTTGTCTCCACACAGAACTTGGGCTTGGCTTTGCATCCCCTGTCAAGATGTTCCACATGGACTTCGGCCAATCGAACCCGCAGAAAATCCAAAGTCACCTGCCACAACAAAGTCAATGATCAGATAGGCAACACAGAAGTTTCCCATATCCTGGATGGATATTTCTTCGAAGAAGTTTCCCAATACAAGTGACTGAATTTAGTCCATTGGCATGCTTGTTTGGAGGTATTTCTAACAGGAAACTCCCTATGTCTGGGAATACCTGACAGCAAATAACAGCTGCTGTTCCCTTCTGAATTCCGTGTTACCAGCCCATGATATGTCACTTTTGGCCAGTAGAACTCTCGACTCCATTTTCCAAAATGCTACATTTATTCTAGAGAATTTGTCAAATCAGATAGGGGGTAGCATTTGGGGAATTCATAAAACCCCCCCAGCAAGAATTGAGAGTTCTTGGAGGCAAAAAGGTGGGTTTGTTTGTACCCAAATCACTATGGCTTCAATACTTGCTTTTTAGCAAGGCTTGAATACTTTGGAAAATAGATGGTTATTCATTCTCATATATGTCAGGGTTGACAAGAAAATTAACATTCACAATAAGAGGGAATTTGTTTTCTGGGAACCTCGGCCCAGCTAATGCTATTGCTCAATGCTGATAATGATTTTAGACAGAAAAGCTAGAAAAAACAGGGGCATTCCACTTAATCTGGTTCCTGATTTCAGCAGTGGACAATCATCCCCTCTACCAAATATCTGAGTCCAACCGCATTGTTTGGGGAACATCCAAATGCACCAGTGCAAGAATAGACTCTAGAGACACTTTTTGTCTCCTCAATATTTCTGCTCTTAATGAAAAAAAAATTCACTTATTGATATACGGATGAGAGAAACAAATAGTACTTCATTATTATTTTATTTATCTATGATCAATAGGAGTTAATAAAATTTTAAAGAGATGAAGAAATTCATAGTTCTACCTAAAGCATGAAGCAAGCAGTTTCAGTATATCAGAGGTGAACAGTTGAACAAGATGGTTATAGTAAACTGGTGGACCATTTCAGCTACTTGTGCCTCAGCACCTCAGCTTGATTGCTAATATGTACTGCTAGTATTAATAAAAATGAAAATAATAATAATTCAATTACCTTTTTCCACCATTCAAACCATTTTCAATGTGAAGAAAGAGGCACATGAGCCATTTTATGCTAAACTCATTTTCTTAAAAAATAAAAAAATGCCTCAGTAATAAGCATACTAGTAATACCAAGCATGCCTCAAGTGCCTCATGCAATGGACAGGAAACTAGATCATCCTTACAATAAACATCACATAAGGACCAGTTCCATTTGGAAGACCCTACAACATTGTCCAAGCATAATAGTTTTCAACACAAAGTATCATCTGTTACATTCAGGTAGGACCATAAAAGGGTTAAAAAAAATGTACCCCATGTTCTGTGGTTCCCAATTTTCACTGCCCTAAACACACTAGGAAGGGACAATATCCACCTAGTCAAAATATTTACTCTATTTTGCAATTCAGATACATCCAACTGAACCTTAAATCGCAGACTACACCATATTTTCTTTTAACAAATGATGGAAAGGACCACGAAAATCAATACAATCTTTTATTATCTTAATTTATGGAAGATGCTAGATTGATGGGGTATGGACATCTAGCTCTTAGTATGATAATGAAGGTGAAAATCAACAAGTGAATCCACCACATGCAGAAACTGATACAAACAACGATTTTATATAGAACCTTATCACTTTGAATGTCGAGTTGAAGCCCACACGAAGTGCAGTAAATAAGATACACGTTTTCTCTTAATTCCCCTCGCTTGCAGATGGGGCACCAAATTCTGTCATCCTTGCCAACCTGCATCAGTGTGAGAGGAGTCTTATCCATGTCATCCATGAGAACATCAGTTAGAATCACCCCCAGCCGGGCAAGATTCATGCCACTACAATGAAAACTATGAAATAAAACAGTTCCAACAAAAAACATACAATGGCCAAACACGCAAGTCAGAAATTCATTAACTAAAAATTGAAGAAAATTTATGAAGCCAATCGAATGAGGCAACATAAGGAGTGCTGAAAGTGTGCAGTTGGATTCCACTTTTTTCTAGAGCCGAGAACATGATCATAGCCTTTTAGTATCAGACCTTGAGGATACGGAACCACATATGAACATTGAAGATAAAATTACAACAAAAAGCAAGGAACACTGATGTATCTTGAAATCTTTGGTGGCAGTTAGAAACAACATAAAAATGTCCAAGAAATCCAGTTTCTCCTTTGAAGCGTGATTTGCCTTTATCATTTATTTGATTTTTTTTTCCATTTTCATGGACTTAAATTGCATTTTGAGATTTTAGTTGTTTAAATACAAAGTAAAATAATATAAGTTGCACTTAAAAAAATATATAAAGAAGACATAAATTGCATGTCTTTTTTTGAGGTTTTAGTCTTTTGAATATTAAGTGATATCAATAAAATGGGGAAAAAATCATTAGTACTGATGATAGTACAAATTGTTTACTGAATAAAGTTGCATAGTGACACCAATGATAATCTGACATTCTGACTTACAACATTTTACATTCAAAACCTAATCCAATGTTGTCGTGCAACTGCTTCTGATAAGTGAGAAGAACTGATGTTTTTTTTTTTTTTAACACATCCAATATGAGAAGAGGAATAGAACATCAATTATTAAATGTTCTAGTCTGTCTAATATGACCTTGGGATTTGAGAAAGGTATCTTAGATATCTGTTAGTTATTGTCTTCAGATGCAAAATGTTTAATCCTTTGTCGATAATAAATTATCATACAACAAAGATCCTGAACGATCTAAACTGGAAGGGAGACATGTATTTATTTATTTTGATAACGACATGTATTTATCGAGTTATAAAAGATTACATTTTTGTCATTATATATAATGGACATGCCAGGATTAGCATAGCCCCTCAACTCTTACACCCATGCACACGTCTTACACCTGACATGTGTCCAATTTTACAAGGGCTGTTTAGGTACATAACATATGATAACAGGACTATTGAAAATTACTCCCTTAATGCGCTTTGGAGGTTTAGTTAAGGAATATGTTGTGCAAGAGAAGTTGCATAAAAAAGTATTTCTCTTGATGAAGGGCTTGAGGAAAATTCATAAAAACCTTGGTTAAAAGCACCCTCAGCAGAGTAAGATTCAGGCTACTACAATAAAAGCATATTAAATAAAACAGTCCTAATAAAAAAACATAATATGGCAAATATGCAACTCAGAAATTCATTAACTAAAAGATGTCTATCAGAGAAAATTTATGAAGCCAATCAAATGGTGCTAACATATGAGTCCAGTTAAGTAGTGCTGAAAGTGTCCAAATGGTTTCATTTTTTCTAGAACCGAGTACATGGCTTACACCGACATATGCCCAAGTTTACAAGGGGAGTTTAGGTACTGATATAATGAGTGGAGTATTGAAAACTATTCCTTTAATGTGCTCTGGAGGTTTAGTTAAGGAATTGTTATGCAATGAAAGTTGTATTAAAAAAAAAAAAACACATTTGACTTGCTGAAGGGCTAGAGGAAGATTTAATTTTGTTCTCACTAATAAACTCATTCCTTGGACATAGCTTAAGTAATTAGGAAATTGAGCTGTTTCATTTTAAGTACTGTAGATCTTTAATTCAAAAGGGAGTTCATACTTCATAGAGCTGTAGCATTGTATGTCACCTCATAAGGAATAAAAACTAAAATCATAACTCTATAAGAAAATGGAATTTGTGCAAAAATGAAAATTATACATACAAAATGAATTACCAAGAGTACAAGAACTGTTGCAATTTGAGCCAGGCCCAAGTCCAATGGGCCCAACCCATGAATTATTGGGTCAATCTGACCCGACCCATTAGAATGGCCCACAAATCCTAATGGGAAGATCGAATGGTATTCTATTGTGGGAAGTTGCCATATTTCCTAAAGATTGTTTATTCATGCTAGATTGTTTGATTAGTTTCCTTATTTGATTATAAGTCTTTAGAAAGAGAATTATAGTAGGAAAGATATGTTATTATAAATATATGAATCCCCTTTAGGGATCAGTACCTTCTGATTATTAAATTAAATTGAGTTCCAGTGTTATTGCTTTGATTAATTTTGTGCGTGAGTTATTTGGCTGTTGAATCCATCTTGGATTCGACCAAATCCCTGTTGTGGATTTGGTCCTCTTCCCTGGCTGCATCAAGAACACGAGTATAAACAATGCAGACAAGAAAGACAGACTAATTGAAAGACTAACTACAGCAGTCGTTGCATTATTTCAGTCAGTACGGGCATTATATCTATTGGTTTACACTTTGCATATCCATTGACAAGAGGTTCACCATGTAATGGTATTTTATTTATTTGTATTAAGACGCTCATACATACCTGGTCATCATTAAGTTGCATTTGTTCAAAAACTGCTTGAGCTAGGTAGTCATCCTCTTCTTCCTCAGTTTGGTCAATATACTCAAGTTCTGCTGGGTAAATGGAAGATTTAAAGATGATGAGAGTTGGGTAATCCCAAGAATGCAAGTAAACTAGATAAATAGAACTCAATTATTATTCAACTATGATAAGCAATAGGCACCACAAAGGACTATGACAAAGCAACCACACAACTGACATTATGGTCGAAGCAGTCTCCAGCCAAGGAAGAGGCCCTGGGATGTGGTTTAAAAAGTGGTATTGGTTGGCATGTCAGTTTGAGTGCTGATAGTATTGCTTGTGTTTCCCTAGTACCACCAGTCAGCATGTCTTGCTGTAAAATGAGAATTCATGCCCTACATGCCAAGGGTCCAAGTTGAGTTTAAGTTATAGAGTCCTACATGGCAAAGTATTACTTGTTTAAGAGTCAAAAGAGTCCTAGAATAAATATTGCAGTATTTGTTTGGTAAAGAGAGTCATAAGTGATCAACTCCTTTGTGTCATGTACTCATGTGACTAAGGCAAAAGGCTATATATCAGTAATGCATGCCATAATGAAGAGAATACGGTTTATTTTCCAATAAAATGGGTTTTCCCTCCATCCTCTGAGATGGTATGAAGTCATCCATGCACTCATGGTGCGAAGTCAAGAGTCTAGTCCTTCAAAAGAAGACCATAGTGTGATTCTGAGGCCTTCTTCTGCATCAACATGATCGTCTACCCATCACAATCAGTCTCATGTCTTTTTGCTCACCCGAATAAGCATCGACAAAAAAAAAAAAAAAAAAAAACCTTTCATTGTGTCATATGCGTTTCATTATTTGTCAATTCCTTACATTTTCAAACATGAACCACTGATACTTATCATGGAAGACAATACAACAAATCTTTAAATGAAATTTATCACATTCTAGTTAAAAGCAAGACAAATGACTATGAAAAGACTGCATAAATTCACCTCTTCTAATGGCTTCTGCTTTGAGATCTTCATAAAGGGCCTTTTCCATTTCTATCATTAGCTCCTCGCCTTCACTTAAAGTTGATTCAGAGGCAATGTGTGGACCATCATAATTCCACAAAGAATCATCAGCGTCCGACGTTGAAATTTCTAAGCAATCACTCAAAGAAGATTGTTTAATCCTTTTCAATTCATCACAAACTATGTCCCGAAAAGTAGATTCCACAATTTCCTATTTAATTGAAAAACAACAACAGTGCATAAGTTAGCTATAATAGAACCAGTGGACTAAAATCATACTCAAAATTGCATAATAGAGCGAGTGTGTTAAATTTCACCCATCCCCAATCCAATGGCAAAATGACAAGGAAAAGTGGAAAAATCGTCTTATCAAATGGAAGGAAGTGGTAAAGCCTAAGAGGAAGGCATTCACAGACTGCACACAATTAAAGGAAAGAAATGGAAGACAACTCTGACAGTGACAGCCCATGAAAAGCTTCAAATGCAAAATCATTGGAACAAGAATAGAGAAAACTAGAGATAAAACACTAACAGAAATGGGAAAAAAAAAATGGAGACTGAGTAATAACCTTTTGATTGAGATCTGGTTTCCCAGCTGATCTGATTTTCCAAAGCAAGCGGGCTCGATCTACCCGGACCCTTTGCAAACAATTACTCCAGAGCTGCATTCAAGACCCAAAAAATTTACAAGAATGGAATAAGAACAATTACAAATCATTATAAGCCTATAAGGCCCCCATCATCTGGAGATAAAAGTCTAAAAGTGATGAGAACAAAGGAAAAAAAAAGGTAGATGAAGTTATTTGCTGAAAACAGGAATGATCAAATAAAGACTGCTTAGATAGATGGTCAAGTAGAGGAGATTACAGACTACAGAAATGAGAATCTAAGGAAAACCCAAAATTCAACTCACCCAGACAAGAATTAAAAGCAATATATGAAGGGAGTTGATTACACAGAACAAGCACATGGAGATGATCGCTACCTTCTCTTTCCATTTGGGTCGTTGAGTTTTGAGCGATTGTCTTCTGGGTCGATGATCTTCCATCGATTTCGCTTCAAATTGCTCTGGATTTCATGATAAAAATTGGGTTTTTCATTTACACTATCTTCTCTTCCAAGGCAATAGAATCAATGGACATGATGAAATGAATACAAATTAGAAACAAAAGGGTTGAAATAATTGAAATCAAACGAACCCAAATCGCGCACAAGTGTTTCCCGCCATCGCGAACGATTTCTGTCTTTTATCACTGAGACGAAGATCTCTGGCCAAATAGATTCTCATTCCTACGTACCCTTTTCCTTTTATTGTAGTCTGTAGATGATTCATTGTATGGGCCGGATCCTATGTGCTTCTAAATTTATTTATTTTTCCATTATTACGGTCCACCTCAAATATCTAACCAGCACAAAATCATGGCCCTCCGTTAGGGTTGGCCAAATTTCACTTCAATCAAAGTTGAGTGATCATTGGATTCCTTATATATGATTTTGTGTGATCAAATTTGACAGTGGGATCAACTCTAATTAAAGGGAAATTTTGATCACGTCAGGGCCAAACTAAAAATGAGCAATCTGTCTCATCTGTTAGGGAACTCTACTAATAAAGTCATGTGAAGTAAGGTTGATTTGAAGATAGAATAAAATAAAGAGAGTTATAATGGTATTTTATTTTTAGGTTTTTGTTATGGAATTTTTTTGACTTTTTCTATGGAAAAGTGTAATTTTTTTGTAATTTAGTGGATAAAGGTAATTGTTTTTTGACTTCTTTTTTTTAAGATGGAGGGAGTTTTTAATTAAAGTACTTTTGATGTGATATTTTATCTGAAAAACAGAGGCTTTACTTAACTTTTATTTTTACTTGTAGTGTGCTAATAAAGTGCCAAACTAGCCAACACTTTTGTTGAATAGGATCTAAACCTAGCCCTAACTTTTTTATTATTTTTTTAACCAGAGTTAGATGAGTTGAGTTGGATTGGGTCAAAATGAGTCGATCCTAGTTGGGGCTGTTTTCACAGCCCAATAATCCTGGCCCAACTTGATTGCAGGACCTCAAAGTTACAAAACTCAGACTAGCCTGAGCCAACTCGCAAAGGCAAGTAGGTTGGTGAGCCCATGGTCAAGACCCAATGGTGCTACTTGCAGGGTTCTTTGGTCTTTGACAACGGATTGCTGAGCAAGCTATCTGAGCTTGTGTTTAAATGAAGTTGGAGAACTTACAAGCACAACCCAATAGTCTTGGCCCGGCAGAATTGCAGGACCTCATAGTAACAAAACTTGGACTAGCCAGAGCCGACTTGCGGAGGCATGCAAGTAGCTGAACCCATGGTCAAGACCCAATGATGTTAATGTTATCGCTGCAGGGTTTTTTGGTCTTTGACAATAAATTCTGTGCAAGCTATCTGAGCTTGTGTTTAAATGAAAAAAAAAAAAAAAAACTCATCCACATTTGAGGGATCCAAATCCATGTTTGGACCAAACAAGAAAACTTCTTTGGACCAATCAGGGGGTGCCACATGGGAGAGGATGTCAAATCAATAACATCCCACGTCCAATTAAAAAAAATAATATTTTCCCTATGTGGCACCCCCTGATTGGTCCAAACAGGGATCCGAATCACTCATTTGAGATTCTATAAAACCTATAAGAGGACATGCTCATGGTTCAGTAGGGTCAGCATCTCACTTTCAGGAAGGGCAAGGGATCAAATCTGGGGTCGAGTTTCTCACACAGGAGTAAGTAGTATGACAGTTACTCTCATAGGATGAGGAATTTACTAGAAAAATCTCCATAGGACCCCATACATCCTACCAAGACCATGTATCATGTTGGACAAGGGAGGGGTCCTCATGTGGCCCTTTAATTTTTATTATTTTTTTTTGTCGTTTTGTGATATAATCGATATCAACCATCAGGTCAATCGGATTTTATTCAACATGTAATTGTCTTATTTGCTAAACACAATAGAATGGTCGATAAAGACCACATCGTAGAAAAAAAAAGAAAAGAAAACGAATCCGTAGGTCCACCTGCAGATCCTCCGCCTTCACCTCTTCTCACTCCCCTTGGGTCTACAAGTCCTTAGCCCGCATCCCCTCCCTCCCCCACTACCTCTAGGCCCAGCCCTTTTCCTCCTCTCTGGCTACAACCTTGCCTTCGTCTCCCCTCCTCTCTTCTCCCTCCATGACTATCATCCCTCCTCCGATGACGACGACCACGTGATCGCCGCCTTCCATTCATTCATGTCCTCCTTTTCCTAGCCTCCCTGACCGCATCCACCGCTCTGAGAAACACCAACAACCAAGAGAGAAAAACCTCAATTTCTATTTGGGTTTTGCAAATCAAGAGCAACCACCTCAGAATGGTCGATATTGACTATATTGCAAAATGACAAAAAAAAAAAAAAAAAAAACACCAAGAGGACCCCTCCCGTCTATACAGTGCTTCTGGGACCTCATCAGCGGTATGGGGTCCTATAGGGCTTTTACCCATAAAATCCTCATATATATATATGGGAAATTCTAAAAAGACTCCCATATCTAATAGCCAATGATTTATTAGTATTTTAAGAGATCTACCTTTGTAGGAAAATATTTAAGAGAAAGAATCGAATATGTGTATCACTGATGACACGTGTTATACTTTTATGAGATAATTAACGAAAGGTCCCTAGAATTGAATCTATCCAGCCTCCAGTCCAGGCAAATTCTTTTTAAGGGCTCTGGCCCAAGCAGCTAGACTGTTTGCAGCCAGAGGTTCTTGAATACAATTTACATGACTAATTTGCCTTCTTCCAACTGTTTAGGCATCTAATTTTGAAATTTAAATTTTCAAATCTTCCATTCTCCCCCTCATTACTTCAAATCGAACATGGATATTGACGGATTTGATCTCAAAAGTTGAGATCGATCTCTGAAGAAGAAGACCCCTGCAAAGAAGATGAAAAAGAAGAAAAAGAAAACCCCAGCAAAGAATAAGACACGTGCAAAAAAGAAGACTTGTAGAAAACGAAACGAAGAAGAAGACGATCTTCTGCACCATCGCCGGATTTCCTACGCCACCGTCGTTCCTACGTGTTGTCAGAGAAGGGGGATCGTCACCGGACGCCGTGCTATGCCATCGCCAGAACCGAGGAAGAAGGCAAATGGAAGTTTGCTTTTGTGTTTCTGATTCCAGAACGAAGAAGAAGAAGAAAGTGGGCCTAGGATCTGCAGCAATTTCGAGTTGGTTCTAGGTCAGGTTTGACCTGACTCGTTCCAGAAGTCCATCCCTATTCCAGTCAAATTTATCAGAGTTCTGGATAAATTTATCTGAGTTCTGGACAAATCTGACTGAGTTTTGGCTATTTATTTGACTTCTGGAATAAATTTATCTGAGTTCTGGATAAATTTATCTAAGTTTTAGACAAATCTGTCTGAGGTTCTGGCTATTTATCTGACTTCTGGAACAAATTTATCTGAGTATTAGCCAAATCTATCCGAGTTTTAGGCTATTTATCTGAGTTTAGGAACAAATCTATATGAGTTTTCGGCAGATTTATTTGTGTTTTTTAATTTTATTTGTGTCTTTTGAAATTTATTTATATTTTTTCAAATAAATTTAACTGAGTATTTGACAAAAAGACTTGAGTTTTTTGCCACATTGTTCGCTAATTTGGAAACTGGGGTTATCTTAGTTCTGGCAAATGTATTTGTGTTTTTTTTAATTTATTTGCATTTATTTTATTTTATTTACTTCTTTTGAAATTTATTTATATTTTTTTGAAATGTATTTGGATCTTCTGAAATTTATTTATATTTTTTTAAATTTATTTGTGTCTTTTGAAATTTATTGTTTTTTTTTAAATTTATAGTGTTTTTTGAAATTTATTTCGTTTTTTGAAATTTATTTGCTTTCTTTTGAAATTTATTTGCGTTTTTTAAATTTTATTTGCGTTTTTTAAATTTATTTGAATTTTTTTTCCTATTTTTTGAAACTTATTTGCGTTTTTTTTAAATTGATTTGAAAATCTCATTAGTGGAATTTTATTAATTGTGACTAATTTAATGGTAGTTGACCATTATTAATTGTTTATCTCACTAATCATGGGATATGATTTGAAGAAATGGTAAATTAGACATTTTAGGTATTTAAATTTGAAAAAAAAAAAACATATCACACTATAAGAAAATATTGTGGACGTAAAGCAATAAAGTAAAATATTTAGGGACCCATCGTCGAATTCCCCTTACTAAAAAAAGGTGAGGGAGTTTTGTAGCGTAAGTGTCTCACACAGCATATTATCGCTGTATGTAGAGGTGGTAAACCTGCAAATTGAGGTATCTACCAATGCTACTCGAGTGTCAAATAACAAAAAAAATAAAAATAAAAGAAGAAAAACAGATTTAGCGTGGTAATCATGTCCTTAACTTTAAGTCACTTTGTACTTTTCGGTAAATATTGTTCTTGATGCATTGGTATAATGAATGACAGGGACCTTATGATTGATTCCGATTCCTCAGCAACCTTGGGTTTCGTTTTGGCACACCTAATATGGATTCCTCAACAACCTTGTAGGGACGATGAAGAATCCTCATCTTGACCCCTCCCCTTAAAAAAATGAGAATTTTCAAAGTGAAGCTAAAACATTTCCTGCTACACCAATGATTTTATTCCTCTTCCTCTCTACTAGAGGCATGTTGTCCACCTTTTCAATGTAGTTGTCTGTTTGTAACATACTAAAGATTGGGCCTATTAGCGGATTTTAATGATTTCTTTTTTCCTTTGTTGGTCTCTAAATGGGGATAACAGCTACTAGTTATGTGAATGGTAAGACATTCCTACCTTCCAAACGACTCCATTCCAAAATGTCTTTTTTCTCATGTAAAGATGCATCATGTTGGTTTTAATTGACTGTAATGCCCTCCTGTTAGTTGTAGCAGAAGGCATTCCCTTCTCTTTTCAAGGAAAAACAGCAACAATAACCGAAGGCTTTTCGAGAGCAGTCTCCAACTATAGAAACACAACCCAGAAGTTCTTGCAACTTGTATCATATTAACACCAAAAATGAGAAATTGGTAGTTGAATAGCGTGTTTCAAAAGATACCATACCTTAGGTGAATAATGTGCATAGATGAATAATTAGTGTATGATAGACTGTATTTAGAGCATTTTGTTGAGTTTAATAAAAAGGCTTTATGTAAAATTTTATATAACTTGTTAAATATGAGAATTGAATTTAAGAAAAACATAAAATACTATTTGCCCAAATGTTGAAGTTGCACATATACATCCATGATTTTTAGGGGGAAAAAGGCAATTATACACATACTTTTGATTTAAGTTTTAATTTTATTATCGAATCATCAAATCCAAGTCATCTCTGAATGTGTCCCACATGCCAAGCAAATGGAATAAAGAAGAAGAATATATCCCCCACCATAGTTTTGGTGTATGACAAAGGACTATGGCACACACTTTACATGTCACATATGCATGCCTATTTGGACCACACAATGTTGGCTGGATGTTGAGATAAATGGTATCCTCTAATGAACTGTGCGATGATAACATTTACCATACAAATCATGATCATAGATTCTATGTTAGAAATCGTGTGGCCCACTTGCCACGGAGCACGCAAGCGTTGGTTGAAAACCAAGAATTATCTCCCATTGAAAGTATTATTGATCTGTTTAGTCTTACCATCTCAAGTGTAATTCATCGGAATTGCTTATTCAAGGGAGTTGGAATTTGGAAAACTTTTGGATGATTCACACTAGCAAATCTAGCATTTGCAGATTGTTCCCATGGACTATCACCATCAAAACGCTCAAGGACACTCAAGAGTAGAGTCGATATTGACCACATCCGGGATTAGCTTCTTCTGATCACGTGCTATGAAACATTTCCTGTAACACTTTCACTTCATATGATGGGCCAGAATCCAGAATCCTGCAACTAAAGGTAAAAAGAAAAAAAAAATCCTCTCTAGTAGTATTGGTTAATTTCAACTCGAAGTATTACAATTTATCTCCTTTCCTTTCAAATGATAGGCAGATATGAAGCTTAGAATATGACAATTGTATGTGCGGACGAAGAATATTTTATTTTTTTGCATGCTTCATCCACATGCATGATGCATTGAGAGCTGATGGTTGAAGCCGATACAAGCCATGCAAGGAATGGCTTTTTAGTAGACATGAAGGAGAAGAAAGATACATATTCTCCTTGTTTCATCTCTATTGTTTTAAGCTTTGGACCACCTATCAGATAGAAATAGAAGAAATCAATCAAACAAATCCTTACGATCATAACCCACACTTCTTCTTCACTTGTCATGGTGCTATTGCAGCTTTCACAGACCATCCCTGCCGTTCTCAAAACTGAGCTTCCCATTCGTAGATTGGCCTGTAGAAGCCGTGGACAGATGCTGAAAAAGCCCTCCAGTTCTACTGGCTTATGCATGTCCAATGCAGGGAAATCTGAGTCTCAAATGCCACTGTACCCACCATTAGATAAGGTTTCTTTCCTTCTCTGCATTTCTTTTCATTCAAACTTGAAATGGGTTATGTGAATTTCTATTTAATTTGTTGTTAGGCATTGGAAATAGAGCATTGGGTGGCCATTTTGCACTTTTATGAGTCTTTGAGCAGAATTTCATGCATTGCCTGTATTGGAACTACAGATCCTAGAGTGCACTGTACTACCGATTGGACTCTTACTATAATCCTAGTCCCAGGATTACAATGTTCTATGGTATTCTCTTCCTTGATTTTGAAATGGGCCTAAGATTTTCTATATTTAGCACCCAATTGCCATCATTCCTCCTTTACAGTAGCCCTCATAGAAGCCCATTCTATCCTACCTCCATAAAATTAGCAATGTAGGCAGAATGGGCAGTAACCCACTCCTCTATGCAGGTCAATTGATGTGGAAATTGGGAACCGAACTTCCTTTGATGATATCACAGTATCACTATCATTGATGTTAACTTTCTTTTCTTTTCTTTTTGGCTGGGGAGTTTGTGTTCTCAACATTCCAATTAATGAGGTTTGTAGTTTCGCGTAGCCTCACTCACAGGTGGGCAATCATCCATGCCATCAAAATGTTCAAAAAGTGTGGATGCTTTGAATAATCACTTGCTTTAGGTGAAAGTGTGGATGCTTTGAATAATCACTTGCATTAGGTGATAACTTCAATTTACTTCAGTTCCCTTCTCAACAATTTTCTCACTTCTTCCTTTCAATTTGTTATTACTCTCACTCCCAAATCTCCAATTAAATAAGAATACCACTGAATAGTTAAACACAATTTATCACAGAGCGTGGCAGCAGTTGTATTTGGAGATGGGTCAGAATCAGGGCTGTATCCATTGACGAAGAGAAGATCCGAAGGGGCTATTCCTATAGGAGCCAATTACAGACTCATTGACATTGTTGTGAGCAACTGCATTAACAGCAACATCACCAAGATTTATGCTCTGACTCAGCTCAATTCCACCTCTCTTAATTCTCATCTGGCCAGAGCTTATTCTAGCAATGGGCTTGGGAAAGATGGGTTTGTGGAGGTTTTAGCTGCAGACCAGAGCTATGAAGACCAAGATTGGTTTCAGGTTTGCACCCGTGTACATGTTGCAATGCATTAGTTCAACATGGTTGTTTAGATGAGAATAATTACATTATTTTCATTCTATGTTTAGTTCTTGATTATGTGCAAGTAAGGTCCATGGTTCAGTTATCCATGGTTTTGATCGATGGACCACCACAGTAAGACTAACGTTCCAAAAATCTCCCCCACGAACAGAAGTTGAGAATTATGTACAGCAAACAAACAACTGCAGCAGCAGTTCATATTCAACATGAGACGAGTAAAAATAATGGATAGGTTGGATAGGTACAATTTTCAGCATTGAGGGAGACATAATCACCCTCAATGCTGCACAAAATCATCAGTACAGATCACCAATTTCTTCGTGCATCTATACAAAATCAAGGCCCTCTATAGTATGCATTTTTTCAGTTTGAGAATCATATAGACCTCAATGATTTTTTTTTTCATTTATATTCATGTGTCTAATATTTGTGTTCCTTCAATGAAGGTCTGTCAGATCAGTAACTTTTATGTGTCATACAGCTACTAGATTCTTAGTACTATCACTAGTCTAGTTTGCTGGGGTTGGTGTGTATGATACAAATGCCGTAGTCTAAGTTGTGTAACTTCGAACTGAAAAGGTAATAATTGACATAACCCTTTATCTGTTAGCTATGTTATTCTCATAATGAGGTTCAATGGTTTAAATAAGAACATGGCAGCAACCAAATAGATGCCCAAATGCAGTGGCAATAATTGATTTGTTTTCTAAACATCACTAATTCTTCATGGTGCTTAGAGTAATAACCAAGGTTATTGATCTCAACTCTCAAGGGTTCTGTCTTTCACTTATTTTGGTTTTTAGGGCAGTGCTGATGCTATTAGGAGATTCTTGTGTATACTGGAAGAGCATCCAGTAATGGAGTTTTTGGTACTTCCTGGTCACCATCTCTATAGAATGGACTACCAGAAACTTATACAGGCTCACCGGAATAACAATGCCGATATTACAATTGCTGTTTCATGTGCTACAAGGAATCAAAATGCAAGTTTTGGATTTGCTAAAGTTGACAGTCAAAATCAGGTTCTTGAGTTAAAAGAGAAGCTGGAGGCGATGGAACAGAAACCCATGAAAGTAAGTTTCTCGCCCTGTTCTCTAAGATGAAGGGACAACAAAAATATCAAAACTGTGACTCCTTTTTTCTTTCCAACAGAGAAAGTAAGAAAGTGGGATTAAATCTCTGCTGCGAAATCAATTCACAGTGCTTATGGAAGCAAGATCATAATATAAAGTTGATTGGGAAGATGCTTACAGCTTATTCAGTTATTTAATCATATATTTAGCACTTCGCTTTGGAAAATGCAGGGGAAAAGCTCAAGTAAACTGAAGCAAGATATTCATTATTTGGGGAGCATGGGGATCTATGTCATCAAGAGAGATGTCATGATGAAGCTTTTAACCGAGTACTTCCCCAAGGCCAATGATTTTCTTAGCGAAGTAATAGCAGGTGCAATTTCTATGGGAATGAAGGTCAGCTATTTTGTTCAATTTTGAACATTGAGAAAAACATTTCTGTTTCATTCTGATTTTTTTTTTTCAATATCATATGCAATTATGGAGATATTTTGTTCTTGTTTTCATGCACTAATACAGTGCATGAATACTTAATCTTAAAGAATAGCTATTTCCAGAAGTGTTCGGAACTGTGGCCATCTGGTATAACCAAACTGAATAAATGATACCCATCTTATGTATGATTTCTCTTTATCCCTGCATTTTAAAGCATTAGTTTTTTGAGTAACAGCACTTTGATCTGTCCACTGATTTTTGCCAGTGTCCAAGTGCAACAAATGAAAAGGCTTGATGTGATGCAAATAGATGTTTTCGCATGTATGAATATGTTTATGCATGTAATGCACTTATCTTATTGGTTTGATTTGGGGTACATTTGGCGGGCTCTTAGCAAAGATTTAAGTAACCAAAAAAAAAAAAAAAATCACACGCTGAGAGGAAAGGACCACAAACCCTTCATCCTGTAAAAATGAATCTTACATATTTGATGGTCCCTTGTCAATCTCCACTCTTGACACTTCAGTCTCACCCCCTTGAATAAAGAAGCTCTTCTCCTAGGAATTCCTATAAATTTAGCAGGAATTTTGAGACTGTTCACTAGATGTTTTCAAATAAAATTATCCTTTTCTTATTGCTTAGTTTGAAGTGGAAGAGATGAAAGGAACAGATAATTTATATTCTCCACTTGGGAATGAATCAGGTTCAATCTTACACCTATGATGGTTATTGGGAGGACATGGGAAGCATTGAAGCCTTCTACCAAGCAAACATGGAAAGCACGAGGAAAAAGTCTCCCGCTATCAAGTCAGTAAGCTACAAGGAAAGATGGCAATATTCTCCTTTCCATGCGCCAACTAACATGTTGCTTGCTTTGCTAGCAGTTTCTATGATAGACATAATCCGCTCTACACGTTACCACGGTATCTGCCACCAACTATGGTATCAGATGCGGTCATTACAGAGAGTGTTATCGGAGATGGTTGCATCTTTGATGTAGGTGTTTCAGTGTTACTTTCATCTGAATCTTTTATATGTTGTAGTATTCATAAGATTTACAATGCATGAGTACGCCATGTATGGATAAATGCATAGATGATTAAATAAACAAAAGCACATGAATGCTGAGAAAGAGAGTAGCTTCTCATACACACAGACGTGTTGAAGGCAATTATAAGCAGTAAATGTGCCTGCATGGAAATATGCATGTTCTTGCTTATCCCTGGATGTGCGCAAATGCATATACCAATACCAACAAGCCCACAAAGGAAGAGACAGTTCATTCACATGGAAGCATTTTAATTGGATTATATTTTTTCATTTCCTTGCTGATTGTTCTTTTTTTTTAAACTTCAACTTGATTAAGAGTAGAGGTGCAAGATTGATGGCTCCGTCATTGGTATGCGTACACGAATCCGTGATGGGGCAGTGGTAGAGGATTCTGTGGTCATGGGTTCTGACATTTACCAAGTATGATGCTGTGGATGCATTTATTTTTTTCTTCTCCAAGCACTGTACTTATTTCAAGCTTGCTCTTGTGTGTTCAACAGGTAGATGATGTTCAAAGTAGGATGGCTGAGCACGGCAATGACATCCCTATTGGCATTGGGGAACAATCATATATTAGAAAGGCCATAATAGATAAGAATGCAAGGATTGGCAAAAATGTTAAGGTACTGACTAATGCAAAACCTTTTAAATTATTTCAATCATGCACATTTTTTTAACGATTCTAGATGATCTTACCACACTTCTGAAAACCCAATAGCCACTGATCTTATAAGTGAAGATAACTTTCTCAAATGGTTTAGAACAGTGGCAAATGTCCAACTATACAATTCAGAGAATGCCACTATTTCCTGCCTCCATTTAACTTATATGGCCCCCCACTTATGATCGATCTAAGCCATTCACATCACATCCCTGCGTAGTGGCCCGGATTTCACTACAGCTGACTTGATGTACACTGTTGGATAGATCAAGGTGTCTAAACCGGAAGCTAACTTTATATTCAGTTTTATTTTTCCATGCATTGATGAATCAAACCGTGTACTACCCTGATTGAAATAAGATTTGGAATGTGAGCCATTCAATGAGAGGCGTGTGATGTCTGCAGGGAATTTAAAACAAATGTGCCCCATGTGAGTTAATAGGAAGTTATCTGCATGCTAATCATGTGTACACCTTCCCCCTCTCATATCCACTCTGTTTAATCAACTCCAAGATCCCTAACTGTATTTTGTTGTTGTAGATTATGAATGCAGACTGTGTAAAAGAAGGGAGCAGAGAAGATTATGGGTATATCATCAGTGGAGGCATAGTCATTGTCCTCAGGAATGCAGTGATCCCAGATGGAAGCATCCTATGAATGCAATACCCTGTACAGATAGATAGAAGTGAATTGATTCAAAGGATAATGGAAAGAACAGGAAAACATATAGAAGAATCAAATAAAATTCTTCCAAAAAATCCTTCTGCAGTTATGAAGTCACCCATTCATTGGTTGATTGTAATCTTTTGATATATAAATTTTTCATTGATGATTCTCAATGATATTATTAGTTATTCATTGAAGAAAGCAATATTCTTTTAAGAAGAGAAATGTTTCCTCAATCATGCCTAAATTTTAGAAAGTTTTTCTTTAGTCTTGATAACAATACATTACACATCCTTAGAGAAATCCGTGGGACCCTCTTCGTTTTACTTTTGATCATGTATATGGATTAAGTCATCCATTGAGTAGGCAGCAGAACAATAGAGCCCATCTGACCAGTTTGTTGCCGCAGATGATTGAAGTCCTTGTGATGAATATATTTATATGATGGAGCCGTGTGAAACCTACTAATTTTTTTTTTTTTTTTTACTGATGGAGGGTTCCCAACTCTTTGGGCTGGACTAATCCCTCCGGGCCCAGAGAGAAGCCGGATAAAACCCCTGTGGCCCCAGGTGGTAGCACCAGTGGACTCAACCTTCAGTTCCTGAAGAGGGGGGAACATGGATCGATACCAGGACCTCTAACTCCGGAAGATAGAAGAACCATGGTTCTGACCACTCGGTTAACCCCTTAAGGTCTGATTTCATGCATTTTGAACAAGTGGGGAGCAACAAAACGATCCAGACCATTCATCTGGTTGGAAGCAATGTTAATGAGTCATTTATCCAAGAAGTACCCCTCCTGGTTGATATGGATGGTTAGAATGATAACAAAGCGGGTGACCCACTATCAACTCAATCCATCCAATGACTGTGATTGTTCATATTGTTGCAACTTGTCTACTCATAGTGGCCCCCACCAGATGATCAATATAAAAGATAGGGCTTTCTTGTATAGGCCGAAAAATATAAGTGGTTTTGACCACGCAGTCTAAAATGCCAATCACTTGACCAAACATTTTAAACTCACCCACATGGTTTGCTGAGCACACCCACCTTTTTTTTTTAAATACACATGACGAAAATACCCCCTCTCTCTCCCTTTCCCTGCTCCGGTAACCTCCGCCCGCCATCCCTTCGGTGCTGTCGAATGGAAGGGAGCGACAGAGAGAAAGGGAGGGGGAGAGAGAGACTCAGGAGGGCGAGAGGGAGATGGAGAGGGCGGAAGGGGGGTGGGTGGGGGGAGGGAGTAAGGGAGAAAGAGGAAGAGGCCCGACTGCGACGACAAGTGATGGGCGAGAGGCAGAGAGTGGGAAGAGGGGGAAAGGGAGATGTAGCGGGCGGGGAGAGGGAGGTAGAAAGAGAAAGGGAGAAAGAGGGAGAGGGCGGGCGAGCGGGGAGAGGGGAGATGGAGAGGGCGGAGGGCGGGCGGGGAGATGGGGGGATAGGGAGGCTGTTACACCCCGACCCAATTTAACCTTGATTAATGCTAATTAGTGGCATTTTTAGCCAAATTAATTGTGTTTAGATATTATTTATGGTAAGTAGTGTTAATTAGCCTCCAGAGATCGAGTTAATTGAGTCTTGAACCTTGGATAGGTGAGTTATAATCGAATTGACTCGGTTTGGTAGAATCAATGGCTTTTTCGTAATTATCGATTTTCGCATTTTGCATCATTTGCATGTCATCTTTGCGTCATCGCGTGTATTTTGTCGAGCACGTCAATTTTCGTATTAGACCCTACTTCATTTGACCGACCATTTAGTCAGTGGGCCCTCGTTTGACTCTTTATGACAATACTAGCTTTTGGAGGGGCCTTCTTATAAAATGAACATTCTTATCCCTTTATATATGACCTAACCTTCCCCTTCTTTCCTTTTCAGTTCTCTTCTCTCTAACTCTCCTTCTCTCTTCTCCAATCACTACAGGGAGTGAGTGCATGTCCCTTGGGAGTTAGGAGGGGAACTCATCTTCATCTTCTCCATTCTCTTATTCTTCATTATTAGCAAAAAACCACCTTAACCCTCCTTTATTTCTTCCAAATTCGAAATCCTTGCTAAGAGGTAAGAGCCAAAACCTTCTTGTTGTGTTTTTGAGTTGCAAAAGAGTCAATAAACTCTTGGGGTAGGTAGACATATATGCATATTCATTCCATCCTTCCGTGTGTATTTGTGTCTAGGGTTTGGAATTTTGGGGATTTGTGGTTCCTTTTAGCCAAGTGTGTAGAAAGAGATTGGAAGGCACCACTAGAGGCAAGTATCGGCTTAATTTGGATTTACATGTTGTCTTATTTACCTTTGATTCAATGAGATCCTTTCTTATGTTTCTCTCTCTTAATAATGAATGGGTTTGATTAATCTTTTGATGAATTGATTAATAGAGTAAATGGAGGGATTATATATTGTAAAGGGGAACAAGGAGGCTCAGTTATGCAGGTTTATGAAGGTGTAGTTGTGAGAAATGGAATGGAAGAGAGAGAGCTTCGGATTTGATGAGAAGCTCAATTCATAAACATTGACCGTGGGTTAGCGGCCACCTGGTGGCTAGCCGCGTGAGTCGGTCAAATTTCCAATAGCTAACCATTCTATGCCAGGTTAGCGGTTACCTGGCAGCTAGCCGATCTCCAGTCGGTCACAATTCCAGTAACTGGAAAAATCCCTATCAGGAAACTAAGGTCACCAAGCGGTTACCTGACGGCTAACCGATTGTTCCACAGGTGGCTAGCCGCGGGGTCACCGCCAGCTAACCGACTTCCCATAATTTTTCCATATTTCAGGAAATTTCAAAATACCTCTTAGGGCCATGAATTGATATCATAACCTCTTAAATACCCAATTAAAACCCTAGGAGCTTGTATAGCCCTAGAGTTATGGACTTTATCACCATGCCATGGATATTGGTTTAGTAAACTTTTTATTAAAACGAGACACTAAGCAAAAGTTCCCTAAATGTATATCGAATTTGACGGTGAAGATCAACGGATGATTAGACTAGATTGGCTATTAAATTCCTTGATTCCCTAAACTTATTTGCATTTCATATTTTTATTGAGAATTCTCATTGACTTCGAAATGTCGGGTTAATGCATTATATATATTAGTACATTTCTAATTCGATTGTTTTGGAATTGGTTGTTTTGGAACAAATATGGACGTGAACAATTAATATTCGATTCGATTTGAGATTATGAGATTCTACAATTATGTATGGAGACTTTATACACATCTATGTATTTTTTTTATTTGATTGAGTTGGTACTACTTAGCTTCGACCCGGTGATACCCGACAGAGTTACACTTGGTTTAATATTCGAGACTATTGCAGTAAGTCATTTGGAGCACCAGAACTCTAAACCCGAGTAGCCAGCTAGCATTTGGCCGGCCCGCTGGTGACATCCCAACTAGATTTACTCTCATCTGAGAGAATGAGCTCAATTTAGTAGCCAAATAGTATGTTTTCGTTATATTTGATTATCAAGCATAAATTATTCGATTTTAGCACATTTTGCCTAGTTATTACTTATCATTGACATCTGTTAATTTAAATTGTCTTTCCAATTCGATTTGTGACATTATGTATTTCCTTATTAATGCCTATACTTGCTAGATTGTCGTATTGGGATACTACTCTTAGTATCACAGTCGCAGGTGCAGCTTCCGACTTTGAAGAGGCTCAGGAGGGAGAGGAGGTTACCCATGAGGTACCTCCAGGACTATAGGAGTGGCCAGAACAAGGGCCTGCGTAGATACATCCCACAGAGTGCGTAGATATACTTTTGAGAGCTCTAGTAGAGTGTGACTGGCCCCTTTTTGCATGGGCCACACTTAGTGTGTAGTTATGCTTTTAGTTATATTTTTGGTAGTGTTGCATAGGGTTCTTTTATACACCATCTTTTATAAAACAATGTATATAATTGTATAGTTCTTTTGTATTAAACTTGAACAGTTAATTGGACTGAATGATAATTGATACCTTCATATATATATATATGAATTACAGCTTCCGCTGTGAATTAACTGTTATGGATAGGTTTCGTGAGCTCGACTCATGTATGTAAAAAGTCATTTTTCTCTCATTCGTGTGTTGTATTTGACTCGAGACAGGTACAACATCACGAGAGTACGTGTGTCTCACATCGGGGATTATCCTATGCTAGGGTGATTCGGGACCGGGATGTGACAGAGGTAGAAGAAGAAATAGGGGGAGGGTGGGTAGGGTTACGACGGGGGCGAGAGGCAGAGAGCGGGAGAGAAAGAGGGGGAGAGGGAGATGGAGTGGGCGGGGAGAGGGAGGCAGAGGGAGAAAGAGGGAGAGGGAGAGGGCGGGCGGGGGCGGCAACAATGGGCGGTGGGGCAAAAGGTAGAGGTAGAGGGAGAGGGAGACTAGGCAGGGACGGGGAGATGGAGAGGGCAGAGGGCGGGTGGGGAGAGGGAAAATGGGAGAAAGAGGGAGAGGAAGAGAGAGGGAAGGGAGACGAGAAGAGGGTAGTTTGGGTATTTTTAGGATTGTGGGTGGGCTCAGCAAAATAAGTAGGTGCATATAGAATTTCCCCAAAATTTTCCCTAACATTACACTATCCATACTCCCTCAACATCAAAATTTTCCCTAACATTACTCTATCGATACTCTCTTTCTTTGAGAATTGACTATTCTCCGGACACATGGCTTGAAGCCGCATCCTCCGGATTCTAAACCAAGGTCCTAACCAAGTGCGCTACCCCTTGCGTTTACTCTATCTTGGAAAATTTTACCATATACCAATAATTTGGGAATTTTAGTCTTTTTATTGCTAGGGAAAATCTTGACATTTGATCAGGTGATGAGAGTTGTAGCAGTGACTGCAATGTCAAAACCTAAAAAAGTAAAATCTTGGAGACCACTAGCCGTTTTAAGCTCTGGCCTCTGAGGATGCTTACATCAGTTTTTGTAAAGAAAGACAACATTTCCAGACAGAAATACCCCCGAAATGAAAGAATTTACATAAGCACAACGGGTGATCGACGTTAATCTGCTTATAAGAAGGGGTATTTTCGTCATTAGACTCGCTGCCAAACACAAAAACGGTCTTCAACAAGCAGAGGCAAGAAGCAGAAAAGCGCATATGCTTCTTCTGCTCCCGGCTTCCTCTTTCAATCTCAACTTTTTGGCGGGAAAAAGCCCCAACTTGAATTTGAAATTTCCCGCGCTTTTCCCTTCGCCCATGGAGAAGAAGCAGGAGAAGAAGAGAGCGAGAAGCACTAAAGTGGTGGGCTGCAAGAGCACCGTTGAAGACATAGAAGACTTCTCCCCACAAGAAGTGGTGAAAATTAGGGCTTCTCTGCTGCGCTGGTACTATGAAAACCAGAGGGTCCTGCCTTGGAGAATCAACCAAGATGAAGAGAAGGAGGAAGGAGGAGAAGACGGAAGAGAAGCACGCGCTTATGGCGTCTGGGTCTCTGAAGTGATGCTGCAGCAGACTAGGGTTTTGACCGTCATCGACTACTACAACCGTTGGATGGAGAAATGGCCCACTGTCCGCCATCTCGCTGAGGCTTCTCAAGAGGTATTTCAGTGCCCCCCTAAACCCTAGAATCTGCTAGCCTCAAATGGTTTAGATATATGGATCTATTCCAATATTGCTGTGTGTTCTAGTGTGCGGTAGATCCTGCGAAGTCTTGCTGTGAATGCTCTGTTCTCTTCTAGGGTCATACATTAAGACTTAATCGGAAGACCAACCACTTGCTTGATCCGACATGGGTCCTGTGGCAGGTGGACTACACAATTTATTACATAATCCTACTTAGAATGAGCGAAACTCCACCTTTTGATCTATTAGAGAGATCCTAGAATTTTTTTTGATCAGCAAAATTGCAGTATAAAAGTTTACAATATAGTCAGATTAAAAGATTTATGATCTCTTATGGCTTATAGAAAAATGAGAAAGTGGTAGGCCAAACTATATGAATCAGTAGTTCCAATATTACAGGAGTTCCTTTTAGACCTATGGCTGTCAATGGACACCTGATCACTTGAAAAGATCCTGAGCTGAAAAATTCCTGTATGGAGTGTGGACTTGTTTTATGAGCCCAATTGATTTGGTGTGAATTTTGGTCCATGGTTCAGGCCTGATTGCTGATTGGGTACTGGTCAAGTCAGGTTTTTAACTGAATATTTGTTTACTCAATGGAGATATAGTAATACACATCTAAGTTCTGTTGTAATTATGTAAGTATTATGTTTCCTTGAGTTATTTTCAGGAGATAGCCATTTATCTATATTCTACTCTTTTTTTTTTGCTCTAGTACATACTCACATGTCCTACCCAAGTTCCTCACCATCCGCTCTACACTCAGGGATTGAAACTTGACTGTTTCTGTGGAGGTCCCTCACCACTGAGCTAACAGTGGATTGGCGGCCATTTTATTTATATAGGGAGTCCACTTGATTCCATTTAAAGAATCTCCTTCTATGATGAGATTTCTTTCAAAATATCTCTTGTAAATCTTCAATGCTTTGCTGGTAAGCCATAATTTCTGATCATTGGTGAAATGCGAGAACAATATCCTCACCATTGCCCTTCATGCATGAGCACTAAAATAACATTATCATTATTTTCAACAACTCTTTATAACCTTGTAGATAAAAACTTGAATGGACTATGGGCAGCCCAAAATTTCATCCCAAGCATGCATGAACCCAAAAGGAAGAATGTATAATGTTTCTTTGGAAAGGAATCAAAATTCAAAAGTGACAAGATTACATGAGAGATGCGAAAAATGAGAAGGGTTGCTATTGTCATTTCTGGATTCTAAAACAGGAGGTGTTCTCTGCAGGAAGTTAACGAGATGTGGGCTGGTTTGGGTTACTACAGGCGTGCTCGCTTTCTGTTAGAGGTACGATTGATGCCATTATTTTCTTCTCCATTTCTTGCATTGTTCCTTTTGCCACCTTCTGATACTGTGATGCAAAACTTGTTTTCAAATTTCAATGGGCTTATCGATTTTTGCCCTACGAACTCTAGAAATATGTATTCCATGCATCTACAAGTATAGGTAAGCAAACTGTGAATGCAATTTAAATTATTTATTGAATGATGAAAAACCTTGCCACTTGATATGCTTCATGCATCCTTTTTGATCCAGCAAGAGTGTATTGAACAAATAAATGTAATTTCATTTTTCAAAGAAAATCATTCTGTATTTTTTTGTTGTGCTGATTAGGGAGCAAAATCAATAGCTGAAGGAGGTGAGTTTCCTACTACTGTTTCTTCACTTCGCAAGGTCAGGGGAATTGGGGATTACACAGCAGGGGCTATTGCCTCTATAGCTTTCAAGGAGGTATGGCTTTGCTACTATCTACTACTACACTCTAGGATAATCTGCTAGGTTTATTCACATTTCAATGTTCGTGATTTCAGGTAGTTCCTGTGGTGGATGGAAATGTAATAAGAGTGATTTCCAGACTGAAGGCCATTTCCGCCAATCCAAAAGAGTCCACAACTGTCAAGAGCTTCTGGTGAGTTTTGAATTTACCAGGCATTTTAGTCTATTCCTTAATTTCACACAATCGTTGGCCCATTATATTATGCCTTTTCCCTTCATGACAAGCAGTTTGTAGAGCTGGGGTTCATATTTAAGTGGTACAGGTCACTACAGAGTACAGACACTCATCTGTTTGAGCCACTGTGGATGCAAAATGCACACAGTGAGCATCCCAACCGGATGATTGGGAACTTGGGATTGTTCTGGCAGAGTTGCTCTAGTATCTATCAATGTTGGCTCTCACCCGCTGAAAGATATGGAAGATGTGTCCCACCTAGTATGTTCTTTTTTCTCCCCGCTTTTCCCTTTGGCTTCATGCCTGTGTTTTAATTTTCTTGTAGGAAATTGGCAGGGCAACTTGTTGACCCTTCCAGGCCCGGAGATTTCAACCAGGCTCTCATGGAACTTGGGGCAACTGTCTGCACTCCATTAAGCCCAAGTTGTTCCGCATGCCCCATTTCAGAACAATGTCATGCAATGTCTGTCTCCAGAAACTGTCAAACCGTACAAGTTACAGATTTTCCAATGAAGGTTGCAAAGGCAAAACAAAGACACGATTTTGCTGCAGTTTGTGTCATTGAGATAACAGACTGCAAAGATCCAGAATTTTGGAAGGCACACGGTGAAAACAGTGCATTCCTTCTTGTAAAACGGCCAGATGAAGGATTGCTTGCTGGTTTGTGGGAGTTCCCATCTGTAGTATTGGATCGAGAGAGAGTTGATGCGACTACAAGGAGAAAAGCAATGGACCAGTACCTAAAGAAGCTGTTTAAAATTGACATAAGAAAGAACGGGAGTTTAATATTGAGAGAAGATGTTGGCGAGTATGTTCACATTTTCACTCACATCAAGTTACGGATGTATGTTGAGTTATTGGTTTTATATCTGAAAGGTATGAAAACAATTGGAATAACTATCTGGTGTTCCTATTTGCTTATGTCTTCTTGTTATTCTCAGATTCCCTATTACATTAAATTGATCACTTTCGATGCTGCTGATCATTGACATGAAGGAGGGGTGAAGTCCTTGTATGATAAAGAGAACGAGAACTCGATAGCATGGAAACACATTGACAGAAAGTCCATCCAAGGCACGGGATTGACATCTGGTGTTCGAAAGGTACATTAGCAATGTGCACATAGACAAATCACTCAGTTTTATGTTTTGACTTTTATTTTTTCTTATCTCATCAATTGTAGAGGGTTAAATCTTTTGGGGATTAAAATAGCATTTTGTTCTTTCCTCTGTCCGTTCTGTTGAGATGTGCTGTGTTCATTAATAATAGAGATAGCATTGTGTGTTGGAATATTGTTCATCTGGTCATTGCCTTATTTTTTTACTCATTATGATGTTTTATTATTTTATTAATCTTATAAGAATTATAAGGTAACTCTCATGAATGAGTCAAACAAATTTCATTCATAAGGAATTATATGATCTGAATGTGAGGATATGCTCTATATCTTGGGGACATGACTGTGTTCAGGAGGAAGGAACCTGGTTTGGAAATCCCCAGTCAATATGATGGCCCACTGTGGATAAATCATGCCTCAAAAATAGCAGATTTGAAGATCCTTGCCACTGAATATCTGGCCCTTCTTTCATTTGGACATTGCTTGTTGTATTTAATTAACCACTATTTTGTTTCATTTCTTGATTGCGAGAACATTGTCTCACAGTTGCCATTCACTTAGAATTTCATATATGTTGCACAATTGTGCCTCTGCTTCCCTGCATTTTACACTCACATCTATGAACTGCCTCGATGCTGCTCTGCACTCGAATCCCTCCTGTTCCTGCTATATTACCTTTTTTACTGCCTATTTGCAAGGTCACTTTGTTTCCATTTGTAACATGGCCCGTCTGACGTGGAGCCCATCAAATTGACAGGTTGAATAATCAGACATAGGCCCTGCACGTACACTTTGGCAGAAGGAAACTAAATCATATGGGTTGGCAGTCATATAATTGCATTTACCACTAGTTTGATATTCAGTACTATTGAATATTGATAGTTATGGTTACACATTGCCTCTGTATCATGATTAATTCTCTGGGTGATCCAAACAAAATTGCATCAGAATGTATCTCTTGTTTACTCTTTTTTTCCCCCCTGTTTTTCACACAATTTTTCTTGTTAAAATGTTAGCAGGTGGGGGTCAATACCATATGATAAAATGCTATGCTAAACACTGATTTTTAGAAAATTGCATGCCAATTTCATGACTTTCAAAAGGATATCTACAAAGCATCCCTATTTTTCTTTTTCTTTTTCTTTTTCCTTTTTTTTCTTCTTCTCTCTCTTGTTACTAATCACCAATCAGGACAAATATACTGTGAGTTCAGTTCACATGATCAGTTCAGCATATGTTGGCATCTGGAGTTGCTTGTTTCTGAATCTTGTGTTACTTGCTTTATTTTTCTATTTTTATTTGATTTCCTCCTAGTATTTTTTTTTTGTTCATTCTTTCCATTATGTTCCTCTTTTTTGTGCTTGATTTGCGACAGTGTTTATTCTCCTTAAGCTTCTGTTCTGTTTTTGTTTCTCTCATTGACTTCCATTTAATAAAAAAAATCTTCTATGCAGGTTTACAATATGATTCAGTCTTTTAAGCAGCAGGAACCAATGAATCCCACAACAGCAAGTAGGAATAAGGCTTCAAAGCATTGAGTTTTTACACCAACCCTTTTACCTGGTATGATTCCCCTGTCTGCTGGCTCTCTCAATTGAGTTTGTGTTCAAGGATCTCAGCGGTTCCCAAGTTACTGGATTTATCATATACTTATATTTGCAATATTTAAGGTTTTCCTTGGTATTTTGAGTTGCCAATTTTATTGGCTTAAAATCGAATAAGCTGATAATTTTTGTACAATAGGGTTTCCAAAGCATTTTTTCTTAAAGATAAGCTAGTCTTTCATTTTCTCATTAAAACATGAGCTGTGTGTTCTTTTCTTTGGAGTGATTTTTATAATCCGAAATGTGGGGTTTCCAAAGCTAATTAACACTAATAGCTCATATTTTGATGAGGTTGAATTTGACCCGAAGTGTGAAATTTTTATTATTCATTGATAAGATGTTCTATGAAAGAGCAGAAGACAACAGAATTACAGCAAAGGAAGGGAACAAAAATATTATAACAATGGAAGATCTATGCTCACCAGGTTTGACTTCGGCCTTAACTTCTGATGGCATTCTCTGTTCAGTCATAACTCGATGCACTTCTCCAAAGGGAGCAATTTATGCAGTAGAGACTTGTTGGACTGGATTTGGGATGAGTTTTTATGCCTATAAATTGAGCCTGGGCCTCATTTTATGACCCAGCAGTTAAGTGGGATAGGCTCAGTTCTTTGCATGCTTAAAGGCCATGGGCTGGATCAGGACTTGATTATTGTACTCAAAGGCTGGTCTTGGACAAGTTTCTGCATGGCTTGGCTCCACTTGGCCCACGAATAGTCGAATACCCAGGAATGTGTTTGGGTCGAATTATAAACCCATATAACTAATGTGAGTGGGTTGGGTTGCGGTGGTGACCCTGCCTGAACCAGACCCATTGATAATAAACCATCGAGTGGCCTCATCAAACACTTGCCAACGTGAAGCATGTGATGAGTTAATCATGCCAATCTTTAGCATGATAGTAACCATTCATCAGTAGGTTCCACTTTTTAAAGGATTTTGTGGCCTAAAAAATCCTTCATTGGATAATTTATTTGCTCAATCAGCAAACGTATCAAATAATTAATTTAGTTGGTGGCTTGGAAGAACACCTGATTAGATTGAGCATATCATCAAGCAGAAGAGACAATACTCTTCAAAATTCAAAGATGACCTGGTTGGTGTTCGGAGATACCCTGGGTTATAAAAAAAAATGGTAAGCAATCCTCTCTCTTGACAGTGAAGACTTCAGGTTCTTCATGCTAATATGGTAATCAAACTTTTGTGATTTTAGTAGGATATTACTGAAAAATATCGTGAAATTACGATATATTAAAGTATCATATTAGTGATTTGGATACAAAGGAAAAAGGAAATAGGACCATCAGAAGATAAAAACTATAGAATTTTTTTTTAACAGCTTTATGTATTCATATGGAATTATAAATAGCAAGTATACCTTATCAACTAGTGATTAGGGCTTGGCTCAGCCAGCCAAAGTGTGGACTTAACGTTGGTATCACAGAGACTCATTTTATTTTCTTATTTATATATAATAAAATACTAAAAACTTATAAGAAGGTTTAAAAGTCATCATCATCAAAGCTTTATCCACACTACGTGGGGGTTGGCTGTGTAAAAGTAATAATATATAAACTAAAATGAAACCTTTGGATGATGACGACGATGGTGATTCATCCTCCGCTTAATGCTAAGTTGGGTTATTTTAATTGTTATCATATATTATTTAAGGTAAGATCATGACATCAAAAGTTAAATTACAGTTTTTTCTTCCTTTCAAGTCCTGTTCTGTTGGAATTAAAAATCTCCTTCATCAGTCTATAATAGCCGAACAAAAACAAAAACTAACAATAAAATGAATTTGTCATGATATTAATAAGATAAATTTCAAATATCAGCAATATTTGGAAATGATTTTAGGCTGTTTTACATTTCAATAACATCTTTTATACTATCAAATGGAATATAACTTGTAATGTTTGGGACCTTTATATCATCGTTACTCAATAATTTTTAACCATTCTCACGAGGGTCTCGTTGATGGGCTGCATCTTGGTATAGCAATGACCATGTGAGATACGTGGATTTGTTATAAATGGAAAATTCAATGTGCCCAGCAGCTACTCTCTACCTGCCCAACCACAAGATGCACAGGCTTATCTTTCTGGTCCTATAGTAATCAGGCCCATATGCATGATTTTAAGGGCCCAAAAAAGACCAGTCCAGCCTGAAAACAGAAGGGCAGATAGAATAATGCAAATGGGCTAGCCTGGGCCTCGTTTTTGGACCCATGGGCCAGAATCTAGATTAAGTCTGCTGGCAAATAAGCATGTTAGGTTGCCCAAGATTTGACCTCTTTTTTGGTTCTTAAATGAAAAATGAGAAAAGGCTGAGATCAATGAAAAAAGTTGGAATAGATATATCTTCATTTATTTTTTCAAACACTCACAAAAATTGTAAATTAGAGTTTAAAATCTAGAGCTCTTGGCTCTTATTAGATTAGACTAGAGTTTCCAAAAGACTAGGAATGTAAATGGGTCCCCGATTCTCCGATTACTCGGAGGTTCCGACCCATTAAAAACCAGGTCTGAGTCCTTATTTAGGCCCCGATAAGTAAATGAGTCCGGGTCCGTAGACTCAAGACCCGACATATTATCTAAATTTTCTAAAATAAATCCTAAAAATCAAAGTTTTTTTTTTTAATATCATTCTCCACCTATATCCGGACCTGTCCTATATATTGTTCTAGTTCCAGTTCTGGAGCCAAGATACCGGTTCTGAAACGGTTCCAGTTCCGAGTCCGATTCCACCTTTTTCTTAACGGGTGGTTTCGGACGGAATTGACCCATTTACAACCCTATGACCCTTTAGGCTACACCAATAGAAAGACTTGTTTTTTTTTTTTTTTCTTACTCAAATTAGAAAAAAAGACAAGAAAAACTAATTCAGCTTAACAAGGGGAATATGCATGATTTTTAATGAAGTAATTTGTCCACACGCACGACCTAACAGATATTATGAAATGAAATTTTTTTGATATGTTAAACTGTTGGCATTGTATCCTGATACCATGGCAATATAATATATAAGTTGTGATTTTGCAAGACTCAATGTGAAGCATGAAAAATCTAAAGATTGATCAAGGTAAGTGATGGTATTTATCATTAACTTCCTTGCCTTTGATTCCTATTGTCATAGCACAACCTAGTGATTGGAAAATGATAGCTTAATGAAGACCCTATCATTAAAAACTAATTGTAAGTGCAGCATTCAGAAGCCAACGTTTTTAATGGTGGTGTTCTTATAAACCAGTTGTTGAGATGTTCAACTGTCAGGTCCAAGGTGGACTATGGTTCCCAAGTGAACAATCGATTGATGGATGACCTTTTTTCCTATTACAATTCTAAGCATATGCAATAGCCTGATCATAAGATTAAGAGTTATATCAGGTATCTACGGATAATCAGACTCAACAGGTATTCATGATTGCTAATGATGTCTAAGGAAGCTTATTTTTAAATAATGTATGGATTTAAAAGAACTCTTCTTTTATTTGGAGCAGGAAAGTTAGGCTTGACCTCCGACCCAAGTCAAAACTCTCACCGAGTAATTTTGGAGGATTGTGGTTGACCTTTAGTGTTAACATTTTTAACCCGATTAATAAATGAGTCGGAATGGTGTGTGTGAGTTCGAGTATATATAAAGCCAAAAGAAAAGGGTAAAAAATGAGTTGGGATTGATGAAGTCAGTTTTTTTTTTTTTGGTAAATCAGACAAGATTGGTCTACTGGCCTAGAATGACACTATCGATCATTGGGCACGTGTGATATTGAGGTGTCAATACTACTCAAGTATGAGCGTGTTGGGATTGATAAGCAAACCCTATTCTGACCAAGCATGTTTCAGTTCGATTATCAATTGCTGTCCCAAAACTTTGTAGTCAGGATCCTTCAAGCCTCTGAGTTGGAGAGAATTCTTGAGTGGAAGGAGTGAAACTCTATGTCGAAGTTTACTTATGAAAATTCAGAGCCATTCAAACGAATGCCCTCACAAACGTATGGAATTTCACAATTTCACCTAACTTTACTCCAATAGGATTCACCATATGAAGAAAAATGTGATTATTATAAGTGGAGAAATCTCATATACATTAAGGCATTCATTTTGAGCCGTTTACGTTTCTAAAGATGGCCCCCACTTTGGAGTCCACTCCTTCAACTCACTAATTCTCCGAGTTAGAGACTCAGATGATCTGAACCCTCAATTTTGTAGAAAGTGGCCCCCACTTGTATGACTTGATCCGTTGACCCTTTGAGAATGTCATCATGTGGTTGATGAGAAGGCCCATAAGATGTACGATTCAAGATCATGCTGTTCTGTCCCACAACCACGAGTATCTCATGGATGAGCTTTTCAGCATTGCCCACCAAAGGAAATGGATTAATAGTTTTTCATTTCCAAGAAGGACTGGACTGATCAAGACTGCAAATTTTAAAATTAATTGTCCCTAACTCGTGAATTGGACGAATGGAATTGATTCACTATAAGTATCCATCTGGTTTGAACCACTGAGAATTCTCCCAAGAGATTCTTGAGTTCTGCACTTGCACCTGCAGAGTTACACAGTCCGTTCTAGGCCTTTTCCTTTCCATTTCAGGTAAATCTCTCTTGCCAATCTGATCATGAGAGATCGATCGATCGTGTGCGATGGGTGGCTGATCTGAACGTTCCATCTGGTGGGCCATTCACAGGACGATCCGCCTCATCGACAGTCGAAAATTTCATAAAGTTCATTGTGTAATTCCAAGAGGTCTCTAGTGTGGAGCCCACTTCTCTCAATTCAAAATGATGAATCAAACACTCCGCCAGTGATTGACCGTTGACCGTTGGATTGAAATCATTTACATCTCCCGGCCCAGATCATTGGGATAAGGCTAAGGAGATGATGATATGATTTTATCATTGTCATCTGAATATTTCAATAAAAAAACGAAGATCACTTCAATCAAAAGTTGTGTTTGCTCATATAATGGTTTGAACTGAACTAGGTGGGGTTCCATTAAAGATCACTTGGAGATACAATTTGAAATTTCCAAATTGATTAGTGAGATTCCAAACATTCGGCCTCCTCATTCACTTTTTGGCTAGTGAAATTCTCCGAGTTTCAGTTTCCAAAAATTGAATTGTGTGTGAGCATTTTTGAATTCAGCTGGCAGACATTATTTGAGGATTTCAAATATCCGCCAATAAGAATTCTTAAATATCTCACAAAGAGGCCCTTCTAGCACTGCATCCTTATACCCCCAAACTGTTTCTTTTACATTTTAAAGCAGCAATGATTTAGACCTTTTTTTTTTAAAGTATTCTGATAACAATAAATACAAATAAGATTTCATTACCAACATCCAAAGTGAAACATGACAGAGTTCAAAATATTGCAAACCACTTGCTGGCACAGGAAAAAAAATTCTCATATACTGTTTCTTTGGTGATAAGTTTCATTAAATTATGGAGCCAATATTAATGTGATTCAATTTTAACTAATGGATTGGATGTTCTCAAGGAATGGCATCATCATCATCATCATCGTCATCAAATCAAGGATTCCTCAGCAAGATTAAGTCTTGGTTCGATAAAATCGTGGAGGTGTTGAAGAAAATAATAGGATTAGGGACACCAACTGCCTATGTGAGTGCTGTTCGCATCTCTTCGATCGATGTTAAGAAGGCTGATCTGGTTTATGATGTGCTTGTCGTTAATCCCAGCCGCATATCCTTCCCTTTAGCAGACATTAGCTACTCAGTCGAAAGCGATGGGAGGAAATTAGTGTCTGGATCCATCACTGATGCAGGAACACTCCAGCCAAAAGCTTCAACAACAATCAAGATGCCTGTTACATTTGTCTATGCAGATATTTTAAGCACCTTCGCCGATATCAAGCCTGGAAGCATAATCCCTTATGAACTGGGGGTTAAGTTCATGGTTAAAATACCCATTTTTGGCAAAGCTACTATTTCACTGGGCAAGACTGGTGAGATTCCAATTCCAACTGTGCCAATAATTTTACTTGAGATGATGCAATTTGAGAAGTTTGGGCTGGATGAGTGTGTTACAGTGCTTCACCTCAAAATGATAAACAAGAATGAGTTTGAAATGGGCCTCACAGCACTGGAATATGAAATCGCGCTATCTGGGATAAAGATTGGAAGCGCAGAGTTGGCTCAATCGGCGAAGATTGATAAAAGTGGAGTTAGTTTAATTAATATTTCACTCTCATTTAAGCCTAAGGATTTTGGTACTGCTCTGTGGGAATTGTTGGGGAAAACAACAGTCACTTATAGCTTGAACGGAAGTGTAACTGTAGACACTCCCTTTGGGACCATGAATCTTCCCTTCAGTCAAGAGGGCTCTGCTTCCCTTCTTAAGAGTACCTGATGAAAACCACTGATCAGGTAAGTTGGTTTCATTTGTTATTATTATTATTATAAAAAAAGTCTATTTATGAGTATTTCATTGAGCCATGTTGTAGTAGGCCCAGCAGAAAATGGACCTAAATGGCCCGATATGGGTTTAAGCTTTTAGCCCTATTGATCGCTCGCGCGTGTCTTTTATCTGTTTTTAGTATCCATAGACATGAGACCAGTCACAAAACTGAGTTGTCCATGAAATTCAATTGCCTTGAGTTTTGGCATAACTTAGATTTAAGCAACCTAGACAGGCAGCTCAGAAACAGCTCAAGAGGTTAACATTTCCGGCCCAGCTTTGTTCCGGAGATGGATCGGCATGTTAGGCCCACCTGAGGTGTTGGCCCAATAGATAAACGGCTTGGGCTGGATCTATATCTGATTGATGGCGCAACAGAAATGTGATAAATATTTCACTGATACTATAGGCTTAGGCATGAATTTTGGACTCATGGGCTGGATCTAAGCCTTTACATTACACCTGATATGGACTAAAATCTTCAATTGAGTGGTTCACTTCTGACCCCTTCTTGATCTTTTTGCAGGATCAAGCCAAGCATTTTATTCAAGCTTCTATGGTTTATTTTACACAAATAAGTTGGTGTGTATTCATATGTTGTGGGGACTCTTTACAATCAATATATCTATGGCTGTAGAAATGTGGGTATATTGCCTTTTTTTTTTTTTTTTTTTTTTGTACTTCTCCAAACAGCCAAGAAGCCTAATCAAGTTGTAAGTTTGTCTAGCTTGATATAGTATGTATTGTATCTTTCCTAAACCGGGGGGATTTCAAATAAAGCCTTAAGTTTATATATATTTTTTCAAAAAAGGACACGAGTTTTAAAGTTTTTCAAATTAGTTCTTAAGTTTTTCAATAAGTTTTCAATTAAGAACATCCGTCCATTTAAAAGTATTTTATGGCGACTACTTTCTTCAATTTTTTTAAAAACACCAAAATTACTATTCATTTAAAATCATGACATGATTTTGGCATCTACTACATGCAACCGAACATTGTGGGTACCTGGTTATTTTTTATCACAATGAAAAGGCCGGTTAATCAAATTATAAGTTCGTCTAGCTTGATATAGTATAGTATTGTATCTTTCCTAAACATGGGGGATTTCAAATAAGGCCTTAACTTTATATCTCTTTTTTTTTCAAAAAAGGACACAAATTTTAAAGATTTTCAAATTAGTTCTTAAGTTTTTCAATTAAGGACATCCGTCCATTTAAAATGAATTTTTTTTTATAAAAGACACCTAAATCACCCTTCATTTAAAGCCATGACATGGTTTCGGTGGCCACTACATGCAACCGAACATTGTAGGGACCTAGTTATCTTTGATTACAATGAGAAGGCCAGTGAAGTAAATGAATAGAATATAAAGTAAGTGAAGGAGGGTTTTATTTCAATAATAAAGGGTAAAATGAGTATTTTTAAAAAACTGAGGAAAAAAGTTATTAGAAAATAATTTTAAATGGACGGATGTCCTTAATTGAGAACTTCTTGGAAAACCTGAGGTCTAATTTAAAAACTTTTGAAACTTATGTCTTTTTTTGAAATAAGGTAGAAATTTAAATCCTTACTTGAAAACTTTCCTTCCTAAATATGGTGCCATCTACTTTAAATCCTTATTATAAATTGAAATAGGATTGGATTTAAGGATATATGGACCATCAACTAACTAACCTATTGGGTCAGAAAAAATGGGCCCATTCAAACTCGGAGGCCTAAATCCAATCCATTTAAGATGGTCCCAGGACAGTAGGGTTGTAAACGGGTCGGTTCCGGTCCGGGTCCATGGTGGACCCGGAACCGGAACCGTTATGGAGAAGGCGGACCCGAATCCGAACCCGAAATTGCTTCGGAACTGGTTTCTTGGCTATGGAACCGGAACCGGAACCGGAACTGGAACCAGAACGATATATGCATAGGACGGGTCTGGATCCGGGTCCGAGTTTAGATAGAGAATGATATTAAAAAAATATGATTTTTAGGAGATATTTTCTAAAATTGAGGTAATATGTCAGGTCTCGGGTCCATGGGTCCGAACTAAGATGGAACCGGACCCGGACCCATATACTTATCGGGGCCTAAATAAGGACCCAGACCAGGTTTTTAGCGGGTCGGAACCTCCGGATAATCAGAGAATCGGGTACCCATTTACATCCCTACAGGACGGTCCTAATCTGACCTGGGCTGGGCCCTAGTTGATACGTGTACTCGACAAAGTGGGCCCACTGACCTATTTGGTAAAAAAAGAAGCCAAGCCCAGCCCGGAGGCCTCAATCCACGCCAGGAGAGATGGTCCCAGACTCCCAGGGCAGGACAGAAGGTCCTAATCTGGCCTGGATTATGATAGGCTGGCCCCTATCCCCTATATAGGTGTACCCGACAAAAGGTGGGCCCACATCCCAAAAAGCTAGCGTTTGTTCTGACGTTTGATGCTCTGGTTTGATAGCGTAGAATCATGTGGCCTCGTGAGAAATATAATAATGATAAATAAATACAAGAGAGGAAACAAAACATTGACCGGAAGGGAGGGGGGGATGTTGCTAGTCAAGGTTCATGGAACCATATCTGCACCTTTAACCTTTTAGATTATGACCTGAAAAAGGAGCCCCACCTAACCCTTTCATTATTTTGCCATACATGATGGATATTATTCCATTCCTGACCTTCACATTCAAGCCTTTTTATCTCAATCATTCAATACAAGGAACAAGCATTTTAGAGGTGAGAGAGAGATCTCTAGAATCACCCAAAAATCTCCATGTCTCAAAAACCCAATTTCTATTTTTTTATATTTTAAAATGATTTAGATATGGTTAATGATATAATCTATTGGGTAAGATTGATTGGTTGATGCCCAATGGCGGGGCAAAATTTTTTCCTTTGAGAGGGCTACTATGCCTTGGAAAAAAAAAGGTTTATGTTAGGTTGATGTCTACAATATTTTTTCTCTCATTTTTTATGATTTAGAAATTGTTAATGTTATAATACATCGATCGGTTACGTTTATGTCTTCTTTTTTTCGGCAAGGAGCTCATGGGTTCATTTTATTTCATTATTTTTAAATTAAATAATAAATAATATTTAATATATTTATTTTTGGTAGATAGTTAATTCACTTTAACTTAATTTTGTAGCGGACTTCAACCCCGGCAAGCTCAGCAATGCCCAACCCTAATTGGAAGTGTTCGACAGTAGAGCTGAATGAAAATCAATTACTTCTTTTGTAGTGAGTTTTATAGTTAACTGTCTTCATTTTTACAAATTCAAAAGGCCGCTGCATTCATTTTTTACCTACCAACAACCACTTTAATTAATTTCACCAGATGAACCACCTCTAAATTGCCAATACATGCCCATCTTTCAAGCAATTGAAGAAATGGCCTGTATATGTTCTCGAATAAGGGAGTGTTAAGCCATCTAATAAGGGGAAAAAAAAGAAAAAAAAATGTGCCTCTGCCCTTGGATGGTTGATACTAGGATAATCAATTGGGTTGGATTTAGGCTGGAAACGATCATGTTGTGATTTGTGCGGCGATAATCGATTAAACCCTATCTTTGCTTACTAATGAATCAATTGGGTTAAAAATAAGGTGCTTACTGAAATCTTAAATTTGCATGTCTGAGGGTTAGGTTGGAAGGTTGATGTTCAATGAGTTGAATTATGAATGTAAGTAGGATAAGGACCAATCCAAAGCTAACCCATTTATTGATTGCAATGAAAATATCAACCTAAGCTCAATCAAAGGGTCAAATCATACTGGGTCAGGCTTCATTTGGGTTGGCGGGTTGAGTGAAAAAATTAGCACTTTTGGGAGGATTACCAATTGGATAAAGTGGGCTTATTGCCACCAAATCAGATATAAGCCAGCTGAGTTCAGAATATCAGATTCATGATGGTTAGATTAATGATGGTCCTAATGTAATTATTTTGGGTAGGACCCTTTATTCCTTTGGACAATAGATTGGGCCCATACAGAGCCATGTCCTACCCTTACCTACTGGAAAAAAAAGAAGAAGGAAGAACTTGTTCTTCATAGAGGCATTGAATTGGTTTGAAAGCAGAAGATGGTTAAAATTTGGTAAATTTCCTAACCATGCAGAAGACCAACAGCAACAAGACAATATTAAAGGGTAAACTATCAACAAAAGAGGGTCCTTTCCATCTTCTGATGAAATTAGGGTATGTAGTAGGCAATGGTTTGCTGTCATAGAAATATATATATTAGCAAATAGATTGTATGCGCTCATAGAAAGCGTGTGGTGGGGTTGACAGAGAACATTAATACTAATAAAAGAGATACAATAAGATACAGTAGACTATAAGAGTTAAAGAAACTAATAAAATATGTTGAATAAGGTAGGAGACCCAGATTTCTAACATTTCTTCTATGGTATTGCCTTAGATTACGAATCCCAGGCTTGCAACTTGCATGGCCATGCGTTGGCACTGGAACTTTTCCTGCAGAGAGATACAATGAGTTTCTTTTATTACACCTGGCACATGGGTTCACCTGCAAATGGCAACCCAAAAATTTTGGGCCGTCCATTAATGTGATAAAGCTATGATGATGACGACGTAAATTGCTAAGTTAAATTAAATGGTTAGATTGCCTTGTGGTTGAAACTTTTTAGATATGACCCACCTAGAATAGGACCTACGGGTTGTAATGTTTGGATCTCATACATGTGAGCCAAAGCCCAAAGGTGTATGAAAGTAGTCATAGATTTTTTAAAAAAAAAAGTGTCAAGTGGTGCAGTCTCATACCACTTGATTATGGTCAGAGATTTGTTTTTGGATCAACTTGCATTTATAGAAAGAAAGCACTTTAGTGGAGAATTCAAGATGCTTTGGGAGAGAGAGCTCTTTGCTTAAGGTGGTCTTTACATATAATAGAGAGAGAAAAAGAGTCAATTGTCAAAGATTAAGGTGCTTAGGGAGAAGAGAGATTGAGATTTGAATGTGTTTTTATAAGAATGTTCATTGCTTAAAGGTGCTTTTCTAGAGAGAGCCAATTGTCTTCAATATAAATGGCTAAGAGAGAGGGAAGAGAGGGAAGAGAGGGAGATAAATATTTTCAATGGAGAAATTATAGGGCTTTGGAGGGGAGAGAGAGTATTTCCTATGGAGAAATTATTGGGTTTTGAACCTACACTTAAACCTTGTATTCCATACATGTGAGGTCCATATTTCAATGATTCAAAGGTTGAAACAAGCTCTTTTTTTTTTTTTTTTTCTTGAGACAAGATGTGCATAAATATCTAAATTTGAGGATCAGATGTGCTCATTTTTATGTGTTTTTTTTTTCTTCCATCTAAGGGATCCTCTTCCGTAGGCTTCCAATCAATATGTTGCTGAATTTCAGTTTTGGGAAATTTAAAACGAATCTCTATCAATATTGGAACTTGTTAAAACGGTCCCCCACTCCCTATCTGCCTGTGGCTATGGATTTCTTATAAAATCTCAATGGCCTGACAAGTGACAGGGGAAAAAGATAACTCCTATATTTGTCAAAATTATTATGAAGTATCTCCTCCCATCAAAAATTTTTGCCCACATGATTATTAAACAAGGCTGGCGATGGCTATTACATGAAGATAGAATTGGTTCGACCCAAAACACCTAGAGCTCCATCCATTAACTCAGTGGATGAAGTCCAGGGACAAGTAAATAAGGTTTAGATCAAATTTAAGGAGGTACATCACATTTTTTTTAATCTTTTTAATAATTGGGTGAACTTGAAACCATGACCATTCACATCAAATCCTAAGTAATTATTGTTTCTTGACTTCATCAAATCATCATCAAAGCATTATTTCAATTATATTGGTGTCAGCTATCTTGACTTCATCCAATAGATAGCTAAATTGTTCATTTACATTTAGAGTTTGTTTGGCAGGAGAGTGTATCAGAGAAAGGAGTAAAAGAGTTTTCTTGCCCATGTGCTCTTTTGTTTACAAAGTTGCAAAAGCTTCTCAATTTTTGTCACAAACTCTATTGCTGGAAATTCTCTAGAAACAGGAAAAGCAACAAGGTCTACCAAAAACAAGGAATTATAAGACAAAGTGGATTTCCTTTGAGAAGTTTTCCATATCCAATATATGTTGAGACTGTCTCTGGTTACCTGGATATCCTGAAATGAGATTTCATGAATTTTCTGTCACTTTATCTTTTTTCTAAACTCCTTCCAAAATTATAGAAATGATTTATCTCATTTTTACAATTTATCATCACTTGGAATAACTTTTTATTTATTTATTATTATATCGGAGGGTGTCCCGGCCTTTTGAGCCGGACTAATCTCTATGGGCTGTAGGAGAGCCGGGTAAATCTTTTAGTATGGTAGTAGAGTTTTAAATCCTCAACCTTTATGAGCAAACTGTGTCCTAAGCCATCTGAATTACGCTGAGGAGTTATCTGAAATAACTCAAATCTTAATTTTCCTTACTCATCCTGAATTTTTTTTTATTGTTCTCTAAACCTGTGTTCATAATCCCTGAAATACAAATATAATAAAATGAAAATTCTCATGATACTTGAAACCTTACACCCATTGATGTCAAATAAAAAAAATTCAAACCTAGAGTCCTACTTTCAACAGCTATTGATGCTAGTTTTCAAACCCTAGCAATAAAAGAAAAGAAAAGAAATAATCAGACCACATGGCCCAACCAGGCAACGTGAAAGGATTAGGATGCAAGGAGATCAAGCTAACAACACCCCAAATCATTCCCTCTACTAGAGTCTAGCACAAGGTATGTCCTCAAGTGTCCTTTTTTGGGGAGACAAAGGACTTATTTGTCAAAGTCCCTAGAAAGATTGATGATGTGTTTGGGGAGAAAATGACATGGGGTGACAGGAGCAAGGCCAGGGGAGAAGAACCTTAACATGCACACCCCTGTGTCTTTTCCCAAACCTGCCTTGTTGCATGTAAGAAACCCCACTTGGATTTAAGTACAGTGAATCTGTTCAACTGTTTCACCACCACCCTTCTTTTTAAAACTCCCTCTGCATCATGCACCCATCACCAGAAAAAACACCCAACAGTTCACCACACCTGACCTAATCACATCACAGGTAATTCTTTCCTCATCTTCTCCTTTTCTTCTTTCCTTTCTCATTTTCATATCTTTCAATCTTTGTATGCGATTTGGGTTTCAATTGAATACCCATGAGAATTATCAAACAAAGCTGGTGGGTTTATCTGGAAAAATTGGTTCTTTGTAATTTGTTGTTGGTTTTTTTAGAAGGAATGGTTTTTGATGGGGTTCTGTTTTTCTGTTTTATCTCCTTCACATAAGAGCAACAGACACATCAATATCAACGCCACATGTATTTCCCTTTCGTCTTTTGGCCCTCTCTCCAGCATCATAATCATATTCATCATCACCAACAACACAACCACTGCCACCTCTTTTTTTTACGTGAGGAGAGGATTTGGGTTCTTCTGATTTTGCTTTGCTTTATATGTTGTTTTGTGATTTGGGTTTCTCAAGAAAGGTTCAAGAAGGCTGTAATGCGAAGGGTTGTCATGGAATCCTTTATTTCTAGTTTCTTCGTTTGCATTTCTTATTTTTCCCCTTTTAGTTGCTTGTTAGAGGTTTTGGGTGCAAAGACTTTCTGATGAGAACCTTTATTTCAATTTATGATTTGCAATTTTTCAATCTCCTTCTCTCTCTCTCTCTCTCTCTCTCTCTATATATATATATATATATATATATTATATATATATCTCAATCAGATGGTCATCATTCATGAACATAAGAACTTGAAATTTCGTTGATCATTTTTGCAAGGATGCTGATTTTTTTTACCTAGGTTTGTTTTTCGAGTCAAAAGTTGAAGCTATCCGTCGATGATTAAAAACTTGTTCTCTGGTTTAGCAATTGTTTCAATATGAAGCTTATATTCCCTTTTGCTCGATTCTTTTGTGGTTGTGTTTTGAAGATTTCAGTGTAAGAATTATTTGGGTTGATTGTGTTTTGCAGAGGTTGAACTTGGACTGAATTTCGGTAGCTATCTATCCACAGAGACCTTGGTTTTACTTATGCAATCGATCATGTTGTGGAACTAAAGACCTTGGATGGAGAATGTTCATAAAAGCTTTTCTTTCGAGATAATGCGTGGATCTGATGCCTATTTCTAGCAGCTAAAGCATATGCCCCATTGTCATTTGTGAGATCTACAGATTTTGACATGGTTGTTCAGCTTATGTAGTCTGCCAAAAATTTTAAGGTAACCATGCAGCCTGTGTTATGCTCTACTAATCAGCAAGAAGAAGAAATTTAAGCTTGTGGGTCAGAGATTTTGTTGGGACACTCTTCCTTTGTTGATTTTGACACGGTTTTAAAATCTTTCATCTCTCAAGAGAAGGAGAGGGATTTGAGTTTGTGGGCCTTTTCTAAGTAGGAGAAGATGAAGAAAATGAGCTCTACTTGCAGTGTGGGTCTTCTGGAAACACAACTCATTTAATTGAATAGGGTCTTCATTTGAACCATATTGTGGATTTGAATCGCAAATTCATCAGAGAGATAAAGACTCAACATTGCCTAGAGGGAGGTTTAAATGAATTTTGGATTCTTGGACTCGAAGTTGAGATCATCACAAGATCTAATTGATCCAAGGGGTCGTTGGGTTGGTGTAATGGAAGGTGGAGTTAGGAAGACTTATACAGTTGATGGCAAGAACAGAGATTACAGACCTCTTGTGCGAGCAAATAGCCGGAAATCCTTCCCTTTGAGCTATTTCAGTGTAGAATCTTTGCTGGTACTTCTCTGTCTCACGGCTTCATTGCTGCTTCTTCCCCTTATACTGCCACCATTGCCTCCCCCGCCCTTCATGTTGCTGCTGGTTCCTATTGGCATCCTTCTTGTGCTTTTGATATTGGCTTTCATGCCCTCAGATGTCCGAGATATTGCATCGCCGTATGCATGAGAGGGGAGCAATATTGCCTCCTATTTACTCAACATGTATGAATTTTTTTGTTTTGCTTCTACTTTGAAAGATCACAATAGATTGATTATGATCTATATATGTTTTTTTTTTTCTTTATCATATCCATGTGAAAGATCTGTTTGAACTTTGAATCATTGGATACCCTTCAACATCACCCCGCCCCCCACCTTCCCCGTCCCTTCTTTCTCCCTGTCTGTGCGTATGCTAATTTGTTCTCTAAAGAGATGATCATGTTCTTATGAATAAAACGAGGAAGCACTGTAACAAAATTAAGCTTTATGCTAATCTTTTGCTTATTTAGATGGCCTGCCTTGGAATCAAGAAATAGCATCTTGTTCCCATTATAATTTCTGCATGGTTCACCTTCTTTTCTGAATAACTTTAATCATATTGGTAGTACTTCCACAGGTCAATTTTTATGATCCATTTCACTGTTTGCAGGTTGCCTTCAAAAATCTTGGACCATCATCAACTCCTTTTCTTCATGCTTAATGCCTTTGCTAATCCTAGGGAATAATAGTTTGTTTCACCTGCTCAAGATCCATAGTCCATAACACTACATTGAATTTTATTTTATTTTCTACTGGACTTTTAACAAATATCAATTACTAAAAATATCCTGTCAAGTAGTTCTCAACTTCTCATATATTGTACAGCTTTTTGAGAAATGCTATAGTCACCATTTCAATGAAAATATAAAATATAAAAACTCACATAGCAAGAAAACTAAGAGGCTTTTGGCTTTAAACATCCACCTTGTTAGAAGTCGAACACAAGTTCATCTGATTTTGGCTTCTTAGCCTGCACTTTGGTTGCGATACAGGAACTGGGGAAGCACTTGACCTATTTTATTTATCATTTATAGGTTTTCTTGATTCCTAGTGTTTCTTAGTTAGAATTGTTTTTCTAATGCTACTTCTTTAATGAATCATGGTTATGTCATTCCATCTCTTTCAAGTTGACAATCTCTCTCTTTCTCGATCTCAATCTAGCTGTCTGTCTACTTTAATGGACATAGGATAAGGTCCGAATGATTGAAATATATACTTGCTTCTTGAGTGCTTTGTGATTCGTGTATACCAAGGAGATTGGGGGAAGAGTTTTACAAGACAACGATTAGACCAATTATGATCTATGGAGTAGAATGTTGGCCAATTGAGAAACAATACAAGTAAAAAATTAGTGTAGTAGTGATGATAATGTTGAGATGGATGTGTGGTAAAACCAAAAAAGATAAAATCAGAAATGAGCGGATTCAAGAGCATTTAGAGGTAGCATCAAATAGGTGATAAATTAAGAGAGACTCATTTGAGATGATTTAGACATATCCAACGTACGCAACAATGGTCCTGGTGAGGAAAAGTTTTTCAATGCAGGTTTGATGGCTCCTCAAGGAAAATGGGTAGGCCGAAGAGGACAATGATGCAAGTAGTAAAGACTAAAGATGGATAGATCTGAAGAAGTTCAACCTATTTGAGGATTTGGCCCTGGATAAACTGAAATGGCGAAATAGGAACCATACAACTAAATCAAACATAGTTGGGACAAGGCTTCGATGATGACGACGACATCACTATCTATCTATCTATATTCATCCACACACACAAGTGTCACTTGGCACAATACCAACAGTAGAGGAAGTGTCAAAATGAGGGTGCCTCAATTCAACAATGAATACAAGTTAAATGAGTTCCAAATTGAGGTGCCATTTTACAGAAATGATCTCCTATGTGACATTTCGTTGATTGACACTAGCGACACCTTGTGAGGATCCCCCTTGTCCACCACTAATCAGTGGGATGAGGAGGATGGGAAGGTTTAACCACGGATAGGAATACACCAAAAGTCAGCCTGTTTGGATTTCTTATCGTGCAGATCTTAAGGCTGTAAGAGTCAAAGGTAGAGGTTTGTTAAGGTGGTTCCACAACTGCACAAGGTGGGGTAAGGTGCAGTGGGAAGGAACTGCAGAAATTGAGGGGAGGTTAACAAGTTAAATTCCCTGATGAAAGTTGCTTTTGTACATGCTGAGGAATTTTAGATGAACTGATAAGACTGCCAGCCACATGAGTAGATGTTAAACACATTGTCCCACTAGGCGGACAAGTTGTCATGCTGAGTTCTTGAAAACCGTAACTGGTTTTGGTCTTTCCTCAACCTACCAAGTAACAATGTAATAACAAATATTTAAAATAGAGCGGGTGGTTCTTTGGCGAAGTTAAGAGGTCGATGGGGAAAAGATTTTCATGGCTTCATTTTTACCACCTTCATCATTGCTTTTCCTTTTTGGGTTTCATGTACATGTAATACTACAAACACTATATGTCTCTTGTACTGTGTACTGTTGCAGTTTTTCTATGTTTGTGGGTTTTTGCTTCTGATAAGAAAAGTCCAACGTTCATGCTCACACTATATCCATGCCATTTCCTTGCTCTATACCTTTTGTATCTTGGTATCACTTCATGGTAGGTTTTAGCCTTATTCAACAAGTCTATTGATTTTACTTCAGTTAAATCTTCTCATCAAAGGCTGAAATTTCTCTTAAGAATGCGATCCACATAGGTAGGCAAGATGAGCATGGTTAAATTCTATCCACTAAAATAAGTCCTATCTGCTGATTATACTGATCCCCTTCATGTTGAGCAGTGCCCCATTTGAAGATGCATTTTCACTCTTAGATTTGCACTGACACAACTATAAAATATGGACTAGATGCAGAGTCTTAAGAGAGAAACCATGTGGGTTCCCCTCTACAATCGACTCTGAAATCCTCTCAAAGCCCCTTACGTAGCCACTTGCATAATAGGTTCGAAGTTTAAATAATGACACCGTTAGGGTGGGTCCTGAGCAGCATGGTGATGTGGGAAGTCTACGTGGAGTTTTCTTTGATCTAAACAAATGAAGTTACGACAAATCCAATGGAACGAGGATGTTGGAGACCTCTTACCAACCAATCTTTGAGACAGCTAACAAATCATGTCCAACATTGTGGAGGCTTCCCTTTTTACTCCCTCTTTAAGGCGCATTGGTTCCACTTGTGGAGTGAGATTTAGGATTGCCATAGAACTTATAATTCGACCAAGATTATCAAGAGAAATACTGATTATCTCAAAATGATTGTAAATCTCATTAGCGTTAGCATTATTGCAAATTGTACGGCACTCACTACGGCTATTGCTGTAATGATACAAGTTGGGGAAAAGAAAAAGGAAGAAACTGTGTTAAATATGATAAATGGAAGAAACAGGGATTGCGAAATTGAATGGAAAGCAGTTGGGTAGCAAAGAATTTAATAGTGGAATTAGAGATGTCATAAAGTTTTCAGTCCTTCCAATTTTTTTTATTAGAATATTAAAGTGATGGTGCGTTTGGATGTGTACCCCGTTCCCATTTAGGCAAGCAGCCACAATGCTTTAGAAAGAATGGTTGTCTTTCCAGCTGAGCATTTGAGGGGATCTGGAAATGGAGATATGGACAACTTTTTAAGTGCCTTTTCTGTTTTAATAATTACCAATGATTTTCTTTTTTCGGTTTACAGAGGCAAAGGTGAAAGAAAAATGCAGTGGCTGCGCGGCTCAGCCATTTTGGTTTCGGATCTCGGTCCATCCTGGACACAGGCTATCGGCTGCGCGGCTCAGCCATTGTGGTTTCGGATCTCGGTCCATCCTGGACACAGGCTATCTTAGTATATGCCATTTTGAGCATCTTAGGAGCAAAGTTCAAAGATACTGTTCATCTATGCACACAGGTTTTACGATTTGCCACAAACGGAAAAGTTGGATATGATTCTATATGGAGCATCTTCAAGTATACTTTAAGCATACTAAGTATTTGTTATCTGCATCATGTTATGCATTACACCACATGCTGTTTGTATAGAGTATATAGGTGTCTTACATCCTCATAGGCACCTCCCCTGGACTCAAGCTTTAAGATACAATAGAAACATTGAGCAATCCCTTTAAAGCTTCATCTGTATTTTGGTTGGCACCAGAAATCTGGACCGTTTCTCTGTAATCTGTATGCATTAGCACTTGGACATGCGAGATTCATACAGCAACTTTCAACTGAAGTGATAATGCAGTCTAGATGCCAATATTGCTGTTTGTTTGCTTGCTTGTAGTGTCTGATCACACATTACTTCCTCAAAATGTCTGGTGGAAGCATCCATGGATGTATCATTGGACCTGCTAATTAATGTCATGTACCCTTCTGTGAGATCTCACAGAAGGGTGCCAACAAGCAGCTTTGATCACCCAAACCAAGCAGGTAAAGGGTGAACCAGTAACCCTACTTGGGGTCTGTATGTCAAATGAGCCCCACAACCTGTGAACCATCATCAAGGTGCATGTTGAAACATTGTTCATCATTCCTGCACACCAGATTATCCTTCTTTAGGTCGTTTGCATACCAAACTTGTTTTACTTCCACCCCTCCTCGTTAATGAGAATTGTCTTCCTATTAGTTAATATCATCTCATTTATAATAGGGGGAAAAAAAATTTAGAGACCACCTTGATTATTCCTGCAACATTTATTGTTTGATGAGCAGAATAGTAGAGTGCTTTTTTCTGTTATTGTTAGAAAGAAAAAGAGATAGAAGCACTGGAACTTGTATTATTGTAGCTATGTGAGATCAGTACATTAGTTTTTTTTTAGTCACTTGACCAAATTTGTTTATTTCTTCTTCTTTGTTTTCCTTTTCCCCCTATAAGCTATTCGAAGAGCTCAATTGCATGCAGAATCTCTCCCTGCTCTTGGCAAATGATTCATTCAAATGATCAGTCACCCGTTGCATTACTAATATAACGTATCGGATTTGTTGCTGTAATATATACATCTCTACATAATTCTAGGTACATCCAGGCCCACTTAATCAATGGGCTGAGTTCTCTAGCTAGATTGTGGCAACTAGCCCCATTGGGTAAAAACCTAAAAACCGATGCTTTTAAGCGGTACAGAAACAATCAGAAATTGATAATTTAATTAGTTGGGATTCAACTTTCAAGATGTGGGCTCCTAGGACATGTATGTATGTATATTCTACTATGAATCTAACGTAAGATTAGGACTGTCAATTTAGTCCGTTGAATGGGTACCCGACTGGCCTAAGCCCGAAATCACAGGGTTTTTAAAAAAATTTGAGCCCAGCGGGCTGGGTTTGGACAATTATTTGAAAGCCCAGCCAACATGGGACTGGGATTGGGTAGAGCCTGCCCAGCTCGTTTAGCGGGACCGCAAGTTATTTTACTAGTTTTTAGTTTAAAAAATCGTGTTTTATAATTTTGCAATATTTAGTTTTAGAATACTTTAGAAAAAAACAACAAATGAGGTGCATGAGAAAACAAACAAATACCCAAGTCTTAGATTTATATCTGTGTAACACCTATCCAAATAAGTGAGACATAAAACTCTCAATTCTCTCAACAAAAACATTTTTGGCATTACATATTGTGAGCATGCAACTCCCGGCTGTGAGTAGTGAGCTAGTAATAAAAAAGATTAAGAAAAAAGTTGATGCTAGACCTGCAAAGTTCATTTTCCAAAATAAAAATTACTATTCCCCACAAAGCGACATGTCCGTCATGTTGCTTGTTACATTGTATTGCTGGTCCCAAGCCCGAAAAAAAAAATGAGGGTTTAAAATCCGGTACCATTATAGGAATAATTAGAGAGTGTTGATCTTTTGTTCAAGATCGTGGTAAAGCCCAGGCCTGGCCCGGATCCAGCCTAGGCCCACACGGGATGAGATTTGACATAGGCACGTTCAATTTAGGGCCGGGATTGGACAACCCTTGGTAGTTCCGTTCAATATTCGAGACGGGGTTGGACAACCTTGGCCCGGCCCGGCCCGGCCCATTGACTGGCCTACGTAGGATGCCACGCACGGACCGAAACCTACTGAGCCATCAATGGTTCAGCGGGTTCCATTTCACATCACATAGAGGAGCCAGATACCATTTTGATGTTTTGGGACCATCATAGGCCTCTTGTTCCCTTTTTTCTTCTGATGGTGGAGGTTGGTAGGATTGAAAATAGACTCAATCGATCCATTCGAGTGGTACCCGGACTCATTTTTAATGCTTTGATCTAAACGAAGGCCTTTTGTTTGTTTTAATGTTAAACTGAAGGGTGAGATACAGGCAGACACGGGCCCAGTTTGGCAAATCTTATCTATGTGAAATAGATATGCGTGAAATAGATCTATTTTAAATGGCCCCATTTGAAATAGATGTTTTAAAAATAGTGTGTTTGGTAACATAAAAAAATTGATTAAAATAGATATTTTTAAATCAATGGTTGAAAGTTTTTCATAAATATTTCGAGATGCATAAGAAATCAAGCATTAAGATTTAACGTCATAACCTTGTTTAGTCTTATAAAGAGAATTACTGGTTTGGATCTTGCATTTGGGGCCCATGGATTTTTAAAAAATAGATAAAAATATCTGGCTTTTTTTTGCTAATATCTCACAATCCATAATGATCCAACGGCTAGAATTTGGACCCATAATCGTGCCTGGTCTTTTTAATATATCCAATGATTTAGATCATGATTTATGGTCCCACAACTTATAAAAAAAGACTACTTGCAGACCCTTTCAAAACTCAACCACCAATAATTTTTTAAACCAATGGTCCATGATGTTTCTTAAATTCCTTGAGATCTATGAGGAATAAAGTATTAAAATTTGGCAGCATAGTCATGATAAACTTTGCAGAGGGAACAAACGGTTCAGATCTTACGTATGGGGCCCACAAAAGTAAAAAAAAGTTGATCAAAGGGCCTGGAGTATTTTGCAAATATCTCAACATATAGGAAGATCCAACGGCTGAAATTTGGACACGTGGCCGTGTTTGACCGTCTTAATATTTCTAACGGTCTGGATTATGATTTTGGGTCCTATAAACTTAAAAAAATGAAAAAACCGGTCTACCTAAAATGACCGTCAGTTTCACCGTAGCATAACCGTCTATGCGCATCAGACTTTAAAGTCTGTTTCAAATGAGCCTTCTTCTGGTGTTTTTTCAATCAGAGGCAATTCCTCTTAAGGTGGTTTGAAATGGATGTGGGAAGAACACTTTCCAAACAAACTAAAAACGGATTAAATCGGTTTTAAGAGAATAAGAGGTGTAAAGTAGAGCCGCCAAACACCACCCTACTGTTTCCAAATTGGCTATTTTCTATTCCTTGAGCAGGTTCTTGTCCCACCTTTTGGGTTCTCTGTAGATGGGCCCACCAGAAATTAATGTAACAGATTTATTCAGATTTTCCTATTTGGCATACTATACTATGAGAATCTTGTACGGATCCTTTTTTTTTTTTTTTTGGTAAAAAAGAGCAGGAAATAGAGGGTTGTACTTGTATGTAATTGTGTTGAAATCTTAAATTAACCTAAACCTGATAAAAATTGAGCACCTTCCAAGTGCAGCGTTAGTGTTGTACATGAGCGGTTCAGATCGGTTTAACGCTAAAACCAACAAGCAAACCAAATCTGTCGGTTTTTTAATTAACTGATCCGATCCGACCGATGGAGAAGGCTTAAACCAAACCGAACCAAACCAAACGGTTCGGTTAGGTTCGGTCAGTTAAATTACCGTTGTTTTTTATTTTATTTTTTTGAAAATTAGACATTGGAAATTTCAAAATGATGATATCTCGATGTCCTTTGCATTTGTTCCAATGTTTGGTGCAAACATAAAAATCTAACAATTCATACTGGACTAAACGCATATAGAAAATAATTTTATTAAAAAAAAAGTTTGGACTAAATACAAGCGCGCACAAAAAAAAAAAAAAAAAAAAAAAAAAAAACCAGCTTACAGTGAAACATTCATTCCACATGATACCCTCTGAGGTAGTGCTGACAATTGAATTTATGTAAGAATGGACTTGTCAACTTTAACTATGAAAGTAGTAAAAAAGGAAACCCTAAGGCTAAAATAGTAAAAAAACAATACTTAAGTTACTGTCTACGGTCGGTTCGGTTTAAGCGGTTAACCGTGGGCTCAAACCAATAACCGACCAATGTAAGCGGTTTTTTTGATTTTCAAACCGTTAACCGAACCAATCCACTTGGTTCGGTTTTGGGGTGATACCAGATTTTTTGTGCAGCTCTATGTAGCGTTGCATTACAAAACATGCTCCTGTAAATGATCTATCTGCGTGACAGTGAGAAAATGGAAAATGTTCTCCTCCTAGGCTCTATGGGGCCCATTTGATCAGTTCAATCCCTTTGATAATATCTTGTCATCCCATGATATGTTACAAGACTTAATTTCACACTCATTGAAACTTCACCCACTGTTAGATGGAATATCATTAAAATACCATCATACTTTAAGCTAATTTTTTTTTGAAAATGGTAACAAACATTTCATTAAAAGAAGGAAGAAAAGAATACATCAAAACTTAAATAAAAGAGGAGTCGGAAGGTGCAGGAGAAAAGAACCAGCCATAATTCCAATTATAAGATGACACCCACCCAAGGAATTAATCCACCCCTTGTTTTGCTAGCACATCCGCCATTGAGTTGGCGGATCTAATCTCATGACGGAAGGAGACATTAATGCAAGCTGAAATCTCCCTAATTTCATTGAAGATGAATTGAAATTTTCATGGGTTAGATTTTTGGTTAGATACTCATGCAATCACATTTGAAGAATCACTTTCTAACACAAGGGCACCACTATATCTTGTTGAGAACAATTTAAGACCTTCCAAAATTGCTAACACATCCACTTCATTAGAGTTGCACACACCAACATGCTTGGAGAACATAAGAACGACATCACCCTTACCATTGCGAAGCACTCCTCCAATCCCCGTCGAGCCCCTTGAAGCAATATCCACGTTAAACTTTAAACCTCCACTTCATTAGAGTCGCACACACCAACATGCTTGGAGAACATAAGAATGACATCACCCTTACCACTGCGAAGCACTCCTCCAATTCCCGTCGAGCCCTTTGAAGCAACATCCACGTTAAACTTTAAAACTCTATAAGGAGGAGGACTCTAAGGAATAGATCTCCTCTCCTTACGCAGGCAACATCCCATGCAAGCTCCCCAATTAAAAAGAATATCATCAAAAGAAAACTCGAAGAACTCCTTTCTAATCGAAGTCCATTTTGCAATTCTGAAAGCAATTTTAGAGATCAAAACTTCTAATGAGGAAGAAGAGCTCCTGAATATCCTTTTGTCCATTTCCTTCCAAATAAACCATAAGATGGCAAATGGGATTATCCTCCACAATACCCTACTGCACCCACAAAGCACCCTCCCAACCAGGATTGGACCACCTCTGTAATATTTTTCGGGCAATACCAAGCAAGACCGCATCTCCCGATAAAGTTTCTCTAAACATAAGACGCTACCTTATAGTGAAGAAAATGATGATTGACCGACTCCTTTCTAATCGAAGTCCATTTTGCAATTCTGAAAGCAATTTTAGAGATCAAAACTTCTAATGAGGAAGAAGAGCTCCTGAATATCCTTTTGTCCATTTCCTTCCAAATAGACCATAAGATGGCAAATGGGATTATCCTCCACAATACCCTACTGCACCCACAAACCACCCTCCCAACCAGGATTGGACCACCTCTGTAATATTTTTCGGGCAATACCAAGCAAGACCGCATCTCCCGATAAAGTTTCTCTAAACATAAGACGCTACCTTATAGTGAAGAAAATGATGATTGACCGACTCCTCTTCCTTTCCACACATCACGCAGACATTTGATAGATGACAACCCTCTCCTCCTTAGATTACCCACCGTGACAATTTTCCTTGCAATTGCTAACCAACAAAAGGCCTTGACTCTAGGAGGAATCAGCCCCAACCACACAAGGGAAGAAGGAGTTGTACGAGAGAGAGAGTTCCCTTCAAGGCCAAGTAGAAATATTTGGCTGAGAACTCCCAGGAGATGAAATGTTTCCAAATTTGAGAGTCCTTAGATTCCCTGTAAAAAAAATGTGTTAGTAAGAATACTCAATAACTCCTCATATTGGCTCCACTCCAACTGCTGTAGACTCCTCTTAACAGTGACCTCCCATTTAATACAACCACTCCTCACCTCAAAACAATTACTGATAGAAGAATCCTTCTTAATCGCTAATCTAAACAGCATAGGAAACAAACTATACAAAGGTCCCACCCCCAACCAATCTTCCAACCAGAACCTGACTTCTCTACCATCCCCCACCACAAAACCCACCCCTTTGTGTAAGGTTTCTCTCCTCATATTGGATTCATCTCCAACTGAAGCAATAGCCCTCCATACATCCGATCTATAGTAGCTAGGTCCCATCTTAGGCCACCACCCCCATATGTCCTCACCATATTTGATGGCAATCAGCCTCCTCCAAAGAGCCTCCTTTCCACCCCAAACCTCCACCACAATTTAGCCAACAACCCCCAGTTCTTGTTTTCCAAACTGCTTAGACCAATACCTCCATCGAATTTAGGTTTAATCACCTCACTTTACTTCAGCAAATGTAATTTCTTCTTATCCTCATGGCCCTCCCACAAAAAGTCTCTTCTAATACAATCTATGCTCTCAATCACCGCCTTAGGCATCTTGAAAAGAGACATATAGTAAACCAGAAGATTGGATAGACAAGCTTTGATAAGAGTAATTCTTCCGCTTAAAGACAAATAACACTTGTTCCATGAAGACAAACTCTTTTTGAATTTGTCAATCACTGGATTCCACTATGCCTTTGATCTTGGTTTAGCTCCAATGGGAAGCCCGAAATAAATAATAGAAAGCCTCCCTCACTTACAATTGACGATATATATTTGCCAAACCTCGAGTGGTTTCCTTCGAGCACCCTACTCCCACACCGACATATATACTTTTAGAGATGTTTATCTTCAACCCCAACAGCAACTTTAAATCAAGGAATAACATCATCTATTGGGAGTATTTCTTGGCTCCATCTTGTTCGTAAGGAGATCTTTCCATTTACTGAGCTCCACTAGGAGCATTCTCAGTGAGGCAATGGCTTTTTACCAATATCTGTTTGTGCAGAAAAAAAAATTCTTCTGTTGATGCGTTTCATTGATTGGGATGTTGAATATTTTTCCAAAAGATAAAATAAAAATTGGAGCCGAAAGATGTTAACTAATTATTTTTAAGTCTTTGAAAAGACCAAGCACAGACGATGCCTTTGTTTGTTTTCTGCATAGTTTTCTGCATATGGTTATCTATTCGGCATATTTGCATAGGGATAGCAGAAGATGCCCCCCATGGAATCACTGGGCAATAACAGGTGAAATGTATCCCATCGGAAAAACTTTTCAAAATAGTCATGCATAGTGAGATTCAATTATTGTTCTTTTATGACCTATTTTATATTTTTTTTCTTCTTATATTAATCTCTATTTTTATTTTCACCCGAGTCGCACATCATCAACTAGAAATTTATCCTTTGTTGCTTTTGTGGAAGGGAGGCTCCCCACCACTGAGCTACGATGGTTTGAGGGGAAGAAGGATTGAAAAATCTCTTAATTGATACGATCAAGGCATGGGTAAAAAAAAATACAGCTCTCATGTCCCCGAGCTGATAGATGTGAGTGTGTGAGTTGAGAGTGGGTGAGTTCGAATTCCATGCACAAGGGAAAGAAAAAAAGGAAAAAACCCAAGCCTCATTATATATTTAATGATCATATAACTATAGAATATTTTGAGATCCAATGTAAGAGTTAAATGAGTATCAAATTGGACAAGGGCTAAGAAAGTACAGTGATCATAGAGGAGAAAGATTCTAATGTTTACTTTACCGTACCAAAAAAAATAACAACAGAATTCACCAATGATGCTGATGCTTATGCATACCTACCAACATTAAGAACTAAGCCCTCTCACTCACTCTCTCTGAAGCTTCTTAGTATCAGAGGAGGAATAGACTACTGACTACAGAGAGAATTTAGAGACACAAATCTGCAACCATATTTACACATCAGACAATCATCATACAGATATTCTTATTATACCGCCTACTAAACCCGTTTTAACGGCGAACTTATCCGTCCCTCGCACTCCCACAACCTAACAACGCTGCCGTTTAGCACCGTCAAATCCTGGCACTGGTACCAACCCAAATCAACCGTCTTTACAACCGGCAAGTTAATCCTATAATCACACGTTTCCGAAATGAAGATATTGCCTTCAACGCTTTCTTCATCTTCAACACAGTCATCATCGTAATATATGGTGAACTTTGTCTTTGTTAACCCGCCGTCGTCATCAGAACAACAGCAGGAGATAACGGCAGGCGTCGATTGAATAGGAGGAGGAACGTGAGTCGGTTGAAGAGTTGGAGTCTGATGTACAAGAGAAGCGCTGGATTTGTGGTGGGGTCTGGATCCGACGGCTGTGATTCGCCAGAAGCTAAGTGCTGCCGTTATAACGGCAACGCAGGTCCAGAAGCTTGTTGCGGCCGTTACATAGCAGTCGTTGAGGAAAAGCGCAGATTCCAAGACATCCATGGCTGCTACTGCTACTATTATCTGTGAGAGAAAAAAAAAGTGAGAGGTCGATCTGAGCCGTTCGTTTTTTTATAGAGGAAGAGGGAAAGAGAATATGCTGAGAATCGGAGGCGGAAGTGAAGGAAGATGCCATTTTTCTTTTTTACGAATATGCTTGTGTTTTTTTAGTATTTAGTATTGGATGATTTTTCATGTACACGTGTACGGTCCAAATGGTGACACGTATTCGGCAAGGGCCCACTTTGAGAGAGCGAGACCGGGCACATTCAGACGAAAGACCAGACAGGGAAGTTTGAGGTGGGGTGAAGTAACTTGTGATTTGTGAAGGGCAACAAATGGGTGCTTCTTATCGCATTTAAAGCGTACTAGTTCAATAAGTCTTAGCGCCTGTTTCTTTCTTAGAATTTCTGGAATTCCTGTATGGTGGCTGTCTGAAATTTTGAAATGCTAATGAATCCTGTCATTTCTGAATTCCCTGTTTCATTGATGCCTGAATTCCTGAATTTTCTGAATTCCCCATTTCATAACTAAAATAATTTCTGACATGAATTTTACTCTTGTATGCTTTGTTTATATACCAAGTGAACTCATCAATATTTTTTTATAACTCAATACGCAAGATTGTTTAATACTACACCCATGTGACATACATTGCAACAGAAATTTGGTCAGTAGTGGAGCACATGGTGTATTGTATAGGACAGTTTTTATCCAGGACATATCCCTGATTCAACTTTGATTATTCCTGACCATAGGCATATAATGAATATCATGATTAAAAATCTGGAAAACCTCATAAACTACACTACCATCTCAAGATATCTCTAGTAACAGAACAACCCACTACTCAACTCTTTTTCATTAAAAAAAAGAAAACACCATATACACAAAGAAAATGAAGTAAATAAATGGCCTGGAGAGATGGCAAGACAAATCCATGTGAACCCCTAATGATAAGGCATGGAAAGAGACATCAAATCTAAAAGTGAAGCAAAACATTAAAACTAAATGTTGTAACCATCCAGAGTAAAGGTCTTCATATCCATCCACAGCACATAATGTGCTAATTACAATCATCCAAAAGTAAATAGTTTTCCTACATCCATCCATAACAACAAAATAAGTAGTAATTGGTTCCTAATCATCAAAAGATACTACCATCCATTTTCATCAAAATGCAAACTTCTTTTCAGGTCTGGATATCAACTAGATGAATTTGGATTAAAGTCCAAGTCCAACCATTCCAACTTCATGTCATCATCCAAACTTATGAATGTCACTGCAGTAGTGTGATCACGAGCGAGGAAGTTAATTACTGCCATTTTCATATGTTGTGGTATACTTGCAAGTGAAGCAACAGATGTTGTAATCTTTGAAATTATGTTGTCATGCGGATTCATTTGGTCTGCAAGAGCATAAACAACATTTGCAACCCCATCCAATGTTTCTTTTACTTCATCGCTCATATTGGACTTATGCTTCTTGCTGGTCCTACTTGTGCTGGTTTGTCTTGATGGGATGGATGTACGCCTTGGTAAATTTACACTATGCTGAGGCAGATTAGGCTCATCCATATCATCCAATCCATGTGGCTGGTACCCAAGATTCTCATTGATGTTTTCTTCTTCCATATCCATTTGTGGAGCATTTATCTAGCTCCTTTCAACGCCAGTAAGGGCTATTTCACCTTCAGCAATATCATCAGCGATGAGATCATGGATTTCCTCATAGAACTTTACTGCGATATGTTTGTACTTCGCCAACTTGCTCTTTGCCTATATCAAGTTCATTTAGTTAGAAATGTAATTCATTGAAGATAAAGACATGAAGAAAATATTGTAATCAAATATAACTTATATGCCAAATTTACCTGCTCCAAGTAACATCGTCTTCAGCTGTTACCATCTTCAGGGTATCGTCCCACCCGAAACCAGACATGCTAAGAAGTTTTTTCACTTCTCTATATCGTGTCCGTTAATTTTTGAACTTATTCTTAGCATTGCTTGCAGTGGGTTCCAATCCAGTTTTTTCTTTTACCTTTGTTATAGCTTCCTCCCAACAAGCATTATTGAAGTTTTTCTCAATTTTTCTTCCCCCAAGTTTCATTTCTAGAAGCGTGTCCATTAAAACCCTCTCCGCTCTTGGATTCCATTTGAAATTATCTTTTTTCTGCGACCCTAATGAGATGTGAACATAGGTAATTGTTTAACTCTTTTTTCATGAAAATGAACTAAATATTGCCAATGTATATGTAAAAAAAAAAAAACCCACAAAAAGATTTGATGAAAGAAAGTTATCATTTAGATTAGCAACTATAACATATGCAGCCATAACTATACATTTTCATAAACATATAAACAATACCAAAAATAACTACACATTGACTGTTAAAGGACCTCTTGACATCAGAAAAAATAGTCGAACAAAATAAATCCTAATTCATTGACCATGCATTGGATCAAAATTCTATCACTACCCTTTACTATCCAAAAAGTCATGAAAAAAGATATCTTTCATGCTGCCTTTATCATTGGTCATTTTCTTCTTGTTGCTGCTCATAATCATACCACATTTGCTCAGCTGTTGAGTCCCGAAATGCTTGCCAACTTTCTCTACTGGAACTTGGGACTGTTTCGGAGTTCCTGCTCCTTCTCAAGGGAGGATCAGCTCTAGATGTTGTAGCACTGGAAAAAAAAACTATTAAATGAACTAACCTTAAAATATGGATAGAATCTAGTATTTGTCCTAATTTGCAATGGAGTTGAGGAATTATGTGGAACTTGAACATAATCTGGATAGACCTTGCAGATTGCATTTAGTACTTTATGAAAATATCGACTAAAAGTGGCACCTGAATGGTTGAACCGATTGGCAATGACCCTGTTAGTAACATTATGGGCCAATGTATGGAGAAATATTGCTAACTGCTCATCTACGGTCATTGCTTGTGTGTTTTCAAGCAATCCCCGTTGCATAAGTGTATCGCGTAATTTCATAAAACACTCGGGAGTCAAACGCAAGTTCTCATGACACTGAGGCCCGTCACTGGATAATAGCTCCTTTACCCATTCTTCGCCCGACAAATATGAAACACGTCGTTGTTTTCTAGGTCGTTCATCTTCTAAGGATAGCCAAACTACAACCAACTGACAACATGCTACCACGGTTGCAACAACAGCAGGTATAAATCGTCTCTTGTGTGATTCTGTTGTAATGCAATACTTATGCATAAATACAATAAAGTGAAAAAAATAACATTGCAACTATCCAATGTTCAAATCACTCTGTTTTTTACAGCGGAATCACTAATATCATATTAAATTCAAGTTTGGGGAAGAAATATTACCTTCCATTGAGTGTTAAGCGTAGGAATCTCACTAATAATCACCGACTTTCTTATGTCCAGTCCTGCAAAGGGAAAACACAAAGAAACCAATAAGAAGAAAAGCACTGGAACACACATAACGGTCTATCTCATGATTCGACTTAAACTAATGAGGAGTATCTATGATCACATAAGCGATCAGTCCATGCAAAAATCCAAAACTGTTGGCGGCTAGCCTTCCCAAGTTGGCAGCTAGCCGAACCAAAAGCGATTCTTTAACAACTCTTCTGCAACAATCTCCATACCCACTTTCATCTCCAAAGTCCAGATCTGGTTTCCAATCATTCTCAACTCCAAAGTCCAGATTTCGTTTCCAAACAGGAACACTTCTGCAACAATCTCCATATCCACTTTCATCTCTAGATCTGGTTTTTAATCATTCTCCATTTTCATCTCCAAAAAAAGTCCAAACCCTTTAAAAAAAATACACCAACAGAAGAGAGAAGAGGGGAAAAAAATCACAGCAATCATTTGAAAGCTTAGAGAAGAAGCAGAAACTGACTTTTTTTCTCCTTGCTGTGGCCGGAAAAGCAAGATCCGTTATGACCGTTGGAGCACTGGAGAGCTCTCTCGGAATTCCTGCGTCGCTGGGTTTTGGGAATGCCCGATGGAGAGGTGAGTTTTGCAAATGCCTCCTTTCTGGCATTTGTAAATGATGGAATTTTGGAATGCCAGAAATTCTCGCCAAGAAACGCTGGATTTCTGACAGGAATTCCGAAATTCCCACCAGACAACTGGAATTCTTGTCAGGAGTTCCAGAAAAGAAACAGGGCCTTAGAATTCTTAATTAGAAATATATCTAAATAATGAATATTAATATATAATTCACAATAAAGAGGAAAACTCATTAAAGAAATTTTAGGTAGCTGGAAATATTTAGAGAAAGATCAAGTAAATAGTAAAGATTTTAGGATATTGATTTGATTATATTTGTGTTTAGCCATAAATTGAGTGCCATTTCAAAATTAAATGTAGATTTTGGAATTAATTGACTTCCACAATGGGCCCCATAGATGAATTAATCATACCAAATATCCAAACAAAAATAAGGAGAAAAATGTCCATAATGTGCCACACAGATTAAGCTTACTAAATACTGAACGGAAAATAAAAATAGTAGAATACAACTTATGAAAGTAGCCCGCGCTTTAGTATAAAAAAATCTCTTTTATTGTATTGGTAAATAAAAAAGATCGGACAGGGAAGTTAGAGGTGGGGTGTAGTGAGTTGTGATTTGTGAAAGATACAGTGGCACGTGGCAAGAAATGGGTAGTTCCTATCAACTTTAAAGCATACTAGTGCAATTGTGCAATTGGCCTGTGTTGGAATTAAGAAATTATTAGAATTTTTAATTAAAAATATATCTAAATATTTAAATAAATTATAAATGAATATTAATATATAATTCATAATAAAGATGGAAACTCATTAGAGAAATTTTAGGTAGCTGGAAATATTTAAGGAAAGATCAAGTAAATAGTAAAGATTTTAGGACATTGATTTGATTATATTTGCGCTTAGCAATAAATTGAGTGTCATTTCAAAATTAAATGTGGATTTTGGAATTAATTGGCTTCCACAATGGGCCCCACATATTAATCAATTCTACCAAATATCCAAACAATAATAAGGAGAAAAATATCTATAATTGACTCTATAAATTAATCTTACTGAATATTGAAAAAAAATAATTAAATACAGTCTATAAAAGTGGCCGGCGTTCTACGTATAAAAAAATCTCTTTTATTTTATTCGTATAAAAAAAGATCGACAGGGAAGTTTGAGCCAAGGTGGGTTGGGTTGTGATTTGTGAAAGATACAGTGACATATGGCAAGAAAAGGGCGGTTCTTATCGATTTTAAAGCATATATATAATGAGATTGAGATGCTCCTGATGTCAACATGGCACCGGAAGAACTGCACAAATTCCATTAACCGTTGGATTACTATAACTTATTATACATGATTGATGCTTCATTCTTGTGGCTCCAATCCAATGAAAGTTTTTGGAATGATTACTGTACAGTAGTCAGTAGTCTTATGTGAGTGGGTTTGATCAACTTAAGATGGGCCCCACACGAGTTAAATAAGCTCTAAATACTATTAAGTACAAGACGGTCATTATTCCTCTAGGTGTCAAAAGTGTTTTCACTTTCAAGAGGAATATTCCTCTTCCAAACCGGTTGCCGCTCTCAAAGACGCCAAAATGATTGGCCCGCCTCATTTCATGCCAACCAGAGTTCGAAGAGTGCGATTGGAATATTCTTCTCTAGTTTAGTGAATGGGTCCCACATGGGCACCATCTCTTAAAGGCCTAATACATTTATTTCATGATGTGGGTATTCCTCTGAGACCTTCGACCGACACCTGCTAAACCCACAGAAACCACGGGTAAAATTAGGATGGTTATAAACACAAAAATGTGTCGTAGTCTACCGGTGAAGGAAGGTGATTGCTTAGGTTCAAATTGATGCCTCTCACTATTATGATAAGAGGCCATTCTTATCTAAGGTAGAAGTTGATTCGGTGAAAATGATTGAGTAGGCACAATATGTTAAATGGTATGTGTGAATGTTCAAGAGTGAAAAAACCGTTAAGTAGGTTAGAGTATTCTGATTAGTGGATAATTAAAATACGCTTAAGTAGGTAACGGTTGGAGAGTATTAATGAGCTGTTAAAGTAGGCCAGAAGTGGTGCAACAAAACGCAAGGAATGTGTGAAGTGTATTATCTTGTGGTTGTAGGAGTAAAGAGTGCATGCAATGAGTAACGGAGTTGGATTAATCTCATCCACTCACGACCCAACACAAAGTGAGCCACCCTTAAGACTTGAGAGGGTTTTTACACTTTCAAGGTAAATCAACATGAAGAAGTTGTATAGGGTAGCTGTCACGGGGTAAATATCTCACCTAAAATTTTCTCTATGTGGCGTTAAGGGTGCCAACCACTTAATCAGCCAACCAACAAACACACAAGCAAACAACATTAAAGGAATATGGAGAAGACAATTGCAGACAACACAATGCAATGAAGATCACTTGATTAATTTTAACACCGGCCCCCTTTTATTAATAAAAACTGTGGGATGAGTCCTTACAAAGAATTAACACAACTAACTCTCTGCAACACTCATACAAAGATCCTCCTGAATCTCTGTCATAACCCTCACCTTCGATTTTGTCTCAGGCTATTACACTCTCTATGTGTCTCTATCTCTGTGAGACTCCCCCTGTCTCGGATCTGCAACCATGCAATCCTTTTTAAACAAGTTTCTGGCCAATTAGACAATGCCACCAAGGCTAACTATTTGCTGACTTGGCCCCATCAACAGTTGCCAACACCTTGTTGGAAATAACCCCCTGAAGAGCTGTTTGTCTGAGTAGTTGCATGCCACTTTTATAGGCCAAACTGCCTTGGCAGTTCCTCAAATCAACCACCCAAGTGGCTGTCATGTCATTTCCAAGCCAACCAGCAACTATCTATGTGGAAGGGCATGCCACACAACACCAATCCAACATGCAATAGCATCTATTTAGGCCACACGGCTCCAGGCATGACGGTGTTATCGTGCACTAACAGCGTCCACCGTCCATTTTTCCATCCCACAGGCATACCTGCCACAAATCCTTTCACACAATGATTGTTCAACATGTTTCTCATGTTTTCAATATTGGACATGCATTAGTTTCCAGAAAACACAAGGTTGGTCGAGGGGTGAAAATCTGCTGCACGCAGCATCCGCACGACGTCGACTGCAGCACTCGCAACACCTGCATGTCTTCGCTTGCACAGCACGTTGTGCACGCCTATCATTGCACAACATTAGTAGGCACCGACATCCATCGCACCAACGACCGAAGGGCAATGCCCCTCCGCACCAAGGGATTCATACGCAGCGTTTAGCATCCAAATCACAATCCACATGCACAACTGTTTGTGCAACGGTTAGGTCTAGGAGCACCCATCCCACCGCATATTCTATGCACAAACACAGTGTCACCATTTCAGGGGCTAACAATAGCATTCAATGAGATATCTGACGGCGGGGATACTAGTTGCAAGATAGTAAGAAGAAAGCCTTGAACAACACAAGTGAGCCTCGCAGGGAAACTTTTGGCAAAACACAACAATTTCTATATCTATGCCACCCTTATAAAAGAGAACAAAGGACCTGCTTCTTTTTTTTCCCTCTACACAACCAACGTGGGGCACATTTGCTTGCATCACAGGCGGTCCATTTCTCATTTCAGCTGCTTGCTGATGAATTCTCTACCCCTCACGGAACGGAGCCCACTTAGATGGAGGTTTGCCATATGGAAGGCATGTACATAGCCACGACTCTTCCTTTATTTCTCTCATCTGCACTCTTCGTCCCGCCCTCTCGATTCTCTCTCTCCACGCTGCTGAAGAATGCACTCTTCCCCTCTCAGTCGCTCTTAATAACCCTCCTCATTATGAAGAAACAATGGTGAAGTCCATGATTAGCTATCTATTTATCAAAAGACTGATTTTGGGAGATTTTCAGTTTGTAGGACTTTGGTTTTAAGGGGTTTCTTTTCTTGGGTGCCATGGCATTTGAAAGTGTTGATTAATTTGCCTTTCATCAGGATGCTCATTCTGCTATATGTGGTCATGAAGGATTTCATAACCTAGACTTAAGAGGAGTTACAACTAATGTGTATCCAGTTCTTTGATTATTGTTTTGGACTTGCAGAACTTGTTTTGGTGAATTAGATTTATGCTGTAGGGTTTGAATTTGAAAAGCTCCTTTCATTTCTAAGGCCTCTTTTGCCATTTCTTTTTGTGAAAAATGCCTTCCTCTGTTCGAGGTGCAAACAGGGCACTCTTTATCTTGCCTGGACGGCACTCACGATTTACATTGGGGATGGAAATCTTATATCTGTCGTGTGGAAGGATGAGAGGATTAAGAGGTAAAGGGTTTCATGTAATTTATGTCAGTAGCCTTTCCATTTTGTATTATCTTTGTTTGTATGTTCAGAATTTCAGAGTTTTTGTAATTTGTATCTTGATGTTGATGGATTATTCCAATAACTGCCCAATTGTTTGGAAATGATTATCAATAAACATGCTGCTTAGTTTATATATATATATATGAAGGGGGATCACACAGGCTGCAGCCTGTGTTATCACAAGCTGGACGCGTGTGTGAGCCCAACGGATCCTGCCTGACGCTTATGACTAATTTGAATTGCAAACAGTAACGAAATGAAGTTTTGGCCCGCTCTTTCTGAAATCGTCTCCCCCTTTCTCATTTCTCATTCCTCTCCTCTGTCTCTTGTCTCTCTCCCTTTCTGTCATCGAATCGCCTGAGGAGAAACGCTCGGACGACGACGACCGGCATCGACGACCATCGAGCTCTCCATCTCTCGTTTTCCCCCTTTCTCATTCCTCTCCTCTGTCTCTCGTCTCTCTCCCTTTCTCTCATCGAATCGCCTGAGGAGAAACTCGCCTCTCTCTCTCTCTCTCTCGGACGACGACGACCGGCATCGACGACCATCGAGCTCTCCATCTCTCGTTTTCCCCCTTTCTCATTCCTCTCCTTTGTCTCTCGTCTCTCTCCCTTTCTCTCATCGAATCGCCTGAGTCAAACTCGCATCTCTCTCTCTCTCGGACGACAACGACGCGGCAGAGATGACCACCAGCCCTCCATCGCCTGCTCTCTGTCTCTCACGACGACGATCGGACGACGAGGGGAAGCTCTCTGTCTCTCTTCTGATCTCTCTCTCTCACGGCGACGCCGGACTCTCCCTCGCTGCTTCTCTCTCTATGAAAGCGACGAAACCCTACCCTCTCTCAGAGCCTCATCTCTCCCAGCGAAGCTCTCTCCCTCCCTCGTCGGTCTGAACTCAGGTCTTTCATCTCAGGTATGAACTCCTCATCTCTCCCACCATGTTGATGGCTGACAAATGACAAAGGCTTCATCTTGATTTGAAAAATAAAAAAGACAAAGAAATCCAACAAGCACCTCATTCTTTTCTTAGATTGTGTCAAGTTAATTTGGGGAATATTTGTAAATCATGGTGCATAGTATCTGGTTTGTACTCTATTAGTCTATTTCTCTGTGCTTCTATGTAATTTTCATTTCTTGCATTTCCAGTTCTTTGGGCTGAAAGGAACTGCACTGCCTTTTTATTTTTGGCTGAACTTCTTCTCCATCCTCTAATTGCTCGGGTTGTCTTTCCAACAGGTCAATCAATGAGGGCTGTTTAGCAAGATCACTTGTGCCCTGTTAAAAAATCATATCAGTACATTAAGTTTAAGGCCCCTTAGTAATGCCATTTGATTTAAATGTACCCCATATCATATGTGAAACAGCAACTAAGTTGAAACAGAACTATCAATTTCGCACTGAGAATTGATGGTGAATGATGATGCAGAATATTATTTTTTAGGAAGGTTGGAGTTGTTAGGATATGTTTTAGGATTAATTAAGAATAACATGTTTAGATCATGTTAGGATTATTGTCAGCATTTAAGAGCTAGATTAGATAAAGATTGATCTCTAACTTAACCCATGAATATTCCCTGACCAGGGTTGTGTGCACTCGGGGAGAGTTGTTACACATTCCATAGCAAATTTTACTTCCCACCTTCCTAATGTATAAATACTCTTATCATTCTACCTGATGGAAATTGAAAGCCTACTACATTAACATGGGCAGAATGCATCCTTTGCTTCTTTCTACCATTAGAGATCTAAATACAGTTTATTGGAGGAAGAACAGAGAACATGTAACATCATGCAATGGGTTGTCAACTTGTGATGATTAAAATAGTAGGAATTAGCCAATCTTTATAAACCTTAATTCATTCAAGAGGAACACTAGCAGCAAGAAAACCCACAGCCCCCTAAATTCTCATTCAAGTATAAAATATAAAAAAAAAATCTACACAACACCATTTTCCTCATAATGTGAGGGAACTCTAGTATTTGAGTCCTCAGAGAAAATACAATTCAATGAAAATGAACATGAAAAATGGAGTGTCATCCAAAACCCAATTTCTTCCTTTTCAGCCCAAAGAACCTCATACTAGTCCTCTTATTAATAATAAGAGGGACTGCAATAATAAGAGAACTCTTCAGGACTAGTATGAGGTTCTTTTGCCAGGACCTCATTTCACCATTTCCCCACCTGTTGGACTTGTCAATAGTTGTAGCTTTTTGTCTGACTTCTACTCCATAAAAGTCATTTAACTACCAAATCCTATATGGATTCATGGCATTTTTCTTTCCTTTCTATTACCATGTACTCTCTCTCTATCTGAAAATGTGGTTTACAACACAAAGCAAGAATACGGAAATTGGGTCATCAACTTTCCTTCAGGACTAGTAGTTTTTCTTTATGAGTGTTATATGTCAAATACAGAACTTGATGGAAGTCTCAACCTCAACCAACCATGAGGATGAGAAATGGTGAATATAATCAAATTCAACGGCTCATTGATGTACTTTGTTTTTGTATTCTGATTATATGTGTTCTAAAGTCTCCATCTGCCAATCCTTTCTTTTGTTTGTGAAGATCTTGAAGTAAATGGATTCGTATGCCTCTTCTGGAAATTCGAACTGGCCTGAACGTGTATGTCGTTGTGGTGTTGCCAACTGTGTAGTCAAGGTTTCGCGATCAGCAAATAATTATGGTAGACATTATTATTCATGTCCACGACCATTGGTAAGAACGAAATAAACTTTGGCCATTTCCTTATGTTCAATTCTTATTTATTTTCGCATATAGACAAATATATACCAACTAACGACATATATTTCTCATTCTTTGCGAGAAAATAACAGCCTTGCAATAACTTCATTGGCTGGTGTGATGAATATGTGAGATCGACGGTCAATCACCCATACCCTTGCCAGAGTACTCCGCACTATGCCCCCCTCGGAAGCTGAGAGCCGTGTGGCAAATGTTGTTACAAGATTGGAGAAGCTTGAACAAATTTGTCGAGTCTTCACGGTTATTATGATTGTTTATGCTGTCCTGCTTGTGATATTATTGTGTCGAATGTAGCATCCAAGCTTTACTCTTCTAGATTGGAAGCTACTATTATGTAAGGGGTTGGTTGATAGGTGAAATGATAGACTCCAAATGTTTTTTGTTTTTTTTGTCTTTCTTTAACTTTGATTAATGGAAGTTGTTGTTGTATGAACCAATTATATATGGGGTGAATGAATGAAGAACTAATTTTTTGTGTCTGTATATTATCATTTTATCGTCTCATTGTTTGAGGACCTAATAGGTTGTTGTATGAACCAATTATATATGGGGTGAATGATTGAAAAACAGGTTTTTTGGTTTTAGTGATGCTGAGTATCCCTTTTTGGGGCACTGGTTAGCCCACTTCCCAAAGGAATTTCTGGACTATATTTGGGGGTTTCAAAGTCTATATACTGAACCTGAAATCTGAAATTTTTCATTAAAAAAAAATCGCGTTTGCCTAGCGTTCCAATCGCACACTTTTGGAACCTAGTCAGTCAAATCTGCCAAAAATCAATCTGAGTAGCCCTGTTTAGGTCACTCTTTGACCCACTTCCGGAGGTTCTTTTTTCATGAAAATTGGGGAACTCGAAGTCCATATAATAAACTTCAAATCTGCAATTTTTGGTTAAAAAAAAATCGCGTTTGCCTAGCGTTCCGATCGCGCACTTTTCCAACCCAGTCAGTCAAATCTGCCAGATTGGTTTTCGGCATATTTGACTGACTGGGTTCGAAAAGTGCGCAACTGGAACGCTAGGCAAACGCGATTTTTTTTTACGAAAAAATGCAGATTTTAAGTTCATTATATGGACTTCGAGTTCCCCAATTTTCATGAAAAAAATCCCTCCGGAAGTGGGTCAAACAGTGACCTAAACAGGGCTACTCAGATTGGTTTTTGGCAGATTTGACTGACTGGGTTCGAAATGTGCGCGACTGGAACGCTAGGCAAACGCGGTTTTTTTTTAACGAAAAAATTCAGATTTTAAGTTCAGTATATTGACTTCAAGTTCCCCAATTTTCATGCAAAAATACCCTCGGAAGCGGGTTAGTGACCTAAACAGGGCTACTCAGATTGGTTTTCGGCAGATTTGACTGACTGGGTTCGAAATGTGCGCGACTGGAACGCTAGGCAAACGCGGTTTTTTTTAACGAAAAAATTCAGATTTTAAGTTCAGTATATTGACTTCAAGTTCCCCAATTTTCATGAAAAAATACCCTCCGGAAGTGGGTCAAACAGTGACCTAAACAGGGCTACTCAGATTGGTTTTCGACAGATTTGACTGACTGGGTTCGAAATGTGGGCGACTGGAACGCTAGGCAAACGCGGTTTTTTTTAACGAAAAAATTCAGATTTTAAGTTCATTATATTGACTTCAAGTTCCCCACTTTTCATGAAAAAATACCCTCCGGAGAATGGCCTACAACATGGTTAAACAAGGTGCTGGGCATCTAAAGATTCAGTCTACTTGACAAACAGATACATTAACCTTGACAAACAGATACATTAAAGATTCAGTCTACTTGACAAACAGATACATTAAAGATTCAGTCTACTTGATAAACAGATCCATTAAAGATTCAATCTACTTGACAAACAGACTTGACATTAAGCTTTTTTAGGTCTGTGTAAGACTGTCCGCAGCCAACGAACATCAAAGGGGCTCCAGAAATATAAACCATGGTCAAAGTAGCTCCAACTTGCATGAGAGTTCATGTTATGTTAGATGGCTCCCAAAAATCTCACATCCATCATGATTTGCTTGCACCTCTACCCAAAAGTCAGCATACCTTGTCATCAATGGTATCAAAGTTTGTGAGCAAGATGCCGTCAATCAATCTCGCATTAGGTGCAGTTGAGAGATCCGCTAATTTCTGCACAGCATAAGAGAAGTCAATATTAACAATATGTCGAGGGGGATTGAAAAATATTCACAGCATGAACAGAAGGACCGCAAGCTGTCCCATAAAAAGAACCAGGTGCACAAGTCAGAACTTCACAAGTTGTCGTAATGAGTTACACAATAGGACTTCAGAGGAATTTTAGAAATATATATATATATAGCTTTACACAAGTTGTCGTAATGAGTTACACAATAGGACTTCAGAAGTCAGAACCATTACTATGAAGAAGTTCATAAAAGCAGAAGTTTCCAAACCCACACCAAGTTATCATTTTCCTCGCCCAGAATCTAGAGCACATGGTTATTTATGTAGACTATCATGGTTGGTTGTGAAATGCATTGGAAAATCACATGTCCACTTCAAAATCACATCAGCCTACCTATCCTAGTTTTTACCTTAAATGAGTATCGCCAGCGGATTGTGAGATGGAAGAGATGACATGATGATTCCAGCTCTGCTGGTAGTTTCCTGGTTTTTTATTCCCTTGTAATCTCTTTTCTTTCCACAGTTCCTCTCTCTCTCTCTCTCTCTCTCTCTTCCTCTCTATCTATCTCTACTTGTATAATCTTCAACAAGAGAACTTCTTGGAAATTTCCATTGCACTAACAACGATTGATTGAGCAATGATGGAATTGAACAACAACAACAACAACAAAAAAAAGCTATAAATTCTGGTAAATTGGTGTTCTGGGGTTGTTTTTTGATTCTGGGGGGGTCTTTGATTTGATGGGCTCTGAAGGAGAGGAAGTGGGTAAAAAGGAGAAAGATGGAGAACCAAAGGGAAGTCTTTGGCAGTTCAAATGCTATGTGTTTATACAGATGTGGCTGATCTTGGCTTGTTTTGGGCGTGGGAGTGGCTCTTCTTCCATTGCTTTTTCTTGAGTAGAGTTCAAAGAGCCTGCTTTTCCTTCTTTCTTCTCTCAAGACTCCTCAGTCCTGTGGGACTAATATATCTCTCAATATCTGGGGTTTTTAGTTGTGGAATTGCTATAGTCATGAAGAGGTTGAGTAGCTCGGATTCTTTGGGTGCTACAATGATTTCTATCTGCCCATCTGCAGGTATTTTTTGAATCTCATTACTCTTTCTATGAGACTCATTTCTACTCATTTAATGCTTGTTTATTATTTTCTTTCATGGGTTTGGTGTGGTGGGGTTATCTAGTATCTTTCAATTTCCTAGTTTTACTTGATTTCTTGAGTGCATTTCATGTCTCTTCATCTGTTGTCTCTGCTAGTATTTGTGAAAGCAAATATTAAATTGATCTTGTAAGTGTAGTGCTAAAAAGGTTAGCCTTGAATTGGATGGTTGCTCAAATCTGTAATTATCTTCAATATTCTACTTGTTTCAGATGATGTTTTATTACATTAGGCATATTTTTAGTTGATGGGTGTTTTTTTCTTTCTTGTTGAAACTTAAGATTCAATTGAGATTAGTTCTTTGCTCTTCCTTCTTCCCCTATTATCACCATCTTCCTTATTTTTCAGCTTGATTTAATGGAAAATTGGGTGATCTCTCTTCATTTTATTAGTTTTCTTGATCTGGGTGTTGTGTCATTGCATCAGATCTTTATTACCCATCTGGGTCTTTTTGTTTTAGTAGATGAAAGTCACACAACTGACCCAAAGCTCTATTCCATCCTATATTGTACTCAGATTTGGCCTTTATGCATGACTAAATTTGAAGACAGTGAAATTTAAAGACTACAGTGATGAGATCTAATATGAAAGACAGTGAAATTTAAAGAATGCCATTCCATTCCAATCATTTTCAAAAATTCCATCCATTCCATCCATTTCATACAACGAACTGAAACAATTTAATGAGGTGAGTTATGCATGGAAAAGGCTTATGAAAGGATTTTTTTTATCATAAACAATCTTAAAGTAACAAATAAATTACCATGATTAGTGGCTTGGATATCTTCATAAGAGCTTTCTCTACTTTCATCGATAGAGGCCAATGACTGGCTTGGATTAGCATCAACTAACCTGAAATAATTTTTTATAAATATTAGACTTATATGAAACATGGGGGATAACAACATAACTCAAATTAAATTGTGTACCTGTTCAACAACACTGGACAATTACGTTTGTCATGTGATACACCGCGCTTGTTGCAACCCTTACATAGACGCCCTTTTGTTGCCTTTTCCTTGGACGACTTAAGTCTCTTCGCGCGTCCTTTCGTCACAACATGACCTGACTCATTATACTTAACCACATTGCTATCCACAACTGCCTTCCCTTTATCAATGGTTGAATTGGATGGATTGTTTAACATCAACTGCCTTAATTTCATTTCCAATTCATTATGACCACTGATTAAACATTCAAAACCTTCTTTAGATTGACTAGCTGTGTCAATAAGCCCTGCAAACATACAAGACAAATGACTATGTCTAGCCAAGCATGAGTCAACACCTTCTCATCCACCCGATTCCACCACGTCTACAAATGCATCTCTTGTAACACCCTTCGTCCATCTTCTCAATATGTAACGCTCAGGTAAAAAGAATATAGCATATCTCTTCAAGACACACAAAACATGACAACAAGGGATGCCTTCAAATTCAAACTTGTGGCAAGAACAATATGCATGCTTCTTGTCTTTTTTCCATAAAACCTCTCTTTCAATTTCCTTTTCGTCGGAATAATTTTTCACAACGAACTTACAACTGACATCATCCTCGTAAACAATATTTTCTGCAACTGACATGGTGGTTAATAACTCATCTTGAAACTTATAAAATATGTTCCTTGTGTATACTTCGGCCATTTGCTTTTCCATTGGTGAAAATGTCTTGATTTTAGGCCTCCCATTACTATTTTCAAAATCCTCTTTCTTTTCAAGATACCTTAAACGTTCCACCCCGGCATCAAAACGTAATATGAAATCAAGTAGGGAATTCTTGTACTCTACGTATTGCTTCACAAATGCATTCATGCTTTCACTTCGTTGAGTCGTCGACATGCCACCAAAGAAATTTTTCTTTAAATATGTCGGAACCCACATATGACGAATTCTAAATATATTCGCCAACCAATCATTCTCCATAAGCTCATTGTCTGTTATGATTTGATTCCAAAAACTGTCAAATTGATCAGTAGATGCTGAGTTGTGAACACATTTTTTTATCTTTTCTATTAAACCCTCATTGTGAATATGAAGCCCTCCCAAATTCGTCGGCAACTTATCCAAAATGTGCCATAGACAATACCGATGAACAGTATTTGGCATGACATTTTTAATGGCTTTTGTCATAGCCAAGTCTTGATCTGTTATAATACCCTTTGGTGGACTATATGACATGGCTTGAAGCCATGTGTTAAACAACCACTCAAATGACTCGATTTTTTCATTTGGTAGAAAGCCACATCCAAATAAAGTAGTTTGCCCATGATGATTGCAACCTACAAATGCGGCAAAAATAAGTTCATAACAGTTGGTCTTGTAGGTTGTATCAAATGTAACAACATCACCAAAGATTTTGTAAGCGGAACGAAATGATCCGTTTGCCCAAAACACATGCGTTATCTTTTTATCTGCATCTTGCTCAATGGTATATGTGAAACCATTTCCCATTTCTTTCCGGTTTTCAAAAAGTTGAAATAGCAATTGTCCATCTAGCCCCCTTTTCTTTTCCTTTTCATCCCTACGGTGATTCCTGGCATCCGTATCTGTAAATCCAATTTTGTCCAATCCCCCAGACTGCGATGCAAACACTTGCATTTGCTGTTTGCTTCGCACATTTGCAGCATCATATGCATTTATAAGTCTTCTCTTTGATTCTGGCACTTCACGATGCGACCTCAACATAAATCTCTTACTTGGAGTAGCGGGGGCATGAGAGTGTTGAGGAACAAACTGGGACACCACATAACCACCTGATTTATCTAATTTCAGTTGAAACTTAGCCATACAATCGAATCTTGTTTCCATTCGACGTCTTTGAACCACTTCCTTACCAATCCAGTGTCTCTCATCTGTTTTACCCTGCTTTGAACAGACAAATCTTTTCTATACAACCTCTCCATCTTTACCTCTATTACTAGATTCTTTTCTTACACTAAATCCAGCAAGTTTACCATAAGCATTGTAAAAGTTATATGCCTCCTCTAAATCATCAAAATGCATGCCCAATCTTGGTGTCAGGTTTTCGTCTACAACCGGACAATGGCAAATTGGTGATGAGGAGCAGGAGGTCATATCCATTTGCAATCTGGATGACAAATAATTAAAATTGGACATGAATAACGGACCCAAATAAAGAAATGGACATGTTATTTTTTTGAACAATTTTGCTACCTCTTACAATTATCGTGTCTCTAAAATGACAATAGTATCAAATATTTAAGAAAACTAAGGGTGTAAAAAAAAATCGAAAAACCGTCTAACCGAACAGATCCGAACCCAACCACGGTTAATAACCGAATTTCACGGTTCGGTTACGGTTACGGTTAATGAAATCCAAAAACCATACGGTTCGGTTCGGTTACGGTTTTCCGTAATAATTCACGGTTATTAACCGAACCGAACCGTATAATACGGTTCGGTTAACCGTATACGGTTAACCGTACTGTTTACAAATAAAAAAGAAAAAAAGGGGGCTGAATGAAATTTCTTATCATATAAGATACAAACCAAACTTCCAAACCCTAAGCAGTAGCCAGCCGCCCAGCCCCTTTCGTTCTCAGTTCTCTCATCTCCCATTTCTCCAGTTCTCCCTTTCACCTTCTCCATCGAATCTCTCCACCCTCTCCATCTCCTTTGTCGCGCAACCCATCTCGCCTCTCCCTGTAACCCATCTCACGCACCACCATCTTCATCTTCCTCCACCAGACAGACCTCCATCTCCATCTTTCTGCCGGACACACGCACGCAACACCACCATCTTCACCTTCCTCCTCTACCACTATCAGCAACATAAACTGCAATAATTTATGGGTTGGAACCTGTCTGGGGTGTTGCTTTTGCATGGTTCCTCCTTGGCGAAAGGTGGAGCACAGGGGGCTGGGTTGGCCCTTTTCTTTTTGAATCTGATACAGAAATAGAAGTATGGCCCTTTTCTTTTCTACTTGTTTTGCACCTTTGTTTTCTTTCTACTGGGTCTGTGTCTATGTTTTTGCTTGATTTTTCCTTTTTTTTTTTTTCGGTGTGTAGATCTATGGAAAGTTGTTGTGTATTGGGAACTGAAGATGGGTTTTTATTTTTCTGTTGAAAGATCTTGTGATTTCAGCACTTGGGTGTTGGGTCATTTGTGGGTTGGATGAAATTTTTGTTTTTGTTTCCTGGATCTTGCCAAAGTTCTCCTGTTTTAGAAAATAGAGTTGGTAAATTTCTCTGTTTCTCTCTCTCTCTCTCTCTAAAGATCTTGCAAAGTGTATTTTTTGTTCTTTTTGTTTGTTGTTTGTTTCCCTCTTAGATCTACTGTGAGTTACTTAGCTAGTTGTCATTTGTTTATTCTCAAAAGTTGAGAATTTGACAGCTTATAATGCATAGATTTTCTTAGGTGCAACTAAGAAGGCTTCTTTGACCTGATTTGGATTGTTTGTCTGTTTGTTTTTTTGTTAGAGTTCTCAAAATTTTGAATTTTTGGATTTTGGGGCGTTTCATGTGAGAAAGGTTTGTTTGATCTGATTTGGGTTTTGTTTACTTTGTACTTTTTATGTCTGTGAAGCTTGAATTGAGGAATGATAAGAAGATGGGGAAGAAAGGAGGTGGGTTTAATGCAGTGAAGAAAGCTTTCAGCTCTGAATCTAAGGTGAGAAGAGACAATGTTTTGATTCTTACATGAACTTTTTGTTTGTTAATTGAAGCTGAGGTGTTGGATAATTTTTTTTTTTGATTGAAAACATATTCCTTGTGATTATAAAGCAAAAAAATCAAAGAAGAAATGGGATGCTGGAAAATCATCGGGCTCAGATCTTACTACCACTTTGCCGGAAAATGTTGCACTTGCACCACCACATTGCTTTCACTAAAATCTCAATTTATGATATCTCTGTTTTACATATGGTTTCTTTTTCAAACATAAGGAAAAGTGTATCTTTGTTGTTTTGCCTTGATTTTCTCATCCTATCCACTGGAATTGATTTATCCAAATGTGATGTAGACAATTATGAGTGTCTTTCATCTTTTAAGGCTATTTGTGCTATATACATGACTATTGGTGCCTTTAGTTGTTACTAGATTTTTTTTTCAGATTCTGATTCATGAAATAGCTAAACTTCTCTCTTCTGAAAACTTTGCGAAGTTCTTAAATTATTTGCAAACTTTTTTTTTTTTTTTGGTTGAGTTGAAAAATCCATGCTTCTATTATGAGGTTTTTTGAAATATGAGGAACAATAATTTTAGTAAAGTTGTGATGCTTGGTTGATTCTAATTCATGCAATAGGTAAACTAATTCATACAACTTGGGGCAGTCCTTGTCCTAGGTAAGGTGATGCCTGTTTTAGACCCATCTCAAACATGTCTCTTTAATTTTTCTTTGTTTTAATTTTTCATCTCAAAATGATATCCTAATTAATTGGAACTGTTCTTTCTTTCTTTTTTTGGAATTTCATTTGAGATCAGCATTTCAGGGTTCCAGGTTTTAATGGGCTGAAGTGTTGCTAGTGCAAGGTACTAGTCTAGGTGGAAGATGAGGCCAACAAAGATTTGGAAGCAAGTCAGCATACATAATTTTTCCTCCCTTTGGGTGGGATTGAGAGTATATGTTTTGATTATGGCAAGAGTTAAACCACACTAGCAAGGAAGCTTTTTTTATGGAAAAAGGCAGATTCCATATTGTTTTTTGTCTTTGTTAGTAGAAAGTGTCAAACATGTATTTCAACATAATCCTCTTAAATGTAAGACCATAATATTCTTATGTGACACCAATTCCATTGCGCCAGTGTTGGTGTTTCTCCTGTAAATATCTAACTAGGTGAGGTTCAAATGTGGACTTTGGTTTGCCTGGACTAGTAACTTACAGCTAAAGTTGGTTCTCATTGAACTTGTGCCAAAATGTAAATTTATGTGACACAGAAAGTGACTGCACAAGTTAAATTCAAGCTGACATTGGCTTTAACAGAACACTCGCCAGGATACACGGTGATGAAGAAGGAATCTCTTTGGGGACTTCCAATTGAGATTAAAATTGAGATTTGAATGCTGCTCGAGAAGGTGCAGTAAACCCCAAAAAATGGTTTTGGGGAAGCTTTAGTACAAGTAACACCATTAAATTCTCAGGCTTTAGTCCAGCTTGAGTCCAACATGAAATATATGATTTTCACTTAATAAGTCATTGTAATTGACTTTGCTTATCAATTTAAATATATTTGTTGTTACTTTTTGCTACTTGGTAGTGAATAAATTAATATTTTTTTTCCACGGTTATTAACCGTAACCGAACCGTCTAAAACGGTTAACCACGGTTCGGTTTTTCACGGTTTTTTTTTATACGGTTACGGTTACGGTTTTGAAAGATAGAAAACCGCGGTTACGGTTCGGTTAACGGTTTTCCCAATATGACCGGTTAACCGAACCGTTACACCCCTAAAGAAAATCTATCAATCAACCATATGAAATGCAACAGGATAGAAAAGATTAAAAAGCATTTGCCTATTATTTCAACAAGGAATTTTGGATATGTTAGTTCTAACTCAAAATCTACCACCCAACACTAGTTTATGAAAAAAATCAAGGTTCATTCATTTGGATGACCAGAGTCACCTATAAAACTGCCATTATTACACACAGAAAGAAACTTGTGGTTATGGTTGAATCAAATAAAAGACTTTGTTATTCCTGCTTGCCTTTATTTGTATCTTCTCTCAATCGTTTTTGGGTAGAGAAAGCAAGAAAAGAGAACCCTTTGTATTGCGGTTTCCCTTTTCTTTGTTTCAAACACACGGCACTACTCATCAGCATCACTGTTTGCACTTGACAAATCCCAATTCCCAAATTAAAGTTGCATCCAAACACACCCCAAGTTTCAGTATGAACATGTAATACTTCTATTCCTATGCAGTTACATACTTAAGGCACAAGACCATTTATTCTGTTTCTGAAAATTGGTGGTTGGTATCAGCTCATGTTCAGTCAACAGGCCATTTGGCTGTTGATCTTTCAATTATTTAAGACATTGATACGGAAATTCTACCATGTTTTATTATTTCATAGTACCACATAATTATGCAATAAGCAAAGTCCTGATAGCTAAATTATTTTCTTAACAGCCCAAAAACTATCAGCTTCCTTTCTCAAGTCAGGAAAAAAAAAAGGAATAAATAAACGATCATCAATACTATCTCTACTCAGAGATTTTGAGCCTCAATGGGAAGTGAATGCAATCCAAATAAACGCCATTATGACCTTAGCATGTCCAGGAGAACAAGGAAATCCACAACCTCATTAGCAAACTCTTCTGATCAAAATGGTGAGTTCGTGGGCTCTGGTGATCAAAATTGTGAGTTGGAGGGCTCGGCAGGAAAATTGTAGAAAACTCAACGAAAACTCAAAGAATAAAAATCCATTATATGGACTAAAAGATAAGGTGTTGGGCTCTTTGGCACTCTTCCAAAATGGAGAACCTGATTGTTTTTTTTTTTTTTTTTTTTTTTAGCCCCTTTCATTTCAACCATATTTGAGTCACAGGAATTTTAATAACATGCTTATCATGTAAGATATTAAAAGGAGTTCATACCTGAGATGAAAGACCTGAGTTCAGACCGGCGAGGGAGGGAGAGAGCTTCGCTGGGAGAGATGAGGCTTTGAGAGAGGGTTTCGTCGCTTTCAGAGAGAGAGAAGCAGCGAGGGAGAGTCCGGCGTCGCCGTGAGAGAGAGAGATCAGTCGAGAGACAGAGAGCTTCCCCTCGTCGTCCGATCGTCGTCGTGAGAGACAGAGAGCAGGCGATGGAGGGTTGGTGGTCGTCTCTGCCGCGTCGTTGTCGTCCGAGAGAGAGAGATGCGAGTTTGACTCAGGCGAACAAACTCGGGCGATTCGATGAGAGACAGAGGAGAGGAATGAGAAAGGGGGGAAACGAGAGATGGAGAGCTCGATGGTCGTCGATGACGGTCGTCGTCGTCCGAGAGAGAGAGAGAGGCGAGTCCTCAGGCGCTTCGATGAGAGAAAGGGAGAGAGACGAGAGACAGAGGAGAGGAATGAGAAAGGGGGGAAAACTTTTTCATAAGAGCGGGAAATGGTTGCAGCTTCTCATTCAGTCATCGGATCCGTTGGGCTCACACGCGCGTCCAGCTTGTGATAACACAGGCTGCAGCCTGTGTGATCCCCCCTCTATATATATTAGTTTCTTAGTTGTTTTTCTTTTCTAGGATGTTTTTCAGTAAATTCAGTAACCGAGCATATTGGAATGCAAGTATTGACAGTTGAAGATCAACCATTTGTTGTTTAAAGTTAAGAATTTTTTTTAATTAAAGGGCAACAATCTGCTACATCTAAATGCATCACAAAGTATAGTGTGGATGTCCAGGTTGAGGCCCACTTCCGGTGAATGGAAACATGCCCAAACATCACTTTGTTCAAAGTGATATTCACCATTGATTGAAATAGTGCAGATGAACAATCAAATCAATCACTTTATCCGCATTGATTTAGTTTAACTTTGTGGTGTATTTGGACACTAGATATCATTATTCTTAATTAAGTATTTTGCTTGAATACTACTTTTACTGTGAAACTCATTAGTATTAAATTGGAAATTACATTTCAGCATGGTAAAAAAAAATAAAAATCAGACCAATTAAGTATTCTATTTGAACAACCATTGTGGATATGTTTATGGCTTTTAGATGGCCATGCTTCTATTTAGTTTTCTTTAGCCTCTTTGTTTTTGGTCTTACGGGGAAGAATTATATATTGGACTAATGGGTATTCTCTTGAATCTAGAAGTAATCTAGTGTACTGCTCTTTTCTCACAGAATATTAGGAGAGTTGATTATGTATCAGAAATACCAACTCCATCTGCTGCGCCAACTATTATTAGAAGACCAGGCAATCTCTCTCTTTTCTTGTAAAAAAATGTTAACTCTCTTCATCTTTCCTCAGTTTGATGATGGTCATGTTTAGGAGGCTGGCTGCAAATGGAACATCTATTGGAAGTGTTCTGGTAATGATACTATAGAAAGATTTTTGTAACTAAAAATATTTTCTCCTAAATGTGTACATTTGCATTCTGCTTGATTTGTCGATGCTTCGCGTGTACACATTCATTGTACTTGCAACAATCACCTTGAACGCATCTTCAAGGTGTATCTACTACGAGAGAGTAGATGAACAAAAGTCCAAAGCTTCAATCTTCGACACTGTAGAATGATTGCTCTGGGGACAATGATGGATCTCTCAAAGTGTTATAGGGTTTAGAGTTGGAGAGACGTGTCATGGGTTTGAAAGAGAGAGGCTTTAAATAAATTGTGATTCATGTATGCAAAGCCCTTGAAGTTTGGAGAGGATTGGATGTCCAATTGGGAAAGAATTCTAGAAGAAATCATACTTTTCGCATAGCATATGCTTGAGCAGATGCTCAATCTGGTCTTAGGCCGTTAAACATGCTCCTGCGTAGAAAGGAGTGATGTAGCACGAGAACTCTTTGGACATTTTGCGCTCGATCACATACGGGTCCGCTCGAGCGCCCAAGTTATCGGAAAAATATCTGCTTGAGCACATCTGGGTCTGCTCGAACGCCCACACAATTTTCTATTTTTCTTCAGTCTTCAACCTGGGTGGCCCATCTATAAAGTACATTGAAAATAGAAGTCTAAGTTTTGTCCATTACCCAATAAATTAGCCAACACTCAATATTCCTTACAATCTCCCTCTATGGCAATTCATAAATAAAACACCTAGTTATAAAAATAAAAATAAAAAAACCTACCCAAACACACCCAACACATTCTTTTTTTCAATCCTTCCAAACCAATCAATCTTGATCACTAGTTCATATGGTTCCTGCAAAAACCTGTTACTCACATATTGACAAAAAGATCAAATGTAGTTTCATGAAATTGAGAATAGAACATAAACACAAACTGCATGCATTTATCCATCTCCCTCTTTTTGTTCGGAATTAACAATGTTTATACTCCCCCTTAATCAGAGAGTTTATCCTCGATGCGAAATGCATAGATGCAAAAACTCAATCAATCCAAAAATGGAAAATCCTCGATGATCAAACATGATAATTTGCAAAATTGGTCAATAAAGCGACACAATTTTATTTTAATAAGATAAAAAACAAAGATCTGCATGTATATGTGTGTATTTTGTCTCGAATTTTTCTAGTGATTAGTATTTTATATTGTTTTCTACATATAATTGTTAAAGTTAAGGATTTTGATATGATTTTATAAGGGTGTTTTTCAATGTTTATATTGAAAAAAATAATTCAAGATAATGTTCTAAAGTCAACTATATTAAATACGATTCTATATGAAGATTAATTTTCTTTAGGTTACATAAAACTCACAAAAACTAGCCATATAATTTGCATTATTCATATTGTAAGTCCCTAAATCTTACGGACTTGATTAGGTGAGTATGAAACTCATAATAATGCTGTTAAGCTTCTTTTGGGAAGAGATCGAATGCTTGAGACTTGAAAGGGAAGGAGAAAATGAGATCAAAGACCCTGGCTGCCGTTTGCCAAAGGCTTTTCGATGCCTGAGTTAGTACTATCACTGAACAAATGATGGAGAAGAGGGGCAAGTATGATATTGCCTTGTAAGGCCTTTAGTGCGTTATGTGGCGTTATGTAACGCGTACTTGAGAAGGGATCCTTACCCTTGCATATATATAGATGGAAGTCTCACCTGACGCTCCCTTAGTGGGGGTAGGTGGAAATACTGTCCAGTCAGATCATGAGATGACTTATCGTATCAATGTGGATGTGATCGCCTGATAAAGACGTACGACTCCTTATCATTATCCGACGCTCATTTTGTCTGTCAGCACGTTGTGCAACATAGCTATAGTTTTATGGAAGTACAATCATGGTTTAGTACTCATCTATGTAGGAGTACCGAGCTGAAGATGATACCAAGACCAGATTTGGATGCATCCTGACACTGTTGCCGAGGTGCCCTGTATTGAAACCGAGGTGAGCCTAGCCGATACTTTTACCGAGGCTAGCTCAAGTTTGGTGTTGCTGGCACTGTTACCGATCCGAAGGTGTCTTGGTACTATTGCCGAGCTTGGACACCAAGATCGAGATAAACTAAGTTGGTGCTGCTACTGAGATTAGCTTAATTCTACTATTAGGGAATCGTGCCACACACATATACATATCTATAATTTGTATATAACGTGGTTTTCTGAAAAATTGAGTATGAATCCTTATCTTTTAAAGGATATGACGAACATAATTCTTGGAAATCTGATCCAAAAGTGGTCCATATGCTTCTTTCTTTTTTTGTTCTGTTCACCGTCGCCCGGCAATTGGGGTCCATTGACATCCATGTCATAATCAGTCTTCTCTATAGGGAATCTTTCACTTGCATGTATAAAGAAACCAAGAGGTGCAGGATGATCTAAACGAGTGAAGAGAAAAAGACGGAGGAAGACATGAAACTTGGCCTTTGTATCTTCTTTGTGGCTTTGGTAGGGATGCTGTTTGGCAGTGGCACTCTCTCTAGAGCTGCTGCTAATTGCAATGGCTCCATTGCCCAATTCTACGACCAAGAGGAGTTCTTGATGGAGTCTGAAATCAGCTGAAGGTTTCTCGCTGAATCAAATTGTTACACCCCAACCCAATTTAATCTTCATTAGTGTTAATTAAGGGGGATTTAGCTTACTTAATTTTGTTTAGTTGTAAATCATCGACTTAGTATTTTTTTAGAATGAGTTAAATGAGTCTTGAGTATTGAATAGGCGAGTGGAGTAGAATTGACTCACTTGGATTGAGTCAAGGACTTTTTCATAATTATAGATTTTCTCGTTTTGCATCCTTTCCACGTCATTTTGGCGTCATCGCATGTATCTCGTTGAGCACGTCGATTTTTGTAATTCGCTTCACTTCATTTGATCACTCGTTGAAGAAGTGGGCCATCGTTTGACTTAAATTGAAAATACACAATAGTAGTGGACTTTTTAGCAAAATTCCCAAATCCTTATCACTTAAACTAACTCCCCAACCCAACTCCATTTCAGTCATTCGTTGGGGCATGTTGGCTGTGGAGAAAACTTTCTCCTCCCTTGTTCCTTTCCATTTCTTTTCCTTGCTTCAAGTCTTGTTGTGTAAGTGCAAGTGAAGACAAGAGTGGAACTTTCCTTCTTCATCTCCTTCCTCTTCTTCATCATCTTCATCTCTTGTCTCCAAGACTCCTTCTCCAATTCTGAATATTCGAATTCCTTGTTAAGGTATGACTCAAATTCATCCTTAGTAGTAGTTTTGAGTTAGAATGGAGTCAAGAGACTCTTGGGTAGCATTTCATAGCATTCATTGTACTCCTTTGTTTGAATTGTGTCTAGGGTTTGAATCATTTGGGGATTTTAGGATTTTGAACACCAAGAGAGTATAAGAGTTTTGGAAAAGCTTAAATTGAGGCAAGTATAAGCTTTAATTATAATGCATGTTGTCTAATTCCTTGATTAGTTATTAAATTCTATTTGTTTTCCTTTCTACTGTGATTAGTCTTTTAGTTTAAAACTTGAGAATGATTATGATTTGAAATTTTGGGGGTTTGCTTAGGAATGGTCAAGCTTGGATTGGAGGGAAATGATTCAAAACAAAAATTAGAAATAAAGAAGAAGAGTGCAAAATCTGCACTGAACCGGACCAGGCTCTGCCTGGTAGCAGGGTAGGCCTGTTTCAGGGCTGGTTGCAGGCCAAATTCTGGACTGTTTCAGGGCTGGTTGCAGGCCAACTTATGGGCTGGTTTCAGGTCTATTTCAGGCCCAAAGTTTGGGCTGGTTTCAGGTCTATTTCAGACCCATTTCAGGTTAATTTTAACCCAATTTCTGGGCCGTTTTTCAACCCATATCGGGCCCATTTCTGGGCTGTTTTCCAGCCCATATTGGGCTCTATTTCCAGCCCCTTTTCCCCACTAATTGAAGCCCATTTTAATATTTCAAGGCATAGGCTGAATTCCTATTTTTTTTCAAAGTAGTTAAGAGAAGCTTGGATTAGTTAAATGCATGTGCAGATGGGGAATTACAAGCCCATTTATTATTTCATTGCTTGGGCTAGAATTCCTACTTTTAAAATAGTTAGAGAAGCTTGGAATATTTAAATGCATGTGCAGGTGGACTAAGGCATATGTAGGTGGAATAGTTCATGGAATGGGAAAAGAACAGATGAGATGGACCTGGGTCTTAATTGTTTGGACCCTTTTTGACCCAATTAGAAGGGGTAATGATATTCTACCCTCTAATAACCCTCCATAAAACTCTCTAAAGAGGAATATGGTGTACACCTTAAACCAATAGGTGATAAAGGTGTTAATTGACTCTTATGACTTTACAATGGAACCCTTAACCTTCTATTTCTCTAAATGGGAAATCATACTCTATGAATGTTCATTTGAGGCGGAAAACATTCATAGATTGTACTCATTGGTCTTAAATTATTCCATGAGGGTAGGTTTAGGAATTTAATGTATTTTCTCATAAATTGTGGCACCAAATAAATGATAGTAATACATTGATCTTCAAAAACTACCTTGAAATGGACGATGAGAGACTATGACTTAAATAGATTAGAGTTGGTTAGTAAATTACCTTGATTCTTTGAACTCTCTTGCATTTCATATTGAGTAATATTAATATCATTGACCTTCAAGTGGTGATCAATGCATTATATGTTGATGTCTTCTATTCCGACTAATATAATTGGAGTTGACTCTTGAAATAATAGGAATGTGAACATTTGTTGTTGATTGGTTCAATTCGATTTGAGATTATGAGATTTTATATCTATATTGGAAATTTCATTCACATTCTATTATTATTTTGATTCGATTGGTCTGGCACTACTGAGCTTCGACCTCGTGATATCCGACGGGGTTAAACTTGGTTTAGTTATTTGAGATCACTGCAGTAGATCATCTGGAGCACTGGAACTCCAGAACCGGGTAGCCAGCTAGCCTTTGGCCGGGCCGCTGGTGACTTCCCAACTAGATTCGCTCTCTATTTGAGAGGATGAGCTTAATGTGGTAGCCAACTAGTATGTTTTATTCCCCATTGACTCGTAAAGCATGAATTATTCAACTTTAGCACAATTGCCTAGTTATTACTTGATATTGACATCTTTTAATTAATTGTCTATAAATCCAATTTGTTACATTATGTAATTTATTATTAATGCATCTACTTGCCGAATCGTTGTATTCATGATGCTATTCTTGGTGTCACAGACGCAGGTGCAGCTCCCTGTCCTGAGGAGGCCCAGGAGGGAGAGGAGGTTACCCAAGAGGTACCTTCAGATCTAGAGGAGTGGCTAGAACAGGGGCCTGCTTAGAAATTCTCCTCGGAGTGCGGACTACACTTGTAATTACCATAGTTCATGTGATTATCCTTTTATATGGTCATACGAAATTCTTTTGAATATACTTTTGGTAGTAGTTGTATAGGGTTCTTTCATTGATCCCTCTTTGTAACTTAATGTATATATTTGTTAAATTCTTTTGTATTAAACTTAAATGTTTAACTGAACTGGATGGAATTTGATACCTTATATGAATGAATTACGACTTCCGCTGTGTTTAAATGTTATTGTTTATGTTAGTGAGTTTGACTCACAGGTGGACTATTCGATTTTCTCTCCTTCGTGTGTTGTATTTGGCTCGAGACAGGTACAACATGCGGGAGTACGTGTGACACATCTCGGGAATTTCCCTATGCCAGGGTGATTTCGGAACCGGGATGTGACACAAATCAACACATTACCACTGCCGCATAAATAAAGAATGTTGCGGCAGCTAATGACGCCACACCTGGAAATTCTTATACAAGACAATGCGTCTATGGAAAAGACAGACCAGGCTAAGAAGATGTAGGATTTTGGCCTCTCTCAGTACCACTCTACTGTATTGTTATTAGTACTGGATCATCTCTATCTGTGTGTAATACTGAAATGTATTGTACTATTGCTAATAGTAGATTTTCCTTTTATGGTTTAAGAGTCCATTTGGATGGGAAACGATGAGTGAGAAACTTCTACAAGGTGGAGAAATTAAGAGAAATAAATTTAAAGGTTGAGAATCCCCCAAACTTTTTTTTTTTTTCCTCCTGAAAGTCATGCTTGGGTGGATTTAACCATGGATATCGGCTGATGTCATGTTCGGTAGGTTTCATGCTCTTAAAATAATTTATTCACAAGATCAAACTCCATTATGTAGGCTCTTACCATAAGAGCATCTATAATCTTAATGAGATTTATATTGATTAGGATAAAGCGCAAGCACACGGCTTTGATGACTAACAACTCAAACCAAGATAGCACAATGTCGTGTTTAATTTGACAATCGACCCCTAACTCACAACCTTTTTATGCATCTGCTAGAACTACTGAGGCTGATTCTTGGACAGCTTTAGTCTCGAGTCTTAACAAAATCAGCGTTGGTGGTTTTTATATTATTTTTATATTGTAAGGGATCGCCCACAAAAACTACCTACTACTCCTAGACCCCATCAGAGCCACTTGAAATTTCCCTAATTTGACAAAAGATGAACCCCATATTCCCAAATTCGACTAATTTCGCATATAAAAAGGGCAGATTGAACATACCCATGTAGTAAAATTAGAAATCTAAATCACAGAAAGACCATTCGAGTTCTCTGATGATGAATTTTGTACCGTTCTCAATTATTCAAAACGTCTGCTTTTGAATGAAAGATAGGAACCTCTCACAAGCATGCATGAGTGTTTGGCGGTGTCGCTTTCTATCCAGCTGATTCTTGGTAAGATGAACTTTTCTGAATCTTGCAGTAGATACTCTCCACATGAAAAGACAATGCTTTGGATGAGACTTTAAAACACCCACATTTAGACCATTCCTAATAATACATTCACATGCATTAATACAAGATGATCAGCAGATGAAGAGGGCACGGTCTGAACCTACATCTCATTGCTTTCCACTAGGCACCTAAAAATGTTCGGTGGAAGTGAACTCCATAAATTTTTGGAGACATCTAATCCAAATCAAGTTCAGACGTTGTGTGTATGGTAAAATTATGGTATTGCTTACATTTGAGTATAATTTAGATTTCTTGATTAAAAAAAATAAGAATTAGATGAAAAGGAAAACACTATAAAGTTGAGTAGGTTTTATGTCCTGAGTTAGTAGATTTTCTTTGTTATGTTCAATGAGGGGCGGAACCAGGATATATGCATTTTGTTTTTGGGTTTCTAATTAATAGTATTTTATCTTGTTAAATTTCCTACCTGTACTTTTAAAAGTTAAGGTTATTTCAATATGATTTTATATGTAAGGGTGTGTGTCTATGTTGCGAAAGTAGTTCAAGACAATGTTTTAAAATGAAGTATATGAAGATTTTCTTTTTATGTAAGTCATATAAAAAATTTCGATAACCTAGCCATGCATATAATATACTGTGTATTATTCTTGTACATCTATAATTTGTAGATGATACAATTTTATTAAAAATCTGAGTATTAGCCCGTATCTTTTGAAAGATATGGCATACAAAATATATTTTTAGAAAATTTATAAATACATGCATTATACATTTTTATTTTAGAAGAACTGAACATTTTTATTTTAGAACTGAGCCACTATGTTCCAAAATCCTCCTATATTTGGTAAGGCTGGTGATGCCTATAAATTGTCTCCATTTACACTTTTTTTTCCTACCTACCATTTCCTTTTGTGGGTGATTTTCATTTAAGTAGTTATAATTGTGTATGTTTACAAACATTATTATGATTGTCTATGTTTAGTTGTTTACGTTTTACCCAAAGCGTTTAGTTACTAACTTACTATTCTAGAAACATGGGATGAAGAATCCTGCACTACTTATCATATACTCAAGGTCTATCTACTTGCTTTTCTGATATGATTAGCTTTTCTGCTTGGATAAAGTGAACATAATTCTAATTGACAAGTAGATGTTGTTTTTTTGTTTCAAGTTGCATTCATTCTGTTTTAGCCTATTCATTCAAATTGTATATTGTAAGATCTTTTTCAGTGTCCTTTTATGCACGGGGATTGATATTGTGAAATAGAATTACATTTTTATTTTATTTTTTCCATATCAAGTGTTTAGATGTATGAAACACTCTCTCATTCTGTTCTCGTGTAAGAGATTGAACTACTCAATAGAATACATACTCTACTTCTTTCCTCTTGCTTTGCTTTATTTTTATGGGCTTATACTGTTTTAATGTAGTTTTCATGCGACTTATTAAGATGAGAGCAAAAAAATGGCATGTGTATTATTATGAGCATGTCTTACAAATGGCATCCTTAGCATACAAAGGGGAATAGATCCTGGGGTAATGATTTATATGCTTCCTCATCAAACACTTAACATGGTTTGGGAACACAATTTGACTCTTTGCTACAGATTCTGCTTCGTTTGAATATAAATAGGTATGGTTCATTTTATACAGTTTTGCTTTATTCTAGGCTGAATAATCTATTCATAAGTTTCATAAAGTTGATGAAATGAATGTAGCAATCCCCTCATCCCCAATTGATAGCTATCTTCATTTTCAATTGTCCATTGGAGCCAAATGCAACATAGAATAATTCTGGTTTAAAGAAAATAATCTGTTCTATATTTGGTTTTCTTCTTTTTTAATAACATTAGGATGACAACCGTTTTGAAATTGATATGTTTGTGTGCATGGACCATGATGACATTGATTAGTTTTCCAAGGTGCCTTTGGTGTAGTTGAAACGTCATTTCATTTCAAAAACTTGGTTTGATCATTTTACCTTTAAGAAATTGTTTCTCCATTTTGAGCTTTACCTTTTTTCTTTTTTTTTTTCATATAATAAAAATTACACAAATGGTTCAAGTGAGATTGAAACATGTGCAGCCTTCCTTATTTCATCATAAAACCTCTCTTATAACATAAGGGTGGTCTTCTTAGCCAACTTTGGTGGAACAGGTAGAATATTTAGTTCCAAGTCTGGTTAGTTTTGCTGGAAACGGATGGAATCATATAATATGTTGTTTGAAACTTATGAAATCTTGTTCATCATTGGTGAAAATGGATTGAATAAGTACTACTTTACTATAACCTAATAATACTAAAAGACTTAAAGGCTTCTTACGAAGAGAAAAACAAGACCCAAGTGTTTAGAACAATAAATCTACCTTATGTTTTAACTTGACCCAAGGGAGAATTCATTCTTTTTCCTTTTTTTTTTAATCCATTCTTACCTCAAATCAAATAGTTATAAACCAATGGGATGCTTAGGATTTTCAACAATGTTATATATGTGCCTGATACTCCTATGGCTTTTATTTTTCAGAACAAGGCCCCAAATAAGGAGTGGATGACTTTGTATGTGTTTTTTAATGCCATAAGATGAGATGACCTTTTCTTTATCTTGCCTTTTTTGACTTGCGCATTTGCTCTTGTTTGTTTTATATGGGTAGCTAGAGGTGGTGGTGGAGATGGTGTATAGGTTGTGTTCGTGTGGAATTGATTCAGGTAAAACTCCAAGTAAATGCATGACATAATGAAGTGGATTGGATTGGACGACCATTAGCATTTTTTAGACTCTGCTCATCCTACAATAGAGAAATTTGGAAAGGTGTAAAAGGGCTGTAAGCATCAATATGTCCAAAAAGCAGAGTGTATGTTGTGTTTGGAATTAGGGGTCGACTAGCTTCATACAAAACGACATGGCAAGTACATACCACAATACCAAGCTATCAGAACTAAATGATGAGCCCAATCCAATGAGAACCAACCAATATCATTACCAAAGAAGATAATGTACAAAATTAACTATGTTTGGAAGCCGATATTCTTATACTTTTGTATAGGTGGTATAATATTCTTAGGACGCTACAAAATATATTTCCTACATGAAGCATGACAACAAGCATTGAAATTACTCACTGATTTTAAGTGTCAAGCAACTGAGGCTGTCTATGGAAGTCAAGAGCTCTTGCTTTACAGGCAACTGAGGCAGTGTTGATGTCAAAATTTTGCCAAACAAAAAATGTTGATGAAAATTGATCTAGGTCCATTAAATCAGCATGATTCAATGACCTGATTAATCAAAACTTCAAAATATTTTTTCTAGTAAACTAATATTCTGATTAATTTAAACTACATGAGTAATTGTAGGTAAAGTGGTGGAAGCCAATGCGAAACTCGGCTGTGGAGTTTTGATAGTTACCTTCACCGACTCCCCCACTCACTCCATGATATGGTAGTTATCATAACCACTCAAGAAAGGGAAATAAAAAGGGGAAGAGAGGAATGAAGGAAGGAGAATCGACTATTTTCTAACAAAGAACAAAAAGAAAAGAAGGAGAAGAGAAGAAAGAAAGAAAGAAAATGGTGAGATCTACATCATCTTCCCCTTCACTCCATCTTCTCCATTTCATTTTACATAATATCTCCATTTCACTTCCTATCGGAGATTCGAATCTTTATTTACTAAGAATCTGCCCTCCAACCACCAAATCATTTTCATTCCATCATTCCCCATTTTGTTTTCTTTCTCAAATGGAGATTCAGATTTCTTTTTTAGAAATCTGCCCTCCCATAAGAAGACTGAAAAATATAGAGATTCGAAGACTTAAAAGGTCTCCGCCCTCTGCTAAAATCTCATATACACAGTGACTTGACCAACATTTGAAAATGGAGATTTAGATCTTTATTTAAAGGTTTCTACCCTCCAACATTGAAAATGGATATTAAGATCCTTATTTAAAGCTTTCAGCCCTCCACATAATCTTGAATCCCTCCAAACGCCCATAAATCGAATTCTCCCAACCAAACACTCTGGAATAATTAGAACCAAACACCCAAATAAATTCAAATCCCTCTAAACAAACAACTTGGGTCCTCATATCCAAACAAGCTGAACAACTGTAAAACTGAAATAGCTTAAAATCTGTCCAAACAATTATCGAAACTTGACTAGATTTTATCTCAAACACTTGCATGGGTTGAGAGTTTGATCAAGTCTAGAGCTCTAATTGGGTTAAAAATCACCCCAAATAGATAGATGTGGCGGGCTGAAACACAGCCTAAAAGAGAAGTCCTACATGGACTGAAAACTAGCTCAGCAAACTCCTATGAAAAAGCTAAAAAACAGTTCTGTGAATAGCCTTAAAATTACTCCAGAGTTTGGCTACAAATAGGATTTAGTTAAAGTGGATTGGCTAAAAAAAAAAAAAGGTTTTTAATGAATACAGGCCTGAACCCTTGACCAAGCGGCTAAAAAATGGCCAAATAAAAATGGGTTGAAGACTCAACCCTAGTTTGCCCTTAGAAAGGGGTTAAAATTAGCCCAAGTATGACTTTAAATGGGCCAATAAATGAGAGCTATAAATCTGTATCATGGGCCTAAGTGTGTCTGTAAAACAGCAGTATATAACTAAATATGGCTTTACAAAGGTTAAATATGGTCTCAAATGGTGACTATAAACAGTTTCAGACCTAGCTTGAATGAGGGTTGAAAATAAATCGGGTTACATCAAACATACAGGTTGGGCTTCACTAAACATATACCTTGAACCCATAACCCCGATGCAATCAAAACATTAAATATGTTGGGATGCAATCAGAACATTACATATGTTGGGTTTTCAGCAAATATGTTGAATTTATCCAAGCAAAGAATGAATTTAGATTCTAGCTTGATTGTCTACATTGGTCTATGCCCTATGGTGGGATTACAAATGGGTTACAACTTGACCCAAATTGGTTTCTTTAAACGGGCTAAGACTTGACCTAAACTGGATTCTCTAAATGGGTTTCAGCTCAAACTGAAATTGCAAACCGTCTCATTATTAGGTTACAATTTGCCCAGATTTCCTTTAGTAAACTCTCTCATTATTAGCCTAAAAGGGACTGAAATTGGCCAGAATCTCAGCTCATTAATGACAAAGATATTGGGTCTGATTCAAGCCACATTTTGGGTCTAAATAAGGCCAAATTTTGGGTCTAATTCAAGACAAAATATTGGGTTTAAATCGGGCCAGATTTTGGGTAAAAAATTAGGACAGATTCTGGGGTAACTCAGGCCAGAATGATAGGCCAAATCAGGCTAGAATTACAAATTCAAGTCAAGCAAGAATCAGTCCATACTTATAATTCTAAACCAGACTAGACTTAAGGGTCGAAACTGGACCAGAATTATAGAACAAAATCAGCCCAAATAAAGACTGAAATTTGGTGAGATTAAACCTAAATATTTCCTGAAATTGAGCTAAAATATAGTTTAGAGGCTGAGATTGGGTAATATGGGTCTGTAATTAGCCCATAAAAATACAAGGAGTGGCCCACTTCCATATAAAAAAAATCATCATAAAATTCATCAATTCATGAACCCAATCGAGAAATGATCGTGAAGATCCAGGTGAATCGAAAGACTACTTCTGACAGCAAAGGCAAAGAGCTGGAACTTGTCGATTTTTATTTTATTTATTTGTTTAATTTCTGTATTTCCTTTGTAAATTTTATTGAGTCAATGTCTTGATAATCAAAGGTTTTCCATTGAGGATGTAATTATCGATCGATGAGTTCTAATGATCGAGAGTATGATGTACCCACAAAGTCGAATGTAAAACCTCCATTTTAAATTTGTATCCAATGAACGTGCATTTCTTTATTTATGCATGAATTTATTGTGTACGTAAATTTGTATCCAATGAACGTGCATTTCTTTATTTATGCATGAATTTATTGTGTACGTAAAGTCTATTGATTCAGGGGCTTTGCATCTCCCTCTTCCATCAAGGAATCTCTCTGCCCCATCTTTTGCAATTGGATTACTGTAGAAGACCCATCTGATTTCCCTGCCTGACTAGAACCCTCCTGACTGTTAGGAGTTCTCAGTGCCTTCTTCTGTTTCACCTTCTGTGCCCAACCAACAAGGCTCTCATGCACATGCTCATCGAATATGGCCTTCTTGAAAGAACTCCCCATCTTCATCAAAACCACAGTAGGGGCTGTCAGTAGGACTATAGGGTGCCACTGATTCTCAAGTAGTTTAAAGGTCACGACGCAACAGACACGTATGTTCCAATGCAAGTATTTTGCACAAAGTAGAGCCATGATATGGTGATCTTGCTTACAGGTTGAAGAGTGAGGCATGCAGAAAAAATTTGCACATCACACTAAATGGCCCAAAGATGGATAACAAGTAATGGAGTGGAAGACAGGCCAAATCTTGGATGACCAGGACAGGACATCTACAAAGTTGATCAGATAGCATCAATCACCATAGCAAGGCCCCCACTTGTACAGAATGTGAACATCAGGATAGCACACTGATGCCTCCGATCCCTATAATGCTCTCTTTATTCTTAGAAGCAACAAACTAATAAAAGATTTGAGTTAATCTGCAACTCACCTGAGTAACAATGGCATAAAGTGGTAGGGTGCTGTAGCTGCAAAGTATCTGAATAATTACCCTACATGCCACCAAACAAAATATAAAAAAAATGCATAGATAAGGATGTGTGTGTGTGCGTGTAACAAACGTCGCAGAGAGTGAGGAAAGTTTATTGCCCCGGTGGATGTAAGAGTTAGAAGGAGAGTTACCCAATTATAAGTCTGGGGACAATATACTGAACTTGTCCCATGATGCAGGTGTCAAACCCATATGTAGTCTGCAAATAATAGATTAAATTAGCACCTTGGAATGATTCCCAGGGGAAGAGTTTAAGGGATCACAAGTGTGCAACATGTTGACTGGCTAAATTATGCCTTTATATTAATTAAATACATTATAGTGACAAAACAGACTGTTAAGGGAGGAAGCTACTCAAACAGCAGATGTAGGAAAGCCCAAGGAAGTTTCAAATAGCAGAGAGAATCAATGGTTCATTCAGCAAAACTCTGTACTGATGGAGGTCATTATTTTTCAATGCACAAAGATCTTTTTATCTTCGAATGGTTTAGTAGAAAGAAATATTACCAAATAATGGTTCCATTATTTGGGAGAAGGCAAATATGGACCTGTGTGTTTTTAAAAAAAAAAAACTATGTGCATTCCATTACAAATTCTGTACAGATGGAACCCACATTCAATAACCACAGTGGTTCCAACCTGATGAATGATCGGGACCCCTGAAATGAGAAACCTACTCGTACAGCACCAATTGAGTCAAGTGGTCTCACCTAGCATGTGCCTGACCCAGGATTTGAGGACATCTGGTTAAGAATAAACACCCTAGTGAATTGTAAAGAACCACTTACCAATATCCAAAAGAAAAATGCTATCTCAAAAGCATTCTGGAAGAGGATGAAATGGATCAAATAGAGTACAATTCGAGGGCGCCGAAACCAAAAGTGATCATCTGAGGGCTGAACTACCAAGTCCCCTTGTATCGCTGAATGTTTCTCAGCAACATCACGGGCCAACTGAGAAATTACATGATCTAGCTTAGTGCCCACGGCAAGTAGAAGCTGCAAAATGCCATAGAGAAGTCAAAGTTTGGTCTCTAAAGAAGTGAAAGCATGCAAAATCAAAACATCATAGCGCTTGCAGATATGCACGCACGCTGAATGCATAGATTAAATTGTTTCTGCCATGCATGAGTGGTTTGTTGGATGAGATGGTTGTCAACAACAAACAGGTGTATTTCAGAAACGTGCCTTTAATAAGCAAACCTAACAAATGCTTGTTGTGAGATTTTGATGAACAAATCTTAGACAATACTATTAAATATCAAATCACACATCAAACATCTGCTGGTTGATTCAAATTTCTGTACTTGTATTTAGAGTGCAAGTGCACACAAGCAGAGACACCAAGTACGCCAGGTATGGAAATCTAGATAGAGAGGGTTATTCAGAAGTTAGGTATACTTACAACTAATGGAATGAATGCTATCCAAAAATACGTATGCCAACCTGCACAAGTAAATAAGAGTGAAAGTGCTTGGAGCAAAAACAGCAGAACGGAAACCCAGGGGGAAAAGTCATGATTTTAGAAATCTTAGCACCATTTACATGAATGGCCATCAATTACTTCTGTATTCGCCAATCAGTTAGTGTCCATATACAACTTCATGAATGACATATAACAAAGTCCCCATCTATGAAATTTATCAGTGGAGTAGGTTGGGATTGAGCTTACCACCAACATTCAGCAACAAGAAAATGACCACAAATATCCAAAGGTACCAACTGCAATGGAAGAGAAACAGAAACTAAGAACCACAAAGAACTTCGGAGTTCTCCAGCAATCCAAGTTTCAAATGTTGCCGGTAAAGAGAACAAATTAACAAGACCACATCTTACCTTATACCAACAACTTTCTTAAAATCAGCTTCAAGGGCTCGTACCATGTATCTATGAAAATTAAATTTTGGGTTTCCCTTGCAATGTGTCTACAGTAGAAATAAGTTTAGCCAAAATAGAAAGTGCTAAAGGCAGGCAACAAAACTAAGAATAAAAAAGAACCATTAAAAAAATGCAGTACATTGGTTTATTGACAATCAATATAAATATCTTACATTAATGAAACCAAGTCGAAGCGTAATGTAATCTGATTTTGTCACAGATCCATAGAATTGTTTGACGAAAGAATGCTGAACAAAAAAACCATGGCAACACAACACCAGTCAGATGTCTTTCATTACATCTATCGGAAGAAACAAAGGAAAACATTTGATCATATGTTCTCATAAAAATGAACAGTTACGAGAGATTAAAAAAAAAAACTATCTCATGCCTATGGCTACAGTCTGAGACACAGCAGCAATGTGGAGCTGCAGTCTCTAGCAAAGAAAAGAAAATCCTGACACTGTCAATTCCTATTTTACATATTCAACAGCTGGAGGCTGAAGGAAAACTATCAAAATAAGAAACACAATGGAGAAAATTCATATTTTCAATTCCGTTCCAGTTTATCTTGGTCAATTTCGGTTTTCTGTTTCAGAAAATAAACGAAAAAAAAAAAAGAATACCTAAATTTGAAAAAAAAGCAGAAATTAGGCTATTGACCTGTTTTTAATTAGAGTTAATTTGGCTAGGGCTTGTTTCCTATTAGAGTGAAATTTGTTTGGGGCCTTATTTCCTATTAGAGTAAAATTTGGCCAGGGCCCATTTCTTATTAGAGTAAAATTTGGTTAGAGTCCTATTTCCTAATAGAGTTAAATTTGGATAAGGTCCGATTAGAATAATTTTCATGAGTGAGACATTTGTTTTATATGGTTTAGATCTTAATAGATGGGAACCGCTTCACATATCATGGCCGTACACAAAAGAAAAAAAGGAAAAAAAAAAAAAAAAAACATTCAAAGGGTGAATGCCCTTTTCATTGCCTAGAGCAAACGTAAAGAGAGTGCAGACAAAGAAGAAGAGGAGGAGGGGGCGGAGGTGGTGGGGTATAAGAAGAAGAAATGAGGAGAATAAGAAGTGGAGATGCTCGCTCCTCTCCTCCTCTTCTCTTTTATCTCCCTTCTTGAGGGGGTTGGCTGGAACTTGCCTATTTCTGTCGTTCCAGCTGTTTCGTTTAACATCTATAAATTATAATAACTGAAAACACTTACAAAATAATAATAAGAGTAACCCTGATTCTTCCTGTAGTTATGTTGGGCTGCAGTCTTTCAACTTTAATGACCATTGTTTTCTAAACACTAGGAGAATCTTCTCCTTTAAGTGGACTGCATATAGACTCCAGCTCTATAGGGCTCCCTCAGGGCCATCTTTGACCTGTGCAGGTACTTTCACATTCTTATTCACCCATGATCTAACACCATGTCCATATTTATGCTCATCAAACCTTTACTCGCTAATGGCTTGAAGCCTTGAATAAAAAAAAAAAAAATCCATGGTTAAAGGACCATGAAACTTATAGGCTGTTAAATCAAGAGCTAAAATAATCTGATGGGGCTGATATTTTGCATGACCCTTATCAGTAAAGAGACCTTTCTGTCTATCCTACCCCCAATGATAAGAAAGCATTCAAGTGGGCCCCAGGAGCAAGACGCACAATATGCAATCTGCTTGTAGGTGAAGATTTTCCCTAAACATTGAGTCATATATGAAAGGGCATACGTCTTGGACAATTAGCTTATCTAGCATCACATTTGTGCTCCATTACATGTGTTGTACATTATTTAATGTTGAAAACATTCAATAATCCATGTTCAACAGTTTATCTGGGAGAGTTAATAATAATTAAAAAAAAAAATCTTGGTTACTTTGACCACCCAATATAATTCAAGCTAAACAAAGAGTTCACATCAACATTACCAAAAATGTCAGATTATCAGCTGGGACAGTCCATTTTATTGGACCCCAGACTGCCCAATTGGTGTAATAGTCACTTGGATTATATAATTCTAATCATTAGATTAATGACCAGCCAAATGGGCTGTCTAGATTAATTATGAGGATTTAGGATCGGAGTTACAAATGTTCATCTTCACCATGTCTCTTAATATTATCCTTCCCTGTTAATAATCAATTTAATTAAGCAAATCCTAAACATTAAATTAAGGATTCTTTAAATGAGTTGCATACTGTGTATTGCCATGGATTCTCATGTCAGATTTTTCATAACAACATACAGAATTCCTCTAATAATAGATTTAACATTGTTTTGTCGGTGGAAAACTATATTATGTCTTTTCTTCTTTCTTCTTTGGAAGTATTACCAAAAAAAAAACACACTGAAATAAGAGTAAATGATCATTTCATGCTAACCCATTTGACAAGTGCAATCCACCTTGATCCAAACTCATTCACATCACATACAGCTAGTCAGCTATATAGGCATAGGTGCATGGCCCAAATCTTACTCCAAGTGGAGTGATATCACCATTGGGTAAGTCACTTGTTAGAAGGATGGCACTATATTTTAAACATGATTAATCCAGTGATGTAGAACACTCCACTTGGAGTAAATTGCAGGTCAATGTCTATGGTCAGGGTGTATGAGGCGAATGGGTTTGCTCAAGTAGAGGTGGGCCTCACACCTGTCAAATAGATGGGCAAGTAGTCATGTTGGAGATATAAGAGCATTCCACTTGAAATTTGTATAAAGTAAGACATGTAAGCTATCTTAAATGAATTTTAATATCTTGGGGAAACCACAACCCATTTTTAAGGATTTACCACTGTTGGACATGGTAGAGTACCATGTACTTAAGCAGCTTAGGTTGGTGGCTACTAGAGTGGTTGGGTTTGAGCCGCTCGACGATGGTGAGGCTACAAGAGGAAGAGAGTGCATCCAGGTGGAGGGAACAGGACAAAGCAGTAACAAGATGGAAAAGATTGGGTGCTGAGTGACAATGAAGTTAGAGATGCACCAACATGTATTGGGATGAGACTGGTGGAGAATGTGATTGCAACAAGTGTTTGAGGAACACTGGTTCAACAGAACAAAGGAGGAGACAACATGTTTGAAAAATGGCAAGTTTCCATTTGATCGGCAACAACAGTCGAGTGTGTTAGCGACAGAGAAACAGGCAGGAGCAAATAGATCAGACATAATCAGCAAGTCGCTCGAGCGTACAATCAAGGCAGCTCACAGAAGGGTAGAGGAGCAGTTTGATCATCCATCCATGACAAAACATATGACTCCAATACCAAGCTACATCACATAAGAATTTAATGAAAACAACTTAAACTATTGCAACAAGCCAAACAATATACATCAAGTATAAAAGGTAAAATCTACCAGCTTATGCAGCTGCATACACCAAAAAGCTACACAGATATCTTAAATAGTAACATAAATATTCACAAAAGCCTTTGATTCAATATCAATTTCTTAAATCCATATCCATGAATGAAAATCAATCCAATAATTAAAAAAAGTACGACACATGTTCTATAATTCCACTTTTTGAACTGAACAGATATCAGTTTTGAACCATAAAGGATTAAATAACAATAGCTTACCAACCAACTTAGTATAGCTGAACCTTCCCCAATACCCGAAAAATGTTCCCTGATAAATGCATGCTGCTGTACATGGGTGACCTTTGAACTCAAAACTGCAGAGAGATCATTCTCAAGTTAGAGAGATCACACAAAGATATGGCAGATGGTTTCCTAAAGCTTCTTAGCCACTAATGATCTAACACCCAACAATTCACGAAGGAAACATTATGTTAAGCAATGAAGAACATTACCCTTGTCTGTGTCATATTTTTCCTGTGCAATAGCATTCTCCCAATGCTTCCATTGTTGTATCTGAATCATGAAAAGAGACAGGAATGCTTCAAATATTCATATGGTCACCACCCATAAATCACAATATATTATTAATGAAGAAAACTGACAGTATACAAGGCAGTTTAGATCATTTACCCTTGCCCCTCCTAAAATCATAGTGAGGACACTGAAAACTACATGGGCTATTGCCAGTACAAAGATGAAGATGTGTAGTTGATGTAACGCTTCTAGCGAAAACATTGGGACCTTCCCCTGAAAAGCAAGAAAATAAATGAATAAATATTCTAGTTCTCAAATAGGCAAGCAATACAAGGGTTTTTTAGGATGCCTGTAGAAACAGATCAGACATGAGGATGGTTAAGTTGTTTGTCATGCCTATACTCAAACTGCAAACTAGTTCAACTGAAGAAATTCACGGCTTGATTTCAATAACTCAAATGAATCAAATGAAAAAACCAACACGGTTGCTTCAGGTTATATGATATATCCATTTCAAACCACATCCTGCATAATGATTTCTGAAATATGTGCTGCTCAACATGCATACAGTTGAACATACAGATATAATGGTTTTGGGAAATGGTTGTTTCAACTTCCAATATTTTGGCCGGATGGACTGCTCCAAACAAGTGTTAGCATTCATGCCGACAATTATTTGAAAATTTACTAATAAACAAATGATTTAGGGCAATTAGGCAGTAAAAAATTGTCTATATCATTTCCATTTCTTTTTTACTGATAATAGTACATATTCTATCCGTAAGATTAGAAGCTGTATAATGTTCAATGCCTGCGAGCTATGTGAAAGGAGCTTCAAATACAAAATTCTCTCTGTCAATTAGTTTTACGAGAGACTACAACCTACACGCCCAGGGATAGGTCCCTGGGCGTTTCAGTGGAATTTGGGAGCCAACACCACTAAGCTACCAGTGTATTAACCTATCAATACCTTTTCTGATAAAGCAACCGCTATACTGTTAGCCACTTGTATTATGTAGGATCCAATGCCATTAAAAATCCAATGTGAATCTCCACAATACATAAATTCCAATGAAGACGTCCCAAACCTTTAATCTCAACATCAAATCCATATTTCTTTCTATACTTCCTATCCATGTTAGCTGCTACCACTAAAATCTTCAGTATGCCTTTTCACGCGAAAAGTCAAAACAGCAAAAGACTAATTTTGCTTGCAATTGGTAAACCCCAAATCGAACAGAAATAACAAGTGGTTCTTCCAAATGCACCAAACCAATTGAACCTTAGCAACAAATATAATCTAAACTACTAAAATCTTATAACAGATCAAGATGCAGTGTACAGAGCAAAAAGGTACCGCTGGGCATGTAATATCACTGGATCCTCCACTTAGCAGACGACGGCCGCTGCCAGAAATACCAGAGAAGAAGAAGCTTGCAAAATGCTCAGTGACCTTCGCGTGCTGCGATTCCATCTTACAGGGAAGCATATGGAGCATCAGCGACTCCGTAATGCAAATGCGGGAGATTGCGCCTTGGAATACGGTGAGCAAAAGGGATATAAACCCCAGAAGCATCAGTTCTGCAAGCAGAAATCTCTAGTCACAGATCCATCACCATAAACTAAAGAATCCAAACTATTGAGTGAGACAGAGAGAGAAACACATACCTTCTTTCACTTTCTGTAGGGCTTCGTACAGAGGCTTTTTGTTCTTCTTCTTCAGATACTGCATAGAAAAAAGAAATAGATTCAAATGCTTGAGATTTGAAATTGGAGTAAGATTGGAGAAGAATGCTTTGTGAATTGGGCATAAATACCTTTCCAAGAATATGAAGGAGTCGTTCAAGAGCGAGAGAAATGACGACGATGACAGTGCATACAGAAGCCACTACCCATGTGGGTGTGTATTCTAATGGCATTTCCTTCAATTTTCCTCCTCCACCCATCTTTCTCTTTCTCTTTCTCTTTCTCTTTCTAAATTAATCTAACACTTGCAGTAAGGAAGGAGAGCGTTATATGGCAGTGTTGCAGCAAGAGCATGTGGGAACAACCCATAAATAGGGAGAGTGACAGTGAAGAGGAAACACGGAGATAGATTCTCCAAACAAGGCTAAGGTTTTTTTAGTCTTTTTTTCAAAAACCTTTTTACTTAGTACCTAAGTTTTCGAGGAAGTTTTTAATCAAGGACATCAGTCTTTGAGTTGTATTTTATAATTTTTTTTTTCAAAAATATCAAAAATATCATTCATTTAAAGCTATGACATAGTTCTAACAACCATTACATTCAACCGATCGCTGTGGAAATGCTAGCTATCCTTGATCATTAAGAGAATGCCGGTGAAGAAAAAGAATGAAATACATCAAAAGTGAATGATGATTTTTATTTTAATGAAGGTTGATTTGAGTAATTCAAAATTTTTGAAGAAACTAATTGTCAGAAAATAGCTTTAAATGGATGAATATTCTTAATTAAAAACTCCCTCGAAAACTTAGAGATTAATTTGAAAAGTTTTGAAATTTATGTTATTTTTTTATATAAGATAAAAACTTAAGGCCTTATTTAAAACTTTTTGTATTTTCACTGTAATAATGTATTCAATGACAAGGAAAGGAGAGATAAGGACAAACTAGCATGAAGCCCCTGCGATGCACAGATTAAGTCTCTTGCGACCTAAATAATATATTAAAACTAATATCCCTTTCATGTAAATCTAACAAAATAATTAAAAAATTCAAATCAACCAAAAAAATATGAAATCAAACCTTTCTTTCTTTAATGAACGTAAGCATACATAATTCATATTAAGAATAAAGAATTCAAAGAATACGTATGCATTTCTGCTCATTTTGAATACTATATCAAAGCTTTGAAAATAACCTTAATTTGTAGAGTTGGAAAGCATCCCTTTGAATTTGATCACATCCATACAAATGGGCCCAAGAGACACATTTTATTGAAAATGCACATATGTAGCCCAAGAGACACATTTATTGAAAAGACAAATATTATGTATTTTTAAAAGAACACATTCACAAATGGGCCCCAAAAAGCAGATGTAGCTTCTCCTACTTTCATAATTGAGATTTTTTTTTTCCAACCAACATTCAGCTTTAAAGAGAGTCCTCACCAGAATCAATAAATGTTGAAAAAGAAACATTATTCATTTTGAAAAAGGAACATCCAACAAGACATGTTGGTGGCCAGTTTCCAGGCCAACCTACCTTTTGGGGATGGATTCCTTTTGGGTGGTTTGTGATTTTTTCAATGTCTCATCAATGGGTTATTTGTTTGGATCTTATGGTTTTTTAGATGCTCTAGTCTTAGGTATGCTCCAACAGATTAGATGGATTTAATGTGCATAACTACTTCTACTAATTTCACTTTACTCTGACTCAACGATTTTAAAATAAAAATTAGGCATGGCACACCTTTGACATGATGGATAGATAAATTAAGTTCTAAGCAAAGTCTGATCTTGATGCGACTCATTAACCCACTTAATTATAGTGACAACCTGCTGTTTAGGATTTAGTAGAAAAGTTTCCATCTTGTTTTTTTTCCGGACAAAAAAGGATTAGTACACTGATGTCCCTAACCAATTGAGTTGGGGCAATGAGTTCGTGTTAATATTTTAAACATAATAATAATCAGGGTAGAAGTGAATGCTGGGAGAACAAGGGGAGTCAAATGGTTTTCAAATTAGATCTTCACCTCTGCTAATTAGTGATATTCCCAATATCTCCGTGGTTGAGAGTGGTATTGGCCATTGCATTCGAGTCCAGATCCCACAAATGAAAGGAGTAGAACTCTTGAAACCCATCCTGTGAAAATCCAAGCGGTTTAAAAAATACTTCCTTGCCATTTTTTAGATATCTGCAAAAAAAACGAAAAATAACAATAATAGAAAAAAAAGTCAATCAAAGAAGAACACAACACAGAACACAAAACACAAGATTGTGTATATGTTATAATCTTTTGTATTACTAATCGTATATGCATCAATCACATTTTTAACTATAAACACAATCTTGTGCCGGGATCAACTCGTGTTGAGATAAAAATTGAGGATTGATCAAATACAGTGTTCCACATGAAGTGTAGTCCAATTAGCAAGAAATAGCACCTTTAAAGCGGCAAGGTCGTGTCATAATGAATCAGAATCCCCAGTTTTGCCCTATCGAATCATGTCTATAAAATCTTTTTCTTAATTTTTCTCTCATTTCAAGGAGGGTGGTAGTTGGCATGAGATTTTACACACTTTGCCTGATTTAATTTGGAGAAACAGCATCTCCCTATTTCTGGAAAAGAGGGGATTGGGACTCTGCCACCAGGCTGTACAAATTAGAGAACACCTGATTCCAGTCAAAGCAAAAGAGAAATGGAAGTTTGGGAGAGCCCATGTATGTGGAAGTCTGTGGAAACGAAGAAGAAGGTAAACTTCAATCCAACCGTCAGACGTGCCGGATTTTAAGGAATTCACTGATGCAGTATGGGATTCCTATTCATAATTTCATACCCACTAAAAACATGCACGCACGTACGTTTGGTGTGAAACCTCCAAAACCTCTAAATCATGGGCCATCCGTTATTCACGGTAGAAAAAAAATCTCAATTTTTTTACCAATTAATGATATTTTTTTGATATTTTTTTGCTATCGGAGGGTTCCCAACTATTTGGGCTTGGACTAATCCCTCTGAGCACATAGGAAAGCCGAATAAAACCCCTGTGGCCCCCAGGTGACAGTACTGGTAGATTCAACATTCGGTTCTGAAGAAGGGGAAACCGGGGATTGACACAAAAACGTCTAGCTCCAGAAGGGAGAGGAATTGTGGTCCTGACTACTCAGCCAACCTCTTGGTATTACCAACTAATGATTTCTTTCAATATGACAATGTGATTCATGATTTTAGCATCCAACATCCGAAACTGATATGTAATCTATTTTTATTACGATTGAATTAGAAAGAGGGAGTTGCTAACATAATGCATGTCTAATCCAGCTCAATGGGGGTACGATTGGGCCCAGCTTTGATCGGTGCAGCCCTTTTGATGCTCTATCATCCCATACATGAGGAACTTTTGCTCATCAAATTTAATATTAGACAAATATTAACAGTTAAGACACCTTTTTTAAATAGGCCCCATGAGTTAAACTACATATTTTTAATGGTAGAACGTCGCGTTGTCTTTATAGAAAGAGTAAAAGGAGTGGAAGCAGGGGTGGACCTACATGCATGGCCCCCCTTAAGTTTTTAGAATTTTATTTCTTACCACAAGTTTTTTTGTAATTTTTTATTTTGACTCTTAAATTAGTAAAATTTTCTTTTAATAATTTTCATTTGGTCCCTTCCATTATCTCGGTCCGCCCCAGAGTGGAAGTACTTGTTTTTCCCTTGTTCACATGATGCAAATGTAAATTATTTTGTGGGAAGAAGACAAAGTGGAAAGGCAATTTACGGCGAGAATCAAGCCGTTATGGTAGGGTTGGGACACAGCACATGCAAAACCGCGTTTGAAATTCTGAACGTGTGGACCAATCTGCCATTAAAGAAATTGACATTACATGATTCTTCTTGATTTGATTACCTATCTTTACCAACCAGTGTCTTATAATGGCCCATTGTTTTTTGAGTAGGAGTGCTCGTGGCCGGGGCCAATACGGGATTTATAATAAGGGTTGGTTTAGTATTTAGGTTGGTTTTGGATTAATTTATAGAAAGACTAAAGTTTGAATCAAAGATTTTTTATTTCTCTAAATCCATGACCGGCAATTGTAAATTTCAGAGGATTTGGATGAATAAAAATCTTCATTTGTTAGGATTTTCAAATCTAACCACCCCCATAAAATTTAAAAATCCTCAGGATTTGCACACCAAACTCTATTTTTCTCAGTTGTATGCATTGATACAAACCAATATCAATGTGAAATCCTCAGCTATACAAATTTCCAACGAGGAATCCTTGTTCCAGTGGTAGTGAAGAATCATCAGATCTATGGATTCCTTACTTGTTACCAAACATGCTCTAAGTGTTTGCAATTTAATGATACTTTGTCCACAGAATTGCTAGAATGCTCAAATGAAAAATGCTCAGCTTGGCCCGGTCCAATTATATGGGTAGGCTTGGAGCTGACATTTATTATCCATGTTTTGGCCCAGATATGAGCCTTTGTTTCTAAAGTTAGGCCGGGCTCGGATATGCCCTTGCATGTCCTGACTTGGGCCATGAACACATAACACCCCTAGCTTTGAGTCTCCATGGGTTTACAGCAGATTGGGCTCTTAACGGGCTTCGATCCAACTCAAATCAGTTTGAGCCCAACTATTACAAATTGGCAAGATTCGGAGTCAAGCTGGTTCGGGCTAGGTTTGGGGTCTGGATCACTTATTGGGTTGAATCAAAGCAGCTAAAAGTGATGATCATTAATAAAATTAAAATGATCAAACAAAGGGCGTTCGACTTCGGCCTTTGGTTTTCTGTCAAATAAAACGGGCCTAAAAGAGACCGTTAGAAGACTTGTCAGGTTGACCAACTCCAAGCATACCAAAAGTCATGAGAAAAATGAGACGCGCGCGACATATTCATGTGGGATGGGGCAAAGACTTAATTTTTTCTTTTGTACGAGGCAAGTTCACTGGGGCCTTTGGCAGACCCGAACGACTAGGGAATGGAAAAATAAAAAAACGTACTCTTTCGGGCAAAGACTCGATTTTTTTTTCGATCATGAAAAAAACGAGAAATGTGACATATGATGACTAGGTGATTAACCTTAGGGGATTGGCCGAGTGATTAGGATCATGATTCCTCCCTCTTCTGAAGCTAGAGGTGTTGATATCTACCACCGGTTCTCTTTCTTTAGAAATCGAATGTTGAGTTTACTAGTGCTACCACCTTGGGGTCACAGGGGTGTTTACCGACTCCCCTCTGGGATCGGAGGGATTAGTCCAGCCCAAAGGGTTTACAACCCTCCAATAGCCAAAAAAAAAAAAAAAGAGAGACTAGGTGATTGTGGAAAGTTTTTTTTTTTTTTTTTTCTCAATTGCACCATCCAAGGTGGTTCGGAGTTTTTAGCCCTTTAACAAACTAAACCGGGAGTAAACCCTAGAACATGTTGAGAGGTAGAGGAGACCCAATTTTTTTTTTTTTTTTTTATGAGAAAAATGAGAGATGTAAGCTAATGTAGGAGTAAAACCCATGCACGTTAGAAAAATAAGTTTGTCAGAAAAAACAAGTAGTATAAGGGAAACGGATCTCCTATTTCGCTGTGATGACCAGTGGGCCCGGACCCGACGGGAATCCGACTCCTACACGAATTGAAGACTTTTTTCACCCCAAAACTTATATATAGGAGCCCTAACTCGTTTTTGGGGATATTCACACTTTGGGAGAAGATCTGGAGCAAGGTTTTGGAGCTTTTGGAGGCGGAGCCATGGCGATTTCTTCGGAGAATCTTTGTCAATCGTCTTCCATGCGTAACTAACTCCTTATCTTAGGGTTGTGATGAAGCCCTAGTTTTGTGTTTATGGTGATGTATAGGTTCTAGGGTTTTATTTTAAATGCTTTGATTATATGACATTGATTTAATCCATTGATTGGATTCATTTATTAATGCAATATCTCTTTTGGTGTTTTATTCTTGTAGTTTAGAATACCAAGTCATATAACATGATGCTTGAATGAATGCGTTTGTTAGATCTAGGATAATCTATGCCATAGAGATAGGTTATGCCCTGATTTGCATACACTACCCTTATTTGGTGACTATGTGAAGGTTTGTAACCAAAACGAGTCTGGAAAGCATTGACAGTGAAACCCTAGACCTATATTCGCCATTGCACATGCTATGGTGGATTCATACCCTAAGACTTTTCTCTAATTGAATCAACCCTGTCTTTTAATTTGTTAATTTAGAAATCTTTAATTTGTTAATCAAAACCAATCAGCCCATTACTTCGTTTTCTAATAGGATTAGTTTAATAATCAGAACTTTGCTTTCCAATAGAATTAGTTTAGGAATTTAGGAAACAGCGCAACTTAGCCTTTTTGTCCCAGTGGATACGATACTCGGTTAACATCTCTGCTTTTGCAAGCGGAGATAACAGCGGAGAATAATTAATAATTGCAACCCTGTTCTAGGATTGATCATAATTTTGGCGCCGTTGCCGGGGACAATTAGCACGGTTGTTTGTTTCTTTTAATTCTGATTTTAGTTTAGTTTAGGTATTTTTTTTAGTCTGTTTTTTCAGCTTTATTCGCATTGTTTATTATCCTTACTGCAGGGCATTGATTTTAACACAGATTTCTAGAATTTGTGCAGGGATCTAAGAGAGTTCACAAATGACAAAGTTTTTCTCAAAAAGAAATCTCTCCTCTCCTCCCAAGGGCACTGTAAGCCTAGACTTTCTGATTCTTTTCATATAATTGCAGTAAATTTTTTTTGTGTGTGCATGCTTGGTCGTCGCTCTTGTCATCCAAATTTGATTTCTTTAGATCAAAATTTAGAGCGAGCCCTTAGAAAGATTAGATCATCTAAACACCATTCTGCTGTCTCACACACAAATTCATTAATGGCTGAAGAAAGAAAAGAAGATGAGGCTCCACCTCTCCGGCCCTTGAAGGAGCACTATACTCCTTCAGAATACGCGTCACCATCGTGTATTCAGCTGCCTACTGTACAGGCAGCTCAATATGAAATCAAGCCTAGCACAATTAATCTTATTCCTTCTTTCTATGGCTTGAACAATGAGGACCCGTACAATCATATTGATGAGTTCTTGGTTATTTGTTCCACAGTGCGGATAAACAATTTCAGTAATGAGGCCTTAAAAATGTTTCTCTTTCCGTTTTCATTGAAGGACAAAGCCAAGTATTGGCTGAGTACCTTACCTGCAAACTCCATCACTTCTTGGGCCCAACTACAACAAAAATTCTTAGATAAATATTTCTCTGTGGGCAAAACAAATCAGTATAGGAGATCCATCACCTCCTTCGCCCAAACCGACAGTGAACAATTTCATGAGGCGTGGGATAGATTTAAGGATCTCCTTAGAAAGTGTCCTCATCACCAAATTGCCAAATGACAATTAGTGCAATTCTTTTATGATGGGCTATCCCCCGAATGGCGAAACATGGTAGTAACTGCCAGTGGGGGATCAATTATGCTGAAAAATGAGGATGAGGCATGGGAGCTTTTTGAGAACATGAGTGAAACCTTTCAGCACCATGCTTCCACTGCTAGATTAGAGAGGCCGACAACCTCTAATTTGAAAAAACCTAGAGGTGTGTTTGAAATTCAGCCCTCTAATGCGCTCACAACCCAAGTGGTTGCCTTGACCCAAAAGTTAGATCAGCTGATTTCTGGGGGACAATCTCTCCAATCTTCATCTCCCCAGCCCCCTGCTCATCAAGATGCTTGCGCTTTATGCAACAGTCCCATTCATTTTGTGAGCAATTGTCCTGCAGCACTCCAATTTCCTGACTTTGTGCAAGAGCAAGTGAATGCTGCACAGGGGTTCTCCAAACCGGGTAATGATCCATTTTCGAATACTTTTAACCCGGGATGGCGCAATCACCCCAACTTTTCATGGAAGTCGCCCGGTCAAGGCACTTCATTCTCTCAACCGGGAAATGGGCCAAATTTTCAATACAATCCTGCGGCCTATCGTCCCCAACAATCCTACCAGCAACCCAACCCTCAACCACCTCAAAGAACTCCATCATTTGAGGAGACAGTGTTGCAAGAGCTCAAAGAGCTCAAAGCAACCACTCAGCTGGTCCATTCCCACTCTCAATCCATAGCTAAGCTAGAGGTCCAAAATGGGCAAATAGCTAATGCTCTTAACAAAAGAGAGGAGGGACGCTTGCCTAGCCAACCCACAGTTAACCCTAAGAATTCTTTTGATGTGGGTAGTGGCTCGCAACATAATGATACCTATCATGAGCAAGTGAAAATGGTTGTCACATTACGGAATGGGCGTGAGGTTGAGACTAGGCCTGAGGAGCCTAGGCAAGATGTGAACGAGCCCACAGCCAATCCCAAGAGCTCTCGGGCTGACATGGTTTCTAAGGGAAATGAGGCACCCCCATATGTGTCTAAAGTCCCTTTTCCTACTTGTCTTGACACACCCTCTCCCTTTAGTAAAAAGAAAACAACCATGGATGAAATGTTGGAGGTGTTTAAGCAAGTAAAGATTAACCTGCCTTTGCTGGATGCTATCAAGCAGGTTCCTTCTTATGCTAAATTTCTGAAAGATTTGTGCACTCAAAAACGCAAATCAAAATCTCATGTGTCAAAGAAGATTTTACTTACCGAGCAAGTGAGCTCAATTCTCCATAATGACACTCCTCCCAAGCTGAAAGATCCTGGCACTCCCACCATTACGTGCACAATTGGGAGTCACGTTATTGATCATGCATTGTTGGATCTAGGAGCGAGTGTCAATCTCTTGCCTTACTCGGTGTATGAGCAGATTGGGCTAGGGGACTTAAAGCCCACTCCGGTTACCTTACAACTTGCTGATAGGTCTGTTAGAGTGCCCCGAGGAATAATTGAGGATGTTTTGGTCAAGGTCGACAAGTTCTTTTTTCCTGTCGATTTCATCGTCCTTGACACTGAACCAGTGCAAAATTCACGGAAGCACACTACTGTCATTCTTGGACGGCCCTTTTTGGCCACGGCCAATGCGAACATTAATTGCCGAACCGGAGTTATGGATGTTTCCTTCGGGAATATGAAAGTGAGGCTGAATGCTTTTAGGGCCTCTCATCAACCTTCAGACCAAGATGACTGCTTTGCAGTCAATGTTGTTGATGAGATTGTAGAAAACGCTCTTCACCTTGAGGATACTTTGCCAGCTGTCATTGCTCCTGATCTGTCTGACGGTCAGGAAGCTCAAATTTTGGATGTGTTGGAAATGCACAAAAGTGCACTCGGCTATTCAGTCGCCGAGTTGAAAGATATTGATCCCTCCATCTACATATCTTGTCTCCCTTGCATTGCTGATTTTACACTTTCGCGAGATATGCAGAGATTTTTAGATCCTAACCTGGAGGAGGTAGACATGAAAGAAGTGCTGAGTCATGTCTTTTTGCAAGTTTGGTTTGTACTTCTTAGGTTTTCTTTGTTCCTGTTTATTGTGCTTGCCGCTAACATTCCGCAGGTACTTTGGTCTAAGTTGGGGGGAGTGGTGGAGTCCATTGCTTTAATGGACCCGTCCTATCCTATGGGCTGAAAATACTTGACGTCTGGCTGACGACGTTAAACCAAGCTCTTGCGGGAGGAAACCCGATTGTAGATAGAGTCGTAGCATAGGTGTAGTGTCTTTTCCCCCTTTTTATCGTTACAATTGAGTCCATTATTGGGTCACCCAAGATGGAGGAGGGGGATACCTTTAGGTAGTGAGTCCTAGCCATGAGGGCTAAAAAAAAAAATAAATAAATAAAAAATAAAAATAAATCTCCGGCGTCTGGACGCCCGGAATTTTTAAAAGCAGGCTGCTCTCTGTCTCCGGGCGTCTGGACGCCCGGAGCCGGCGTCCGGACGCCCGAGATGTTTTTAAACCAGGTTGGTCTCTGGAATGGGGCGTTCGGACGCCAGAAATTCCGAAAAAAAAAAAAAAAAAAAAAGTGATGTCTCTCACATACCCAGTTCCAGTCTGCCATGTTTTTATCCTTTCACCATTGGTGGTGTCTTTGAACGTGCAATGAAACAGATGAATCTGTTCCACCTTTGCAAGGCCTCCGTCTTTACCTAAGCTTCCAATGCTTATGCCATGGCCAGGCCCACATGTGAGCTAGCTAATATTAACATTAATAGTGTTGTTCAGAAGGGCAATACAGTCATCTCCTGTTGCTATTGTGGAGTTGTAAATCTGCAAATCTTCTGTGTCTTGTATGTCAATTCCATCTGTGTTTGGGGAATCTCCGGGAGCTGTAATAGCAAGGTTGGAGACGACGCCTCCGTTGCAAGCTAACAAACTGATGTCGTTCCTTGGGTTGTTGTGAAGATGCAAACCATTGAGACGAAGGCCATTGCCAGAAACAGAACACAACTTGGGGAAGAAGAAATTGTAAAAGGAGACTTTGACTTGGTAGTCCGAGGTACATGGAAATTAATGCTCTCTCAAGCGCCACATAAATTGGTGATCCCTCAGTCCTGGTTATAGGCCAGACCAGTTTCGGGTCAGGTTGACCCGGTCCACGCAGAAACCCAGCAGCAAGGTGCTGACATCATTGCTGACATCAGCGCGGTACGGTCAAAGGCAGATTTGACCAATCAACAGTTGAAAATTGTTTTCGCGATATCTTGACGATCCGGAGTCCGATTTGAGATCCGTTTGAACCTACGGACTCGTCTCGAGGAGATCTACGCAGGTGTAATGAAAGATCTGCGAAATGGCTGCTAAATTCGAGATTGAAAAATTCGACGGAAAATCCAAAAAAAAAAAAAAAAAAAAATCTTTTTGCTTTTTTTTTCCTTACTGTTCTTCTTCTTAATTCTTTTGCACTTGTTCAGTTGTGCACCCTCCTGCGGGGTGGGTCTTTGGTGCTAACATTGTGCAGGTTCTTTCATGCAAGTTGGGGGGTCTACCCGACTTTTCTTTACTATGTATCGTTTTGTTTAGCACTACCCAGGTGATATCCCTCATTTTCCCTTTACTTTTATTGTCCTTTATCTTTTATTCTATGTTTAATATTGTGGACACTGTTACATTCAGTTGGGGGGTAGGGTATTGACCTTGGGAGTAGTTTAGGGGTAGTTTTAGCAGTTTTATTTTTGTTTGCTTGTTGTTTTGTTTATTTGCCTTTTCTTTTTCCTTGTCTTTTCCTTTTAAAAAAAAAAACAAAAAAAAAAAAAAAAGTCTTTTGCTTATTTTTTGGTAGTCTTTCGGGAGATTTCTAACTGGGTTTTTATGAAACGAAGATACCCTGTTTTTGGAACTTTTTGTGAGGAAAAAGAGAAAAATGGTTCACTATTTTGTTTTAGGAAAGAGTTCTTGAGAAAGTGTTGAATTATTGATCTCTCACTCAACACGTATTATATAGAAAATTTGGAATGTGAGACTATGATTTCCATGCCAGTGAAAACTTTAGAGCAAGTATGATGGAAAGCTGACCCTCAGTCATACTTAAGTCGGGCATATGGAAAGGGCTACCTATTGTTGGGGATTGTTTCCAAAAAAAAAAAAAAAAAAAAAAAAAGAAAAAAAAAAGAAAAGAAAAAGAAAAGACTAGTCTGGGTTCGTAGCCTTTTTAACTCGAGCCAGTAAGCCCATAGGGGTATTGCCATACCTAGTGCCCTAAGGACATCTGTCTTGGGAGTCATTGGCTGAATGCTCGTTACATGGGTTAATTAGAAAGCTTAAGGGACCTGGGCATTGCACAGTCATTTCTTAAAAAAAAAAATAATAATAATAAAAAAAAAATAAAAAAAAAGAAAAAAAAAAAGAAAAAAAAAATCAAAATAGTGTTGTCCTTTGAAAAACAATAGCGTGAAAGCCACCACAAATGCCTTGAGATGATTCATAGCTTTTACTGAGGTTCGGTGGCCCAGCATTTTGAAAGAAAAAGATGGGTTTTCACGGAGATTGTTAGTGGATCATTTTATGCTTTAATGCCTCTATATGTACACAATTTTCACCGTGCACGATTAATTTTTCCAACATGATTTTGAGGATTTCTGACCAAAAGATAGGATTGGTGAACCACATTTGAGTGTGGATTGAAAACCCCAAAAATCAGGAATATCCGGTGTTCGTCGATACCTTGGCGGAAAATTCTCCCTGTTTTTCTTTTTTTTGTGTTAGGAATTTTGTGGGTAGATTCACTGCAAACCCTCACGAGACTATAACTCGTCCTCTAGGGGGAACTTAGAAGTTTAAAGGCTTGCTGCACATGCTAAGTGCAGCCGTGCTCCCTACGAAAGTGGCCTTAGTTAGTTTTCTTTTTGTTTTAGCTTTGTTCGAGGTCTAGCAAAGTGTAAGTTGGGGGGTGTGATGAGAGCCTAAAAGATACATTTTAGGCCCCTTAATGAGGACTTGGTTATACCTTAGAAAGAGATTAATTAAACTAATTATGTTATTTTATTGTTTGTAGGCCCTACAAATGCAAGGAGAGAAATTCATAGCTAAAATGGAAGAAATCACAAAGCATGACAAAGAAGGAGTTGCAAGTAAGAAAGATTGCCAAATATGGGAGGAGACTCAAATAAGAAAGCAAAGCAAGAGTCCAAACATTCCTTGGATATCCAACATGGGTCCCACTCACCCCATAGCATGCCAACATGGAAGGTCTTCTAATTGCACTATGATTCTCGGAATTTTCAGGGGCAGCAACTTGAAATGGTCATAACTTTCAACTCGAGTGTCGGATTCGTAAAATCTACGTACCGTTGGAAAGCTCTTTTCGAGTAGATATCCGTGGAGTCCAAGATTGTGTAAATCAGAGCTATATCGAGGGAGATATGACATCGCGAAGTTCGCTGTGATGACCAGTGGGCCCGGACCCGACGGGAATCCGACTCCTATACGAATTGAAGACCTTTTTCACCCCAAAACTTATATATAGGAGCCCTAACTCGTTTTTGGGGATATTCACACTTTGGGAGAAGATCTGGAGCAAGGTTTTGGAGCTTTTGGAGGCGGAGCCATGGCGATTTCTTCGGAGAATCTTTGTCAATCGTCTTCCATGCGTAACTAACTCCTTATCTTAGGGTTGTGATGAAGCCCTAGTTTTGTGTTTATGGTGATGTATAGGTTCTAGGGTTTTATTTTAAATGCTTTGATTATATGACATTGATTTAATCCATTGATTGGATTCATTTATTAATGCAATATCTCTTTTGGTGTTTTATTCTTGTAGTTTAGAATACCAAGTCATATAACATGATGCTTGAATGAATGCGTTTGTTAGATCTAGGATAATCTATGCCATAGAGATAGGTTATGCCCTGATTTGCATCCACTACCCTTATTTGGTGACTATGTGAAGGTTTGTAACCAAAACGAGTCTGGAAAGCATTGACAGTGAAACCCTAGACCTATATTCGCCATTGCACATGCTATGGTGGATTCATACCCTAAGACTTTTCTCTAATTGAATCAACCCTGTCTTTTAATTTGTTAATTTAGAAATCTTTAATTTGTTAATCAAAACCAATCAGCCCATTACTTCGTTTTCTAATAGGATTAGTTTAATAATCAGAACTTTGCTTTCCAATAGAATTAGTTTAGGAATTTAGGAAACAGCGCAACTTAGCCTTTTTGTCCCAGTGGATACGATACTCGGTTAACATCTCTGCTTTTGCAAGCGGAGATAACAGCGGAGAATAATTAATAATTGCAACCCTGTTCTAGGATTGATCATATACATACCCCAATCAGGTTTAAAGTGGCATTCACATGTGCATATAAATGGTGACTTTTCTTTATTCTGTCACTTGAAATGTCCTTGTAATGGTTGTCTACTAGGGCTTGTTTGTTTTGTGTAATTAAAGACAGAGAAATGGTAAGATGTCCATTTCTAGATGCGGTTATACTTCAAGAAATAAAACTCAATTTTAAAAAATGACTATCAAATTATCTTTCTTTTAGTGGAAAATGAATTAAGGGGAGACGGATCGAAAATGAATACATAGTTAGTACCTTAGTAATTCAAATGACACGAAAGTGAGAGTTGCATTTACGTCTCTATTTTATATCATCTTTTACCTCAATAATCATTGTTGGAGCCCATTTGGCCATAAGTTTTTATGTATTCAATTCCCATGCACACAAACACGCCCCAGTATTGGGTTTGCAAAATTCACAGTGCAAGGGGCTTACATCGAAGAGAGTTAAAGAGACAAGAAAAGTATCTAATGTGGTATTTTAATTAGAACCATCACTTGCTAGCATTTAGTATATTAGGATGGTGAGTGTGTTATCATTTTCTGTAGAACAAGATCATATTATTTGACGGCCCATGTGAATCTCCATCTTTAATTCTTAAATTTTCAGCCATTTGATAGAAAGGCATTAACCGATTAAATAAAAAGGCCCACAAATTTTTAATGGGGGAATCATTTTAATTCATCTCAAAGCTTTGCCATCCACTCTATTCTCAAGCTATATGAGCTTTTACATGTAGGGCTCATGAATCATGATTCAGGCATCCACACCATCAATTAGTGTGTCTCACAGTCCAACTATAATGGGGATGTATCCAACACAGGCCCCCTTTTTTTGGATCCGGATTCTCTTTCCTCCGCCCCCTCTGCCCCCGTTTTGTGTAGCCCCCCGATACGTCCAAACATGGGAGTTTCCTTTTTTTAATAAGTTTAGTATGGTTTTACTCCTAAACAAGTGCCATTTGTCATCTCTTAACCATTTCTTTATGTTTAGAGCATTTTCTTTCACCCCCTTAGATTGCAATTAAATTATTTGTCTAAGTATTCTTTGATTGCTACCAAAAGCAATGTCATAAAACGACATGTTTGTAATGATGTGTGAGGAAAACATCACCTTCAAGTTCAAGTGCCTTGTGTTATTTAATATATAGAGATGTGGAGTTGCTCAATCTCATTCTCAATCTCATCTTACCCTAGGTGGAGTTAATATTAATATGTCATTTTCCATTGCCCAAGCTTACGATGATAGCCATGTAGATGCCGATAAAACCCGAGCTTCTGGAGTGCCAACAAGACACTTATCCTTTATCTTCTAGTGGTTAGCGTAAGAGCATTTCTTTTCTTGCATGGTTGAAGATATATTTTAAAAAGCTGATATGTTCTACTACGATACCTTGTAATTTTATACTGGTTAAAAATGATAAACGAAAAGGTGAGTAACCAGAAATGACTCTCTTATTTCGTAGAAATTGAATTGGGGTTGAAAATAAAAATCCAGTTATCACCTTAGTAATTCAAATCTTATAAAAGTCAATCTTCTCGTCTACATTTCTACCTCCCCTCACCTTATATCCTACATACCTTTCCCTTTTAATAATTTTTCAGTCAAGCTCATTTGACCCTGACTTCCTTTGTATTTAATTTTATGTATTCTATGCAAACATATAGGCCCTAAAGGTACATAAGCTCTCTGTTATAATGAAATCATCTTGTCCGTGATTAGCTATTAGTTGTGATATTGGTTATTGCTTAACTAATAGGTAGTATAATACATGAATAAAAACTTGTTTTTTTGACTTTTCCTTCCTTTATACAACTATCATTATACGTTTTATTAATTTCCTTCTACCAAAAAAGAAAGAAAGAAAGGAGCCTATTCTTTAACCCTACCTTTGGGCATGATCACCAAAATAGCATGAGAATATTCAGTAGTCTCTTGCTTTTAGAATTTGTTTTAGCAAACTCATTTTTTTGTCAAAATATATTCAACAAATGACAAACATGGCCCTCTTTGATGAGAAATTATGTATTTGATATTTTTTTGATTTGTTAAGAGCGTAGGGGGTGGGGTGGGGTGGGGTGGGTTTAACTCGGGGGGCGGGGGGGGGGGGGGGGGGGGGTTAACTAGGAGTGGTATTTTTTACCTAACCCAACCTGCTAAAGCAACCTAAACTGAACCCACCAATTCTAGGTTTAGGCGCCCATTTTTGGGTTGGGTTTAAGTTGACATGTTTTTACGTGATTTACAAAATGCTGGATTCAAGTTGAGTCCATTCTTACTATTCACTATGCCGGCCACTCAAATAATGGCAATGTGATGACCAAACCAACTTGAAATTGATTTCACAATTTCATGGTTTTGGTTGACCCCTTAACTTTCAGTTTGGATTTGTATTAAGAAATTTAACTTGATTGATAAATGGGATTCAAATCGAGCCTATACATATTTATCCACTGTGCTAAACCCAACTGATCCATTATCTAATTGAAGTGATATATTGGCCGTGAGGGTAGCAATGGATCCGGTCGGATTGGCTTTTGACAAGAACTATGGGCAATATCTATAGGTTTAATTCGAACTTGATCCTTTCTTAGTTGGGTTACTGGAAATTTCTACACGAACTTACTCAAAAGTTAAAATATAGGGTTTCGTTTGTTGTGGGTTATAGTGCAATTAGTCAAATTGGATCAGGTTGGCGGGTCAAAAAATATTAGCGTAAACCCAACCCAAAATAAAAAGGGTTAACCCAAAGGTTGAATTGCTGGAATGCATTCGGGTTGGATTGTCAGGTCAAAGTCAAGGATTGTGGCCCTTAATTGGACCCTCAAAATGTTACCATGTCCATATTAATTTGGAAACTTTGATCTTGAAAGTTAAAGAATAATTGACATTTTTACCAGATACTTCCCTTGCAAATCATGAGTGTTGCCCGGCCCAATAAGTATGTGAGAAATTCAAAAGACCTAATTTACCAACACAGCACATCTAGTAGGCAAGAACCAACAGAAGAAAGAGCCGTGTAAAAATTGGCTGGATCAGGGATGGATTTTCAATTAAGTAATCATGCTGAGCCTAATTGAATCCTAATCCTAGGCTCTGTCTATTGATTAGGATTGCACATGTATTGGCTGAAGCAAGCCTAGACCCTGGACATCCAGTTAGGAGGGTGATGTTTAGCCCAAAGCAAGGTTGGCTTTGGCCAGGCCCAGGTTGGCCCAGCTAAGGTACAACCCCACTATTGATGGTCAGGGCATGTTTTTGTACACCAACTTTTTGTGCCAATCTTTTTCACGGTGATTTCATTTTATCCTGAGATTAAAACTGATTTTCTACACTTCATTCTCAATTACTTGTTGTCATGAAATATTTTCCATAAATCTGTTCTTTTGTGAAATCCTACCTCTGGATTCCAAAGTTTGGATTTTGCCAAGGATTGTAGAGAATAATTTCACCTTAAGCAAAAAAACAAAAAAAAAAAGTGCATATAATGGAAATATGAAATAACAAAAAAAAAAAAAAAAAAAACTCTCTCTTTAAGATTTGTTTGTGCAATGAGAGGATTCCACACTCAGTGGAATCTTGTAATCATAGAAGAGAGGAATTTTGCATTCCCATACCTCGCATTGGAAATCAGAATCTTCTCTCTATTGAAGAAAATAAGTTTCTTTTTCTAGTTTTGAAAAATAAATGTGTCACACCAAATATGAGCTTTATGAATTCAGTTAAAAAAGTCAAGCCAATTTTCTCTCTGTCATAAAATTCTCCCATCACACAAATGCACCCTTTGAAACTAATTTTATTTTCCGTAAAACTTTTTCATGCCAACAAATCTCAAGTTAAAAGAAAATCCTCTACTCTGTAGAAAATGGGCTATACTGCAAAAAAAAAGAAGAAAAACAAAGGTGACTTTTAGCAGCTTAAAAAGGTCTATAGCGGTGGAAGTTTTTTTCCGCAACTAAAAGTGCCATTTCTAGCTCCTCTTATGTCTAAGAGTTTCCGCCTATTTTAGCAACAAAAAATTTGAATATATGAGACTTCTAAAAATAACTATGTTTTAGCCCCCGCTCAAGGCGGGCCTAGGTGTTATAACATGAGTGCGATCGCACCTGGTTTGAGAAAATTTTAAAATAATACTTAAAGTCTTTTATTTTTTTATTTTACTTCTTAACTTGTTCATTACCCGCACCACCCAAATGGAAATCTGGAGTCCGCCCCCCACTGTTAGAATTGTAGATTCTCTGTGAACGCAAAGCCCATCACTGTCAATCCACAAATGACAATTAAGCGGCTGCCTCATCATATCTTCTCTACCTACAAGAAAGAAAAATTCCCCTCCTGCTAACAAGAAGGAACAATAATACACTAAGCTCCAAAAACCATATCATCAAGTCGTTAATACCAAACACTAGAAGAGATTCCTTGACAGCCTCCCTCTCTCTTTCTCTCTCTCACAAGTTAGCAGTATATATATGTAGGCATGGAAAATGCAAAAACCAAGGTTAAGATAACAGAAGTGTAGTTCCTGTTTAAATGCCAAAGTGGCGTTGAGCTTTCCCAGTTGAAATTCCACCATGTCTTGGACTACCCTTCTCTGGGTGCTGTCAATAGGTGTCTTTTTCTTTGCATATCTCCTGCGTGCAGTGAGAGGCAAATGGGTCATAAAAAGCAAGTCCATGTTGCCTCCTGGGCCCCCAGGACTTCCCATTCTAGGGAACCTTCACATGTTGGGTGAGCTCCCTCACCATGACCTCTACAGGCTAGCCAAGGAGTATGGACCCATAATGTACTTGCGCCTCTGCTTCGTCCCCACCATCGTTGTATCATCCCCCCAAGCAGCCCAACAGTTCTTGCAGACCCATGATCTCATCTTCGCCACCAGGCCCGTCACAGAGGCCTCAAAGTACATGTCCTACGAGCACAAGAACATGTCCTTCAATGTGTATGGGCCTTACTGGCGCAGCGTTCGCAAGTTGTGCACGTTAGAGTTGCTTAGCAACCGAAAGATTGATCAATTCAAGCCCATGAGAAGAGAAGAACTAGGCATCATTATTGGGTCAATAAAAGATATGGCCAAGGCCCGTGTTGCCGTGGACCTCAGTGCAAAGGTGGCTTCTCTCACTGCAAACATGATATGCCTAATGGTATTTGGCAGGAAGTACATGGATGAGGACCTTGATGAAAGAGGGTTCAAAGGAGTCATGGATGAGGGGATGATCCTAGCCGCGGCCTTCAATGTAGCGGATTACATCCCTTTCATTGGGCCACTTGACCTTCAAGGGCTAAATCGCCGCATGAAGGCCTTCAGTAAGGTGTTTGATGCTTTCTTCGAAAACATCATCAACGAACATGAGAAAAACAGGGAGAGGGGGCATCAGAGGGACTTTGTTGTCGTCTTGTTGGGCCTCAAGGAGTCCAATGATACCGATTTACAGCTCGACCGACCCCATATCAAAGCCATCATCTTGGTAGGGGAACACAAAATACTAACACTTCATTCATAATCAAAATTAAAGATATGGGGATTTGTTTGACACACTTAGCTATCAATTGTCCCTTTTTCTTTTTGTAGGATATGCTTGCAGCTGGCATGGACACATCATCGACCGCAATTGAATGGGCCCTCTCAGACATGTTGAAGCACCCACAAGTCTTGAAGAAGGTCCAGGAAGAGTTGGAGAGGGTGGTGGGCCTAGAGAGGATGGTGGAGGAATCAGACCTGGCCAACTTAGACTACTTTGACATGGTGGTGAAGGAAAGCATGAGGCTTCACCCTGTAGGCCCATTGCTCATCCCCCATGAGGCCATGGAGGACTGCACAGTTAATGGCTTCCACATACCTAAAAAAGCACGCGTCATTATAAATGTTTGGGCAATCGGGCAGGACCCTGAAGTGTGGCCTAACCCCCAAGAATTCATCCCGGAGAGATTTGCAGGTAACAATATAGACGTTAGGGGCCGCGATTTCCAACTCCTTCCTTTTGGGTCAGGACGCAGAGGTTGCCCTGGTCTGCAGTTGGGTCTCACCGTGGTTCGGTTGGTGTTGGCACAATTAGTGCATTGTTTTGATTGGGAGCTCCCAGATGGTTTGCACCCCAGCAATCTGGACATGAGCGAGAAGTTTAGCCTTGTTGTGCACAGGGCCAATCATCTGTTGGCAATTCCAACTTATCGCCTTTGTGATTGTACTCTTAGCCAATGATGCAAGGGATCGATGGTTATTGGTTGTAATCTCTTACAACATTTTTTAGGGAGTGTATCAGAATTCTAAAAAGATCCAACTTTTAATTTCAAATTCTGCTATCATATGAATGATTTTATATATAAAAAAATTCCTTGCATTGAAGTTAGATAATATCCTTTTGGAAGACCAACATCCCAAGTCTAATAGAAGACAACAAAGTTCTCCTGTATCTGGTGTTGAAAGTGCCCCACAAGCTTTGTCCCATTCTAATTTTTCAGAAGTTGTAGTTTACTGCTCACAGCTTTTTCAGTAGAGACCCAGCATAGTTTTTTTTTTTTTTTCTTCCTTTGTTTTAACCGTTGCTGAAAGAGACAAATCCTTTGTAAGTGTTTGTAAGGTGTTGATGTCAGCTGACATCTGATTTCACCTATGTGAGGTGCACGTATGTGCAGAACTCACTCAAAGGAGGGGACTGGGAGACCTGGTCCCAACTATTTTAAGATAAGCTACATGATTTATGCTTCTCCATTTGGGTCTACCTTACGTTAAATCCTTAGATAAGTTGCACTTCTTCAGATCTATCTTTACTACTTTCATACTAGTCTTGTTTGACCTGCTCCTTTCCTTGAGGGAAGGTAAGCCTACATATACAAAAAAATTCCTTGCTGGCACTATCTAAATTGAGCCTCTCTAAATTTGCCTGCAAGGTTGGTTTTACGGAGAATTTGCTTCTATAATGATGAAATCGCCAATGCCTGAGGTCTTGTGACTTCAAAGATTGTGGAGGGAGTTTATTATTCCAGTGGGTGTAGTATGGTTGCAGTAAGTACGAGGAGAGGAACAAAATTGAGAATTTGTTTACCTATACAACCAAACTTAATTTGATCAGTGGTTGGTTCATGGAAACTCTAGAGGGTGCAATGCATAGCAAGAACAGGAATCACTCTAGGGAGGTCAGGCTATATTACCCTGATGTAAAATGTCCAAGAACTACACAACACACTCAACTCTAACAAATTTTAAAGAAGTTACAAAATGAACACATCGACCAGTACACACCAACATGGTTCTTTTTCTCCATGATTGACCATTCATTTGCACAAGAGATGTATTCTGACGCAAGCATGGCCAAAGATATCACTACAGCACCATTTTCAAGACCAATTCATTTCAAAGACCTAAAGAGGAGATGAAAAATAAACAGACAGAGAAGAAGGTTTGAATGAGGGTGAGACCAAGGAGAATGACTGCAGCTACCACAGAAAGAACTGCCCATGGAGTGTTGAAGTAGTTGTGTGCCAAAGCTGCCAACCCCACCAATGCCTCTTGGTCTTGCAATACAAGTTCACTCCTGTGTACATGCCACAAAGGTAATGGTCCAAGAGGTAAAGGCGGGAATGGTTGGAGGCTGCCCTGGTTAGCTTGTTGAAGAGAAGAGACACATCTTCATTGCTGCCCAACATATGTTCAGTAATGTTTTCACTGTGGAGCAATGCGATTGCGAGGTGTTGATGAGGTAATCAAGGAACAGGAACATGTAGTAAAGAGAGGTTTCATATTTGGGCAAAGTCGTTCGAAGGTGATGAGATTTCGAAACTGACACATTGTAAAGGAGTCTGTAAAGGTGACAGGAGGTGTCAGATCCAGTAAAGGAAGAACCATAGCTCGCTATAGCGAGCGTGGCGGACGGAGGAAGCCCGGTTGGATACGAACTCTGTCTTAGAATTTGAAAAAGGACTTCCTTCCTGATTGTATTATTCTTAGAAGTCTTATGCACGGATTTGAGGCTAAATATTGAGTGTTTCTTACAACCCAAAGAGACATAGATTATCTCTCAAGATCTAAATTAGAGATCTAATTGAGAGAAATCTTCTCTAATGATTTTTTTAAGAGTTTTGTTGCCAAATTCTCTAGAGAGTAAGTTTCTTCTACATCCCTTGTAGAAGATCATCTTCTTGCGTAAAAGATTTGATGAGTCAAGCACTGGATTGAGTCTTCTGTAATCAATGGTGTGAAGTCGTTGAAGCGTAAAGTAACACAATGTAATTGTAGTTCTTAGGTAGGGGATATCTAGGGGGAATCTGAGTTTCTTGTAATTGCGAGATTCATAGTGCTTGATTGTTAATCCATTTCGGATATATGATTTTTCACCCGGTTAGGGTTTTCCACGTTATATTTGGTGTCCTTGTGGTGTGTGCCTTTTGAGTTTATTTTCCGCTGCATACTTCATTATTTTTTGCACACAATTGGATTGTTTTATTGAGTAGACCAATCTAGAGATCTCATACCAGATCCTTCAAAATCTATGACAAAAGGTGGGTTTTTATCACCCCCATTGTTGAATTCAATGTCCAAGAGGCTACCCTCTTTCTTCTTGAACTTAATCCCTGCCTCTACGAGCACTATCGCACAAGGGATCATCTATCCATTTCTTCCCTGAATCTTCTTCGAGATGACTTGGACAATTGTGTGACCTAGGAAGGAGAAATAAGTAATAAAGATGAAGCAAATGATGGACGGGTTTAGGAGGAAGACGTATTGCAGCCTTCTAATTGTAGACACTGAGCAAGATGTAAGAAAGAAATTGGGTATGATTGGCCCTCAGTTGCAATGTAAAATATGAGCTCAAGCATGAAGAAAGGGAGCTGGTTTAATAGTAAGAGGATATCATACTGTATTTGCGGAACTAGCCAAACCATAGTGGGTACTCGTCCTCTTTATTCTCCTTGAGCCAGAGAAGGAACTCCACTATGAAGCACCCAATAAAAATTAGCATCTCCACAAACTGCTTGCGTCCAAGTTTGATGCTATTTTCATAGTAGCAGCTTCTGGCCGTCCTCTCCAACAGCTTAATTCTATCAATGTAGTCCTTCAAATGATAGTTCTCGTTCCCATAGAGGATTGCTTGGACATATCGCCATTTATATATGCTTCTCCATGTCCCTGAGCTTCGTTTTACCCCAGTGGTAATGCCCAATGGAGGATATCAAGGGCTCATAAAGCCTTGTCCTCAGCTATTTGAAGAAGTGTTTCTGGGACTTATGGGTTGGAAGTTGTGTGGGGTCATTTCATAATTACAGATTTGTGGGGGACCGCTCCCCAATTCCAGGATTATCCCTGGTCTCGGTGTTGAGCCAGCTCAATAGAAGCGCCAGTTCGGGGAAGCGCGGAGTCCGTCTCGGTGGCCACGCCTACGGGTGTCCACCCCGGTCTCGGTCCTAGCTTGATCTCGGTCTGCTGTCATTCAGCCATAAATGCAACTATAAATGCACTGCCATGACGGTGGACGACGACTGACAAGTAGAGTGGGCGCCGGACCTAGATAAGTGGCACGCCTTATCTCAGGGTTACATCCACAGGCATAGGGGATGGCCCGATGGGACACTCACTTTTTACCTACCCCCACTCAGGAGAGAAAGTACATACTGATGGGACTTTCATCTCTCCCTAAGGGTCCACTCCAATGAGACTCCCACGTCTATATAATGCATGGAGAAAAACGACAGGAGGTAAGCAGTAAGCCTGACCTATACTTTTTCTTCCCGATTTCTCTCTCAGTTACCAAGCTAACTTAGCCATCGGAATGCCCTCGACTACCCACAGCCAGGGGCCCTGACTCTTGTTCTTCCTTTCAGGTCACCGGACGCTGATCCTTTCCAAGAATCATCAAATTAAGAGTTTAATCCTCTCCAAACTAAGTTCGTAATTTTTAGGCACTTACAGTTGGCGCCGTCTGTGGGAACAGAATCTCTACCAAAACCAAACCTGCAAAAGCCATGCCTCCAAAAACCAAATACGGCGGCGAGGGATCGTCAAAGTCCCGGAGAGCGTCATCCTTTCCTCCTCCGGAACAACCCCCATTTCCACCGTTTTCGCAGCCTCAGCCGCCCCAGCCAGTACCTCCAGTGCTACCTACTGGCGTTCACTCTGCTCTTCTTCCCATTCTGGGTCCAGCGGAGGTTCCCCCCGTCCAACAGGAGTTGCCAGGGATTCCCCGCCAGAGAAAGTCCGGAGGAAATTTCGGCCCCATGTACACAGAGGGTGTTATCCAGTCGAATTCCTCATCTCGACCTATGACAACACTCCCCCGGCGTAACGACCGCCATGAGGCTACTCACCCCCTAGATGATCAGCCACCTAGGGGCTCGCAGCGGAATGTCTCCCCACCAGATCCTCGACGACGAGGCAAAACCCTTGTCCGAGCAAAATCCCATCACTCTTATCATCGCATTCACAATGACGATCAGTCCTTTCATCGGGCCCATGGAGGAGAAGACGACCCCCTGCTTGATGAGCTCGATGCCCAGAATCGGGTCCTCCAAGAGAAAGAGGAGTTGATTCGTCGTCTCCGAGAGCAGCTTGAGGCAAATGATAGAAGAACTCTTGCTCCACCTCCCAGGCGACAGCAACACCGTTCGGACAGCCGGGACTTGAGACAGGTCCTCAACGACAGAAGACGAAATCGCTGCGAAGAAGAAGGCTCAAGCAGCAGCTATCTGCGTAGCAATCTCGGGGGGTCGCGTCGCGAGCCAGAATCCCCGAGGCCAGAGAACATGACGGGCCTGAGGGAGCTGCTCGACCACTATGTAAAACAAGAGGTCCAGGCCCGGATGACCAAGATCGGCTTCTCCCGAGACCAATCAGAGGCGTGTGATGCAGAAGACCAGGGCATGTCCCCCTTCTCCCAGGAAATAAAAGACTTCTCTCTCCCCGAGAGATTTAGCGTGCCGAGGTTCGTCCTCTATGACGGGACCTCGGATCCAAAAGCGCACCTATGACATTTCACTCAGCGGATGTCGGTGTGGGGAGATGTCGGCCACCTTAACTATAGGGTCTTTTCCTCCAGTCTAGGTGACCTCCCACTCCGATGGTTCTGCGCGCTCCCTCCTGGATCGGTCTCGAGTTGGCGGCAGCTCCGAAGCTCCTTCGTTGAGAAGTTCCAAGCGCACCGTGTCATCCCGAAGACGGGTGGCAACCTCATGGCGATCCGTATGAAGGACAGTGAGAGCATTATTGCGTTCACCAGGAGATTCTGGACGATCTATAGCTAGATCACGGACGCTAAGGACGGCATCGCCATCATGTGTTTTCGGCAGGCGTTGCTCTTAGGCAATGAGCTCCGCAGAGACCTGGTCCAGACCCCCGTGACCACAATGAAGGCGCTAATGGCCAGGGTGAATCAGTACATCGAACAGGAGGAGGACGAAGCTCATGGCAAGGAGCGGTTCGGCCTCTCGCAGAAGGGCCAAACCTCCAAAGGAGAGGGGACGTTCCCCAAGCAGAGGCCAGATAAATGGAGGGCCACCGCCAGTTCGGCAACCTTCTCCACCTCGATCTTTGGCAGCAGCAAGAGACCAAAGTTCAATCCTACCAGGCCGGCCGGAGATCCTTACAGGGCCGTCAATGTTATCTTTAAAGAGCCCATTTACAGACTCTTAGGCAAGATCAAAGCAGAACCTTACTTCCAGTGGCCACAGCCGATGAAGGGCGACCCATCTACCCGAGACCGGAGCAAGAATTGTTCTTACCATAAGCAACACGGGCACATGACTGAGGACTGCATGACCCTGAAGTCCCACCTCGAGAAGCTCGTCAGGAATGGACACCTTCGGGAGTATATCAAAGAAGGAGAAATGATCAACCAGGCTCAGCAGCGCGCTCCACCACCTCCACCCGATGATGATCAAGACAGCGACGGGCCAGTGGGTAACCAGAAATGACTCTCTTATTTCATAGAAATTGAATTGGGGTTGGAAATAAAAATCCAATCATCACCTTAGTAATTCAAATCCTATAAAAGTCAATCTTTTCGTCTACATCTCTACCTCCCCTCACCTTATATCCTACATACCTTACCCTTTTAATACTTTTTCGGTGAAGCTCGTTTTACCCTGACTTCCTTTGTATTTAATTTTATGTATTCTATGCAAACATATGGGCCCTAAAGGTACATAAGCTCTCTGTTATAATGAAATCATCTTGTCCGTGATTAGCTATTAGTTGTGATATTGGTTATTGCTTAACTAATAGGTAGTATAATACATGAATAAAAACTTCTTCTTTTTTTTCACTTTTCCTTCCTTTATACAAGAATCATTATATGTTTTATTAATTTCCTTCTACAAAAGAAAGAAAGAAAGAAAGAAAGAAAGAAAGAAGCCTATTTTATAACTCTACCTTTGGGCCTAATCACCAAAATATCATGAGAATTATTCACTAGTCTCTTGGTTTTAGAATTTGTTTTAGCATACTCATTTTTTTGTCAAAATATATTCAACAAATGAAAAACATGGCCCTCTTTGATGAGAAATTATGTATTTGATATTCTTTGACTTATTAAGAGAGTGGGGTGGGTGGGTTAACTAGGAGTGGTATTTTTTACCTGACCCAACCTGCCAAAGCAACCTAAACTGAACCCACCAATTCTAAGTTTAGGCGCCCATTTTTGTGTTGGGTTTAAGTTGGCATTTTTTTATGTGATTTACAAAATGTTGGATTCGGGTTGAGTCCATTCTTACTATTCACTATGCCGGCCCGGGCTGACTCAAATAATGGCAATGTGATGACCAAACCAACCTGAAATTGATTTCACAATTTCATGGTTTTGGTTGACCCCTTAACTTTCAGTTTGGATTTGTATTAAGAAATTTAACTTGATTGATAAATGGGATTCAAATTGAGCCTATGCATATTTATTCACTATGCTAAACCCAACTGATCCATTATCTAATTGAAGTGATATATTGGCCGTGAGGGTAGCAATGGATCCGGTCGGATTGACTTTTGACAAGAACTATGGGCAATATCTATAGGTTTAATTCGAACTTGATCCTTTCTTAGTTGGGTTGTTGGGAATTTCTACATGAACTTACTCCAAAGTTAAAATATTGGGTTTTGTTTGTTGTGGGTCATAGTGCAATTAGTCAAACTGGATCAGGTTGGCGGGTCAAAAAATATTAGCATAAACCCAACCCAAAATAAAATGGGTTAACCCAAAGGTTGAATTGCTGGAATGGGTTGGATTGGATTGTCAGGTCGAAGTCAAGGATTGTGGCCCCTTAATTGGACCCTCAAAATGTTACCATGCCGATATTAATTTGGAAACTTTAATCTTGAAAGTTAAAGAATAATAGACATTTTTACCAGATACTTACCCTTGCAAATCATGAGTGTTGCCCGGCCCAATAAGTATGTGAGAAATTCAAAAGACCTAATTTACCAACACAGCCCATCTGGTAGGCAAGAACCAACAGAAGAAAGAGCTGTAAAAATTGGCTGGATCAGGGATGGATTTTCAATTAAGTAATCATGCTGAGCCTAATTGAATCCTAATCCTAGGCTCTGTCTATTGATTAGGATTGCACATGTATTGGCTGAAGCAAGCCTAGACCCTGGACATCCAGTTAGGAGGGTGATGTTTAGCCCAAAGCAAGGTTGGCTTTGGCCAGGCCCAGGTTGGCCCAGCTAAGTACAACCCCACTATTGATAGCCATGGGCATGTTTTTGTGCACCAACCTTTTGTGCCAATCTTTTTCACGGTGATTTCATTTTATCTTGAGATTAAAACTGATTTTCTACACTTCATTCTCAATTACTTGTTGTCATGAAATATTTTCCATAAATCTGTTCTTTTGTGAAATCCTACCTCTGGATTCCAAAGTTTGGATTTTGCCAAGGATTGTAGAGAATAATTTCACCTTAAGCAAAAAAAAAAAAAAAAAGTGCATAAAATGGAAATATGAAATAACAAAAAAAAAATAAAAAATCACTCTCTCTTTAAGATTTGTTTGTGCAATGAGAGGATTCCACACTCAGTGGAATCTTGTAATAATAGAAGAGAGGAATTTTGCATTCCCATACCTCGCATTGGAAATCAAAATCTTCTCTCTATTGAAGAAAATAAGTTTTTTTTTTCTAGTTTTGAAACATAAATGTGTCACACCAAATATGAGCTTTATGAATTCAGTTCAAAAGGTCAAACCAATTTTCTCCCTGTCATAAAATTCTCCCATCACACAAATGCACCATTTGAAACTAATTTTATTTTCCGGAAAATTTTTTCATGCCAACATATTCTCAGGTTAAAAGAAAATCCTCTACTCCCTAAAAAATGGGCTGTTTTGCAAAAAAAAAAAAGGTGACTTTTAGCGGCTTAAAAAGATCTATAGCGGTGGAAGTTTTTTTCCGCAGCTCAAAGTTCCATTTCTAGCTCCTCTTATGTCTAAGAGTTTCCGCCTATTTTAGCAACAAAAATTTGAATATATGAGACTTCTAAAAGTAACAATGTTTTAGCCTCCGCTCGGGCGGGCCTAGGTGTTATAACATGAGTGTGATCGCACCTGGTTTGAGAAAATTTTAAAATAATACTTAAATTCTTTTATTCTTTTATTTTACTTCTTAACTTGTTCATTTCCCGCACCACCCAAATGAAAATCTTAAGTCCGGCCCCCACTGTTAGAATTTTTGATTCTCTGTGAAGGCAGGGCCCATCACTGTCAATCCACAAATGACAATTAAGCGGCTGCCTCATCATATCTTCTCTACCAACAAGAAAGAAAAATTACCCTCCTGCTAACAAGAAGGAACAATACATGACTAAGCTCCAAAAACCATATCATCAAGTCGTTAATACCAAACACTAGAAGAGATTCCTTGACAGCCTCTCTCTCTCTCTCTCTCTCTCTCTCTCTCTCTCTCTCTCTCTCACAAGTTAGCAGTATATATATGTAGGCATGGAAAATGCAAAAACCAAGGTTAAGATAACAGAAGTGTAGTTCCTGTTTAAATGCCAAAGTGGCGTTGAGCTTTCCCAGTTGAAATTCCACCATGTCTTGGACTACCCTTCTCTGGGTGCTGTCAATAGGTGTCTTTTTCTTTGCATATCTCCTGCGTGCAGTGAGAGGCAAATGGGTCATAAAATGCAAGTCCATGTTGCCTCCTGGGCCCCCAGGACTTCCCATTCTAGGGAACCTTCACATGTTGGGTGAGCTCCCTCACCATGACCTCTACAGGCTAGCCAAGGAGTATGGACCCATAATGTACTTGCGCCTCTGCTTCGTCCCCACCATCGTTGTATCATCCCCCCAAGCAGCTCAACAGTTCTTGCAGACCCATGATCTCATCTTCGCCACCAGGCCCGTCACAGAGGCCTCAAAGTACATGTCCTACGAGCACAAGAACATGTCCTTCAATGTGTATGGGCCTTACTGGCGCAGCGTTCGCAAGTTGTGCACGTTAGAGTTGCTTAGCAACCGAAAGATTGATCAATTCAAGCCCATGAGGAGAGAAGAACTAGGCCTCATTATTGGGTCAATAAAAGATATGGCCAAGGCCCGTGTTGCCGTGGACCTCAGTGCAAAGGTGGCTTCTCTCACTGCAAACATGATATGCCTAATGGTATTTGGCAGGAAGTACATGGATGAGGACCTTGATGAAAGAGGGTTCAAAGGAGTCATGGATGAGGGGATGATCCTAGCCGCGTCCTTCAATGTAGCGGATTACATCCCTTTCATTGGGCCACTTGACCTTCAAGGGCTAAATCGCCGCATGAAGGCCTTCAGTAAGGTGTTTGATGCTTTCTTCGAAAACATCATCAACGAACATGAGAAAAACAGGGAGAGGGGGCATCAGAGGGACTTTGTTGACGTCTTGTTGGGCCTCAAGGAGTCCAATGATACCGATTTACAGCTCGACCGACCCCATATCAAAGCCATCATCTTGGTAGGGGAACACAAAATACTAACACTTCATTCATAATCAAAATTAAAGATATGGGGATTTGTTTGACACACTTAGCTATCAATTGTCCCTTTTTCATTTTGTAGGATATGCTTGCAGCTGGCATGGACACATCATCGGCCGCAATTGAATGGGCCCTCTCAGACATGTTGAAGCACCCACAAGTCTTGAAGAAGGTCCAGGAAGAGTTGGAGAGGGTGGTGGGCCTAGAGAGGATGGTGGAGGAATCAGACCTGGCCAACTTAGACTACTTTGACATGGTGGTGAAGGAAAGCATGAGGCTTCACCCTGTAGGCCCATTGCTCATCCCCCATGAGGCCATGGAGGACTGCACAGTTAATGGCTTCCACATACCTAAAAAAGCACGCGTCATTATAAATGTTTGGGCAATCGGGCAGGACCCTGAAGTGTGGCCTAACCCCCAAGAATTCATCCCGGAGAGATTTGCAGGTAACAATATAGACGTTAGGGGCCGCGATTTCCAACTCCTTCCTTTTGGGTCAGGACGCAGAGGTTGCCCTGGTCTGCAGTTGGGTCTCACCGTGGTTCGGTTGGTGTTGGCACAATTGGTGCATTGTTTTGATTGGGAGCTCCCAGATGGTTTGCACCCCAGCAATCTGGACATGAGCGAGAAGTTTAGCCTTGTTGTGCACAGGGCCAATCATCTGTTGGCAATTCCAACTTATCGCCTTTGTGATTGTACTCTTAGCCAATGATGCAAGGGATCGATGGTTATTGGTTGTAATCTCTTACAACATTTTTTAGGGAGTGTATCAGAATTCTATTACGATCCAACTTTTAATTTCAAATTCTGCTAATCATATGAATGATTTTATATATAAAAAAATCCCGTGCATTGAAGTTAGATATTATCCTTTTGGAAGACCTACATCCCAAGTCTAATAGAAGACTACAAAGTTCTCTTGTTTCTGGTGTTGAAAGTGCCCCACAAGCTTTGTCCCATTCTAATTTTTCAGAAGTTGTAGTTTACTGCTCACAGCTTTTGCAGTAGAGACCCAGCATAGTTTTTTATTTTTTTATTTTTTTTGTTTTTTCTTCCTTTGTTTTAACCGTTGCTGAAAGAGACAAATCCTTTGTAAGTGTTTGTAAGGTGTTGATGTCAGCTGACATCTGATTTCACCTATGTGAGGTGCACGTATGTGCAGAACTCACTCAAAGGAGGGGACTGGTACACCTGGTCCCGACTATTTTAAGATAAGCTACATGAGATCTGCTTCTCCATTTGGTCTACCTTACGTTAAATTTTTAGATAAGTTGTGTTGGGTTTTTTTTAGTTTCAAAAATTCTAAAGGATGTTTTTGTAAAAGTTGTTTTGTCTTTTCTCTTGTTGCTTTATGGGTTGTGTAGGCTTATGGAAAACAACACATCCCACATTGCTCAAGTTCAACTTTTGAGGTGGGTTTATATGTGTTTTCATTCCTTTACACTTTAAGAATAGTTGAAGGCTTTTGCCATGGGCCCTATGCGCGCACGCGAGCCAGGCCCAACCCGGGGTGCTGGGTCCGGAAAACGTTTAACCGGGCGTGCGTCCGCGACGCGCATCCGGTCGGCTGGCCTAGAAGAGGGACCCATATATTGATATAGATTTTTTAATGATGATTTTAAACCTTCCTTTAATCGCTGCTAACGTTGTGAAATTAAACTGTTTTTAACCTGTTTTTAAAACTGTTTTAATGTGGATTAAATATGGCCCAACGGAATACTAATCCAATATATATTAGGGCCATCTGCGCATTTGAAAAATATAGAAAAAACCCGTTTTCCTCTTCTTCTTCTTCTCTCTGTTTTTTCCCTCTGAGCATTGACAAAAGGGAGTCTGCTACATTCGGGCCTGAGTTGCGAACAGAGCCTGAAGCGAGAAGGCCGTTGTATCCTGGGGGCAGTTCTGCTGAGAACCTTCGCATCTGGGAATAGAATCCAGGGGGCGGAACTCGTCCTAAAGAGAGCGTCATCAGACGTGCCTCGGTCACAGATCTTCTACTGTTGCTGATCTACGCTCTTCTTTTTCCGCCTACAAGTCACAGTTGCAGCCTTCTTCAATCGGGTACTTTCGTTCCATTTACATTCTGTTTTACAGAACCATCTGCTCTGTAGCCAGTAGTTTTCAACAATTTTAGGACGATTTGCCTCTCCTGCTATGGCTACTTCTGCTATCAAGTTCATGCACCGGGACCTAGTTCGGTTGGATAACTTTGATGGATCTAATTTTCGACGTTGGCAGCAGAAAGTCTTATTTCTGCTGACATCTTTGAAAATTGCATATGTCCTTACCGAACCATGCCCTGATCGTGAAGAAGGACCAGGTGGCTCTTATGCACGGAAGAAATGGAAAGAAAACGATTACCTGTGCAAGAGCCATATCTTAAACCTTGTAGCAGACAACATCTATAACATGTATTCTGAAGCCCGATCTGCTAAAGACCTCTGGAGAGATCTTGATAAAAAATATAAAACAGAGGAGTCTGGAGCTAAGAAATATGCGGTTGGTCGCTATCTGAATTTCAAGATGGTAGATGACAAACCCATTCTTCCTCAAGTACATGATTTACAAACTATTGTTAATGAAATTGTTAAAGAAGGGATCCGAATCGATGAACAGTTCCAAGTGGCTACAATTATTGAAAAACTACCACCCACTTGGAAGGATATACAGAAAACCCTTCGACACAAGAGAAGGGACTATTCTTTGGAGCGCCTTCAGCGCTACTTGAGAATTGAGGAAGAAGCCCGAAATAGTGATCAGAAGGATTTGGCTGAGAATGGTGGCAGAATAAACTTAGCTGAATTTAAATCACAAGGTGATGGTGAAAAGAAAGGGAAATTTGACCAAAATCTGAGCAGGAATAAGCAGTCTAATCCTTCCTTTAAGAGGAAGAATTCGAAGCAAAACCAGAACAAAAAGTTCAGTAATCAAGGCCAGAACAAAAATCAAGGGACTGTCAAGCCACAGGCTAAAGGCAGTTGCTTTGTTTGTGGCAAGCCTGGACACTTTGCAAGAGAATGTCGTCACCGGAAAAAAGGTCCACAACAATATCAAGCAACCAAGCCTCAAGCTAATGTTGCTGAAGCCGAACAGTTTGTTGCTGTTCTGTCTGAGGTAAATGCTGTCAGCACAGCAAAGAGCGAAGGATGGTGGATTGACACTGGTGCAACCAACCATGTCACTTTTGACAGAAATCAGTTCAAGACCTATGAGAAGGTCACGAATGATTGTAAACTCGCTCTGGGAACTACCGTTACTACTCAAGTAATCGGTAAAGGGAAGGTTGAAATTCAGTTCACTTCCGGGAAGACGGTAACACTGCTGAACGTCTTTCATGCACCAGAATTAAGAAAGAACCTTGTGTTTGGTTATCTTCTTAATAAGGCCGGATTTAAACAGGTAATAGAATCCGACCAATTTGTGATCACCAAGAAAGGTGTATTTGTGGGTAAGGGTTATGCATGTGAGAATATGTTTAAACTGAATATTGTCAATAATAATATTGCATCTTCTTCTGCTTATATTATCGCTTCAGTTGATGAATGGCATGGTAGATTAGGTCACATTAATTTCAGAACTATGAGAAATATGAGTAATGATGGATTAATTGATAAATATGATGATGATCATAAGAAATGTATTATATGCTCTCAATCCAAAATTACTCGTAAGCCATTTAAACATGTGGAAAGGGAATCAGCCTTACTTCAATTGGTTCATTCTGATATATGTGATCTAAGTAAAACTATGACTAGAGGTGGTAAATATTATTTTATTACTTTTATTGATGATTGTTCTAGGTATTCTTATGTATACTTATTAAGAACTAAAGATGAAGCACTATCTAAATTTCAAGTTTATGTGACTGAAGTTGAAAATAAACTGAATAGAAAGGTAGTGACATTCAGAAGTGATAGAGGTGGAGAATACACCTCAAAAGGTTTTTTAGACTATTGTGAATCTAAAGGAATTAAGAGAACTTGTACTGCCCCATATACACCCCAACAAAATGGTATAGCAGAAAGGAAAAATAGGACTTTGATTGAAATGGTTAATTCTATGTTAATATCATCTGGGAGTCCTAAAAACTTATGGGGTGAAGCACTGTTGACTGCCTGTTACATCTTAAATAGAGTTTTACATTCTAAAACTAATAGAACACCTTTTGAGATTTGGGAAGGGAGAAAGCCTAACCTTAGATACTTTAGAGTTTGGGGGTGTTTAGCACATGTCAGGATAGTAGATCCAAAAAGACCTAAATTAGGACCCCACTCATGGGAGTGTGTTTTCATTGGCTATGCACAAGATAGTGCTGCCTACAGATTCATGAAATTAGAAGATCTAAGCCTAGTTGAATCTAGAGATGCAGACTTCTTTGAAGACCTTTTTCCTTTTAAAACTAAGTTTACATCAGAACCTTCTTCATTGAATAGAGTATTAGGAACTCATGAGGAAGAGGAATCTCAACCTAGAAGGAGTAAGAGACAAAGAACAGCTACTAGTTTTGGTCCTGACTTTGAAACCTATCTAGTAGAGGAAGATCCATTTACTTTCCAGGAGGCTATGACTGCTCATGATGCTGTCTTTTGGAAGGAAGCATTAGATGATGAAATTGAATCTATTTTAGCCAATAATACCTGGGAATTAACTGACTTATCTTTAGGTACTAAACCTTTAGGGTGCAAGTGGGTTCTCAAGAAAAAACTTAGGCCAGATGGGTCAATAGAGAAATATAAAGCCAGGCTAGTAGCCAAAGGCTTTAGGCAAAAAGAAGGAATTGACTTCTTTGATACTTATTCCCCTGTGTCTAGAATCAGTTCTATTAGACTCTTGATTGCTATTGCTGCTGTTCATAATTTGATTATACATCAGATGGATGTAAAAACTGCTTTTCTAAATGGAGATTTGGAAGAGGAAATTTATATGGATCAACCAGAAGGCTATGTCATAAAAGGACAAGAACATAAGGTGTGTAAATTAATAAAGTCCCTATATGGACTAAAACAAGCACCTAAACAGTGGCATATGAAATTTGATGAAGTAATTCTATCTTATGGCTTCAAAATAAACGAAGCTGAAAAATGTATTTATTATAAATCTAATGGTTGTTCAACAATTATAATATGCTTATATGTTGATGATTTACTTATATTTGGCTCTGACATGGAAAGCATCAAAGATATAAAGAGACTTCTCTCTCATAACTTTGATATGAAAGACTTGGGAGAAGCAAATGTAATATTGGGAATTAAAATTATAAGAGATGATTCTGGAATCAAGTTATCCCAATCACATTACATTGAAAAAATATTGAGGAAATATGATCATTTTGATTGTAAACCAGTGTCTACTCCTTTTGATCCTAGTATTAAATTAGTAAAAAATGATGGTCAATGTGTATCTCAACTTGATTATGCAAGTGTAATTGGTAGCTTAATGTATGCTATGAATTGTACTCGTCCTGATATAGCTTATGCAGTCAGTAAATTGAGTAGATATACCAGTAACCCTGGTATAGAACATTGGAAAGCTGTATCTAGAGTACTTAAGTATTTAAAGAATACTATAGACTATGCATTGTATTATTCTGGTTATCCACCTGTAGTTGAGTGTTACAGCGATGCTGACTGGAATTCAGACTTAGATGATTCTAAGTCTACAAGTGGATATATTTTCACTTTGGGAGGAGCTGCAGTATCTTGGAAATCAAAGAAACAAACTGCAATTTCTCATTCCACTAAAGATTCAGAATTCCTGGCTCTAGGAGCTGCTGCGATGGAATCTGAATGGATTAGAAATTTATTATTTGATATTCCTTTGTGGACTAAACCTATTCCTCCTATTATTATTCATTGTGATAACACTGCAGCAATTATTACTGCTAACAATACCACGTATAATGGAAAGTCTAGACAAGTGCGACTACAACATAGCTATGTGAGACAATTACTCAGTGGAGGAGTAATTTCAATTGATTATGTGAGATCAAAGGATAACTTAGCAGATCCTTTGACAAGAGGCCTTGCAAGGGAAAAAATTAAAGAAACAACTAAAGGGATGGGTCTTAAGCCCATAAATCATCAATAGTGGGAACCCAACCTAATGACCGGAGATCCCGAGAATTAGGTTCAATGGGAAAAACAAGCTATCTCGATGATGTGAAGTACCGACATATAGAGTATGATTACTCTGAACTCATCCCTGTTGTGTTTGACTCATTTGATGGTTGGTACTTAACCTGTAGCGAATTAGGTTGAATTTAATTCTTAATGAGATCTATAGCCTATATGGTGGGGTGCACAGCTGCAGGAGCACTCTTGATAGACTCACCTATATGAGTGTGGAAGTGGGGCCGCTTCCTATGAGAATTTGGGCAGATTCTCTAGAGCACTCATGAAATCCGGGATTAAGCACATGGCCGTAAAGTGCTGACCTCATGACTCCAAGATCAAACTTGACATAATTTTGAACTGATATAAAAAGTTGAAGTTCAAGAACTCTTTCACTTCAACTCCTAAAGGTTTGAAATTATGTCATGACGGTAAGGTTCAAGCCTGGTCACCTTACCAGTGAAATGCTCATTAAATATTTTGAAACAAGGGGGAGATTGTTGGGTTTTTTTTAGTTTCAAAAATTCTAAAGGATGTTTTTGTAAAAGTTGTTTTGTCTTTTCTCTTGTTGCTTTATGGGTTGTGTAGGCTTATGGAAAACAACACATCCCACATTGCTCAAGTTCAACTTTTGAGGTGGGTTTATATGTGTTTTCATTCCTTTACACTTTAAGAATAGTTGAAGGCTTTTGCCATGGGCCCTATGCGCGCACGCGAGCCAGGCCCAACCCGGGGTGCTGGGTCCGGAAAACGTTTAACCGGGCGTGCGTCCGCGACGCGCATCCTGCGTGTATATCGCGCGCAGGGGGGGTGCAAATCCCGGTCGGCTGGCCTAGAAGAGGGACCCATATATTGATATAGAAATGGCAACCTTTTGCCATTTTTTTTAATGATGATTTTAAACCTTCCTTTAATCGCTTAAAACGTTGATTAACGTTGTGAATTAATCTTTAAAACGTTGTGAATTAATGTGGATTAATCACTGTTTTAATGTGGATTAAATATGGCCCAACGGAATACTAATCCAATATATATTAGGGCCATCTGCGCATTTGAAAAATATAGAAAAAACCCGTTTTCCTCTTCTTCTTCTTCTCTCTGTTTTTTCCCTCTGAGCATTGACAAAAGGGAGTCTGCTACATTCGGGCCTGAGTTGCGAACAGAGCCTGAAGCGAGAAGGCCGTTGTATCCTGGGGGCAGTTCTGCTGAGAACCTTCGCATCTGGGAATAGAATCCAGGGGGCGGAACTCGTCCTAAAGAGAGCGTCATCAGACGTGCCTCGGTCACAGATCTTCTACTGTTGCTGATCTACGCTCTTCTTTTTCCGCCTACAAGTCACAGTTGCAGCCTTCTTCAATCGGGTACTTTCGTTCCATTTACATTCTGTTTTACAGAACCATCTGCTCTGTAGCCAGTAGTTTTCAACAAGTTGCACTTCTTCAGATCTATCTTTACTACTTTCATGCTAGTCTTCTTTAACCTGCTCCTTTCCTTGAGGGAAGGTAAGCCTACATATACAAAAAAATTCCTTGCTGGCACTATCTAAATTGAGCCTCTCTAAATTTGCCTGCAAGGTTGGTTTTACGGAGAATTTGCTTCTATAATGATGAAATCGCCAATGCCTGAGGTCTTGTGACTTCAAAGATTGTGGAGGGAGTTTATTATTCCAGTGGGTGTAGTATGGTTGCAGTAAGTACGAGGAGAGGAACAAAATGGAGAATTTGTTTACCTATACAACCAAACTTAATTTGATCAGTGGTTGGTTCATGGAAACTCTAGAGGGTGCAATGCATAGCAAGAACAGGAATCACTCTAGGGAGGTCAGGCTATATTACCCTGATGTAAAATGTCCAAGAACTACACAACACACTCAACTCTAACAAATTTTAAAGAAGTTACAAAATGAACACATCGACCAGTACACACCTACATGGTTCTTTTTCTCCATGATTGACCATTCATTTGCACAAGAGATGTATTCTGACGCAAGCATGGCCAAAGATATCACTACAGCACCATTTTCAAGACCAATTCATTTCAAAGACCTAAAGAGGAGATGAAAAATAAACAGACAGAGAAGAAGGTTTGAATGAGGGTGAGACCAAGGAGAATGACTGCAGCTACCACAGAAAGAACTGCCCATGGAGTGTTGAAGTAGTTGTGTGCCAAAGCTGCCAACCCCACCAATGCCTCTTGGTCTTGCAATACAAGTTCACTCCTGTGTACATGCCACAAAGGTAATGGTCCAAGAGGTAAAGGCGGGAATGGTTGGAGGCTGCCCTGGTTAGCTTGTTGAAGAGAAGAGACACATCTTCATTGCTGCCCAACATATGTTCAGTAATGTTTTCACTGTGGAGCAATGCGATTGCGAGGTGTTGATGAGGTAATCAAGGAACAGGAACATGTAGTAAAGAGAGGTTTCATATTTGGGCAAAGTCGTTCGAAGGTGATGAGATTTCGAAACTGACACATTGTAAAGGAGTCTGTGAAGGTGACAGGAGGTGTCAGATCCAGTAAAGGAAGAACCATAGCTCGCTATAGCGAGCGTGGCGGACGGAGGAAGCCCGGTTGGATACGAACTCTGTCTTAGAATTTGAAAAAGGACTTCCTTCCTGATTGTATTATTCTTAGAAGTCTTATGCACGGATTTGAGGCTAAATATTGAGTGTTTCTTACAACCCAAAGAGACATAGATTATCTCTCAAGATCTAAATTAGAGATCTAATTGAGAGAAATCTTCTCTAATGATTTTTTTAAGAGTTTTGTTGCCAAATTCTCTAGAGAGTAAGTTTCTTCTACATCCCTTGTAGAAGATCATCTTCTTGCGTAAAAGATTTGATGAGTCAAGCACTGGATTGAGTCTTTTGTAATCAATGGTGTGAAGTCGTTGAAGCGTAAAGTGACACAATGTAACTGTAGTTCTTAGGTAGGGGATATCTAGGGGGAATCTGAGTTTCTTGTAATTGCGAGATTCATAATGCTTGATTGTTAATCCATTTCGGATATATGATTTTTCACCCGGTTAGGGTTTTCCACGTTATATTTGGTGTCCTTGTGGTGTGTGCCTTTTGAGTTTATTTTCCGCTGCATACTTCATTATTTTTTGCACACAATTGGATTGTTTTATTGAGTAGACCAATCTAGAGATCTCATACCAGATCCTTCAAAATCTATGACAAAAGGTGGGTTTTTATCACCCCCATTGTTGAATTCAATGTCCAAGAGGCTACCCTCTTTCTTCTTGAACTTAATCCCTGCCTCTACGAGCACTATCGCACAAGGGATCATCTATCCCATTTCTTCCCTGAATCTTCTTCGAGATGACTTGGACAATTGTGTGACCTAGGAAGGAGAAATAAGTAATAAAGATGAAGCAAATGATGGACGGGTTTAGGAGGAAGACGTATTGCAGCCTTCTAATTGTAGACACTGAGCAAGATGTAAGAAAGAAATTGGGTATGATTGGCCCTCAGTTGCAATGTAAAATATGAGCTCAAGCATGAAGAAAGGGAGCTGGTTTAATAGTAAGAGGATATCATACTGTATTTGCGGAACCAGCCAAACCATAGTGGGTACTCGTCCTCTTTATTCTCCTTGAGCCAGAGAAGGAACTCCACTATGAAGCACCCAATAAAAATTAGCATCTCCACAAACTGCTTGCGTCCAAGTTTGATGCTATTTTCATAGTAGCAGCTTCTGGCCGTCCTCTCCAACACCTTAATTCTATCAATGTAGTCCTTCAAATGATAGTTCTCGTTCCCATAGAGGATTGCTTGGACATATCGCCATTTATATATGCTTCTCCATGTCCCTGAGCTTCGTTTTACCCCAGTGGTAATGCCCAATGGAGGATATCAAGGGCTCATAAAGCCTTGTCCTCAGCTATTTGAAGAAGTGTTTCTGGGACTTATGGGTTGGAAGTTGTGTGGGGTCATTTCATAATTACAGATTTGTGGGGGACCGCTCCCCAATTCCAGGATTATCCCTGGTCTCGGTGTTGAGCCAGCTCAATAGAAGCGCCAGTTCGGGGAAGCGCGGAGTCCGTCTCGGTGGCCACGCCTACGGATGTCCACCCCGGTCTCGGTCCTAGCTTGATCTCGGTCTGCTGTCATTCAGCCATAAATGCAACTATAAATGCACTGCCATGACGGTGGACGACGACTGACAAGTAGAGTGGGCGCCGGACCTAGATAAGTGGCACGCCTTATCTCAGGGTTACATCCACAGGCATAGGGGATGGCCCGATGGGACACTCACTTTTTACCTACCCCCACTCAGGAGAGAAAGTACATACTGATGGGACTTTCATCTCTCCCTAAGGGTCCACTCCAATGAGACTCCCACGTCTATATAATGCATGGAGAAAAACGACAGGAGGTAAGCAGTAAGCCTGACCTATACTTTTTCTTCCCGATTTCTCTCTCAGTTACCAAGCTAACTTAGCCATCGGAATGCCCTCGGCTACCCACAGCCAGGGGCCCTGACTCTTGTTCTTCCTTTCAGGTCACCGGACGCTGATCCTTTCCAAGAATCATCAAATTAAGAGTTTAATCCTCTCCAAACTAAGTTCGTAATTTTTAGGCACTTACAGTTGGCGCCGTCTGTGGGAACAGAATCTCTACCAAAACCAAACCTGCAAAAGCCATGCCTCTAAAAACCAAATACGGCGGCGAGGGATCGTCAAAGTCCCGGAGAGCGTCATCCTTTCCTCCGCCGGAACAACCCCCATTTCCACCGTTTTCGCAGCCTCAGCCGCCCCAGCCAGTACCTCCAGTGCTACCCACTGGCGTTCACTCTGCTCTTCTTCCCATTCTGGGTCCAGCGGAGGTTCCCCCCGTCCAACAGGAGTTGCCAGGGATTCCCCGCCAGAGAAAGTCCGGAGGAAATTCCGGCCCCATGTACACAGAGGGTGTTGTCCAGTCGGATTCCTCATCTCGACCTATGACAACACTCCCCCGGCGTAACGACCGCCATGAGGCTACTCACCCCCTAGATGATCAGCCACCTAGGGGCTCGCAGCGGAATGTCTCCCCACCAAATCCTCGACGACGAGGCAAAACCCTTGTCCGAGCAAAATCCCATCACTCTTATCATCGCATTCACAATGACGATCAGTCCTTTCATCGGGCCCATGGAGGAGAAGACGACCCCCTGCTTGATGAGCTCGATGCCCAGAATCGGGTCCTCCAAGAGAAAGAGGAGTTGATTCGTCGTCTCCGAGAGCAGCTTGAGGCAAATGATAGAAGAACTCTTGCTCCACCTCCCAGGCGACAGCAACACCGTTCGGACAGCCGGGACTTGAGACAGGTCCTCAACGACAGAAGACGAAATCGCTGCGAAGAAGAAGGCTCAAGCAGCAGCTATCTGCGTAGCAATCTCGGGGGGTCGCGTCGCGAGCCAGAATCCCCGAGGCCAGAGAACATGACGGGCCTGAGGGAGCTGCTCGACCACTATGTAAAACAAGAGGTCCAGGCCCGGATGACCAAGATCGGCTTCTCCCGAGACCAATCAGAGGCGTGTGATGCAGAAGACCAGGGCATGTCCCCCTTCTCCCAGGAAATAAAAGACTTCTCTCTCCCCGAGAGATTTAGCGTGCCGAGGTTCGTCCTCTATGACGGGACCTCGAATCCAGAAGCGCACCTATGACATTTCACTCAGCGGATGTCGGTGTGGGGAGATGTCGGCCACCTTAACTACAGGGTCTTTTCCTCCAGTCTAGGTGACCTCCCACTCCGATGGTTCTGCGCGCTCCCTCCTGGATTGGTCTCGAGTTGGCGGCAGCTCCGAAGCTCCTTCGTTGAGAAGTTCCAAGCGCACCGTGTCATCCCGAAGACGGGTGGCAACCTCATGGCGATTCGTATGAAGGACAGTGAGAGCATTATTGCGTTCACCAGGAGATTCTGGACGATCTATAGCCAGATCACGGACGCTAAGGACGACATCGCCATCATGTGTTTTCGGCAGGCGTTGCTCTTAGGCAATGAGCTCCGCAGAGACCTGGTCCAGACCCCCGTGACCACAATGAAGGCGCTAATGGCCAGGGTGAATCAGTACATCGAACAAGAGGAGGACGAAGCTCATGGCAAGGAGCGGTTCGGCCTCTCGCAGAAGGGCCAAACCTCCAAAGGAGAGGGGACGTTCCCCAAGCAGAGGCCAGATAAATGGAGGGCCACCGCCAGTTCGGCAACCTTCTCCACCTCGATCTTTGGTAGCAGCAAGAGACCAAAGTTTAATCCTACCAGGCCGGCCGGAGATCCTTACAGGGCCGTCAATGTTATCTTTAAAGAGCCCATTTACAGACTCCTAGGCAAGATCAAAGCAGAACCTTACTTCCAGTGGCCACAGCCGATGAAGGGCGACCCATCTACCCGAGACCGGAGCAAGAATTGTTCTTACCATAAGCAACATGGGCACATGACTGAGGACTGCATGACCCTGAAGTCCCACCTCGAGAAGCTCGTCAGGAATGGACACCTTCGGGAGTATATCAAAGAAGGAGAAATGATCAACCAGGCTCAGCAGCGCGCTCCACCACCTCCACCCGATGATGATCAAGACAGCGACGGGCCAGTGGGTAACCAGAAATGACTCTCTTATTTCATAGAAATTGAATTGGGGTTGGAAATAAAAATCCAATCATCACCTTAGTAATTCAAATCCTATAAAAGTCAATCTTTTCGTCTACATCTCTACCTCCCCTCACCTTATATCCTACATACCTTACCCTTTTAATACTTTTTCGGTGAAGCTCGTTTGACCCTGACTTCCTTTGTATTTAATTTTATGTATTCTATGCAAACATATGGGCCCTAAAGGTACATAAGCTCTCTGTTATAATGAAATCATCTTGTCCGTGATTAGCTATTAGTTGTGATATTGGTTATTGCTTAACTAATAGGTAGTATAATACATGAATAAAAACTTCTTCTTTTTCACTTTTCCTTCCTTTATACAAGAATCATTATACGTTTTATTAATTTCCTTCTACAAAAGAAAGAAAGAAAGAAAGAAAGAAAGAAAGAAGCCTATTTTATAACTCTACCTTTGGGCCTAATCACCAAAATATCATGAGAATTATTCACTAGTCTCTTGGTTTTAGAATTTGTTTTAGCATACTCATTTTTTTTGTCAAAATATATTCAACAAATGAAAAACATGGCCCTCTTTGATGAGAAATTATGTATTTGATATTCTTTGACTTATTAAGAGAGTGGGGTGGGTGGGTTAACTAGGAGTGGTATTTTTTACCTGACCCAACCTGCCAAAGCAACCTAAACTGAACCCACCAATTCTAAGTTTAGGCGCCCATTTTTGAGTTGGGTTTAAGTTGGCATTTTTTTACGTGATTTACAAAATGTTGGATTCGGGTTGAGTCCATTCTTACTATTCACTATGCCGGCCCGGGCTGACTCAAATAATGGCAATGTGATGACCAAACCAACCTGAAATTGATTTCACAATTTCATGGTTTTGGTTGACCCCTTAACTTTCAGTTTGGATTTGTATTAAGAAATTTAACTTGATTGATAAATGGGATTCAAATTGAGCCTATGCATATTTATTCACTATGCTAAACCCAACTGATCCATTATCTAATTGAAGTGATATATTGGCCGTGAGGGTAGCAATGGATCCGGTCGGATTGACTTTTGACAAGAACTATGGGCAATATCTATAGGTTTAATTCGAACTTGATCCTTTCTTAGTTGGGTTGTTGGGAATTTCTACATGAACTTACTCCAAAGTTAAAATATTGGGTTTTGTTTGTTGTAGGTCATAGTGCAATTAGTCAAACTGGATCAGGTTGGCGGGTCAAAAAATATTAGCATAAACCCAACCCAAAATAAAATGGGTTAACCCAAAGGTTGAATTGCTGGAATGGGTTGGATTGGATTGTCAGGTCGAAGTCAAGGATTGTGGCCCCTTAATTGGACCCTCAAAATGTTACCATGCCGATATTAATTTGGAAACTTTAATCTTGAAAGTTAAAGAATAATAGACATTTTTACCAGATACTTACCCTTGCAAATCATGAGTGTTGCCCGGCCCAATAAGTATGTGAGAAATTCAAAAGACCTAATTTACCAACACAGCTCATCTGGTAGGCAAGAACCAACAGAAGAAAGAGCTGTAAAAATTGGCTGGATCAGGGATGGATTTTCAATTAAGTAATCATGCTGAGCCTAATTGAATCCTAATCCTAGGCTCTGTCTATTGATTAGGATTGCACATGTATTGGCTGAAGCAAGCCTAGACCCTGGACATCCAGTTAGGAGGGTGATGTTTAGCCCAAAGCAAGGTTGGCTTTGGCCAGGCCCAGGTTGGCCCAGCTAAGGTACAACCCCACTATTGATGGTCATGGGTATGTTTTTGTGCACCAACTTTTTGTGCCAATCTTTTTCACGGTGATTTCATTTTATCCTGAGATTAAAACTGATTTTCTACACTTCATTCTCAAATACTTGTTGTCATGAAATATTTTCCATAAATCTGTTCTTTTGTGAAATCCTACCTCGGGATTCCAAAGTTTGGATTTTGCCAAGGATTGTAGAGAATAATTTCACCTTAAGCAAAAAACAAAAAAAGAAAAGTGCATATAATGGAAATATGAAATAACAAAAAAAAAAAAATCACTCTCTCTTTAAGATTTGTTTGTACAATGAGAGGATTCCACGCTCAATGGAATCTTGTGATCATATAAGAGAGGAATTTTGCATTCACAAACCTCGCATTGGAAATCAAAATCTTCTCTCTATTGAAGAAAATAAGTTTTTTTTTTCTAGTTTTGAAAAATAAATGTGTCACACCTAATATGAGCTTTATGAATTCAGTTCAAAAAGTCAAACCAATTTTCTCTCTATCATAAAATTCTCCCGTCACACAAATGCACCCTTTGAAACTAATTTTATTTTCCGTAAATTTTTTCATGCCAACATATTCTCAGGTTAAAAGAAAATCCTCTACTCCCTAGAAAATGGGCTATACTGCAAGAAAAAAAAAGGGTGACTTTTAGCTGCTTAAAAAGGTCTATAGCGGTGGAAGTTTTTTTCCACAGCTAAAAGTGCCATTTCTAGCTCCTCCTATGTCTAAGAGTTTCCGCCTATTTTAGTAAAAGAAAATTTAAATATATGACACTTCTAAAAATAACTATGTTTTAGCCCCTGCTCAAGGCGGCCCTAAGTGTTATAACGTGAGTGCGGTTGCACCTGGTTTGAGAAAATTTTAAAATAATACTTAAATTTTTTTATTTTTTTATTTTACTTCTTAACTTGTTTATTACCCGCACCACCCAAATGGAAATCTGGAGTCCGCCCCCACTGTTAGAATTGTAGATTCTCTGTGAAGGCAAGGCCCATCACTGTCAATCCACAAACGACAATTAAGCGGCTGCCTCATCATATCTTCTCTACCTACAAGAAAGAAAAATTCCCCTCCTGCTAACAAGAAGGAACAATACACTAAGCTCCAAAAACCATATCATCAAGTCGTTAATACCAAACACTAGAAGAGATTCCTTGACAGCCTCTCTCTCTCTCTCTCTCTCTCTCACACACACACACACACACAAGTTAGCAGTATATATATGTAGGCATGGAAAATGCAAAAACCAAGGTTAAGATAACAGAAGTGTAGTTCCAGTTTAAATGCCAAAGTGGCGTTGAGCTTTCCCAGTTGAAATTCCACCATGTCTTGGACTACCCTTCTCTGGGTGCTGTCAATAGGTGTCTTTTTATTTGCATATCTCCTGCGTGCAGTGAGAGGCAAATGGGTCATAAAAAGCAAGTCCATGTTGCCTCCTGGGCCCCCAGGACTTCCCATTCTAGGGAACCTTCACATGTTGGGTGAGCTCCCTCACCATGACCTCTACAGGCTAGCCAAGGAGTATGGACCCATAATGTACTTGCGCCTCTGCTTCGTCCCCACCATCGTTGTATCATCCCCCCAAGCAGCGCAACAGTTCTTGCAGACCCATGATCTCATCTTCGCCACCAGGCCCGTCACAGAGGCCTCAAAGTACATGTCCTACGAGCACAAGAACATGTCCTTCAATGTGTATGGGCCTTACTGGCGCAGCGTTCGCAAGTTGTGCACGTTAGAGTTGCTTAGCAACCGAAAGATTGATCAATTCAAGCCCATGAGGAGAGAAGAACTAGGCCTCATTATTGGGTCAATAAAAGATATGGCCAAGGCCCGTGTTGCCGTGGACCTCAGTGCAAAGGTGGCTTCTCTCACTGCAAACATGATATGCCTAATGGTATTTGGCAGGAAGTACATGGATGAGGACCTTGATGAAAGAGGGTTCAAAGGAGTCATGGATGAGGGGATGATCCTAGCCGCGTCCTTCAATGTAGCGGATTACATCCCTTTCATTGGGCCACTTGACCTTCAAGGGCTAAATCGCCGCATGAAGGCCTTCAGTAAGGTGTTTGATGCTTTCTTCGAAAACATCATCAACGAACATGAGAAAAACAGGGAGAGGGGGCATCAGAGGGACTTTGTTGACGTCTTGTTGGGCCTCAAGGAGTCCAATGATACCGATTTACAGCTCGACCGACCCCATATCAAAGCCATCATCTTGGTAGGGGAACACAAAATACTAACACTTCATTCATAATCTAAATTAAAGATATGGGGATTTGTTTGACACACTTAGCTATCAATTGTCCATTTTTCATTTTGTAGGATATGCTTGCAGCTGGCATGGACACATCATCGGCCGCAATTGAATGGGCCCTCTCAGACATGTTGAAGCACCCACAAGTCTTGAAGAAGGTCCAGGAAGAGTTGGAGAGGGTGGTGGGCCTAGAGAGGATGGTGGAGGAATCAGACCTGACCAACTTAGACTACTTTGACATGGTGGTGAAGGAAAGCATGAGGCTTCACCCTGTAGGCCCATTGCTCGTCCCCCATGAGGCCATGGAGGACTGCACAGTTAATGGCTTCCACATACCTAAAAAAGCACGCGTCATTATAAATGTTTGGGCAATCGGGCAGGACCCTGAAGTGTGGCCTAACCCCCAAGAATTCATCCCTGAGAGATTTGCAGGTAACAATATAGACGTTAGGGGTCACGATTTCCAACTCCTTCCTTTTGGATCAGGACGCAGAGGTTGCCCTGGTTTGCAGTTGGGTCTCACCGTGGTTCGGTTGGTGTTGGCACAATTGGTGCATTGTTTTGATTGGGAGCTACCAGATGGTTTGCACCCCAGCGATCTGGACATGAGCGAGAAGTTCAGCCTTGTTGTGCACAGGGCCAATCATCTGTTGGCAATTCCAACTTATCGCCTTTCTGATTGTACTCTTAGCCAATGATGCAAGGGATGGTTATTGGTTGTAATCTCTTACAACTTTTTTTAGGGAGTGTATCAGAATTCTAAAATGATCCAACTTTTAATTTCAAATTCTGCTATCAATATCATATGAATGATTTTTGTAAGTGCCTAAAAATTACGGACTTAGTTAATGGAGGATTAAGCTCCTGATGCAAGGTTTTGAGGGAGGTAAGGGGAATGGATCGAGCCTCCAATGACCTGAAAGGAAAAGAACAACGGTCAGAGACCCTGGCTGTGGGTAGCCGAAGGCCCTCCGACGGTTAAGTTAGTGCAGGGACTGAGAGAATGGAGAGAAAGAGTTCTGGGAGGGAGAGATTATGCGTGTGCGTACCTTTCATGGATTCTCTCATGCAATATATAGGTGGAGAAGTCATCATTGGACTGTCTTCCTGAGGAGACGGGAGTCCCATCTGAGCGTACTCTCATCTCCTGAGTGGGGGTAGGTAAAAAGGGGACGTCCCATCGGACCAGCCCTCCTCGCCTATGGATATGATTGTAGATATGGCGTGCTCCTTGCGTAGGTCCGGAGCCCATTCTGTTGTCAGACCGCCGATCCTGATTTGGCAGTGCATTAATGGCGGCATTTATGATTGAATGAAAGGAGGCTGAGCTCGGTCGAGGCTGAGACCGAAGTTGGGACTCGTGACGCAATCACTGGGGCCCGCTCCATAATTACCCGAGACGGCGATGCAGCCGAACTTGGCGGCACCGAGATCACGGGTTACCGAGACTGGGTGGTGGCCCCGTCTAATTCCATGATCACGGAATGACCCCACACAATTGCCCCCTAGCTCCCTGATCTCGGGCTTTCTCCGAGGTCGGGAGCTAAGACTTGGATGTGACGGGGCTGTCTTTTCGTATCCCGCCTTAGGAATATCCTCATTATGGCGCCTCTTCACCTGCCCTAGGCAATAAATAGGGCGTCATGATTGCCCTGCCACAGCGGATACGGAGAGCGCCGTTTCGCATACCCGAGGCGATTAATGTCGTACCAGAGGCATGGCGGAATACTTATCGTCTCCGCCACGTGGAGCCTTCTGTCTGGTAGGACACCGAAGTCGAAGCGACGCGGCATGCGGTAATCAAGAGGGGGCGCTCCTTTATAAAAAGGGGCCCGCTCCTCTTTCTTCTTCTTTTACCCTAGCTGTTAGTTTGAAGGAGACTCTGCTGCAACTTTGTTCAACCCAGAAGATCGCCGAACTCGGAGACTCTTCGACCTCTGCTTCCCGTTCCTTGCCCTTCCGTCTTCTGCAGTCCTCTTTGCTTTTTCTGTGAGTTATGCTTCTTGCCTTCATCTCCTTTCTGTATTTCTCCTTCTTCTGCGATTTCTGAGACTCCTAATCCCTTAGGCCCTCCCAGCCTTCGTTCCCTTTCTTCTATTTCTTCCTTCTCTTCTGTTTCAAGAAAATGGGAATATACAGCCACTGGGTAGAGGGCCCTACAGCCCTAGAGGCTTTTAGGGAGAACTTTAGGATCCCAGAGGATGTCCTGGTGAAACCCTTTGTCTTCCAGGGCTCCGTCAAGGGTTTCGTCACCTATAAGGAATGGATGCCCTTCCCTTTGCTGGCTGTGTGCGAAGGAGGGGTAAGATTCCCCATCCACCCACTCCTCCGGTCCTGTCTCCACGTGTGGAACCTCTGCCCCTTCCAGCTAATGCCGAACGGCTTCAAAATAATAATGGGCGTGGCCCAGCTGAACTGGATCTTGGACATCGGTCTCGGCGTACATGATTTAGAAGATGTCTACGATATCTGCAAGGCCGCGGGGGTTGAGGACGCTTACTACCTTCGGGTCAAGGCCAGGCGCCGTCCCTTGGTGAATGCCCTGGAGGACTCCACCAAATACGCCGGAGATGACCGCTTTTTGATCTCGGGAAACTGGGAGTTCAGGGGGACCGAGACCGAGGAGGACCGGAGGATCCAGGTCCCACGAAAACCAGGGACACCCCCTAGTAAATGCCCACCCTTCTAGGTTTAAGCTTATCTTGCCTTTGCCTGCTATTATGCCGAACTGATGTCCTTGCCCATTTTTCCGTGTAGGCATTCAGAAGAGGAGGAGAGAGGCCGGTTTCGACAAGTGGAAGCGCAACAACGCGTGGCTAGAGAAGATTGAGCCCTACCACGGTCATTACGACCGAGCCGCCTTCTCCTTGCTGGGGTACAAACCTCGGTATCAGTCTTACACCAGGAAGGCTGCCGAGATTCCTCTTGCTCCGCCAGGGGAAGTCGGACCCGACCCTGCCGAGACAGACGGTCAAGACACGGATCCTCGGGACCCGATAGTCATCGGTGACAGTCCTCCCCGAGACCGAGGAGAAGCAGAGGAAGAGGAAATGGAGAGGCCGCGCCCACCCTTGAAGAACCTGGGGGCCCTGATTTTTGGAGGTATGGCCCCGGAAGCCCTCAAGAACGTCCCCAGTGGTGCAGGTGCCGCCCAGGGATCCGCCCCCGCCGCCTTTCCTAGCTCGTCGGGCGCGGCAGGCGCTTCTTCGGCCAAGCCTTCGAAGGGGAAGTCGGGGGAGTCTTCCGTGGCCGCTCGGCAGACGAAGGACCCTCGTCCGCTCCGAGAAGGCAGGCCGCGGGTGGTGGACCCCGGGAAGGAGACTCCGCCTCCTCCGCCGCAGAAGGAAGCCCGGCCTCGGTCTGCCGCTGCCGGAAAGGAGCGCGGAGGGGAGGCATCCGTCGGCGGAACCGCAGTCCCAGCAGTCCACGCCAGCTCCTTGGAGGCCCAACTTCGACCTCAACCCCAACGAGCCGATGACGGTGGGGGTGCAGCTGGGGACGAGCTGGGAGTCAGTCATGGCTCTCGCCCGGGGATGCGCCCTCCCCCAGGATATGGAGAAGCACAGGAAAATCCGGTCTCCGAACTTAATCCATCATACCTTGAGGGCGTCGCTCGAGGTAGCTTTTCTCCCCTATTTTCTAAAATTTTCACTTCTTAGTCACCCGATCCAACCTACTCACCGTTTCTATTCTTTTCACAGAACGCGCAGAGGCTCCAAGTACTGATGGAGAGGGAGGCGGAAAGAGCTGCCCAGATTGATGGGCTAGAGAAGGAGAAGAGGAAGCTGGGGAGTGCACTGGAGGCCAGCGCGGCCGAACTCAAGAAGGTGGGGGAGAAAATCGCCCAACACGCAACGGATCAGCAAGCAGCGAAGGCTGAGATCATTAAGTTGCGGGGCGAGAACAACAACCTGAGGAGCGCCGCGGACGAGAAGGCGAGGAGGGCGGCCCGGCTGGAGGTTGAGCTCGTCGAGAGGGGGGCCGAGCTCGCGAAGAAAGATGCCGAGGTTGCCGAGAAGCAAGGCGAGCTGGCCAAGAAAGAGGCTGAGCTTGAGGCCTCCAAGAAGGAGAGATCCGAGGCCGAATCCATCCTGCGAGATCAGGCTACAAAGGCTTACCAGGACGGGGTGGATTGGGCCTCGGAGGATTACGCGTCTCAGATCACAAATCTGAGCTCAGTGCTGTACGAGATGGGGTGCAAGGCGGCCCTGCTCAAATATGGGGTCTCTGAGGACCATCCCATCTTCTCGGATCTTCCTCAGTTCCGACCTGCAGCAGTGGGTTCAGAGCCAGAGCCAGGCTCCAACCCTTCCGAGGCTCCGGCCGATGCCCCCATCGCTCCTCCTCCGCCCCCGACCTCTGCCGAAGTCCAAGGCACTCCTCTTCCTCCTCTGACCCCGGCAGAAGCTGAAGGCGCTCCTCTTCTTTCTCCGACTCCTGCCGTCGTCCCGGTGGCCGAGACTCTTGCCGCAGCTCCTTCATCTGCTTGTGATCCCCCCATTTCCTCTGCACCTCCAGAGTCGGAGACCCATAAGGAGGTGTCCAAGAAGTAGACTTAGGAATTTTCTCTATTCTTCGATGTAATTTTTCTTCTTTAAGTGCACAGAGATCATGTAATCGTACTTCCTGATTAATGAAAAGAAGTTCTTTTTCAATCTTGCTGTTTCTCTTCTTTTGCAACGGTCTGTGGATGCTCTGATGTGAGGTGATGTCCAAAGTGGATGAGGTCGGTAGGAGGGGCCTGCCTCGGGCAGACCTTTTCCAGTCTCGGAAAACTAGGTTGTCCCTTTCCTACTTTTGAATTTCAGCGAGTAAGCGAGTCATGCTGTCGTTTGACCGAGGGTTAGGCCTTAATGGCATGTCTTTGAGGGGGAGGTTCCCAGGGTGAAATGGTGGCGAGCCCCCGACTTGCATGCCGGGGTTCAGCTGAGGCCGTGCTCCCACGGTCTAGGTGAGACCCTAGGGTAGGCCGAGTTCCGCGGTCAGACGCCGCAGAGGACGTCTCTTGGTCAGTTGGCCCTGCACCCGAACTCGAGTAGGGTGGCGCGAGTGCCGGATCCTTGCGGAGTTGGTCCTACGACCGAACTCGAAGAGGATGGCGCGAGGGCCGGATCCTTGCGGAGTTGGTCCTACGACCGAACTCGAAGAGGATGGCGCGAGGGCCGGATCCTTGCGGAGTTGGTCCTACGACCGAACTCGAAGAGGATGGCGCGAGGGCCGGATCCTTGCGGAGTTGGTCCTACGACCGAACTCGAAGAGGATGGCGCGAGGGCCGGATCCTTGCGGAGTTGGTCCTACGACCGAACTCAAAGAGGATGGCGCGAGGGCCGGATCCTTGCGGAGTTGGTCCTACGACCGAACTCGAAGAGGATGGCGCGAGGGCCGGATCCTTGCGGAGTTGGTCCTACGACCGAACTCGAAGAGGATGGCGCGAGGGCCGAGTCCTTGCGGGGATCGAAGAAATTCAAGGCAAATCTGTGTCAAAAGGTTCTTCTTTATTGATCAAACATCTTGAATACAACTAGAAATAATATTTCTTTAAGTGGGCAGCGTTCCATGGCCGGGGCAATTCCTTGCCGTCCATCCCTTCTAGTCTGTATGCCGACCTGCCCGAGATGGAGACTACTTTGTAGGGGCCGAGCCAGTTTGGTGCCAGCTTGCCATCATTGGGGTCTCTATCCGCGGGGAGCGCTTTTTTCAGGACCAGTTCTCCAACCGAGAACCTCCTCTCTTTGACCTTTTGATTATACCCTCGGGAAAGCTGCTGCTGATAGGCGGCCAGACGTACGGATGCTGCTTCCCTTCGTTCCTCGGCGAGGTCAAGTTCTCTGGCGAGGTTCATCTCGTTCTGCCCTTGATCGAAGAGATTTGTTCTTAAGGTCGGGAGGCCGACTTCAAGGGGAATTACTGCCTCCATTCCGTAGGCCAACGAAAAAGGGGTGGCCGAAGTGGATCGTCTCGGGGTGGTTCTGTATGCCCAGAGGACACTTGGCAATTCCTCCGTCCATCTGCCTTTAGCTTTATCAAGCCTTTTCTTCAGCCCCTCCAGAACTACTTTGTTTGAGATCTCTGCTTGCCCATTGCTCTGCGGATAGGCCGGAGTCGCATAGAGGTTTCTGATGCCGAGCTCCTGACAAAAGCTTTTGAAGAATTTTGAATCGAATTGGGTTCCGTTGTCCGAGACCAGAGCTCTGGGGATCCCAAACCGTGTGACGATGTTTTTCCACACAAAATTCTTTGTGTCAAGCTCGGTGATGGAGGATAAGGCCTCCGCCTCAATCCATTTTGTGAAGTAATCGGTGCCCACCATTAGCCATCTTTTGTTTCCCGGAGTTCGGTGGAGAGGTCCGACGATGTCCAGCCCCCACTGAGCAAAGGGCCATGGACTGGAGATCGGGCTCAGGTCCTGAGCTGGCTGGTGGAGGGAATGGGAAAACTTTTGGCATTTCTCACATTTCCTGGCGTAGATCTGGGCATCCTTCTGCATGTATGGCCACCAGTAGCCCTGGCTAATAGCTCTGTAGGCCAGCGATCTTCCCCCGATGTGGCTTCCACAGATTCCCTCGTGGATCTCAAATAGAAAATCCTCTACCTTGCTAGGATGAACGCACTGGAGATATGGTCCGGAGTAGGATTTTCTGTAGAGCTTCTCATCTGGAGATAGCCAAAAGTGAGCTGCCTTCATCCTGACCTTGTGGGCTTCGTTCTTGTCCTCTGGGAGCTTGTCCTCTCTCAGGAACGTCATGATTGGGTCCATCCAGCTCGGACCGAGGTCAGTGCACAGAACTGGCCGAACTGGGAGGAGCTCTATGCTCGGCTTCTCCAACGTCCCTACATCAACTGTTCTACTTTTTCCAGCTTCTACAGCCGAGGCCAAGCTTGCCAGGGCGTCTGCATGGCGATTGAACTCCCTACCAACTTGCCTGACTTCAACCTTTTCAAACTGGGAGAGGAGCTGCCTGGTATGGGCTAGATAGGCCACCATTCTTTCGTCTCTGGCTTGGTAGTCCCCGCTCAGCTGGCTCGTCACCAACTGGGAGTCGCTGAAGACCACCACCCTCCCTGCCCCCAGTATTCTCGCACTGCCGAGGCCAGCGATCAGTGCTTCATATTCTGCTTCATTGTTTGATGCTTTGAAGTTGAGGGTTAGTGCTTGCTCTATGACTAACCCTTCTGGGGATTGGAGGACGACGCCGGCGCCTGCCCTCTTGGATGTAGACGATCCGTCAACGAAGATTTTCCAGGCTGACTCCAGAAATTTTTCCCAGGATTGGTCTTCCTCAGTCTTGGTGTTACCTTCATTGCTGCCCTTGGAGTCCCCCAGTTCGGTATCGAGCGAGGTCGGTGCCGAACTAGGAGAGGTGAATTCGACGACGAAGTCCGCCAGGACCTGTGCCTTGATTGCCGTTCTGGGCTGATACTTGATGTCGAACTGACCCAATTCCACGGCCCACTTGGAGATTCGGCCAGAAAAGTCCGCCTTGCGGAAGAGGGACTTGAGCGGGAATTCCGTGATGACTACCACCGTGTGAGTCTGGAAGTAATGGGAGAGCTTGCGGGAGGCGCTGAGCAGTGCTAGTGCTAGCTTTTCAAGAGGTAGATATCTGGTCTCGGCATCGAGCAGGGTTTTGCTGGTGTAATAGATGGGGTACTGTTGCTTGTCGCTTTCTCGAACCAGCACCGAGCTCACCGCATGGTCCGAGACTGCAAGATAGAGATAGAGAAAATCGTCTTGCGACGGAGTGGACAGTAGAGGTGGTGAGGAGAGGTACCTTTTGAGCGTCTCTAGTGCCAAATCGCATTCTGGAGTCCATTGGAACTTGGAACTCTTCTTCAGTAGCTGAAAGAATGGACGGCACTTGTCTGAGGCGCGGCTGATGAAGCGATTGAGTGCAGCGGCCATCCCCGTCAGCCTCTGGACCTGCTTGACCGAGGTGGGGCTTTGGATAGCCTGTATGGCCGCGATCTGCTCCGGATTGGCCTCAATCCCTCTCCGTGTCACCAGGCTCCCCAGGAATTTGCCGGAGCCGACGCCAAATGCACACTTCGAGGCATTGAGTTTGAGCTGGAACTTTCGGAGGATGGCAAATGTTTGGCGCAGGTCTGGTAGGTGGCCCTGCGACTCCTTGGACTTGACTACCATGTCGTCAATATAGACCTCCATCGTCTTTCCGAGCTGATCTCGGAACATCCTAGTGACCAGCCTCTGATATGTCGCTCCGGCGTTCTTCAGCCCGAAGGGCATCACCTTGTAACAGTAGATGCCCCGAGGTGTGATAAACGCAGTTTTTTCCTCATCAGATCTGTGCAGGGGGGTCTGATGGTAACCTCGGTAGGCGTCCAAGAAGCTCATTCTGTCATGCCCCGAGGTGGCGTCGATCATCTGGTCGATCTTTGGGAGCGGGAAGCTATCTTTGGGGCAAGCTTTGTTAAGGTCGGTGAAGTCTACACAGACCCTCCACTTGCCGCTCTTCTTCTTTACAACCACTGTGTTGGCTAGCCACTGGGGATAGTGCACCTCGCGGATTGCCCCAGCCTCGAGGAGCTTCTCCACCTCCTCTATAATCGCCTCTGTCTGTGGGATCCCCGTTCTGCGAGCCTTCTGCACTACGGGCTTGTGTCCGGGGTCCACATTTAGCTTGTGACATATGACCTCGGGGTCAATCCCGGGCATCTCGTAAGGAGTCCACGCGTAGATATCTTTGTTTAGGAGTAGGAAGTCCAGCAATTCGGCCTTTTCAGTGTCAGGGAGCTGGCTACCCAGCAGGAAGTAGCGCTCCGGATCTTCAGGATTGATCCTGACCTCGGTGAGATCTTCTATGCTTTTCTGCCCTGCTGTCCGCCCGACATCCTCGATCTCAGCTTCGAGCTCGGCCATGTGCACTCGTCTCGGTTCCTCTTCTCCAGGTGCTACGACCACGAGACATTCTCGGGCCATCTGTTGGTTTCCGCACACAGTCACTATTTCGACCGTTCCTCCAGGCTTCTCCAATGGAAACTTGAGTTTTTGATGAAGGGTGGATGGCACTGCCTCCATGGCGTGCAGCCAACTTCGTCCCAATATCACATTGTAGGGGGACGGCGCGTCTATCACCATAAAGTCTGCTACCTTTGCTGCGCCTCCGATCCGGACTTCAAGTGAGATCCTGCCTTTGGGGTACACCGGCTGGGCACTAAACCCTATCAAGGGGACGTGGGCCTCCCGCAGGGCGGATTCGGGCAGGCCGAGCTGTTTGAAACAGCTATAGTACACAATCTCGGTGGAGCTCCCTGGGTCCACAAGGACGCGCTTGGTAGTGTAATTGTTCAGCCGCAGGGTGAGGATGAGGGCGTCATTGTGGGGGAGCTCGACTCCCTTCAGATCCTCATCCGAGAACCAAATCTTGGGCTTTTCTCTCTTACGCCTCTTCGAGGCGCTCTCCCACTCTGCCGACATCACCTGCTTGCCATGGGCAGCTCTCCTGGCGTCTGACCGAGCCTGGGCGCTTCCCCTGCCTGGGGCGGGTGCTAGGTGGATGACATTGATGGTATCCGCCGGCTCATCGCTCTCATGGTCATCACTGGGTCGAGTGCGCTGCTGTGCTCGGTGGACCCTTTCCTCCTGTTTGATATACTCCTGGAGGTGTCCGTCATGGACGAGCTTTTCGAGATGGGACTTCAACGCAAAGCAGTCTTCGGTCATGTGCCCGTGCTGCTTGTGATAGGAGCAGCGCTTGTTCTGGTCTCGGATGGATGGATCGCCTGTCATCGGCCGAGGCCACTGGAAGTATGGTTCTGCCTTGATTTTGTTCAGGAGTCTATAAATAGGCTCCTTAAACACAACACTGATAGCCCTGTAAGGATCGTTGGCAGGCTTAGCGGACTGTGACCTCGGCCTCTTGCTGCTGTCCGAGGCGATCGAGAAAGAGCGGGCGGGCTTCCTTTTATCCGACCTCGGTCGGGGGAATGTTTCTTCCTTGGTGGAGGCCTGGTGTTTCTTCGGGAATCCGAACCGCTCTGTGCCATGGGCCTCGTCTTCTTCCTGCTCAATGTACTGCTTTACCCTTGCCATCAGTGCTTTCATCGTGGCCACGGGGTTTCGGACTAGATCTCTGCGGAGTTCATTTCCTGGGAGTAACCCCTCCCTGAAGCACATGATGGCGACTTCGTCATTGGCGTCGGTAATCTGGCTGTATATTGTCCAGAATCTTCTGGCGAAGGCAGTGATACCCTCACCGTCTTTCATCCGGATCGCCATGAGATTGCTACCTGTCTTCGGGATGACGCGGTGCGCTTGAAACTTTTCAAGGAAAGAGCTCCGGAGCTGCCGCCAGCTTGAGACCGACCCGGGAGGGAGTGCGCAGAACCACCGGAGAGGGAGGTCTCCCAGACTGGATGAGAAAACCCTGCAGTTTAAAATACCGACGTCCCCCCAGACCGACATCCGCTGAGTGAAGTGCCGCAGATGCGCCTCTGGGTCTGAGGCCCCGTCGTAAAGTACGAACCTTGGGACGTTAAATCTCTCGGGGAGAGAGAAATTTTTAATTTCCTGCGAAAAGGGGGACATGCCCTGATCGTCCTCTTCATGCTCATCAGTCTGGTCTCGGGCGAGACCGATCTCGGCCAAACGGGCCTGGACCTCCTGCTTGATATAGTGGTCCAACTGTGCCTTGAGGGCCGTCTGGTCATCGAGTCTCGGGGATTCCGGCTCGCGCCGTGCTCCCCCGAAACCACTAGGCAGATGACTGCTGCTCGAGCCTTCCTCCTCGCGGTGAGACCTCCGTCTGTGGTTGAGGGCATGCCTCAGATCTTGGTTACCCGGGTGGGTCTGCTTCCGCCGGGGAGGCGGACCACGAGACTTCCTCTCATTCATCTCGAGTCGCTCCTCTAGACGACGAATCACCTCGTCTTTATCTTGGAGAGCCTGGTCCTGGGCATCGAGCTCTTTAAGCAAGGGGTCGTCATTTCTCGTTTCACGGATATGATGGAGAGATTGGCCGTCGTCGCGAGAGTGACGGTGGGACGTCGCCCTGATAGGGGTTTTGCCCCTTCGCCGAAGATCCGACGTGGGGGCGTTCTGCTCCGGACCCCTTTGTGATCGACCATCAGGATGGAGAGGGACCCCTCGACGATCATCGTGGTGGGGGCGCGCAGTCGTGGGTCGAGACGAAGAGGCCGATTGGACTATGCCCTCCACGTACGCGGCTCCCGACCTCCCCCCAGACCTCCTCTGGCGTGGGGCCTCTGGTTCCTCCTGCCTGACGGGAGGAGCCGCAATCGGCCCCGGAGGGGGAAGAAGAGCGGAACGAAGGTCGGGGGGTGGTTCCGGGACAACCGACTGGGCTGGTTGCGACGGCAAGAATGGTGGGAACGCAGGTTCCTCCCGAAGCGGGAAGGACGATGCTTTTTTAGACGTCGATGGTCCTCCGCCACCGTTTCTGGTTTTTGGAGGCATGGCTTCTGTAGAGGCTTTGGCACAGATCCTATTCCCACAGACGGCGCCAACTGTAAGTGCCTAAAAATTACGGACTTAGTTAATGGAGGATTAAGCTCATGATGCAAGGTTTTGAGGGAGGTAAGGGGAATGGATCGAGCCTCCAATGACCTGAAAGGAAAAGAACAACGGTCAGAGACCCTGGCTGTGGGTAGCCGAAGGCCCTCCGACGGTTAAGTTAGTGCAGGGACTGAGAGAATGGAGAGAAAGAGTTCTGGGAGGGAGAGATTATGCGTGTGCGTACCTTTCATGGATTCTCTCATGCAATATATAGGTGGAGAAGTCATCATTGGACTGTCTTCCTGAGGAGACGGGAGTCCCATCTGAGCGTACTCTCATCTCCTGAGTGGGGGTAGGTAAAAAGGGGACGTCCCATCGGACCAGCCCTCCTCGCCTATGGATATGATTGTAGATATGGCGTGCTCCTTGCGTAGGTCCGGAGCCCATTCTGTTGTCAGACCGCCGATCCTGATTTGGCAGTGCATTAATGGCGGCATTTATGATTGAATGAAAGGAGGCTGAGCTCGGTCGAGGCTGAGACCGAAGTTGGGACTCGTGACGCAATCACTGGGGCCCGCTCCATAATTACCCGAGACGGCGATGCAGCCGAACTTGGCGGCACCGAGATCACGGGTTACCGAGACTGGGTGGTGGCCCCGTCTAATTCCATGATCACGGAATGACCCCACACAATTTTATATATAAAAAAATTCCTTGCATTGAAGATAGATATTATCCTTTTGGAAGATCTACATCCCAAGTCTAATAGAAGACTACAAAGTTCTCTTGTATCTGGTGTTGAAAGTGCCCCACAGGCTTTGTCCCATTCTAATTTTTCAGAAGTTGTAGTTTACTGGTCACAGCTTTTGCAGTAGAGACCCATCTTAGTTTTTTTTTTTTTTTTCTTTTTCTTCCTTTGTTTTAACCGTTGCTGAAAGAGACAAATCCTTTGTAAGTGTTTGTAAGGTGTTGATGTCAGCTGACATCTGATTTCACCTATGTGAGGTGCACGTATGTGCAGAACTCACTCAAAGGAGGGGACTGGTAGACCTGGTCCCAACTATTTTAAGATAAGCTACATGATATCTGCTTCTCCATTTGGGTCTACCTTACGTTAAATCCTTAGATAAGTTGCACTTCTTCATATCTATCTTTACTACTTTCATACTAGTCTAGTTTGACTTGCTCCTTTCCTTGAGGGAACGTAAACCTACATATACAAAAAAATTCCTTGCTGGCACTATCTAAATTGAGCCTCTCTAAATTTGCCTGCAAGGTTGGTTTTACGGAGAATTTGCTTCTATAATGATGAAATCGCCAATGCCTGAGGTCTTGTGACTTCAAAGATTGTGGAGGGAGTTTATTATTCCAGTGGGTGTAGTATGGTTGCAGTAAGTACGAGGAGAGGTACAAAATGGAGAATTTGTTTACCTATACAACCAAACTTAATTTGATCAGTGGTTGGTTCATGGAAACTCTAGAGGGTGCAATGCATAGCAAGAACAGGAATCACTCTAGGGAGGTCAGGCTATATTACCTTGATGTAAAATGTCCAAGAACTACACAACACACTCAACTCTAACAAATTTTAAAGAAGTTACAAAATGAACACATCGACCAGTACACACCTACATGGTTCTTTTTCTCCATGATTGACCATTCATTTGCACAAGAGATGTATTCTGACGCAAGCATGGCCAAAGATATCACTACAGCACCATTTTCAAGACCAATTCATTTCAAGGACCTAAAGAGGAGATGAAAAATAAACAGACAGAGAAGAAGGTTTGAATGAGGGTGAGACCAAGGAGAATGACTGCAGCTACCACAGAAAGAACTGCCCATGGATTGTTGAAGTAGTTGTGTGCCAAAGCTGCCAACCCCACCAATGCCTCTTGGTCTTGCAATACAAGTTCACTCCTGTGTACATGCCACAAAGGTAATGGTCCAAGAGGTAAAGGCGGGTATGGTTGAAGGCTGCCCTGGTTAGCTTGTTGAAGAGAACAGACACATCTTCATTGCTGCCCAATATATGGTCAATAATGTTTTCACTGTGGAGCAATGCGAGGTGTTGATGAGGTAATCAAGGAACAGGAACATGTAGTAAAGAGAGGTTTCATATTTGGGCAAAGTTGTTCGAAGGTGATGAGATTTCGAAACTGACACATTGTAAAGGAGTCTGTAAAGGTGACAGGGGGTGTCAGATCCAATAAAGGAAGAACCATGGCTCGCTATAGCGAGCGTGGCGGACGGACGAAGCCTGGTTGGATACGAACTCTGTCTTAGAATTTGAAAAAGGACTTCCTTCCTGATTGTATTATTCTTAGGAGTCTTATGCACGGATTTGGGGCTAAATATTGGGTGTTTCTTACAACCCAAAGAGACATAGATTATCTCTCAAGGTCTAAATTAGAGATCTAATTGAGAGAAATCTTCTCTAACTATTTTTTAAGAGTTGTGCTGCCAAATTCTCTAGAGAGTAAGTTTCTTCTACATCCCTTGTAGAAGATCATCTTCTTCTTGCGTAGAAGATTTGATGAGTCAAGCACTGGATTGAGTCTTTTGTAATCAATGGTGTGAAGTCGTTGAAGCGTAAAATGACACAAGGTAACTGTAGTTCTTAGGTAGGGGATATCTAGGGGGAATCTGAGTTTCTTAGGTAGGTGATATCTAGGGGGAATCTGAGTTTCTTAGGTAGGGGATATCTAGCGGTAACTGTAGTGCTTGATTGTTGATCAATTTTGGATCTATGATTTTTCACCCGGTTAGGGTTTTTCACGTTATATTTGGTGTCCTTGTGGTGTGTGCCTTTTGAGTTTATTTTCCGCTGCATACTTTATTGTTTTTTGCACACAATTGGATTGTTTTATTGAGTAGACCAATCTAGAGATCTCATACCAGATCCTTCAAAGTCTATGACAAAAGGTGGGTTTTTATCACCCCCATTGTTGAATTCAACGTCCAAGAGGCAACCCTCTTTCTTCTTGAACTTAATCCCTGCCTCTACGAGCACTATCACACAAGGGATCATGTATCCCATTTCTTCCCCGAATCTTCTTCAAGATGACTTGGACGATTGTGTGACCTCAGGAAGGAGAAATAAGTAATAAAGATGAAGCAAATGAAGGATGGGTTTAGGAGGAAGACGTATTGCAGCCTTCTAATTGTAGACACAGTACATCTTGCAAGCATTTAGAGCAAGATGTAAGAAAGAAATTGGGCATGATTGGCCCACAGTTGCAATGTAAAATATGAGCTCAAGAATGAAGAAAGGGAGCTGGTTTAACAGTAAGAGGATATCATACTGTACTTGCCGAACCAGCCAAACCATAGCGGGTACTCGTCCTCTTTATTCTCCTTGAGTCAGAGAAGGAACTCCACTGTGAAGCACCCAATAAAAAGCAGCATCTCCACAAACTGCTTGCGTCCAAGTCTGATGCTATTTTCAGAGTAGCAGCTTCTGGCCGTCCTCTCCAACACCTTAATTCTATCAATGTAGTCCTTCAAATGATAGTTCTCGTTCCCATAGAGGATTGCTTGGACATATCGCCATTTATGCTTCTCCATGTCTCTGAGCTTTGTTTTACCCCAGTGGTAATGCCCAATGGAGGATATCAAGGGCTCATAAAGCCTTGTCCTCAGCTATTTGAAGAAGTGTTTCTGGGACTTTGGGGTTGGAAGTGATTTTGTATTGCTCTTCTTCGCCAAAGAGATCATACTTCATAGTCAGTTCTACAGAGCTTTTCAAGGATGGATAACTGCATATCTTCCTCTACTTCTATTTCTAGTACTCCACGTTTTTCTTTCTCTTCGGCAGTAGGAGCTAGAATTCCATTGTCAATCATTGCCTCCATCTTCTTTGGATGATAATTTGCTATTATGTAATTGCAATGTTCTCTCTTCCCTAGCTCTCATGTGCTTTTATACCTATTTATTACACATCATTCTAAAATGTAAGCATAAATCTCTGCGAGGAGGTCATGTGGCTGCTGCAATGATGCATAGAATATCGAGAATCGTGTGTGAGAGAGATTTCTAACATAGTTGAGATTAGGTTTTAGCACTATCTTAAAATAAAATTTATTAGACATTGTTGGGCATCTGAACACACTTTCTAGTGTCCCTCACATTGCCTCAAATCAAATACATGACTACTAATGTCAAACTGAGCTTAATTTTTGTATGTAACTGTTCAAGAAACACCATATTTACATAAAAGGCATAGCTGAAGAGGACACAGATGCAATTAACTGTACCCAAGAAATATGAGGCTTTACACAAGGAATAAGAAAGAGTATTATATACTCAATCCACTACTAGAAAAGAGGGCTTTTATATCGGTTGCAAAAACTGCCCTATATCTGTTTTTCATATAACCGATATAATATCTTCAGTCAAGGTATTTTATATCGGTTAATATTTTTTTATATCGGTCAAATTTTTTTTATATCGGTTACACTGGAACCGACATAATAATCTCTATATATAATATCGGTTAGGAAAATATGTGATATTAATTTCAATAAAACCGATATTATAGACAAATATTTTATATCGGTTGTATACATATATTTTATATCGGTTGTATACACATATTTTATATCGGTTATTATGGAACCGATATTATATATACATATTTTATATCGGTTATTTCCCTCCTTTTTATTTTTCCTTCTTCCCTCCCTTTTCAGGACGTCCTGCGGCTAACCGCCTGTGCACATGCGGCTAACCGCAAGTGCACATGCGGCTAACCGCAAGTGCACCTGCGGCTAACCGCCAGTTATATATAATATTTTATATCGGTTATTATGAAACCGATATTATATACCTCAAATCCCTTAATCCCCCGCGCGGGCTCAGTCCTTCTTTCCCTTTTTTTTTTTTTTCTTTCCCTCTTTTTATTTCCTTCCCTCTCTTCTCTTTCTTTCTCCATCATTCCTTCTTTCCTCTCACTCTCGCTCTCTTCTCTCCTCACAATCGCCTCTCTTCCCAGCGCTTCTCTCCCTCCAAAAACCCCTTTCCTCTCACTCTCGCTCTCTCTGCTCTTCTCTCACTCTCGCTTTCTCTACTCTCTCTCTGTTCTCCCTGTCTCTCTCGCTCACTCTCGTTCTCCGGAGAAGAAGAAGACGACGACGACGAAGAGGAAGAAGCTGCTCTTCCGGCGCTGTGCAGGTGCCAGGTACATCACGTTCTTTCCTTTCTTTTTGTTTCGTTTCTTTCTTTCCCTTTTCTTCTGCTGCTACTGTTTTCTGTTCTCTCTCTCTCTCTCTGTTTTTTTTTTTTTTGTTCTGTTTTCTCACGATCTCTGCTGCTGTTTTTCTTGCTGCTGTTATGTATTTTTTTCCCTGTTGTTTTTCTTTCCCTGCTGTGTTTCTGCTGTATTTTTTCCCTGCTGCGTTTCTTCACAATTTTTTTTTTCCCTGCTGTTTCGGCTAGCCGCCTCCAAGTTGACGGCTAGCCACCAGAAGTTGAAGGTGATTTTACACTACTTTCCATTCAATCTGGGTTAAATCTCAAAACATGAAAGTTGTAGCCCTCTGAAAAATCTTTCATTTGGATCAAGAATCATGTTGTTTGGAGTTCAGAAGAGGAAGTTATGAATTTTCTACTGGAGACAACTCTGCTTCACTCGGGTTGCTGTTTTTCTGTGACTAGTCCGCTTCAAGGTGAGTTTACACTACTTTCCATTCAATCTGGGTTAAACCTCAAAACATGAAAGTTGTAGCCCTCTGATAAATCTTTCATTTGGATCAAGAATCATGTTGTTTGGAGTTCAGAAGAGGAAGTTATGAATTTTCTACTGGAGACAACTCTGCTTCACTCAGGTTGCTGTTTTTCTGTGACCAGTCAGCTTCAAGGTGATTTTACACTACTTTTCATTCAATCTGGGTTAAATCTCAAAACATGAAAGTTGTATCCCTCTGATAAATCTTTCATTTGGATCAAGAATCATGTTGTTTGGAGTTCAGAAGAGGAAGTTATGAATTTTCTACTGGAGACAACTCTGCTTCACTCGGGTTGCTGTTTTTCTGTGACCAGTCCGCTTCAAGGTGAGTTTAAACTACTTTCCATTCAATCTGGGTTAAATCTCAAAACATGAAAGTTGTAGCCCTCTGATAAATCTTTCATTTGGATCAAGAATCATGTTGTTTCGAGTTCAGAAGAGGAAGTTATGAATTTTCTACTGGAGACAAATTCTGCCATTCAAATCAAGATGGCTCACGGCTAGCCGCAGGAAAAGTTGGGGGCTAGCCGCAGGTGCACTGGCGGTTAGCCGCAGGAAGCACAGAAAATCATCCTGAAAAAAAAAATGCTTACTGGAAAGCTGACCGTGGGTCTTGCGGCTAGCCCCCTTGCAAAGGGCGGCTAGCCGCCAGGTGACCGTAAGGTCACCTGACCCTTTCTAGAAGGACTATTTATAAAAAAAAAAAATACATATATAATATTAAATCGGTTACAGAACAAACGATATAATACAATCCCAAAAAACCGATATTATAAATATTTTTTATATCGGTTTCACTTTTTTTATATCGGTTTTACAGTAATATGTGTTATAATTTCAGGTTTAAAAGACATCAGTTGTCCAAAAACCGATATGAAATAATACACATATTATATCGGTTATAGTTATCTATTATATCGGGGGTACTTATATCGGTTTGAAGTTTACTGAAAAACCGATATAATAGGTCTTTTATATCGGTTTTTAGCCGATATAAAAACCCTTTTTTCTAGTAGTGATCATTCGGATGATCCTGTGCTGGATTCCCATGCCACAACACCCAAGTATTGTGTGTGGTTAATTCCCTAGAGTGCCCCACCCAGAACCTCCTTTTGACCTAAGTGCGTTATTATTAAGCTAAAAAGTATAACATAAAAGGAGATGCTCTCTTATCCAGTCCCCACATCCATTGTCGCATTTTCTAAAGAGGGTGTCTAATGCAAAGTAAAATAGATTGCAATCTTTTCTAAGTCAAGTGTTTGGTATCATTCACAGGCCCTGTCGGCCATTCCTATATGTACTTTGATGGGATAGATCAATCAAAGTGTGTGGGGGCATTTCTTAATGCCAGGATAATTCTTGCCTAACTCGGTAGAAGTGCCAGCGTGGAAAGGTCCCAAGGCCCATTCCAGTAAAAATATTACCCAGCTCGGTAGGAGTGTCAGCCTGGAAAGGTCCCAAGGCCCATCCCAATAAAAATATTTACAAGGCCCACCTCGGTCTCGGCTCAAACCTGACTTCAGTCTCTCCTGTCCTTCAGCCATAAATGCGCTGCCACGAACTGATAGAAAGACTGAGCGTCAGACCTAGATAAGTAGTCATCCTTATTTCATGGTCCCATCCCCAGCCATTGAGGCAAAAGATAGGTTGATGAGACTTCCCCTTTTTACCTACCAACCACTTAGGAAGGGTCTGATGGAACCCTTACCCCAGGAGTCAACTCTCACGCCTATATATATGCATAAAGTAAAACCACCAAAGGTATGCAAGGGGAGAAATACACATACTCTTTCTTCTTTTCCATTCACTCCTCATCAGTTCAGTCACCAAACTAACTCAGGCATTGAAGTGCCTTCGGCTGCCTACAGCCAGGGCTCTGACCTTTATCTCTGCTTTACATTTTAGGTTTCAGGAGGTTAACATTTTCCCAAATAATTAAATTGAGAGCCTGATTCTCTCCTAACCAAGTCTATAATTTTTAGGCACTTACACTAAGTATTGTCTTTGTTACTGTTTTTCTTTATCTGCTCTCATCATATGTAAAGCATTCATTATTCATGGTATGTATGATTACATCTTTTTCCTTTTTTGGGGTGAAACTGTGAAAGAATCTGGACAGCTTTTCAATTAAGAAATACCGATGTCCTTAGAATTTTCGCCATTTTCCGATGTCCGTGGAACTATCATGTCTGTGTTTGGTACCATATGCCAGACAATACATGAATCGACTTCCAAGTAATTTCTAGTACATGCAGAGTTTGAATTCTAGTAGAAGACACACAAGGAATTGTTTTTTTTTTTTTTTTTTCTTTTCTTTAGGGGAGTACAATGCCAACAATGTTAATTGATATTTTTCCTTTTCCGTCTTATAAGCCTTAAGGTGCTGATATCAACCAATACATATCAGCCTTCAACGATGATATAAGTCAATACAACCAACTACAAACTGAAATAGACCGGAATAGACAACCGAAATGGGTCGGAATTCAAACCGAAAATTTTCAAGCCCCACTCCATTTCGGCTAGAGGACTGAAATGAAAAGTTTTGGTCATTTCAACTTAAATGAACCGAAATTGACAACTATGCAAACAACACATATCTGCCTCATCGGGGATACATATGATCATATGGCCAGCCAAAAAGCCGAAATATATCAGCCAATATGATCTTTGACGGCCTTTTTTTTGTACCATTGTCTAACCATTACATGTCAAATTTCAAATTATTGTTATTGTTGTTATTATATTATTGAGAGTGATAAGATTAGGTGAACTTTATAGATAAAAATCAAATGAGCTCAAGTCACACACATTTATAGGTGCACCTTCAAAAGATCTAGACTATCCAAAAGATGCATTCATAAAAAAAAAAATCAGTAATTGAAAGCCACAGTACTTGCCTCTGTTTACAAGATCTTTGCGTGGGAGACGAGGAAAATCTTCGTAAAACGAAAACTATACTTTCTGCTGTTATGATTCTCCCATAGGCCTGATTGGTAACTCTACGAATTGAGTCAAGTGAAGTAAAGTTGATTTTGAAGAAAGAATAAAATATAAGTGAATAATGATGGTATTTTGTTTATAGTTGTTGGTTATGGAATCTTTTTTACTTTTTATATAGAAAAGTGAAGTATTTTTGTATTTTAGTGGATAAAGGTAGTTGATTTTTTACTTTTTGTATGAAAAAGATAAGGGGAGTTTTGAATAAAGTGCATTTGATGTGATATCTTGTCTGAAAAATGGAGGCTTTACTTGACTTGTATTGTATTAGTAAAGTGCCAAACGGGCCCTTAAAGGTGCGGGGAGGGAAAGGCTTTGTGCTCTCTCTCTCTATATATATACATAGAGAGAGAGAGAAATATTCAAGTGAGAGATTCTCTCACCATGTGTGGTGAGGGACTCCCCTTTCTGGAGAGGTTTCAAGTACAAAAGATCTTTTGTACTTGAAAAGAGTACACTCTTTTGTACTTGTAACCTCTCCAAAAAGGGAGTTCCTCACCATCTCACTTAAAAGGGGGTTCCTGAGTCCCTTCCCTCATGCTGAGAAAGCATTCATTCCCTTCATTTCAAAATACTTCAATTGGCACGCGCAAGAAATAAGCCAATTCAGCAGCTTTTTGTTCAATTTCTCGTGGAGTAAAATTTTCGTCAGTACGGGTCAAGGGAATGGCGCCCTAGCCTCTGATTTCCATATAAAGGACACATCGAGGATAAAGACCTTCTTTAACTTCCATTCTGATCGATTGAATCTCTCTCATAAGGAATCGAAGGAAGATGCGGCGATTTATTCCAGGAAATCCCCAACGAAAAATACACACTATTCCTTCTTTTCTATCGAATCGATCATAACCGCTACCTACATTCCACGAAATTGTGCACCACAAATAGGAACTAATGAACAGACCTGCGATCCCATGAATATCCCCCATATATATATATATGAAAAGAAACCCAGCATGTACAAGACAAAATAAGGTGATGCAGGAGCATGGGAGCTCTCTCTCAGGAAAAGGAAATCCAACATGTACAAGACAATATGTGGTTGAGTAACTTTCAAGAATAATCCAGCCTTGTGACAATCATTAGAGTTCTAGAGCTCTGAAAGGTCTCCTTGTGACTCACTAGTGAAAAAAAACAAAATATGAAGAAAGAAAGAAAGAAAGAGGAATCACCAAATCAAGAGAGTACTAATTTGAGAGCCCCAAAGTTGTCCGGATCCTTATCCTAATAGTTAAATAAATTGGGTTAGATACCAAAATCAGAATAATCAATTGAAGCCACGCAACTTAGATGAGTCAACAATTAGCGATGATGCTCATTCTTAGGGCTTTAATAATTGTGAAGGGATTAGATTGATCATATATAGAAGGGGACTGGTTAGCTTGGGTCACACATCCTATCAGGATCCTAAATATTTGCATCCAAGATGGGTTTTCCCACCTCACCCATCATCACCATCAAGGCCTTGTCCCAACTATTTTCGGCCACTTAAATTTTACTTCTCAATCCCATGTCCTAGGCCAAATCCATGAATAAGTTGCACATCTTCAAATCTACCTTTACTACCATCATCCATATCCTCTTTGACCTACCCATTTTTCTTGAAGGGACTACCGGCCTGAATAGAACGAATTTTCCTCATTGGCGGCATTGTTGGCATGTGTTGGATATGTCCAAACTATATGAGAACCTCTCTTAATTTTTGCGACTTTCAAGAAGATTAGGGATGGAGTTTATTATGAGTATTTCAATGGAGTAGTATGATTAGAGTAAGTACTATAAGAGAGGTTGTACAAAACGGAGAATTTGTTATAGTCTATAGTACCAAACTTAATTTGAGGTTGTACAAAATGGAGAATTTGTTATAGTTTAGAGTACCAAACTTAATTTGACCAGTGGTTGGCTCTTAGAAACTGTAGAGGGTGCAATGGATAGCAAGAACAAGAATCACTCTGGGGAGCAAATGCTACATTAAGCTACAAACACACTCAACTAACAACAAATTGTAAATAAGCTACAAAGTAAATACCTCATTCAGTGCATTTACATGGTGTTTTTTCTTTTGTCCATGACTGACCATTAACTTGCACTAGAGATGCATTTCGACAAATCTAAAATACCATTTTCAAGACTAAAAACTTCAAATAAACAGTGGGACGATGAGTACACAGGCAGAGGTGGTTTGAACAAGGGTGAGAGCTTGGCCCCAAGCTACACACACAATCATAACTACAATACCATTTTCAAGGCTAGTTAATTTCAAAGAACTAAATGGGAGGACGCAAATAACCATAAACAGAGAAGAAGGTCTGAACAAGGGTGAGACCAAGGAGAATGATTGCAGCTACCACTGAAAGAACTGCCCATGGAGTGTTGAAGTAGTTGTGCACCAAAGCCGCCCGCCACCGATGCCTCTTTGTTTTGCAATATGAGTTCACTTCGGTATACATGCGACAAAGGTAATGACGGGAAGGCCTAAAAGTTGCTCTGGTAAGCTTATTGAAGAGAAGAGCCACATCTTCATTGCTGCCCAACATATGTTCAATAATATCTTCACCATGCAGCAATGCAACATCCCTAGAGGTGTTGACGAGGTAATCAAGGAACGTACAAAACATATGTGGTGAAGAGAGGTTTCATATTTGGGCAAAGCTGTTCGAAGGTGATGAGATTTCGAAACTGATACATGGTAAAGGAATCTATGAGCAAAGGAGGAATTTTCATCACCCCATTGTGGAACTCAACATCCATGATGTTACCCTCTTTCTTCTCGAACTTAATTCCTGCCTCTACGAGCAGTGTCGCACTAGGAATCAGGGATACGATTTCTTCTTCTTCTATTGTTATTGTTGCTGCTGCTTCTCCTTCTATTGTGTGAAAGACTTCAAGTTCAAATCCTCTACTAGATGAGTCAGTTGATAGTTTACGGGGTAAATCGGGAAGGAGAAATGAGTAATAAAGATGAAGCAAATGATGGACAGATTTAGGCAGACTCGCTGCTTTTTCTTTGCAGACACTGAACATCTTGCAAGCATTTAGAGCAAGATGCATGAGGGAAGGATATGAATGACCCTCTTTGGCGGTGACAAGGTCGAATATAAGCTCAAGAATGAAGAAAGGGAGCTGGTTTTCTAGTAAGAGGATATCATACTGTATTTGTGGAACCATCCAAATCATAGTCTGCAACTCGTCCTTTTTATCCTTGAGTCGGAGGAGGAACTCCACTATGAAGCAGCCATCAAGAAGCAGCATCTACACGAACTGTTTGTGGTCAAGTCTGATACTATTTTCAGAATAGCAGCATCTAGCCCGCTTCTCCAATGCCTTAATTTTATCGATGTAGTCCTTCAAGCAATATTTCTCATTCCGAGAGAGGATTGCTTGGACATAGCGCCATTTATGCTTCTCCATGTCCTGGAGCTTCGACTCACCCCAGTGGTAAGGCCCAATAGAGATGATCCGGGGCTCATAAGCATCATTCTCATGATCTATGTTACGAAGTCTTTCAGGGACTTTGGGGATGGAAATGATTTGGTCTTGACCTTCTTCGCCGGAGAGATGCTCAATTCTCTTGAGCTGACTGCTGATGGATTCCTCCAGGTCTTGCTCAACTTCTACTTCTAGTACCACGTGTGATTTTTCCTCTTTGGCTGCAGGAGCTTGAATTCCATTGCCCATCATTGCCTCCATCATCTTTGGAAGATAATTTGCTAATATGTAATTTGTGATGTTCTCTCCCTCCCCTAGCTCACATCTGTTTTTATATCTACTTATCACTCATGATTCTAAAACGTAAGCAGTACATGCAGCCATGAGGTCATGCGGACTGCTGCAGTGATTGTAGCATGTTGAGAATCACGCGTGGGCATGTGTTGAGAGAGAGAGAGAGAGAGAGAGCATGCAACCACTCACACATAACAACTGCTAACAGACCCATTATATATTTATTACATCAAAAGAGGTCCACTAGTTGGCATGGCCCACCCATGAGCAACTGCATTAATGAATAATCCGAATGGTATAGTACAAAGGTAGGCAACCTTCTCCTGCTATCATGGGTCTTCAAATGTGCAGTTAATGGTCTGTTTCTTGCATGGCCACCATTCATGGTGCGCAGTGGCGGATACAGGATTCAAAATCACTGGGGGCACGATTAAGTAGTAGGGGGTCCGGGGGCAACAGCCCCGGAAATTTTTTTGGGGTTATTTATATGATTGCAAATGATTTTTTCTTCTTTTTTTCTTCATGCTTGAGAAAAAACAATACACAAAAAAAGTAGTGGACCTTTTACATACACTATCAGTAACTAATACACAGAAATGTGCATTAAAAGACAGATAGTTTGTAGATTTCCACTGCATTGCAAATCATGCCTAGTAAGGACAAATAGTGTGCAGATTTACCTCAAACCTTTTATATGGAACAAATATAATATAATAATTTCAAGCAATAAAACAAGACATATTTATTTATTACAATTGTTCTCTACGAGTTTTCATTGGGGGGCCTGGTTCAATGTCACTGGGGGCCTGGTTCAATGTCACTAGGGGCCTAATTGATTTGGGCCTAACTTAGTATACATAATTTTTTTTTCCCAAAAAGTCACTAGGGGCCCAGCCCCGCCCCCCAGTGACTATGAACTATATCCGCCTCTGCATACTAATTTATTTTAACTATTTTCAGTGATGACTGTTGTTAATTTTCCTTGGCATTAGCTCTTGCAGGAGACTGAGAATGCGGTGATGCTACAAGAAAGTGATTAAAACAATCAAAATTAGGGAGGACAAGAATATGGAATACCTAAAGTTAATATTGGGCTACAAAAATCCACTGGGGGCCCAAAAAATTCACTGGGGGCCTTATGGAAAAAATTAGTGGGCCCCACCAAAATTTGAATTGAAACTTAAAAATCCACTGGGGGCCCAGGCCCCCAGTGGTTACATGCTGGATCCGTCTCTGATGGTGCGGCCCATTAGATGGACATGGTGATGATCTGATTATGAAGCTACATAGGCCCACCTTGGTGAGTTATCCTTAATTGCAACAAAAAATAAGGTAATTATAGATTTTAAGGTGGGTGTGGTATACATTAGAAGTGATTGGGAGGGTCGGATGGTGAAAATTAATGAAGGGAGATTGCATTGCATGAATCTCCTCCATCTAGATGTGGTAGGGAAGAGAGACTGCTTTATTACATTACTCTCAGCTGCCATCTTGCTGGCAATTAAATGCCATTCACAATGGTACGTAGTTCAGTTAGTGGCCTCTGCAACTAAAATGCTGGTGACCCTTTTTCTCTGGAAATCATAAAGAAACGCTTTAAGAACCTGTTGAACATGATCCTCTACCACAGGTAGCTATACAATCCAACTGACTCTCTCACTTGGCTCTCCTTGTGTGAAAATTACTATACATTCAATTTCAAAAGTACACTAAACAAAATTGCTAGTAGATATGTGATGTAGACTGGTCATGTTTATTTTGGAAATTTGGATACATCATGTGTCTGGGATTTTGGATGCTTTTAGATTTTGAGGGGAGGATAGTGGATACAGATCTAAATCCAACATGGATCCTATGTTTTAGATCTGGGTCGGTCATAAAAGAAAGAGAAGATTATATCCCAAATTCGACACAAGGCAGAAATCCTAAGCTAAAGAGGGCTTCATGGTTAAATTCTCAACAACTGGATCCTTTGGTCTGGAGTCCGGACATATATGGATCTGGATTTGGTTTTAGAAAAATATTAGAAACATATATTGTATCTGGATTCGGATTTAGAAAAGTGTTAGGAACATATAATGGGGTTTTTATGTTCTAGCACTCCTAAAAAATAAGATCTAATGAACATTACTAGCAGTCTAATCAAGGTAATAATCATAAGTATCTACTTTCTACCATTTGTTTCATGGCCTAAGATCAAGTAACTTTCATCAAGACACATGAGACTTTACACAAGGAATATGCTCAATCATTCAGATGATCCTGTGCTGGATTCCCATGGTACAACAGTAACACCACCAATGTGTTTCATGTTGTTTGCTGGAGTGCCCCACCTAGGAAACTCCTTTTGAATAGAGTGCGTTATTATTACACTAAAAGCATAAGATTAAAAAAGAGTTGCTCTTGATCCCGTCCCAACATCCATTGTCGCATTCAAACAGATGCAATCTTTTTCAAGTGAGTTGTTTGGCATCATTCCCAGGCCTGTCGGCCATTCCTATATTTTTTTTTTTATGGGATAGATAAGTGATAGCATATTCTTTGTTATTGGCGCCAATGCGCCATTCTCTGTCTGTTCTAATCATATGTATAGTATCCATTATTGAGAGTATGATTACAAACCCACGCACCCAACCAACCCACCCCCCCCCCCCCCCCCCCCCCCCCTATTTATTTATTTATTGTGGGTTAAAGAATCTGAACAGCTTTTCAGTTGAGAAATATCCAAGTACTTAGAAATATGTGTTTTTCAAATGTTAGTGGACCTATCATACCTATGTTTGGTACCATATACTATAAGAGGACAATGCATCATCCTCAATGATATCCCAAGTAATTTCTAGTAGATACAGGATTTGAATTCTAGTAAAGGATAAGGAATTCATGTTCCTGTGTTTAAGCTAAATAGCTAATCCAGATCTGTGCATGTTGGGAGCTTGGATCATGTGCCTACGTTTAAGCCAATGCTATAAGTGCTAGTATTAACAAATACATATGTCGGTCATATCTTTTCATATTTTATATACCTTATACAATGGTACAAATTAACACAAATGATAAAAAATCAGCCCCATCGCCAATATATATGACTGAATGGCCAGCCAAAATAAACCAAAATCTATCGGCCAGTATGATCTATCAGCCAGTATCCAACCATTACGAACAGAGAGTGTTTCAGTCATAATTTTGGTGGTATAATCATTTGGATGAATCACTTGACATTTTACATTCACTTTAAAATTTTAAAGTCTCATTCCTTAAAAAAAAAAAAAAAAAAAATAGTAAACTGCCTTTCTCACAAAGGAATTGGGGAAAAACGTACCTGGATAAGACTGATATGTTAAAAGGGGATTTTCTGAACACTTCAACAAGGGGAAAGGAGGGGTGAATCAAGAGATTTTGGGAAATTTTCAACTATAGCAAGAGGTTTTTTTTTTTTTAAAGTTTACTGGTCCATCAAGGAATCTCCCCTACCAGGCACAAGAACCAATCAGTTTTCTCGATAGGGGAAGGGGGTGGAAAATGTAACTCATTTTTCCACTGCACAGAGCATGAAACTACAATGGTTGGAATCCTTTCCTCTATGGCTCTATCACATGTCCCAATCCAAACACCTACTTCTTGCATACCTCAATCTGCCCTGTTTTTGTATACTCTACCATAGATCTGCAAGTCATGCGTAGCAGATAACAGACATCCAAAGTCCTCCATAGCATACTGTAGTAACGGATTTAAGCCATTTGCACTCTTGAAAGTAAAGATGATTTATTTCCCATTATTTACCTGCCCCTAATAGAGGCAGGGCCTTTAAAGTCCATTGTGGCACCAAGCCCGGGAAATAGAAAAAAAAAAAAAAAAAACTATCATATAATCTACATCTCAACTCTAAACTTTACCCAAACGCTCATGTGGTCCCAAAAATAAAAAAAGCAGCAGCACATATTACGCACTACCCTTCCAGTGGAAGACCCAGGGTTTTCATTCGGAGGGGCGGACGATAGTCAATTGAAAAGGTCAAATATTGATCCACAAAACCCACAAAACCCAAAGTATGATTAGCACATCAAATCCTTAATTCATATCATGTTTAAACACCTTTGAACATGAGAATCACTGCATGGTTCCTCAATTAATTTTCTATTACCATGAATAAACAGCCATCAACCCAATACAGAACCTAAATCAACATTAAAAGCATACATTCAGCAGAAGAGAAACAAAACTGCTACAGTAAACAGGCTTTTACTAACACAATTGAGGTTAAAAATCCCATTAAATGCATTCAATAAGCAAAACGTTATACAATTGATAATTAAGTACTAGTATGAAATAGGTGCAAAAGGGGTCTCAAATCACAACTTCAATAGAATTAGAAATTGGGCTCCCACACGGTCATCCATTGCAACCAGCTCATATGAAATCCACTTTTTGGGTCTATTTCTTTTCATTTCATATGGGTTTTGGCTATGAGTAGCTTTCCTCTAATTGGGTTTGCTTTCCTCTAATTGGGTCCGGCAAAAGACATTCAATGAGGGAGTAAAGGGTCACATAAATGAGGGAAAATCGTGTATACATGTTGATTGGGGTCATCTGCTCATATATACTTACCCCAAAGGACGGCAGCGGTGCATCGATGCCAATGTTGGAGACATGGACGTATGGACCGAAGTGAGGGTTTCTTCCTATTTGGAGACGTTTTGAGAAAGGGAGAGAGAGACTAAGTAAAACCCATTTGGGATTTGGGATTCATGTCGATTTCTATGTGAGCTGGGGAAGGAGAGGGGACTTGATGGACTTTGTAAGTGGGGGGCCGGGCGGGCCAGACACCCCATATTGCCCTTATGGGCCTTCTTCAAGTTGGGAGGGGGCTTCCCTAAACATGGGTCCGCCCCTGATCATGAGTCCATACTCTCCCAACCCTTTATTTCAGGAGAAAAGATCTTGGGCACATTTAATCAGTGTAGGGCCTGCCTTTTGAGATCCAATTCACACATGCAACACGCTGCCTTATCTTTAGGAAATGTCCCAATTTCAATTCAGTTTTGAATGATGCGAAACGTTGGATTAATCATGTGTGGACTTTAGGACATTGCCTAAACAGAAGATGGTGTTTGGTATGAGCAGCTTTGATCAATAAAAAGCTGGCTCACAAGGTTAAAATCAGTGTCCCATCCCGCTGCATCAACAGCATCTCTTAACCCATAGATCCACAAACACTCTATACCCAAACCCCACTGTGGAGCAATCAATTTTCTCCAATCAGTCACACACAAGTTTCCTTCTTTTCTTCTCTTTTTATTCCTCTTCTTGTCCTTTGTTACCGTCCACAAAATGACCTGCAAGTTAATCAGAAGATAGAAAGTATAGCACTCCACATTCAGCAAAGAAATTTTTAAAAAAAGTGAAAATGGAGGTGATACAAATTTGCAGTTGGATGCAGGACAGGTAAATTTAAGCAAACCCTAGTTAAAATGCAATGGCTGGGGAACCTTGACAAAACGACAAATGGAATTAATTAAGAGAACTGTTTATCTGCAAGAAAATGCCAGTGACATGCAATGTCCACACACCACACACATTCAAATACACATGGGATGATGCCCTACTAGGAGATAATGCTGCACACATAAGCAAACCTGAAAGAAAAAGCATATTGATTGATTGGCAGCCACACGTTTTGTCTCCTCTCTGGCCTTCACAAGTACTTGATAAGTGCCCAAATAATGACAGCCAGAATCACAATACCAATCACTGCTAACAGCAGGCACATGCAAGAGCAACCTCCCTTGGTACGCTTGTTAAGAATTGCCAGTCTCTTTTGCACACGCTGAATTGATCATGAAAATAATTAGCAGCTAAAACAGAAAGATTCTGTAAATTGTGGAATCTACATATGAACAAAATAATAAAAGTTGCTTTGTCAAGCCTTTCAGTGATCCACTCGATCTGAAATTGTCACTTGAATAACACATTCTGTGAACTAGAGATGCTAGCTCATGAGCAAAACAAAAAACACCTTATATTCTGAATGTGCACAGAAATCTCACTTTAATGCTTCCATTTCTTTTGGCATATTTCCGGGCTCAGCTCCAAAATCTAAAAAGAGGCATCACCCAGACAAGTATACTGCTCAGCCCGACATAAATACAATACATTTGGACCAAACATTTTCACAGGTGGAGCCCTGATCACTCTGAGCCCAACTTTTAGCAAACTATTCATTTCATCTAGTTAAACCCATTGTGGATGACCGACGCAAGCCCCTGGGAACCCGAAAACAGGTAATAGCAGCAATCTGATGAATGGCTAGACAATTAAAGAAAAGAAAGGCAATTGCCCATATTCAGCTGCAGAAGTTTTACAACTCAGTTGACTGGAATTGTTAAATAAAAAAAAAAATTATTCCATCGCACACCCAGGGTGGTTGCTGCCAGATGAAAGGTCCGAATCCCTGCCTACTTGTAAGGATGCTCAAGGAATAATATATTCCCTCAAGATTCACATCATGAAAAACCTGGTCATTAACAACAGGCATTCACTAGCATGCATGCTTGTGGATGACAATGCCAGTTCTTGCAATAAAATGCCAAATGCATAGACCTTATTTTTACGGAAGGTGGATCGCAAAAGCAAATGCAGATCAAAAGTAAATCAAACCTGTAGCCGCGAGTCCGTCGAATCCACATGCTGGTCCAAGTTATCCTGCAATATAGATCATACGAAAGACCGTGAGATAGATGCTGACAGGGAAGCATTCAAACAGAGAATTCATTGGGAAAGTCAACGGGAAGTTCAGAAACACACAATGAGCCTTGTGTGAAGGTCTAATTCCTCATTAACAGCCAATGCAATATGCTTTGTGCTCAATACCGTCTCCTCCAGCTTCTCAAGGCCCTCATCTTGCTCTACATTGTAAAAGCAAACCAATTACACAGAAACTAACACAAGAAATTTAAGATCTTAAGTTGAATATCTAGCAAATGTTTGTTCTCAAGCACATAATATTCATTCTTAATCTAAAATGCATGGAACATGCCTTTCATGATCTGCCGCTGCAGACCTACAAGGCCATAGTTGTCCAATCCAGTAGTTCTGTTTATCTCGCTAACAGGCTTCTGATTCTGTCCAAGTAAATCTTCCCTGGAATTTAGAAAATAAATACCCAAATGCTTATCAATATATTAGTGCAGTTTGTATGCACAAATCCAACCAGAATGAAAAGAAACTCCACCAAAATTGACATCAGTTCTTAAAAGAACTGAGGAACTTCAACAACTCATAGCAATTCAAAAGCTCAGCAACTTTCTATCCATTTGTGCAATCCTAGAGATCCCAAGGGCACCATCGACTCTCTCTTTCCAAGAACCAAACAACCCTTACCAGTGTATGTGTAGCAATCTCTGAGGCACAAGCTTAGGTTTGGTCTCAATGGGAAAATGGAGTACCTAACAGTGTATCTTTATGAAGACCCTACCATCAATTTTTCCATCGCAGCCAAAGTACTGCAAAGGCACTGATTTCCACACCAAATGTCCCCTTTCTGGAAAGGGCTAGAGAGAATTTTGGATGATCACGTCCAAGGTCATGGCAAACTCCAAAACCATTTGAAACAACTTGAGGCAACTGCACCAGGTTGCACGAGTAAACACAATGTCCAAATGAGTTATCACTAAACTCATCCATCTCCTTGGACAAAGGATATAAGATGGAAGTTGGATAGAAATGTTCTTCTGTGCTGTAAGTTCTCTTTCATAAGCACACTTCTTGAAATGAACAACCAACGAAAAGCATCAAAATCCAGGAGGATAGGGTCATTCATGCAATGCAAGAGCTGAAGCAAAGAAAAAAAAGAAATTCTTTTATCCATATCATCCCTACAGCTAAAAAGCCTCATTTCTAATTAGACCGACATACTCTACAACCTCTCATAAAGATTCCTTAGAAGACCAAACTCAAGGCAAGTTAACCCTCTAAAAAATTCAAATGATGACTTATTGCACTATTAGAATGGACAGCCAACCAATACAACATAGGATAAGAAGAATTCAATAGGCAATCCCCAGTCCCCACCAACACATTCACAACATAGCTCGCCGCTTCCCCAACCTAAATTTAAATGCATTCCCACAGCAAATACTAAACCACTGGATTTTTATTGGAAATAGGAGTTAAACTCTAGATCATCACTGAAGCACTGGTTTTGCACTGTTTAGTTAACATGGAAAAGTTGACCAGCTTACTAGTGAAACTCTAGTTGAGAAGTCTTTTAAAAGTTAAAGAGCTGGTCAGTTCCAATAATTACAACCAAACGCAACAATCAGGTATGATTCTACAGAAACCCAAAGAGTTCTTCAGCACAAGGAAACATCCATCCATGGAAATAGCTTCAGGGTTTTGCTCTGGAAAGACCTGAGAAAGCTGGTATTTCCTTTACTTTGAACTGCAATCAAATAAGGCCCATATACTTTATGTGCTGTGAATATGGCTGAGAATGGATCCAGCTGGCCTATCAGATGAGCCCAGACTTGCCATGGATAAGGTTTTGCTACTTTTTTTAGTCCCACAGGCCAAAAGGACTGGTTTTCAGGACCAACTATCAAAGTGTCAAGCCTGGGCCTAAGTTCTACAGAATTTTTTGTTTAGGACCCAACCAACCCAACTCCAAATCCCTATATGGTTACATCAGGCTGGCTCACACTTGACCCCTTAACCAGCAGAATCCTGCTTATGGACACTGCTGGTTGCAAAAGCATCCAAATTCCCTGAATTGGATTAACCGGCACATAATATAAAAGGCTGTGAGCCTCAATGAAGCGGACAGCAGCAGAACAATGTCATACAAATTCCCACCACCCACAAATAGAGATAAAACTAGTCAAATGAGGCATGATAGCGTGAACAAAATGGAAGATCTACACATGAAGAACCTCACCTGTTAGCAAAATTTGACATGTTTAACATAGAGGCCGTCTGGTTGGCTCTAGACCTCAAGTTTGCGAGCATGTCTTGGCGCCGATGCATCTCTTTATCTGTTCTGCATAAATCAAATGCTAGTTTAGATGACTGTCATAAACGACTATACTAATATTCCTCATAAAAAAATATTAACACTATAAAATGAAAAGATACATATGTCAACATTTACCATCATGAGGTTTAAAAGCATCTACATAGAGGAATGAATATTTTCCAGGGTCCCATTCTACGTCCAGGGATTCAACAGATCTCTAAAAGTATGCCCATGGAAGGTGGGAATCCAAGGCTACCCTTTCTGAGCAAGCAAACAACCCATATGTCTCAAATGCATGGAAGAAAACTGAAAATGAAGAAACTAAATCTACCCATTCATCATTCCATTAAAAATTAGGAACATTCAAGAATAAGTAAAATAAAAATAACTACAACATGGATGATGGAATTGCTTAATTGTGGAATTTCTTCCCAAGGTTGAGAAATAGTAGAAACTAGAAATTAGATTCACAGTCAACCACGTAAATGAATCAGGCCATCTCATCAGGCCTTAAAAAATGCTCCAGTCCAGTAAACAGATTTTTAATTGCAGATACTTTATGGCTACTTTCCCCACCTTTGTTGTGTATGACACATTGACACTAGTTTTATTGTGCTTTCTCCTTTCACAAACCATCAGATTAGCAGCCATGTGAATAGCTCATCAACCATTACAACGTCCAAACTGGGACTCTACTGATTATCTTAAGATGACACTAAAAGTTTCTTGAATCCATTAAAAATATTCATTTTGGGATTCCTGCAGTAAATGCCACAATCAAGATAGTTTCCCATTGCATCCAATTCATCTTCAGATGGGAACAAGGACCCAGATGCTTAAAAAGGGGAGAGTAGAAGATGATGGTGACATACTGAATGGTTCTACAAAGATACTCCTAACATTACTCAGAAAGAATGCATGTTCACACAATTATAAGACATCGATCCCATTTCTGATATTCGACATTATTAAATTGTTCAAGCTGGGCACGTTATTTGGCTACCTTTCAAAGAGCCCAAAATCATATTTTCAAATAAGAATTAGATAAGATAAGAGCAATGGTAGAATTTAATGGTAGTTAGGGTGTTTCAAATACCTAATGATTTCTTTCTTTATAACTGTACAATCTTTACTTAAAAGAGGGAAGCATTAACATTACGCTAGTTGGCACATATTGCCAACTTAAAAGAAATATACCCAGCAATTAATCAGTAGGTCATATGGATTTAAGTGTTGACATCACATTAGATTTAGGAAAAGTCCCCTTGGACAAACCCTGGGGACCGGGCCATGCTCCGGTCCCCAGGGTTTGTCCATGTAGCATTGCCCTTAGATTTATGCTATATCTTTTTATCAATTTTCCTTTAAAAAATCATATATTTTCCTTCTAACAGGTAAGGAGAAGAAATACACAATAAATATTTTAAACACGTTCAATTATTCACACATCTCTCATAAATTATATATTGAGACATCGATGATATTCTATATATCACTGATAATATTCTTCGTATTGGATCATAGTCATACTTGTCACAGTGATGATGTTGCTAGAAATGTAAATGGATGAATTACTGATAGCTACAACTTTTCTTATCTTTATTTTCTAGTGTTTTTTTTTACAAAAAATAAAAAAAAAATCATTTGATTCGCATTCACGATTCGATTCGTTTCGATTCAACCCACTGATTTGTGATAGAAAAGAGAAGGAACGATACAATAGATACTGTGAAGGGCAGACCAAAGCTTAAGACAAAAGGCCTAAAAAATCAAACAAGCCTAGATAGAAAGGGATCATAGAGTATTGCAAAATTCCTTTGGATAGTGGAACTTCCTCTTTCCATGTATAAGTCTCAGATAATGCAATCAAATTGCCAAGTTGGATGTGAGAGAACACGTGATTTTCCACCCATCAGCTTTGATCTTATATTTGGAAGAGAAGACTTTCTTTTTAAAGGCACTAACTTCCGTGTAATCTCCATAGCAACTTGTCTAAAAAGTGTCCTTCATGAATTTTAAGGGACATGACAATAATGGACTCTCGGTTGGCAAACAACCTCCAATTTCAACAAGTTTTCTTTTTTGGTTGTTACAAAATCCGTTTTCTTCTAATTTTGGAGGAATTGTTACATGCTCCTAATAAAACTATTTCAACATCATTGCAGATATTTCTTGAGATGGGTATGCCAAGATGGATGTCTAGAGTTGTAATGAAAAGGAGAAAGCAACACACAAGAGGAAGCCCCTAGGTGTCTCCCATTAAAGAGTGGGGAAAACACTTGCAATGGTTTGGGCACATTCCCAGAAGAGGGCACCTTCCCCGAAGACAAAAGTAAACCTATTATGAAGTATTGAAGTTGCTACATCTGTTTGTTAAAACAATGGAAATATATGAGCAAGAATCCTCAGTGGTAGAAGATTATATAAAGCAGGTATAATTTGTATGGAAGGGCTATCAGTACACACTTGTATGCTAACACTAAAAGCGCCATTCTAAAAAAAATATATTAAAAGCACCAGTAAATAAGCATGCATTTGAAGTGCATCCATGGAAACATCTGAGCTTAGATGTTACAGAATTGATCTCTTAGCACATTCTAGTTTTATCGTCTTATAACATTAAGTTTTACATTGGTTATCGTGAACAGGATAGTCGTAAAAAAAAAAAAAAAAAAAAAAAAAACCCAGATTATTCAGATATAGAAATAAGCATGTACTTGAAGCACATCCATGGAAAGATCTGAACTTAAATGTTACAGAATTAATCTCCTAACACGTTCTAGTTTTATTGTCTTATGACATTAAAGTTTACATTGGTTAACATGAACAGGACAGTCATCAAATAAATTAAAAAAAAAAAAACCCAGATTATTCAGATATAGAAAAGAGATAATATAGTATTGATCAAATAATAAACTTGACTGTGGCCACATACATATGCTGCTTCGTAGGCAGCTTCGAAAGAAGGGATTCCAAGCTATCAAGCCGAGTGCCGAGGATTGTTATTTTCCTCCGAGTTGCAGACGAATGACGCTGTGTATCTGGGCCTGATGGGGGCAATGAACCCCTTTCAGAAATCATGGCATTGATATCATCAGCAAGCTTGGAAGCTTCATTGAATTCCCTCAACCATGAATCAGAGGAGGAAGCCATCACTGCAAAAATAATACATTAAACATTTTTAACTAATCATGAATTCTGCTACTCGCGCTCAGAGGTAGAACAAACTCAATCAAGGGTTAAGTCACCAACTGGTAACTCAATATGTTCTCCAAATCAAAACCTCAATTTTCATCATTCAAATCCTAATAAGGAAAACTAAGAATCACAATTCACCAAAACCCTTTGGCGTCCTTTAAAAAACATGGATATTCTTCAAATGGATCCAATCAGATTCCATCGATTTCAAGCACAATGAATTAGGGTTTCATATCATTGTACAAATAAAAGAACTGAAAAGTGTGTTTCCACCAAAATTTCATCGGATTTCAAGCACATCGAACCAGGGTTTGATATAATCATTCAAAATTAAAGAGCTGGAAATTATGTTTCAACAGAGGGGGAAGATAATTGCAGCAGATAATAGAAACTGCACATGAGTGAATGAAAAATCAATGAAATCGGTCGACGCTAGTCTGAGATTGGAGAAACGACACTCGAGTTCTGGAATGAAAGGAAACCCTAGAAAAATCTCGACATGATCTATTAACAGACCTTCATTCAAGGGCCAGCTGAGTCGACTCGGAGCCGAGAGAGACGAAGGAGACGACGACTCTTTCTGTATAAAGGCTTATGTCTGTATCCTCATCAAGAAAGATGCCGCTTTTATAGGCACGGGAAGATTGCTACTACGTGCCGTTGCGTGGAAGTTCTTGCGCGCGCTTCTTCTTGTTTTTTCGCTTATCCTAGTGTCTGATTTGGCTCGAAGTTCCCATGAATCCGGATCCTCTCGAGCCTGGCCCGCCAAGACTCAGAGTAAATAATTAACTAGCAAAATATGCATTACAAATAGAAATAGGGATCTAAATGGGTACCCAACTTTTCGATTATCCAGAGGTTCCTGTCAGTTAAAAATCGGGTCTGGGTCCTTATTTAGGTCCCGATAAGTAAATAAGTCCGGATCAGGTTCCACTTTAGTTCAGACCTACGGACCCGAGATCCTATATAGTACCTTAATTTTTGAAAATTTATCCTAAAAATCATCTTTTTTTAATATTATTCTCTACTTAAATTCGGACTCAAATCCAGACCAGTCTCATATATGGTTCTGGTTCCTGTTTCGGAGTTAATAAACCGGTTTTGAAGTAGTTCCGGATTCGAATCTGGTTCCACCTTCTCCTTAACGGTTCCGATTCTTGGTCCACCATCAACCCGAATCGGAATTGACCCGTTTACAACCTGTAAGTGCTGAAAATATTAACTCACAAGATTAGAGGGAGCCTTTGAGGACTTATCCAAATGACTAGAGAGAGCTATCCGCTTCAGGGACTTGAAAAGGAAGAAACAGTCAAATGACCCTGACTGTGGGCAACACAAGGCTCTCCGATGCCTAAGTTAGTGCAGGGACAAAGGTCGGAGAAGAAGAGAGGCAGAGCAACGACTAGGAAATTGCATGCATGTATGCGTACCTAGTTTTGAGTGGTGGATCACCTTATATGAGAAAAATCTTAGATGCCTGTTAGTGGGCCTATTGATTTGACTGCTGGAGTCTCATTAGCCCATAGAGTAATAAATGAGGATCCATCATATCCCACATTGCATTAAATGAGGGTCCGATCAGCCCATGCTGCATTAAATGCTAGTCACATTGGGCCTGATCTTGCCTTAACTTGTTGGCGGCTGGGGTCTTATCGGATCCTTTCTTGGGCCCTGTCCTGATATGGCTGCAGCCATTGGATGTGGCTCTGTCAGAGATTTGACGAGGGCGGACGGCTTGGATGGTGTATCTGTCCCATTAGCACGTGCATGTACCCTGCCACGTGTCCTTATGTTAGGCGTGGCTGTTAGTACCCGTCTCGGATTGCAGCTCGTCACCTCGGCTGAAGCCGAGACGCACATCTCATTTGACATAGCATATGGCCGAGACGCACATCTCATTTGACGGAGCATATGGCCGAGACGGTGGCCACCAGTGCTGGTCTTGGCAAGTGCTCCAGTGCTCGTGCCGATATGCAAGTAGCCGAAATGGAACACAAGCTGCATTATTGCTAGCCTTTGCATAACTTGCGCATTAAGAGTTGCCTCACACAATTGCCCCCTAGCTTTCGACTTCTAGGGATCTCGGATTCCTTGGGGTCGGGAGCTATGATTATGAAAAACCGCCAGAGATTTTTGCCCTGACGTTAGCCGCTGACACGTGGTACTTTTCCGACTTCTCTCCGCATGTTAGGGGTAATTAATTGTAATAAATGTCACGCCCTAATAATTGTAGGAGATGAATCGTTGATGCCACGCATCGTCATCGGATTTGTCGCGCTGTCACGCAGGGTACGCATGCAGCCTTTGAAGCGACATTTTTTCGAATTCCGGAAACGGCGCCATTATTGGGCGCTCTCTTTTTATAAATAGATGTACCTTCTCCATCTTCCCCTTTCTTACTTCACATTTTCGAAAGAACATTGCTAAGAAGCAGAGCCAAGATTTCTAAAAACTCTAGAGCAGAGCCTCCGTCAACGAGCAGTGCATCCACAGCAGTGTCCACCTTCGTCCTAGGTCTCCGGCGTTAGTAAGTTCTAAGTCTTTCGCTCTGTTACTTCCCTTCGCGTTCCTCTCTCCCTTCTTCCTTTTATTAGAGACATGAGGATATACAACCACTGGCTAGAGAACGTAGGGGCTATAGAGGGGTTTAGGTCAGTATATGGGATACCGGACGACGTCTTCGTCCGGCGGGCAAACCCCGTAGATTACATTAGTCGCTCCTTCTCCGACGGCTGGATGCCCATTCCACTGATAGCCATGATAGAGGGGGCGTTAGATTTCCTTTAGACCCCTTGCTTAGGGCTTGCCTGAGCACGTGGAACATCACCCCCTGTCAGCTGACGCCCAACGGCTACAAAATCATCATGGGCACAACTGCGCTCAATAAACACCTCCACATTGACCTTGGCGTCCACGATACAGAGGACGTTTATGATATTTGCAAGACCAAGGAGGATACCTACTACCTCCGAGGCAAGCCGAACCGAAAGAGTTTCATCACGGCGCTCGAGGACTCCTACAGATATGTTGGGGACGACCTTTTGTCCATCTTGAGCAACTGGGAGTTCGGCACCGAGGAGGTCGGAGCTAATCGAGTCCCACGCCGCCTTGGGGCTGTTCCAAGTTTGAGTTCGTTCTTCTAGTTTCAATTTTGTCTGTCATTCTCAATTTTCCCGATCTGACGCTTTTCCTGATCATGCAGACGCTTGACAGAGGAAAGCCGGGCAGGTCGGCTAGAGAAGAAAAGAGGCTTGGCATCAGCAAGTCTCGAGGTGCACTGAGTTCTCCAATAGGGCGGCTTGGGCTCTTCTCGGCTACAAGCCTAGATACCGGGGTTATTATAAAAGAGCCAAGGTCGCTCAGCAGACTCAGCAGGAGAGCCCGGAGAGAAGGGAGCCCGAGGCCAAAGCAGGACCTTCTCCTATAGTGCCCGAAGTCGCCAGCAAGGTCGCATCCGGCGCCGAAGCTTCTACTTCCGAGCAGGAGTCAAGTGGGACCCCTCTCGTGAGACGCTCCAGACGTTCTGCGTCAAGCTCGGAAGAGATGTCGCGCACGGTGGAGTACCTGGACCTGGAGGCCCTGGCGTTACCGAGTCCCCTACGCCTGTGGTCCCGGGAGCCGTAGAGACCTCCGTCGGCGGGCCAAGGATTGCCCCTGCTAATGAGGGGGAGGAAACCCTGGTTCAGCTAGAACATCCAGAGGCTCAACCATCCTCACCTGAGGCGGGGCAAGTTGGGAGCGTTTTGGGGAAGTGGTCGAGAGAGGAGGGGGCGAGCTCGGGCACGACACTGCCTTCAGCTCCCTGGGAGCCGAGCTTCGTCCTCGCCACTGGCGAATCTATAACCGTCGAGGACAAAATCCATAAGAGACCTAACTCTCTCGTCCTCAAGGCGTTCGGCAAAGCGTGCTCCCTGCCGACGGACATGGAGCACTACACAGGGTACAACAACCCGAGGCTGCTAGCGTCGCTGCTGCAATCTAGCCTCCAGGTGAGCCATAATTTCGATCTTTCGACTGTAACCTTGTTATCAAGTGTTTCATTTCGGTGTTTCATTTTCGCTAACTTCTGTTCATTTGCCGTGATAGACGGTGCAAAAATTGATGGTAGTCATCGATCGATACAATAAGCAGAGCCCCCTGATCGCCTTGCTTGACCGAGAAAATAAACAGCTGGAAGAAGCTCTGGCGGTCTGCAACCAGAAGGCGAACTGGCTGGAGGCACAAAAGGGAGAGCTCCAGGCCGAACTGGAGGGCGCCAAGGTCGAGGTAGAGGTGGGTAAGAACAAGGTTGCCGAGCTCGAGGCCACTATGGAAAAGCTGAGGAGTGACCTGCAGGCCGAGGCGCAGAGGGCAACCGAGGCCGAGGCTAAGGCCCAATCTGCTTAAGCCGAAGCTGACGTTATCTTTGCGGACGCGGTGAAGCAGGCCACTACTCATTATGAAACTCAAGTATTGTGCGTAAGAGACAAGGCCTGGGGAAGGGATGGCACGCTGCCCTGAAGAAGGTGGGGTCACGGAGGACCACTCGTCGTTGGTGGAACCGCCCAGCTTTCTAGGCCCATCGACTCCCAGAGCCAACATTGTCATAGAGCCCGCGGTCCAGCCCGAGGCCGGCACCGACGCTTCTACCTCCAGCCCTTCTGCTCAATAATGTATCTTTTTTTTCTTTTTTGTAAGACTCAGTTGCAACGAAATGATTGTAATATCTAGTAAATTAAGGCAATTGAATTTTTGTCTCGAACTGTGCATTTTCTCTTCGTTGTGCTTTTGCATTTCCTTTTTGCGTTTTTTTGCTATTGCTTTTCACTTTTTGTACAAGTGTTCGAGTCGGCTCGATACGTTCCGAGTTGAAGGCATGGCCAAGCTGGAACACCTTATGAAATAGGTAGCGACTTTTCATTGTTACCCATGCTCAATACGGTTCCACCACTTCGTCATGTAACGGCTCTGATGCGCAATAAGTTTAGTAATACGTTGGATACGTACCCAGGGTTAATAATGTGATACACCGGCCTTTAGACACCGTTCTGAGTTGAAGGTTTCGTATCAACCCTCCTGTTAACCGAAATGGATTCGTGCGAGCAAGGTTAATGACCTTAGGAAAGTCTAGATGGCCGAAATGACTTCATGCCGGGGTGGAACTCGTTCCGACCCAAAGGCAATCTCATCGGTAGCCGTAATGGCTTTTTCACGCCTGGGCGGTATATATACCGACCCTAAGGTGATCTCATTAGTGGCCGTAATGGCTTCACGCCTGGGTGGTATATATACCGACCCTAAGGCGATCTCATCAGTGGCCATAATGGCTTCACGCCTGGATGGTATATATATCGTCCCTAAGGCGATCTCATCAGTGGCCGTAATGGCTTCGCGCATGGGTGATATATATACCGACCCTAAGGCGATCTCATCGGTGTGGCGCTGTCGCTGAGCTGCCGATAGTGGTCGCTAAGTTCTACAGACTCTGAATAGGGCAATAAGAAATCTGTTTTCATTGAAAATCTTCCAAGTACAGAGTATATGTTTAGAAATAGAACTTCTTGAGATGCGATGTATTCCATGGCCGTGGTAGCTGTCGGCCCTCTATATCTTCAAGTCTATATGCTGATTGTCCGGCAGTAGAAATCAATTTGAATGGTCCATGCTAATTCGGCGCCAGCTTGCCCTGATTGGGATCCCTATTGCTTGGGAGTGTCTTCTTCAGAACAATTCGCCAACTGAGAATTTCCTCTCCCTGACCTTCTGATTATAGCCTTTGGGCAGCTATTACTGATAGGCGGCCAATCCGATTGCTGCCGCTTCCCTGCGCTCATCGGCCAAATCCAGCTCCAGAGCTAGGTTCGCCTCATTTCGGCCTTGGTCGAAGAGTTCGGATCTCAGAGTTGGGAGGCTGATTTCTAAGGGAATGACCGCCTCTATCCCATACGCTAGAGACAAAGGAGTCGCCGAAGTGGAGTGCCTTGGAGTTGTTCTGTAAGCCCACAGGATACTTGGAAACTCTTCTAATCATCTTCCCTTGGCTTTGTCGAGTCGCTTCTTCAGTCCATCGAGTACCACCTTGTTAGAGATTTCTACTTGGCCATTGCTCTGCGGGTACGCCAAGGTGGAGTAGTGGTTCCGAATGCTGAGTTGTTGGCAGAAGCTCCTAAAGAGGTTGAAATCGAACTGGGTCCTGTTGTCCGAGACCAAAGCTCTAGGAATGTCGAACCTCGTGATGATGTTCTTCCACACAAAATTCTTTGAATCTTGCTTTGTGATGGAAGACAATAGTTCCGCCTCGATCCACTTGGTGAAATAATCGGTGGCTACAATTAGCCACCTCCTGTTCTCCGGAGGTCGGTGAAGTGGTCCCATGATGTCGAGCCCCCATTGAGCGAATGACCATGGGCTGGAGAGCGGGCTTAAATCTTGTGCTAGCTGATGGAGGGAGTGAGAGAATTCTTGACACTTCTCACACTTTCTAGCGTATACCTGCGTGTCCTTCTTCATATATGGCCACCAGTAGCCTTGGCTGATAGCTCGGTATGCTAGAGATCTCCCTCCAACGTGGCTCCCGCAGATCCCTTCGTGTATCTCATAAAGGAAATCCCCGACCCTGCTTGGATGAACACATTGGAGGTACGGGCTTGTGAATGACTTCCTGTAGAGCTTGTCTTCGAGAGACAACCAGAACCGGGCTGCTTTGAGTCTGATTCGGTGAGCATCACTTCTGTCCTCGGGAAGCCTGTCGTCCTTCAGGTACGCTATGATGGGGTCCATCCAGCTCAGGCCGAGCTCAAGGCACAGTACTTCCCGAGGTGGATGGATCTCTATGCTGGGCATGACCAACGATCTTACTTCAATGTTTCTTCTCCTTCCTGTTTCAACAGCAGATGCTAAGTTAGCAAGGGCGTCGGCGTAAGAATTTGATTGTCTGCCTGATTTCGGCCGTTTGGAACCGAGTGAGCATCTTCTTTGCAAGGGCTAGGTAAGCGGTTATCCTGTCGTCGCGAGCTTGGTAGTCCCCAGTCAGTTGGTTCGCCACCAGCTGTGAATCACTGAAGACCACTAGCTGTTGAGCTCCGAGAATTTTGGCGCTGTTTATTCCTGCTATTAGGGCTTTGTACTCAGCTTCGTTGTTTGACGCCTTGAAATACAGGGTCAAAGCCTGCTTGATGACCAGCCCTTTTGGAGACTCGAGGACAACTCCAGCGCCAGCTCTTCTTGAAGTGGAGGATCCATCGACGAAGACTCTCCAAACTGGGGTGAGGGCTTGGCCTTGTGATTGTTCATCAGAGCCCGTGGGCGCTTCATGCCCCCTACCCCCCAATTCGATGCCGAGCTAGGTGGGTGCCGAACTTGGAGAAAACTCTACGAGGAAATCTGCCAACACTTGGGCCTTGATCGCTGTCATGGGCTGATACTGAATATCGTACTGTCCAGTTCGATAGCCCCTCTAGAGATTCTTCCTGAAAAGTCAGCCTTTTTGAAAATAGATTTAAGTGAATATTCCGTAACAACCACTATGGTGTGAGTTTGAAAATAGTGGGAGAGCTTGCGCGAGGCACTGACAAGTGCCAGCGCGAGCTTCTCTAAAGGTAAATATCTGGTCTCGGCATGAGGGTTTTGCTCGTATAATAAATTGGCTTTTGAAGCTTGTCCTCTTCTCTGATAAGGACCGAGCTCACCGCATGATCCGAGACCGCCAAATACAAATGCAAAACTTCTTCATGTATCGGAGTTGAGAGCAGAGGGGGTGAAGAGAGATAGGTCTTGAGTTCCTGCAAGGCCTGGTCACATTCTGGAGTCCATTGGAATTTTAAATTTTTCCTAAGAAGCTGAAAGAAAGGCCGGCACTTATTTAAAGATCTGCTGATGAAGCGATTCAGTGCGGCCGCCATGCCAGTGAGCTTTTGGACTTCCTTTGCAGTGGTGGGGCTCTGCACTCTGAGAATGACTGAGATCTGATCTGAATTTGCCTTGATCCCTCTGCGAGTGACCAAACTTCCAAGAAACTTGTCGGAATCGACACCGAATGTGCACTTAGAAGCATTGAACTTGAACTTGAACCTCCTCAAAGTGTCAAATACTTGAGCCAGGTCTTCCAAATGGTTTTGCGCCCGTTTGAACTTGATGACCATATCGTCAATGTAGACTTCGACGGTCTTGCCGAGCTGAGCCTGGAACATCCTGGTGACGAGTGGCTGGTAAGTGGCTCTCGCGTTCTTCAACCCAAACGGCATCACCTTATATCAGTAAGTGCCCCTGGGCATTATGAAGGTGGTCTTCTCCTCGTCTGGCCCATACATTGGTATCTAGTGATAGCCGCGGTACGCGTCAAAGAAGCTCATTCTGTCATTTCCAGCGGTGGCATCGATCATCTAGTCAATCTTTGGGAGAGGAAAGTTGTCCTTGGGGCAAGCTTTGTTGAGGTCAGTAAAGTTGACACACACTCTCCACTTGCCTGTTTTCTTCTTGACAACCACCGTGTTGGCTAACCAGGCCGGGTACTGGACTTCTCTGATCACTCCAGCTTCTAGCAGCTTGTCCACCTCCTCGATCACGGCCTCTGTTTGCGGAACCCCAGTCCTGCGAGCTCTCTGAATCACCGACTTGTGGTTAGGGTCCACGTTCAACTTGTGGTACATGACCTCGGAGTCAATGCCAGGCATCTCGTAGGGCGTCCAGGCGAAGACTTCTCTGTTCCGCACAAAAAATTGGACCAACTCTGACTTCTCTGACTCCGTGAGCTGGCTTCCGAGTAGGAAGAATCGTTCCGGATCATTTGGGTCGATCATGATTTCAGTCAGATCTTCCATGCTCTTTGTCTCCGGGTCCTGGCCGACCTCATCCAGTTTCTTTTCCATCTCGGCCATGTTGACCTGTTTGGGCTCTCGTTCCCAGACACTACGGCCATCAGGCACTGCTTGGCCGTCTGCTGGTCTCTTCGGACTGTAATTATCTCCGCCCTGCCATTCCTACTTTCCAATGGAAACTTCAGCTTCTGGTGGTGAGTAGAGGGGACTGTTTCGATACTGTGGGGCCAGGTCCTGCCCATTGTATTAGCTTGCATAAGATTTTGCACAGTTAAGCGAATGTACATTTAGTGAAACAGTATCCCCTGTTTCTAAGAAAAATATGGATTAGAACATTTACAATTTCTAAATCATTAACATTAGATTTTCATTTGTTTGGAATTCTCGCCATGACATGATGGCTGGTTTAACGTGAATTTATGGCATGCATTCTTTGGTTGAGAGGATAGTTGCACATGATTGTTTTGGGGTGTGGCTTTGGGATATGTTAATGTCTAGGATGGATTTTCTCCAAGTGTTTTTTTATGATTTTTATGATGGAGGATGATGCTCAATGATAATGAGTTATGTAAATTTTTGTGGCATCTATGTTGTAATGAGTTGTGTAAATTCAATTAGGATGATTTAAAATGAAGACAATTGGTGACTTTGAATGTGATTTACGAGAGTTGATGGCTTCTATGTTAGAATGTATTTTCTATGTTGAATGGCCTTTTATGTTAAGACCTTTAAATTTTAGGTTTGTTGGCATGACCCATTTTTCCCTTGTGGATGAGATGCTCTTTATAATGTTATATGATATATGATATAATTCTGCAGCAAACCTTTTGTCGATGCTCAGATGTGTACCTACATGACAAAGCTCCACATACAACTGGTACAACAAGAATTTGATTGAACAAGATCAAGATGTTTGGTATAAATCAAGATGGTTTTTGATACAAATGGTGGTTTTAGTCCGGCTGGATTGGGTCTTATACATTGGCCCCATAGTAAAAATGAGAGAACTAGACAGGGTGCACAACACTAAACTGGTGTCAATTTTCACTCTTTGGTAAATGTACATGGTCTGGCTATCTTTCATTTATTAATCTGTATGAATGGAGTTTTGAGGTAGCCAAATGCCCAGTGAGTGGATGAATTTAATCTATTAAGTAGATGGCCTTTTAACTATTGATGTGATGAGTTTCTAAAAAAAGAGATGGCCATGTGAACACACAAGTTCATTTGTATGGGTATTACCAATTTAGACTATCCAAATCAGGTTTTCAATTGTGACTTAGGAGTATGGCCCCAAAATCGTGCTCATCACATGTCATTGTGCCATCACTCCTTGGTTCATCAGTTTGAATGGCTGCAATACAGTCGTTTGTTATTTGTATGCTTCACACTCTCAACAACATTGAACACTGAACAAACACAACATTAAACATTGAAAAATACTCAAGCCTTTGAAAATTATAGAGGCAAAGTACAATATATATGCACTGAAAAAACTTACTTTTGTGACTAACCTGATTCATTTCAGTGCTGCAAGCATATGCCAGTTACAATTAATTTCATCTATACACTTTTCAACTGATGCAAATAATCACACTATTTTCAAGTACAACTCTGATCTTGGACAAACAAAATAAAGCAGCTTGCTACAATCCAAAGATGTGCCACTCCAACATTGTTGCTAACTGAGCTCTTCCAAAATTGAACCCATTGCAAATTGAACATTAGAGTATTACAATTGTGATTGAACCTGTTGCGGACAGACCGACCGTATGTCAACCATTAACAACAATACAAGTTAATGGTCACAGTGTATCATTTTTCTTAGCCATTTCTGCAAGTGCCTGAAACGTGATTGAAAAATAAAAGGTGAAATGAAACTGAAGTCATAGCCATGTCAAATAAAGTTCCTTTTGCTATATATGATGAAATTCTATGAATGGGGGTTAAATAATTTGGACCTTGGTACTGACATAGCCATTTGAGCTCCATTGAGATACTCATGCCAGTTCGTTATTTTGCTTACTCTTGGCCACACCTCTTCATTTGAAGCACCTAGTAACCTACATGAGAATTGATTAATAATCAGAATCAAACTGGAAACAAAATGAGAGAGAGAGAGAGAGAGAGAGAGAGAGAGAGAGAGAGAGAGAGAGTAAATGAACTCTCTTGAGAGATCCTAGCCATCTAGTTTTTGGACTAGAAGAGACAGTGCTTGTACAAAAGATAAAAATTTGCATTGATTGTATAATTTCTCTTGTTCTATTATCTAAATCAAATAGCTGGATAATTTTTAACTTGTCGTCTTCATAATCATCAAAGGTCCCACCATATGCGTGGCTTACATGGACATCAACACCAAATATAAATCAGAAGATCCACTGCATCGGTAACATCACATTGATCAAACAATCGTAAATTCTTAACTAGTTAACGGTCATCAAATGGAGAGTTAGAAAATACAAACAACCCATGATCAAATTTAAGGGGCAAAGTTTCCTTATTCAGATTAAAGATCCAGATTAAAGATCCAGTTGCAAAGGCATTCCTGGTTAAGGTACATCTAAAAGCACTGTGCTTATTGAGAGTTGTTAGCACACTATGGAACAGCACCCTCCCCACCTCTCCACCCCAACCAAAAATAAAAGCCCTAAAACCTTTTGGTCAAGGATTTTTAGCGTATGTGGTTAGTGAGGTTAAAACTGATCCGATTCCAAACAAATATTCATTCTTAAGAATATTTCAAGTTTTCTTTCCCCCATCAATCAAAACTTGATATTCTATTTGCATCATGTATTCACTCTACAAAACAACCCAATTCGGAAAATAAACGGTGATATTCGTCAAATCCATATTTGGTTACAGATGGGTAAGAGGAAATATGAAAATACCAATTACCACCACTTACCCAGGATCTGGGCTAGCTGTGATTGTCAGTAAATCCCACAAGGTCTTACTTAGGCCCTGTTTATTTGCATAAGATGCTAGAGATTAACTAGAAACTAGAATTTGAGGGGATCCTGAAATTTAGAGAGATTTTATGCATACAAGATTAGGAAAAAAGTCAGACCAGAACTCCTATAACTAACGAAGATACTTGAAACCATTTGCATTCGTCTTTCAAAATCAACTAAATTTGGCATTAATGAAACCATTTTAGTTCAATCTAAAATGAAACTCATAATTTATAAATGAAAACCCTAGCATGCGAAAATCTAAAAGGTATTCTAGAATCAGATCTTGAAGGAAAAAAATTGAAGAAACTAATTTAGAGCCAGTTCCTTACAAACAATTGCAAATCCAACACCAAAAACAAACTCCTCGTCTAGAAACAGAGAGTCGTAGACCCATAAAAGCTTACCGATTTCCAGCTATAACTCAGAGATAGCGAAAGGGTTTTTGGTTTGGGAAGGAGGAGCTCGACTGCTTGGTAATGGTGATTGTGAGAGAGACCGAGAGGGAGATGGTGGTGAGAGATAGCGAAAGGGAGAAATAGATGAGAGATATTTAGAAGAAGTTAGGAATCACGGAAGAAATAGAGGGCAGAGGAGAAAAAGAGGAAGAAATCATCACAAAATGGGTTTCCTTGACCAAGCCCAAAACGATATCGTCAGAGGGCAAATTTATTATTCTCCTCTCTACGAACACCTAATTCGATATTTCCAACTCTTTCTTAATCAATTTGTCTAATCTGGGTCTATGACAAATTTTTTCGTAAAAATCCCTATTATTATTAGGTTCCTGCAGTCTTTATTCTATTCCATGCTTACATGTAAAAGAAACAGTTGCTGACCTTAGGAAGATGGCATGATTCCAGGGAATGAAGGAATCCTTAGAGAGGATGAAGCATGTCCAAATAATCTTAGTCGTGGCGTCCAACCAACGGTGGAGAGAGGAAAAAAAAACGAGAAACAACCATGAATGGCAAAACAGGTCAAATATAGGATGGCTGAGATTCAATGTAAGTCATCATTAGAGCATTATCCATGCACGTGAGTTTCCATAAGGTTAATGAAATTTCCTAAAAGGAAAAACAAACACATATATTGCAGGATAAAACATTACTCTGGTATGTCTCATTTCCTAGCATTGCAAACTCAATGGCAAAATCTACTGGAAACAGAAGTTTTCAACGATTCCAGAATGGAATTACAATTTTCAATGCTCTTCATTGTGCTTCATCATTTTAATTGCTTTTTTTTTTGTCAGGCAATGCATTTACCGAGGCTAATAAACTTTAAGCATTCATAAAAAAATAAACAAAAAAAGTTAAATTGGTTCAAGTCTACGAACCTGTTTCAACTCAAGTTTTTTGGACAAGTTCAGCAACGATGATCCAATTCTCATTGCAGGCCACGCCACTTGCATGTTAAAATGCCTGAAAAATCTTATCAAGCAGTCCTTTAAATAGAGGATTTCTAGTTATTCTTAAGTAGTTCTGGCTTCCTCCATAAAAAGCTTGGCAATTTAATGACAAACATGATGGCTACAATTTATAGGAAAAATAAAAACATAACGATGCATGAACTCATGTCTGGAAGTTTTATACTCACAGAAGACAAACCAACCACTGAAGTTATTCCTTCAGCTGAGCATTTGAAGTTGAAACCTCATCCTTCTTTCCAGCAGTAACTGCTTCCAACGTCTTGTAGAACTCTTCTGGAAGCGGGGCAGGTTTATGTTGAGGAACATGCTTAGGAATTGGGGCATCATCTCGATCACTTCACATTCATAGACTTTAGGAACACCCCACGGATCCCACTCTGTAATCAGGATGTTACAAACAACAGTAAATACATGCTTTCATCCCACTGCATTTGATATCAAGGAACCTGTAAAAATGTCGCCACCCAGGATCAAGCTACTGAAAAATCAGACAAAAGCACAAGACAATGAATGACTTTGTGGAGACCAAAATTGGGGATATTTATGCACTACAGACATTGATTTTCTGTAACAACGGCCATGTCAAACACAGACTTGACGGGAAGTCCAGAACAAATCTTTCAAAGCAATACATTGTGGACATCGTATGATGTAACAGATACACCTCAAATGTCCATGATAAATGCGATCTTGCAAAAAAAAAAAAGCTCTTGATTTATCATTATTCAAGTCCTTAATTCACAAGTGACATCTTACCATCCCAAACTTGATCATATTTGAACAGGTATTGAGATGCCTTCTCTAACTGGCCCTAGATCACATAATTAGGACAAGCATAGAGAAAGTTACCAATTCATCGATAAGAGCTAGTGTTTTGGTTAGTAATAGATTTATTCATTAACTAGTTTCTTCATTTATTTTTTATTTAGGAAAGGAAGATTGCAAATGTGTAGAACTGGTTGTTGTAGTTCTTGTGCAAGATCCCTTGAAATTTGAATGCATTTACTGACAATAAAAAACAGCTCTTTGTTTATTTTGCTTTCCACAAGCAATGTTAGGATTAATCAGCACCAGAAATCTCCTACTATTGCTTCTTTTCAAGTATCCCAAGTGATTAAATGTGGAACCATTTCCTTACCCACAACAGACTAGCTCAACCTTGCACGAGGACCCCTCAAAAGAGAGAAATTATCTATAGGACAAAGAGTAAGGCAAGAAAAGATTTGCAAAGGAAGTGCTTGGGAAATAAGGAACAAAGTGATCTACCCATTCCCTCACATATCAACTAATAAAACAAACCAGTACTTCCATTCTTTAAGTAGTCTAGGACAAATTTTTTATCCGTGACAGTGGCAGTCCAAGTGAAGGCTTTGGCCCCTGTGAAACTAGGATGGATACAAGGACCTAGGTAAAAGACAAGTGGGAATAACAATTTAGTAGAGAGCTCCCCATGGGAAGTCATGAACCAAATCAATTCTATCACAGTCAAAGACAGATTCTAGGGGCTCAATCCTGTAGTCCATGAGGTTCCTTTTAGAAATAAGGTTTCACAACCACTTGTCCACTATAATCTCTCCACAATTTTTCATTCCACATTGTGATTTAGGGAGTCACTATTGCCTTTAAAATCCAATAGCATAGGTTCTGCCCTAGTCATTAATCTTCCTAAAAATGCATCACTTCCTCATCATCCACTACAAATTCAGATTCATTTCCAATGCATCTTTTTATTCCTTTCCCAGATTGTGGTTCCTCCTCCTCCTCCTGGAAAAACCAACAATACATCATATAAAAGAGGACAGGAATAAACAGCCCCAGTCCATAGAAATTTCCTTATCTGCGCAGATGCATTTCCATGGAATTCCATTTTCCTCTTCAAGTCATTACCTCAATTTCTCACTATCAGGAGAAAAAAAAAAAAAAACTCACATTAGGTTCAAAAAATCATTTTTTAACCACCATATGCATCCAATTCCTATGTATTCTAATGCAAAGAAACAAGCCCTAAGGAAAATTAGGGTTTGCATTGCAAGGGAATAATAAATAACCAACCAAAATTGATTAGGGTGTAGAAACTAGGGTTTTAAAAGTACCGATCATCTTGGCAATGAGTTTGAGCTCGTCTTGGGCTTCTTCGATGAGCTCCTCGACCTAACCGCAACTGAGGCGCTTCTCGATCTGCTCCCAGTCCTCTTCTTCCTTGCAGACCTGGAGTCGGTGGTTGGTGAAGCTCTCGACGGCCTTGCGATAGCCCTCGTCTTCGAGGACGGCGTTGATCTCGTTGAGGGTTTTGGTGTAGAGAGAGATCAATACCTCTCGAGCGTTCGGAACCACATCCAAACCTACGATTCCTGTCGTCTCCTTCACTTTGGCTAAAAGAGGACCTGCAAATCGACGTAGAAACATCTCTTTTTCGTCCTTGTTGTTCTTGGAGATCGAGATTGGGATCGAGAGCTGTTTGCTGCGGCCATCTGGTCTTCTAATGTAGAGTAGTAGAAACTAGAGTAAAATGAGACGGACAGACATTTGGTGAATCCGAGACGTGGATCAAGAGGAAAAAAAAAAAAAAGCCACATGAGATATGTTGGTGGGGCCATGGTATCTGAATCTGGTTTGAATCCTCAACCGTTAAGTAGATGGTTCCGGGTTAAGGACCCGTGACCTAAACGGGTCTTGTTTTAGTTTAACATTGGTTTGGATCTATGGACTCGGGACTTAATACATCACCTCAATTTTTGAGAATCTTTTTTTAACATTAAATTTTTTTTCCCATACTATTTTTCTACATAGACCTGGACCTAGACTCACCCCATATATAGTTCTGATTTTGGATTGAAAACCAAGAAACTGATCCTAAGTGATTCCGGGTTCAGTTCCACCATGGACTTGGACCGTAACCGACCTATTTACATCCCTACAATCATCACGTATATCCCTTTGGTTTCATCTCAATCTGACCATACGAGATGGGGTCCAACTGAGCCAACCTTTTATTAATGCACCCCGTTTGATCATTGATATATCCATCCCATGATCTGGCATTAGGCCTACATTCATGCTGACTGAACTTTAACAAACCATTTAATTAAAAAAAAAAAAGAAAGAAGATAAATCTATGGTTAAGATACCATTAAAATTTAAGTAGTTAAATGGAAAGCTAGGATGAGCTTTTTTTTTAAAGTTTATTTTTTTACTTTTCCTCTCCCTTGCCCATATAGACCACAAGGTTGACTGTGCTAACCAATATGCAGCCCGAGAGAATTTTCTCCCACATAATTTAGCTCTATAGGGCTCATTTGGGCGCACCTTACATCAGTGAAGCTCCTCTCACACTCTTCTCCCATGATCTCTGGCACTGCCGAATTTAATGCTCGGCAAATCTTTATTAAGGGTTGGATTGAGCCTATGACTCTTCATTCACATAAACCTTGAACTTTACATGGAAAACAAAAATTCCAGTTAAATTATAATGCTATTAATATCAAGAGTTTGGCTAATTTGATGGGACTGAATTTTTTACACGGCCCTAGTTATTTTCATCCATCTCACCCCACCTGGAACAGTAGAAATGCATCCAAGCAGCTGGACTACATGTCACAATATGTTGTCTGCTCAAAGATGAAAGTTTTCCATAATTAATATCCTATGCATGCTTCTACTTGGGCAATAGTCCTATATCCATGCCATCTATAATATGTTAATATCCCATCTCTAGACAGGGTATTTGATATCTTAATATCTTATTATCGGCATTCCCATAAAAATAAAATCACCTCTAGAAAGATTCCATGTGACCTCGATCCCAACTCATTGGTATTTTTATTTTATTTTTTTGGATTTTGAGCTATATACTATGAAAAACAAGAACAAATTGATCCCAGATCGTAATCACTGCAACTTTTTTGGTAGTAGGCGCAGCGGCACAATCTAGGCAACCTTGCTGCTTAGAATATTTATCGGATTTTGAGACCTAAATGAGTTGACACATTAAATAGAAATTCACCACCAATTTCATTCATTGGACTAGGAACAGAGAACCAGATTTTTCCGACCGTCCATTTCATAGTAAAGGCCATCTGATCATGTCAAATTTGAGTGATATTTGTAAATTTGAACGGCCGAGATCGCCGCAAAACTTCTCTCTCAAAACACTTGCCATTTTAACAAAGCCCATCTCTCAAAAACTTGTGTTCAAATGGATTTCGTCATCACTTGTGAAGATGTTAAGACACAAAAGTATTCTCTTTCTTGAAAACAAAGTACACATGCTTGAAGTCTGCAACAAGGAATGAAAATGACTATTACATGGAAAAGTCATCACACCCCTTTATTATTATTACATTGAATCATCACCAGACAAAGCTTTTTTTTCCCCCAAAAAAAATTAAAAATAACAGCATGTTATGGTGATTAGTACATACATTTGTTCAATATTTGATTAATCAAACCAGGTTTCAATTTCATGCAGAGCTGACAGTTATTTCAGCTGGCAGCTGTGGTCGCCGGAATCTGCAAGAGGCACAGTCTGCAGAAAGAAGGGACGTAGTCCGGTACCGGTCTTCTCCCCCCATCATCGGCATGGCGACATCAGTCCTCACAGGGCTAATGTAGCGTGGTTGGTAAGTCTTGCCCAACACTCCCTCTACTGTGTCTGTCAATTTTGTGAACTTGAATTGCATCTCCAAGTGCGCAAAGGCGTCATTCGCTGGTAACTGGTAGTTGTGGATCCGATTCTCTTCATCTCCTATGGGCGTCACCTTCACATCCATCTCCACAAGCCCTGTGATTGTCGCCTTGATGCTATTGGTTTCTTCGGTCCTCTCAATGACCACCTCTCTGCTGCCACCTTCGTTGCTCATGATCTGCCACTCAGCATCTCCATCAGTGGGGATCACAACTTCCTCTCCATCCAATTTGATGGAGAGTGCATCAACGTTGTCGTCCCACGCGGCTACCCTGTTGGCAGAGATGATCAATGTGTGGTTGTCAAACATGGTGGCAAGGGCTTGCACCCATGTGAAGTCGCGCGACCTCCCCTCAGGCCTAGTCCCAATGAAGTGAGCATTGATCTGCAGCTGGTTGTCAGACACCAGAGCAAAGTCCCCTCCCTTGGCTCCATGGAAATAGAACATCACACCATCACCACCAACAAAACGGGGGTCATAACACACAGACCCATATCCCTCGCAGTTGGCCTTCCTATCTGTCAAAGCACATCCACAGGTACATAAACAAAATGAGCAGAAAAATCACATGACATATAAGAATCAATTGTTACTCTTCCTTCTGAAAATTGGGATCATTTCTCTCAAATCAAAGACGAATTTTTATGAGGATGTAGTCTTTAGAATGTTGTCATCAACATATTACTACTAATAGGCTAGTACATCTACTGATACTGCAACAACTACGAGTACGACTGATGGTGCTAGAGTGGGAATGAGGAGAGTTGAGGCTTTCTTACGCTTGCATGTGGTCTCGCATTTGCTGCTGCAGTCGATGAAACAGCCCTTGACCTTCCTGTTCCTTCGCGGCTTCCTTCGACCGCACTGGGTGGGGCACTGGAGGAACTTCAGAAAGCAGCGGCCCCTCGCAAGACAAAGGACGCGCTCCGGCACCGTGTTATTCACTTCGGGGAGAAGGAAATAGTGCGTTGACGCTGCATCCAAATTCTTTACTTTCCCCTTCCCGTTTCCTTGCTCCTCAGCAGAGGTGTCAAGGATGCAGCTGAAAACCACTAGGACAGCCACCCAAAACAGTAACACATGGGGTCTACCCATCTCTCCCTTCTCTCCCTAGCTGATTACAGGTGTGGGAGCAGAGATGGGAAATGTGGTTATATGCAGAGATTGTTTGTAGGCATGGATGTGATTTATAGGGAAATCTAGGAGCTACTAATCATGGAGTTCGCCTTACTCTTGGGAGTTAGTCCCTACTTCCAAGGCTATTAGCCCACAGCTTGGAATTTTATTGCATTCAATAAATTGCCTGTGATGGGTTGGCAAATGGCAACTAGGCGTGGACTTTGTACATTTGTGCGAGGGCCTTCAAGACAAGTAACTCATATCCATAGCAACAGAATATAGTAATGGAAAAATAGGTGTTTTAAGTATGCTTGATTTTTTAGTATGTACATTGATTATACAAGTCTAGTCCATAAAATGGTGATCCAGTTAGTGAGAAAAGAATCAAAAGATCTCATGGGGCCAAATGCGCCATTCTCTGAATTTCTATGGAACATTAATCCTCACCCTGCGATGAATGGTTCATGTCCATGAAAATTTCTCCATTGGAACAGTACTCACCTTTTAATAGAAGACCAGCATACATGACTAGAGCAGAAAAAATCCATATTAAAGTGGGAAAAATGAGAAACCCTGAATGACTGTGATCTTGAAGTTCAACTTTTTTACATTTTTAGCTACCAACCAATTTTCCAATGTTAAGTCCTCAGGTACACAATCTTCTTTCTTTCCTTTCATATTACATCTTCTCTCTGTCATACACGTTCTAATCTCTATCACTGCACTCTATTGATCATTCATCAATCACCCAACTGTGGGTCCCACTTATCAATTTTTTTCCATATGAAATAAAGGGGACGACCGACCAAACCCTTTCTTGTGGTTCATCATATGCTTATAGGAATTTACTTAATCCATGCATCTATCCTTGTCCCGGATAAAACCGTCCAAAGGGTTACATTATTCAGTGTCAACACCTTATTTAAAAACTTGATCATGTATTAAGAGATGACCCCATGTTGCTTTTGGAAATCCTAGTTGTAACGTTTTATTAGAAGTGCCCCAACTTCATTTTTAATTTATCCTCTTATTATTTTCTTGAGTGTGAAACACTATAATTAAAAAAAGATGTTGTAAGTAAGCAACAGATCATGATGAATGAAATCTTCATCTTAATAAAAAAATTAAAAAAAATAGAAAAACAAAGGTAAGTCCTGGAAAATCTGTTTAGCAAAAAATGATAGCCTGCCAGTGCCAGATATACCACAAGAACGTCTATACTTTGGAGACCATTGTGGGCCCACTTCTTAGGGCAAATAGTTGGAGCAATTGCTCATCCAATGTTGGGATATGCCAAGATATACTTTTGGGTCTGCCATTGAGCCTTTTCTTTTAGAAACACAATTCCTGAAAAACAATAATAGGGTAATTTTATTTGTTTTGTGATTATGATGCTTAATACCATTTAGATGTTGAGAATTCAATGGTGGATTCACATCCAAGGCTTACAGACTTTGCGAGTAAAAATAGCCCTATACATGAGCAGTGGTGGAACTGTGTACAGGCCCGGGGGGGGCCAGGCCTTTGAAAAAGTTTTTATTTTTTATTTTTATTTTTTTGAAAAAGTCTTTTAAAACACTAAAATGGCCCCCCCTCCCAAGGTTTTTGGATTTTTTTTCTAAGTTAAACCCCACCCCACCCCGGCCCCCACTCCCACTCCCACTCCCAACCCTTTTAACTTTCGAAAACCTCTCCAGACTCCAATCTTAAGCCCTAACCCTCTTCAGCTCTTCCTTCTTTATTTTGTTCGTCTCCTCTTTTTTTCCATTAATCTCTCATCTTCAGTGGTTAAAATTTTACACGCCGTCTTCTCTATGTCCAGCATTTTCAATGAACAAAATCATGGTTGAACTTATAACTATGTCAAAAAGGAAACTTTAAAATATGATAGTTATAATAATTGGTGAAATAAAATTTTATTCAAGTTTTGCCCCCCCCCCAAGATAAAATCCTGGCTCCGCCCCTGTACATGAGGTTACTTCTGATTAATACAAGAGAAAAGATTACCTGCCTCTACCAGACTACCACCATCTAGATTAGAACATAGTTGCAAGTAAATAGCCAACTGAGATTACCTCATAGAAAAGTTGTTTTGTTCTTTCACATGACCAATTACAGGTAATTCATTTTTTTGGTGAGCTGGAAAATTAAATTCCAATAATCCAAAAAGGGCCTAGAGGTAACTTAAGTGTGGGGCCACCAAATTCCAGACGATCTTTAATTGGTCCATCTTTCAATCATCTGCGTCCCATCTATCCTATTTATTGATCAGGAAAGAGAGAGCTAAGATCGGCCAACTCTTTTGCTAATGTTTTGGCCAAACAAGGGGTTGAGAGGGATTTTCCTTGGAAGGGTTTCATTTTCTAGTTTGGTAGTAGCCGGGTATTGTACCTCTCTTTGTAATCCAATTCTTTTAAATGAAAGTTCTTGCTACCGTTTAGAATAAAAAAAAAAAGCGTGCACAGCAACCAATAGTAACATCAACCAGATGTTTCTACCAAAAAAAAATAGTAACATGTGCAGTGTGGTGGATGATGTTCAAATCTCCCTCATGTATTTTGAGCTTTTGACCAGGTTCCCACTGTCATGACACTACATTTCCTGCTGTAACTAAGTCCTTATTTTACAAAATATAGGTAGACTGGCAAGAAAGATGACGAAGAGAAGACCACGGAAAGAAAACACAAGGAAATCAAATCAACCCAGGTGTTCTCCTCCTCAGTATAGCTGAAACAACTCCATAAATATATTAGATCCAAAATTGGCCTTCTTCAGGAAAAATTTTCAGTTTCAAGTTCATTGATAAAAAAAAAAAAAAAGAGCCAAAATTTCACAATTCCAGCCAAACCTGATGCAATTATTTTTGTATGGTCCAGATTGCTTTAATCTTTTTTTCTTTTTACAAAAATGTCATTCATTAAGATGTAAAGTCAAGAATTCTCATTTTTTTTTATCGGAAACAACCAAACATATAAAAAGGAAAGCAAAACAACAACAATAAAAGATGGCAACAGCCTCAGTATAAGAGCCTTATACCGAGATGTTACCAATCACAATTACATGATAGAAGCAAATAAAGGAAGTGTCCTCTCCCCCCTTACTAAGCTAACAAATTGGCCATGAGATTAACTTCCCGCACTACATGAGAAAAATAGACCGCATTGGAAGACGATAAAGCTTTAACCTCATTAAGGATGAAGTGAAATTTCCAAGGCCTGCCTTCTAAATTAGAAACACAACGAATAGCATTTTCCGAATCACTTTCCACAAGCAACCTTCTGGTAAACAACCGAGCAAAAATCCTTAGAACAGGGGCTTTAGCTTCCTCAAAACTCAAAATTTATATAATTTTATATCACTGGACGATGACTTCCTTTTTATCTAAATGCAAAGTTTATTTTACATTTTACTATTTTCTAAATATATACAATTTTTTAACCCCGAGGGGTAGCTCAATTGGCCGAGAACCATGGTTTACACCCGAAGGTTGTGGGTTCGAAATTGCACTACCACACTAGGGCCATAGGGGGATTTTACCCAACTTTCTCTCTTGGGCTCGTAGGAATTATAAAATATATATATATAATCTTTTAATCGATAACATTTTTCTGAAACACAACTCCAAAATAAAACACCAAAATGCAGGATTGCCACTATAAGCGAGAGAGAGAGAGAGAGAGAGAGAGAGAGCGAGAGAGAGAGAGAGAGAGAGAGAGGTGGTGCACATGGCACAAGTGGAGTTTGTAATCCTTGAAAGGAAAGGAAAGAGAAAGGCCCTTGGATCATGGATCTTCCAATCCCTAGTTGTATATATTATAGCAAGTAAAATGAATGGACCTTTTGATGCATAGCCATTGACCCCTCTGGTCTACTACACACTCCCTTTGCAGCCACGTCTTTGTCATGTGATTCCTCCTCACCTCGACCCCTTGCAATTATTTTTAACTTGCAAGTATTGTAGTCTTGAAGCTACCAAGAGAATTAAACCCATAGGTTTTTATTTTAATACCAAGGATGATCTTAGGTTTAATCCTCACGAAACTTGTAATTGAAGGTCTTGACTTTGACTAGTGCCAAACTCATCAAAGCCTAAAGTCAACATTGAAAATGAAGGGATGATGTCTTCGTTTGTAGATGGGGTTTGCTCCTTCCAGAAGACAAACTGACCAGTGGGGTGCCAGACCAGGAGCTCCTTTGGGGCTCGATCTATTAAGAATGTATTAACTTCTTTTTTGTTTTTTGGTGCCAATGGATGAGAGAGTTCCAGTTGATTGATTGACCATAGGTGAAGCCCACAGGATAAACATTTAGGTCTTGCTAGGGCAGTCAAACAGGGTATGCTTAAAAAAAAAAAACTGGGGGATGTGGGGTAACAAACAGGGAATTCTTAGAATCCGCAGATTGGATTCCTCAATGCACTCAGAACAGAGACTCCTCAAAAAGATTGATTCCTCAATGCACTCAGAACAGAGACTCCTCAAAAAGATTGGTACACTCTTGAGGATTTAACATTGCTATTAGTATGTATAGATTAGTTATGCGCTTGAACATTGATATTTAGTACGTATAGCTGAGAGATTGATATCGACGTGTAGATTCGTGTCTTTTTTTTTTTATTGGTTATGTGTAGATTAGTACAAATAAGGACTTTCAAATCTTATGCGGAGAGGCTGGACCTAAAACTATTCGAGAATGAGAATTTCCCAACAATTGATTACTTAAGAGGAGGATCTAACTTTAAAAGCTCGTTTGTCTCATGCAATTGAACTCCCAGGAACTCTAGGGCTTGTATTTTTAGATGGGGTCGAAAATGAAGAAGAAAAAAAGGTGAATATGCAAAAAATTGACTAACATATAATCTCCATTTAATTAAAAAAAGAATAAAAAGGAGATGGGAGATGAATACCCTGCTATATCCTAGTAATTCAAACCCTGATAAAGTCAATGTCTCTTCTACATATCCACCTTACATCCTTCATCCATCACCTCTTTAATATTCCTTTGTTAGAGATTTGGCTGTGAATGCCTACATATATAATTCCATGCAAACAAACATGCCGTAAGAGACAATTTCATGCAAAGAGTAATTGTCCCATCTTGCCACCATATGGCGGTGCCAGTTGTTTAGATCTTATTTACCCAGCGTGGGCTCTACCTGTTTAGGATCAATCCCTATCATCTTAAATGGACTCTCCTCTCTATATATGGGAACCATTTCAAATTTCACTCAAAATATAGCATCATATACTGCTGGACTACAAAAAATTGCATAACTAAATTTCACAATTGATCAACCCAAAAGTTCATTTAACTCCCAACTGAAGTTGAATTTGGATAGTTTTCTATACAGACAGGTCCATGTAATATGGTGGACAACTAAATTTCTATACCTAAATTTCTATACAGGCGGTGCAGGTTTGATCACACTATGGTGGACAACACACCTGATACATCATGTCTTAGCTACCGTTGGCATCATGCAGTCAGAAGCATTTGATTATTTGCATGGCAGTCCCAAGAACCAACCATATCCTTCTCTTGGGTTCCTGAAAATCTTAAAAGAACAGAGTCTAAAGTATGCATGCATATCCAAACACAAGATTTCTCAACAAAAGAAAAACAAGTTTCTCAATCAGTGGAGATATGCAGGGACTCAGGACAACCCGAAATGAGGCCCTAATCCTGGTTTAGATCTGAACCAGCAGATACAGCTAGTTCCCTCACAGTGTGCAAACAGGTACCTTCTTGCTGTTTTGTGAGCAACAAAAATCTTCTCTAATTTGATGATCTCTGTAACTCTGCTATGATAGAAATACAAGACACTCTAGGTTCTAAATTTACAAGGAGCCCACAACGGAAACATTTCATTCTATGCACTAATGGTTAACACATGCAATTGATGTTCTTTGAATTTCCTCCAACACATGCATTGGATCATGGCATGGCACACTGAAGAAAATTCTCTTTTAAACAGAACCTAAAGTTCTCAAAAGCTGCTTCACCTGACGAAGTGAAAGGGCAAACTGTTCAGGGCTTATGGGGAAAAGATGGCAACTTCAGGTCTTTCAAACACTTTCAGCCACATCTCTGTGCAATGGGTCTCCTGTACTCCACACTGAAGAGGCCTTCTCAGCTGCTAATCTTTCTTCCAGTGCCCGAGCACCCCGTTCCCTGCAATTGTAAATGCACATCAGTTGTTGACGGTCTCATGCCATTTTGCAGTATGATCTAAAGAGAAAAAATAATGAGAAAAAGGCCCCTATTCCAACAGTAGAAGTGTAACCTACAATGGTTTGCTTGAAATTACCATTTTACCACCATAATATATTTGGTTTCCTAAACTTTGAGGGAAAATTAAATTCCATATGCTGGTTGACATTACAAAATAACAATAAACTGGAAGAACAGCCTATACGCGACTCAACAGTACATGACAACGTATCCATCAAGTTAATGGAAAGAGGAATTTCTCATAGTAAGATCCTCCCAAACCACCTTAAATCGCAGCTGAGAAAGCCCTTGAACTGTGTTTAAGCATTCCAATCCCTTCCTTACAACCACTAGTTCCAACTGATTGGAGACACCAAACCTTGGAAGTCATATTAGTATCCAAGGGATTGCATCTACACACCCACCCAAGGATACACATAACATCCTCCAGACATGACTTTGTGCCGGTGGGCCTATTTTGTATTCCAAAATCATTAATCTGATACAGTGGTTAGGATCTCCAAATATGAGAAAGTACTTGGCCATGGTTAAGCATGTCAGGGTCCATCAGGATACAGTACAATGCAAGAAACCATTGGGCACACATAGGCAGATATACAAACTAAAAGGCTTTGCCTAATGTGCATATCCTCAGATCAAGCATTAAAGAATTCCACTTTCATATGGATGGGAACTGTAAAAAACTAAAACATAAATGAAATGGTTGATTGCACGCCCACAATCCGGCAACTTACTGAATTGGATCAGAAAAATCTACCATTAACTAAGTGGAACTCTATTGCAAATTAACTCAAGCACCACATGAGCGTGCATGCTTAAAATTGCACAAATCTTCTTTAAAGGCACCAATTCAATATAAGAAGAAATGTACCTTCTCCTGGATGCCTCGATACGATCAGAAATAGGTAATGGAGTAGCTCCCAAAGTATGGCCCTTCATTTCATTAGAAATTTTGGATCTCCGACAAAATATCAGGTCAAATATTGATGCAATGGGATCCAGAACTGGCCTGCAATGCCATGAATCACCCTCAATATGAAAAATATCACCTGATTCTTTTGGATGAAAACAAATAGAACAAGCTAAAGCATGCTACCGCAAGAATTCAGGGAAGAAATTCGAAAAGGCAAACTCGTCACTTGGATCGCCCCTCAGGTTTGTTTCTGGCTTCCTTTGGAAATATCTCAAGTAAATCCAGCCCATATAAGTACCAAAGATTAAAGATGGAAGGTATGATGCCGACTCCGCCGTAAAGAAGCTTGCAGCTATAGACACCAACAAGAAAAGGGAAGGCATCCACTGGAAAATTTTGGAAAAGGGATCGAGACTGTGTCATCTTTATTTGTTTGAAATGTTAAAATATTTGAAAATGGTGGCCAAATATAAATTGTTTAACATGTATAAATGCCTTCTTTCGAGATAGATAGGATAAGGCTTTCATAATGATGATATGGATTGTCTCTATCTGACATACCTTTGCTTTAATCTTCAACACACCCAACTCCTGGTTGGGTACTATTTGCTTAATTCCTACTAGGAACCCTGATAGCAGAGGCGGACCCAGGATTCTCGTTTAGGTGGGGCTAAACTTTTACTAGAATTTTTCATATCAACAATAACAAAAGAAAAAAATGCATTCCATGTAAATAGATGCAAAATCGCGAATCCTCAAGAAATTAGCACAAAATTTGACAAGCAAACTACAACAATAATAAAGAAACTCTAAAGAAGTAATACACACTATCATGTAAAAATTAGTACCTTGTTATTATTTCCTTAAGCTCCAAACAGTTCCTTAATCATATGAATCCAAATGAGAGCACCTGTATTTATAATTTATAGATGAACATTATCAGCATAATTATAAACATCATATTACGAGCCAAGAATAATGTTTCCAAAATGAAAAAAGAAATAAAGAAATAAGTAGTTAAAGCTTAAACATAGATCAAGATTAGATAAGACTTGCTCACAACAATTCTAGATCTATTCGAAACAAGGACATAGAAATGAATCAACATGATTGAAAGATTTGGTTTGATAGAGCTACTTTTAGTCTTTATATTCCTTTCAATGACTATCATTCTTACCCTCCTCTGAAGAACCATCCCACGAAATCACTACTTTTCTCATCAAACATACAATGCTCTGCCTGTAAATATTTAAATGTTACACAGGTTTTTTAAGCTTGCGCAAGTGGATCCGCATATTTCCAATATTTGAAGATTGGTATGATGGGGAGCAATGACTGCAATGTAACTAGATGGTGCGTGCCAAAAATTCACCCGCGTGTAAGAATTCAACTCTTCCCAGTGAATGTAGGACGCAATAAGAATAGTGTGGAGGGTTCTCATTCTCATATGAATATTTCTGATATATATAATTGGTCATCATATGATCAGGGACTTGGGTCACCTGTCTTTGATAAGCTTGAAGCTGAGCTTGCGAAAGCTCTGTTGTCTGTGCCTGCATCCAAGGCATTTGAAGTTGGCAGTGGATTTGTTGGTATGTAAGCAGTGTCAATCAAGGTTTTAGAGCTAGGACTTGGTGAGCAACTTTGTCACCTTTGATTTGAGTCAAGTCAGCCAAGTCGCATGGGACTTGCTGGAGATAGACCAAGCCACACTAGAGTCCCACAAACTGAAAAATGTATGGAAAAATTATTTAAAGTAAAAAAAAAAAAAAAGGAAATCATTTCTAATGATGAATTTAAGTAACAGTAGGTAATAATTGCCTTAATTGGTATTTGATTTCCCATGCTTCGATCGTCCGTAAAATGTATCTTTCAACTTCTAAACTCAGAGCAGACAGCCCCTGAAAACCTCTAACAATTTCTAATAGTGAAAAATTGGAATGGAAATTTGTTTAATTTGGCCATTTTCCATAAGCCTCAACCGGAGGAGACTTGGGGTGCATCAACTCAGTAGGTGCCATGTCCAAGTTGACTTCTGCTAGGCTGATTTTTAAAACCATGGTGCCATTTAGTTAGAATTCGAAAGAAAGAAACAGAGTGATTTTGTTCATTACAAGTCATAGTTTTATAGTTTCAACTACTTATGGGGGACTCTTTTATCTTCTAAATGCATTTTGCTCTCTTTCCCAATGATTTGAACTTTGGATTTGAGCTGTAACTGTTTTCCCTGATGCGGATCGTGCAGGTACTTTCATGACTGGGGGTGAGCATAATGATGAATTCTGTCTTGATGAGCGTCACAGAATCCGAACGAGAACAAATCATTCGGGTGGGATACAGGTACTTCTTTTCTTCCTTTTTACAATTTTCCCTTTCTGCCAAGATAGAACTGCTTCAAGCCTTTGGGGTTTCTATACAATATTTTGCAGGGAGGAATATCGAATGGTGAAATCATCACTATGAGAGTCGCTTTCAAACCAATTGCAACAATTGCAGTAAGTGGATTTTCTCACACAATTGTCTCATTGTCTCATTCTGACATACGTTTCAAATTGCTTTCTGGGTTCTTTGTACATTTAGACAATGGCTCCAAGTTATAGAAATTGGTTAGAAACAGAAACAAAAAGCTTCATTGGTTAACTAGCAAAAAAAAAAAAAAAAACCCTACATTTGTTGAGGTCTATGAAATGAAAAGGTGAGAGAATATCAGAATAATACCCAAACTCATGCCATTAACCATACCAAAAAAAAAAAAAAAATGCTCCATGAACGGACCCAACCCTTCCAATCAGAGAGAGAGAAGACATTCTTCTCAAATCTCAATCAATCTTTTTTTCATTTTTAATAGAAAAGAGGGCATTGAGAATCTGAGATCATCACTTCAAATGAAAAAAAGAAAACAGAAAACTAAAACATAAATCCAAACCCTAGCCAGAGAAGAAACTGCACAAACCCTAGCCAGAGAGGGAGAGGGAGAGAGAAACTACAGAGACAGGGAGAGAGATTTACCTGAACCGTCGAGCCTCAAAGGAAGAGGGTTGATCGGAAGAGCGAAAGAGCGGACTGCGGAAGAGGGAAGACCGGAAGAGCAAAGCACCTGCAAAGAGGATTCTGAGTTTTTTTTTTTTTTTTTCGTTCGTTCTCCCTTCATGACCTGGGGCGTCATTCATTTTGATATGGGGCGTGGATCAATTTTATGTGGGGCGTGGGCCAAGGCCCATCACTGTTTCAAAGAGAAAATGGAATTTGACCTGGGGCGCCCGCCCCAGGTCATTACACAGTGGGTCCGCCTCTGCCTGATAGGACTCCACGGAAGCCAGAATAAGGTGTATAACTATGAAAAAATGATAAGTTGAAACCAGCAACATTAGAGGTTAACACTAGGGGAAAAAAAAAAGAAAAAAAGAATCCAATGGAAGAAAAATAGTATAAATATAAAAAATAAAAAAAAACACAGGCCAAAACAATGAATTCTGGAGATAATAGTACTTACAGGAAACTCTCCTGCCTGGTTATGTAGTACAGTGCTATAGCTGTGACAAATACACAAATGGAAGTTAAAAAGTTCACCACAAAGATAAACTTCAAGAACTCCCTGGAACCCCATATCGGTTCAAGCAACTTCCCGATGAAAAGAAGACCAACCGTGCTCACAGCCACCTGCAGAACAGGTGTAACATCAGAAATGGCAATTAGAAGTGCACTATTGTAGCCAACTAGGATATATGCACAGTAAAGTGTAACCAACAGAGTCAATGCATGACACTTAACAACTGGTAACAACTGAGTCTATTATTAGTGAAATTGAACCAATGGTCAAGTAAGAAGATACCGCGAATAAGAAGAAAATCAGAGCTACATAGAGAGACATTCAGTTTCATGTAAAATATATAGAATTGGATAGTATTTTGGAGCATTCATTTTCTGTCGAGGAAAATTTGGAGGGTGGATTCATGTGATGTACCTGAATATGGGCCTAAGAAAATCTGTTACTTGTATTTGCTCAACATGTTGTATCAGAAATGAATTATTGATGCCATCATCAATTGAATATTGGATATCTAATATTGGTATAACATTGCACCTATACTCATCTTATGTCAAATTACAATGCATAAGCTTGTACTTCTTAATATCCTGTTCATATTGAGTTAGATGATCATTTACTGTTACATTGCATTCTCTGTAGCTATTTTGATCTCACCTCTTGCTGCTAATATGGTTTCCATTCCCATTTTTTCTACCATTCCATTCCCTGTGGTTAAGATGCCCTCTTCCCTCTTTATTAAAGAGCTAGGTGATAAGAAAAATGTCGCTTTTCGTGGCCACTTAGGGAAATTACAATGAAAGGAATTAAAAATTAAAAAAAAAAATCTTCCACAGAAAATTTGCAACTTTATGCTCAGTGGTGACCACTAATAAATCATATTTGTTATATTGGGCCTTTAATAAACAAAAGAACAAATAGACATCTTGTGCTCAATTGAAGAAAGAATGAGAAGTGGTAATGTAAAGCAGCACTTTTCATATTCAAAGGAACTGCTATTGTCAAACTTTGGATCAAAGAAGATGATATTCACCCATGGGAATTCTTTTAGCAATCCAAGTCCATAAAACATTGAGGAACAAATGAAAATGCTAGAGAGGACTGATGCTTAGCTCTCTCAGAGCCCCCAGAGGTAGATGACACATGTTGAGTATGAATATCGATAATTATAGAGGTTTTCATCCCTTTTAATAAATTTACTTCATTCTTTTTTTCCATGGCAGAAAATATATTTATATGGCTGGAAGGTAAAGTGAAGATCTCATGATGGCTAGCAGTAGTATTCAAAGAAAATGAGATAAAATAAAAGAGAGGGTTGGGGTGGGGTTTGATGGACATTTCCTTAATAAATATTCTGAAAGCTTAGCTGAATTACTTGTTGAGGGAGTTCATAGAATGGAACTTATCCTAGGAAATGGCTCTAGAATAATTGCTTTGTCTTCATGTTCACGCAGTAATCTTACTCTTGAATGAAGTTCTGTTACCTCTCTCTTGTTGCTTAAAGATATCTATCAATGACTTTTACAACTCATCTCATATAAAGAAAGTAAGATGCAAAATGAAGCTACCATCCTCTCCATAACACGGCACTCTTCAAGCAGCCAAATTCAAATCAAACTCAAATCCCTTAGCTTTTTTTTTTTAAATGGTAGCATGACTTGAACACTCAACTGCAAGGTTACAAGAGTGAGCACCTTTTGCTCTGCTATGGGTACCAGTCAACCCAAATCCCTTAATGAGTCACACCCATAACAATTCATAGTTAAAAGAGGAAAATTCATATGTATCATGAAAAACTAACAAGAGCCTGTGGCATGGTGGAAGATGCACACTATTGCCGCCTTACATTGTGTGCTCAAGTCATGTTACCATTGAGAAAAAAAAATGGAATACTAATAAAGAAGAAGTTTCTTTAAGTAAAATAGAAAATAAAGAAAAGAAGAAGGGTCGTCCAACATTTGGGTCCTAACGTCCTAACACCATTACATATGCTTATAGAATATAGGTTGGGTGAGGCATTCTCTTCTTAATGTGGACAATCCTCATAAATGTTGTTCAAGGTTATGTGGCTCCTTTGAACCATGGGAGTTGGGACTAAATCCTCACATGCATTCATCTAACAACACAAGGATATGATCACAACCACTAATATATCATCCTATGATCGCATCATCTCCACCTCATTGTTTGGTCCAAATTTTTATGCAATCATCAAATATTGAAGCCCCATGAAGGAATGGATCCATCAATAGCCCAATTCCATCACTGAATATCATAAACTGCCCAACTGTCAAAATTTGAACCCCTTCCGTTGGTGTTTGGGATGATTCATGATTATCAAAACAAGTATGTTGATCAGATCTCCACACAGATGATCTCTATCATTAACAATGCACCAAAAAAGAATATCATGCAACAAAGGATGAACACAAAACACGAAGACAATAGAAAGATAGAAGCGGCAGTAATACAGTTTCTGCCATTATCAAACAATGATCTTGATGTTAGAATACAACATTATAAAAATAAACAAATACCTCTATAAGTGACTGCTCAATGTAACCAGCTGTTATCAGGTTCCAAGCGAAAGGGATTGTCCTACAAAATAGTTGCCAAAGAGAGACTTTCAACCACTGGTAGAGGTAACCTTGAAAGCTAATATTACTGACTATACTGCATTTGAAAGCATTAACAAAATCTTCTTTATGTCATATTGTTCTAGGTAAACGTCTATACAAGACATAAAATGTGTATGGAATCGCAGGTGCGCATGCACATATAAAGGAAATAGACAAATAAATATAAAAAAAGTTAGAATGAGTTAGAAGACATCCTTCTTTTACTTCTGAAGATTAAATCTCATAGAGAAGAGAAGAAAATAATTGAATTTCTAAATTCTTGCAAATCCATGTTTATGAAACCAAAGCCTCTAGCAGGCACTCAAAAAATCTACTCGTGTGAAAAATAAGAAGCACGATAGGAGAGTACCACCAATTCAACTTTCTTGTGCTGTCACCATTGCCACTTTTTTTTTTATCAGCACAAGAAGAACCGAACTCACTATTCTCACTTTTTGGGCCTATTAAGGGCCAACCATGGGGACACAAATTTGGTAAAAAGTTTTGACTATCACCTCAGGTAGAACTAGAAGATCCCTGGTACTCTTGTTCCTGTTCAATGGTGAAAGTGAGAAGAGTATTTTGCGCGTGCATTCTTCGTTAATTTCTCAATGATTGCTCATTTATAGCACGCAACACTTGCACTATTGAGGGCAAATTAACGTTCAAATGGGGCAATCCAATACAAGGCATACATAGCTCCCATTCTCAAGAAGACATCAGTTAACGCATTGTTCCGAACAACTGTCCCGACAGAGTGGATACCCAGTGCAAATTTCAAGGCTTATGCACAATTTCTTGTGTGAAGGATTTCATAGAACCACTCATACCCTTTAACTAATAGATAAGTACAAGGGAAGGGAAGGTTGTAAAAGGATTCATTAGTTTGCCAATTGCATTAATGTTCTGATTATGCATCTCTCTACCATAACTAGAAAGAGAAATACCTAGCAGGTATAAGGGCGAGAAATGAAAGAGATGGTGGGAATAACTGGAGCACAACATATCCACCAACAAGTACCACTGAGAGGCCCTTGCACAGCCGAGTAAAGCCAGATAAGAAGCTGCTGCCCTGCCATCAAGATCTACACACTAATTTCACTTCCCTCTGTTAATAATCAAGGCACTAACACCAGAGGTTAGATTATTTTTGGCAAAACTCAATGGAATTCAGACAAGTGCAGTGAAATTCAACGACAGGAATTGAAGAAGAAAAGGAAAAAAAAAAAAACAGGTAGGAAATGGAATTGCACGAAAATTGAAGTAAATCAGGAAAAAACTCTTAAATTGAAAAGATGGGGCATATATTGAAAACCCTAATTTGATGATCTGCTCTGTAAGCTACTCCACTTACTCCTAAGACAGGGGTACGCGAAATCATCGCCACAGTACAGACTACAGACTGCTTTCACGCAAAATCGTATTCCAGAGATGGATGGATCTCTTGTATCAACTCATAGTTGTTTGCTGCAATTGGCACACAAATAGTGATGGGATGGGTCAGGTACTGAGATGGAAATGATAATACATTGCTACGGTAATTTTTGGATGCAATGAGATTTGAAATCGGTGGTTTTGATTGAACTGGGAAATTGAAGGGCCCGTTCCCTTTTTGGGGCTATTCTATTACCTTCGATCGTGGGACTGGGACATTTTTTCCACTTTTTGAAATATAAGTTTTCCACTATGAGGGGGTATGTTTATTCAGGTGAGAAATTCAAACTCCACCTTCCTACCATGCGTTTTATTTCATGGGTTGAATGCTAAGAACAATTGAAGAACTAAACATACATGTATTCATCTAGACACGTCTATGAAATAGAATTTAATACATATGTAACACAAAAATAATGCATATATACATATTAATTGCCCAAGTCAATGTTTTCACTTTGCAAATCTCATATAGAGAAATAGGAGGAGGAGGGGAAGAAGAAGAACATTATGAGATGTTCTAACGAGCGATGCTAGAAATTGACGAGCGATGTCGTTAGCGTCGCTCCTATCAAAGTTGAAAAAAAAAAAGAAATTAAGGCATGATGGACCTCAGTAGTGCTATACAATTTGTGAGGACTTTGCGGGATAAATGACTATATTTCGAGATTTTTCCACTAAAATCCTCTTAAATCTAACATCAGTTAGTTTAAAATTAGTACAAATTTAAGTCAATTTGATTAAGACTCATATATTTACTCTTTAATTAGAATAATATTCAATCTAACAAGTTTTCATCTTTTACAATAAAATGCATCAGATTTTACTAACAGTTAAAATTTAAGATTGCATCTTTAAAAGTAAGTTAAGATTGCATAGAGATATGAGGGAAGGATGGACGGAAATGTCTCACTAAAATTTCAGTAGTAAGCGGATGTTTGGCCGGTAAGCTTTGCTACAGCTTGGATCGATTTGCTCCACCTCCACCGGTGCTCCATGCTCTTAATAAATATGACATTCAAGGCAACTTGATCAGGTTCTGTCCTGTAAATAATAATAAATTAAAAATAAAAATATAGTTAACATACAAATAAATAAATAAATAATTGTGAATATATAATAATAAAATCATTATGTGTTTTAATATTATATAATTTACCTAAAACCAAAATTAATTAGACGTTATGCATGCTGTGGTGCTTCGAGGACAGAGCAATGGAATGAACGATCCACTCCCCGTTGGCAACAATACCGCAGCTGCAAATAATAAAGATTTATTAAATTATTAAATTATTAAAAAAGGAAGATGCTCCTGTGAGAGCATCTCCTATCTCTCATAGTAAGGTGAGAAATGCTCTCATTAAATAAATAAATAAATAACATATAAAACATTTTTTGCTGAAAAAAGAACTATCAGATGGACCAGGTAAACTCCCCTGTAGTCTTTGTTATCTTAAGCCAACTGAACTATCATGGGAGTTAAAAAATAATAAATAAAAAAAAAAAACCTTATAAAACTTACTTACCACAAGCTTGGATGGCTTCAGAAGCTGTAATGGATTGTCTGTATTAGTTGGTAATCGGATTTCGAGTCACTTCTCTATCAGATGCACTGCTACCAATCGGATCGTCGTACATAAATTATCATTCATCGACATTTCTCCCCTCACCAACTCTAGCCTTTTAAATAAATAAAAAAATTCATTGCGAAAAACAATATCGTCACTATGTTATAAGTCTGTCAATTGCTGCTGTTTTCTTTGTCTCGCTCCTGTTATCAGTTTTGTGATTTATTTACCTCTCTTCTGAGAGGGCCCATCTATTAAAAATTTGATCCACGCAAAACAAACGTCATTGAAATAAATCAACTAGTCCAAAGTCTATCCCAATAAGAGTTGCAGTTGGTATAGTATCAAAACATCCTATCTTATTGTTTGAGATAAAATTTATGAGTACTTGGCACAATTTGGGATGTAATTATATTATCTAAAATCTAAATTTTCAATTTTACTATAAAAAAATATGGTCAAAATAATCATAAGAGTAGCTTTGTTTCTTTGCAGTTATTTGGCGGAGTTTGCCAAACTATAAAGCCCCTTGTAATAACAGAGGGGCACCATGTTTGCCTAGGTGCAGATGGGTAAACAATAGGCATATTGCGACATCTGAATCTACAGAGCCCATATCTGAAACTCAATTTTTCATGCAAGAGTTCATAAGAACTTATTATCATGGGTATGCCATTTTATTTTATTTTTATAATGTATTTAGAGTTTAGATATTGTGTTTCTATTTATAGTAAATTCTAAATCCATTATAAAAAAAAAAAAAATGGCATACCCATGATAATAAGTTCTTATGAAATATTGCATGAAAAATTGAATTTCAGATATGGGCTATGTAGATTCTGATGTCGCAATATGCCTATCGTTTATCGTTTACTCCATCCGCACCCTAGGCATGGTCCCATCTGTTATTACATGGGGCTTTATGGTATGGCAAACTCCGCAAAATAAGAAACAAAGCCACTCTTATGATTATCTTCACCAGATTTTTTTTATAGTAAAATTGAAAATTTAGATTTTAGATAATATAATTACATCCCAAATTGTGCCAAGTATTCATAAATTTTATCTCAAACAATTAGATACGTGGTTTTGATAGTTTACCAACTGCCAACTCTTACTGGGATAATGACGTTTGTTTTGCGTGGATCAAATTTTTAATCGATGGGTCCTCTCAAAAGAGCAGTAAAACAACAGCAACTATCAGACTTATAACATAGTGATGTTATTTTTTTCAAGGAACATTTGTTATTGACAAATTGACCGCTGTAAAAAATGACATGAGATGATGAGAGGCTGATGGGTCCACCAGCTGGGCCATCGAGTGGACCAGCCGAAAATTACAATAATACGTGTTGCCTAGGGTTTGATGATGATGGTGACTGATATGGTGTTGGCTTAATGTGGATGGTCTTATCATCAATTTGGATTGTGAGTGGCTATCTCTATGCCTCATTAGGAATTGCGTGATGCCTGTGTTGGAGACTGGAGTCATTTTATTGGGACGATCCTGACTATCATATTGTTCTGGACTTGGAAAAGGTGTCTATTCGCTCAAATCCACTCCACTGCTCGCTTTGGCCGGGGCCATATTGTCCACATCTAAACTAAGCAATTGATGCGGACCATACATATAAGTTCAGTGCTTATATATATGGTTAGGTCATGTTTTGTTTTGTAGCAATGCTAATTAGACTTCCACAAAGTTACTTCCGAACAAGGTCAATAAGGGCCTTGCTTTGTCCAGGGTCAAGCCTGGATCCAGGCCCATTTGGATGGGTTTGAACATTCCGGAGGCCTCACGGCATCTCTCTCCATCCCAAACTGAGACCCACACCATCAAAGAACCAAACACATACTTCATCACCCACACTCACCACTCATCTCTCCAAAGTCCTAACCCCATACATCAACACACCAATGACCAAACCCATCATCCTTCACTTCACTTCAAAGTTCAAATCCATCTCATCTTACCATAAAGTGGGTCCCATTTCTATTGAACTAGGTAAGGCCCACATTTGGTAGTATGGATCCTATGACTTGCGCAGCTAGGACTATCTAACGTACGCCTGTGTCACATTCAAATCTCTCTGTTATTATACAAAGAAAAGCAATCAATGAGTGGGTCATGCGGGTCCCACACTGGGCGTCTATGCAACAATCACAGTTGATAGAAACGATAGGTTTCGAATGCAGATGGAACAACCGCAGATTTTAAATTCTATAGATCCGACAGCCACACAACTCTAGCTTGCTAAAAAAGGAATCATATGACAATAAAATTGGGGGTGGTCATGGGCCAGGCTTAGAATAAAATCTTAGCCCATTTAATATTTGGGAGGGGCTTGGAATAAGTAATAACACTCCAAAGGCTTGGATGGCAGGTGGGTTGCCCTTGCTCCACCAGTTAAGTTAAGTGAAAACACACTAAAAATGGCTTCCTTGGTTATCAAGGATGGTAGAGGAACCAAAGTGGGGGCCGGGGGCTCCCTTCTCCTCTCATTTATGTATACTGTGATTAAAAAACACATGAGATGTAAGGTAACACACAGATGTAGAATAAACAGAGATTGAATGAGAGAGACTCACCTCATCTCTTGTTGCCATAGTGGTATCAAGCATTTTGTCTTTAGCAGAAACTAGAAAGCAATAAGAACAAAGCAGATGCGTGGACAACGATGATATGTAGCGGGTGTGAAATGCATATAGAGATGAGTGTATTAATAGAGGATGTGCATATACCAAGCTACGGTACAACATCATGTGATCCACCAACCTAAGTCAGGTAGCAGAGGAGACTGCCAATAGCATTTCACCGAAGAGGAGGTCACCAATGCAATTTGCCTCTCGCTCAGAACAGTAGGATGAGAATGGGCCTCACAGTATCATGTGTCGGAAGCATATAATCTCGGTAGACGAGACCGCCATTAGCGTTTGCCCAGAGAGGAGGTCGCCAATGGCATTTGCCTTTTGCACAAAAAAAAGTGGGATGAGAAAGGGCCCCACAGTATCATGTGTCAGAAACACATAATCACATAATCTCATGGTTGGAAACTCCCCTCCCTCTTCGCTCTTCGTAGACATCTCGTTTTGATAAAAGACAGAGTCAAATATAAGAGATATTGATTCGTCGAGTCACCTCAGTTCAGTAAGTCGTTCACATTTGAACCATTTGATAGGTAAATTTTATCTAAAATAACTAATATTTATTTTTAAATAAGTATTTACGACTTATTAATTTAAAAATAATGATTGAAATGTAATTTGAAACTTTTATTTGATATTTTACAATCAATATTTGGACTAAACAAATATGTATATACTGTGATTAAAAAACACATGAGATGTAAGGTAACACACAGATGTTGATTAAACAGAGATTGAATGAGAGAGACTCACATCATCTCTTGCTGCCATAGTGGTATCAAGCCTTCTAACTTTAGCAGAAACTCGAACGCAATAAGAACAAAACAGATGCGTGAGCAACGATGATATGTAGCAGGTGTGAAATGCACATAGAGATAAGTGTATTAATGGAGAGGTTATGCATATACCAAGCTACAGTATAATATCATGTAATCCACCAACCTAAGTCAGGTAGCAGAGGAGACCGCCAATAGCTTTTGGCCGGAGAGGTCGCCAATGGCTTTTACCTTTCGCTCAGAACAGTAGGATGAGAATGAGCCCCACAGTAACATGTGTTGGAAGCACATAATCTCGACAGTGGAGACCGCCAATGGCATTTGCCTTTTGCACAAAAAAGTGGGATGAGAAAGGGCCCCACAGTATCATGTGTCAGAAGCACATACTCACATAATCTCATGGTTGGGAAACTCTCCTCCCACTTCGCTTTTCGTAGACATCTCGTTTTGATAAACGACGGAGTCAAATATAAGAGAGATTGATTAGTCAAGTCACCTCAGTTCAGTAAATCATTCACATTTGAACCATTTGATAGGTAAATTTTATTTAAAATAATTAATATTTATTTTTAAATAAGTATTTACGAGTTAATAATTTAAAAATGGTGATTGAAATGTAATTTGAAACTTTTATTTGATATTTTACAATCATTATTTGGACTAAACAAATATGTATATTGTGATTAAAAAACACATGAGATGTAAGTTAACACACAGATGTAGAATAAATAGAGATTGAATAAGAGAGACTCACATCATCTCTTGTTGCCATAGTGATATCAAGCCTTCTATCTTTAGCAGAAGCTAGAAAGAAATAAGAACAAAGTAGATGCGTGAGCAGCGATGATATGGAGTAGGTGTGAAATGTACATAGAGATGAGTGTATTAATAGAGAGGTTATGCATATACCAAGCTACAGTATAATATCATGTAGTCCACCAACTTAAGTCAGGTAGCAGAGGAGACCGCCAATGGCATTCGCCTTTTGCTCAAAAAAAGTGGGATGAGAAAGGGCTCAACAGTATCATGTGTCAGAAGCACATAATCACATATTCTCATGGTTGGGAAACTCTCCTCTCACTTCGCTCTTCGTAGACATCTCGTTTTGATAAACGACGGAGTCAAATATAAAAGCGATTAACTAGTCGAGTCGCCTCGGTTCAGTAAATAATTCACTTTTGAACCTTTTGATAGGTAAATTTTATTTAAAATAATTAATATTTATTTTTATATAAGTATTAACGGGTTAATAATTTAAAAATAATTATTGAAATGCAATTTGAAACTTTTATTTGATATTTGACAATCAATATTTTGACTATACAAATATGTATATTGTGATTAAAAAACACATGAGATGTAAGGAAACACGCAGATGTAGAATAAACAGAGATTGAATGAGAGACTAGCCTCATCTCTTGTTGCCATAGTGGTATCAAGCCTTCTATCTTTAGCAGAAACTAGAAAGAAATAAGAAAAAAGCAGGTGCGTGAGCAACGATGATATGTAGCAGATGTGAAATGCACATAGAGATCAGTATATTAATAGAGAGGTTGTGCATATACCAGGCAACAGTAAAATATCATGTAATCCACCAACCTAAGTCAAGTATCAGAGGAGACCGCCAATAGCATTTGGCACGAAAGGAGGTCGCCAATGCAATTTGTCTCTCACTCAGAACAGTAGGATGAGAATGAGCCCCACAATATCATTTGTCGGAAGCACATAATCTCGGCAGAGGAGACCGCCAATAGCATTTGTCCAGAGAGGAGGTCGCCAATGACATTTGCCTTTTGCACAAAAAAAGTGGGATGAGAAAGGGCCCCACAACATCATGTGTCAGAAGCACATAATCATATAATCTCATGGTTGAAAAACTCACCTCCCAGTTCGCTCTCCGTAGACATCTCATTTTGATAAACGACGGAGTCAAATATATGAGAGATTGAGTAGTCGAGTTACTTGACTTCAGTAAATCATTCACTTTTCAACCATTTGATAGGTAAATTTTATTTAAAATAATTAATATTTATTTTTAAATAAGTATTCACGAGTTAATAATTTAAAAATGATGATTGAAATGTAATTTGATATTTTACAATCAATATTTGGACTAAACAAATATGTATATACTGTGATTAAAAAACACATGAGATGTAAGGTAACACACAAATGTTGAGTAAACAGAGATTGAATGAGAGAGACTCACATCATCTTTTGTTGCCATAGTGGTATCAAGCCTTCTAACTTTAGCAGAAACTAGAACGCAATAAGAACAAAACAGATGCATGAGCAACGATGATATGTAGTAGGTGTGAAATGCACATAGAGATGAGTGTATTAATGGAGAGGTTATGCATATATCAAGCTACAGTATAATATCATGTAATCCACCAACCTAAGTCAGGTAGCAGAGGAGACCGCCAATAGCTTTTGGCCGGAGAGGTCACCAATGGCTTTTGCCTTTCGCTCAGAACAGTAGGATGAGAATGAGCCCCACAGTAACATGTGTCGGAAGCACATAATCTCGGCAGTGGAGACCGCCACTAGCATTTGCTTAGAGAGGAGGTCGCCAATGGCATTTGCGTTTTGCACAAAAAAGTGGGATGAGAAAGGGCCCCACAGTATCATGTGTCGGAAGCACATACTCACATAATCTCATGGTTGGGAAATTCTCATCCCACTTCGCTCTTCGTAAACATCTCGTTTTGATAAACGACGGAGTCAAATATAAGAGAGATTGACTAGTCGAGTCACCTCAGTTCAGTAACTCATTCACATTTGAACCATTTGATAGGTAAATTTTATTTAAAATAATTAATATTTATTTTTAAATAAGTATTTACGAGTTAATAATTTTAAAATGATGGTTGAAATGTAATTTGAAACTTTTATTTGATATTTTACAATCATTATTTGGACTAAACAAATATGTATATTGTGATTAAAAAACACATGAGATGTAAGTTAACACACATATGTAGAATAAATAGAGATTGAATAAGAGAGACTCACATCATCTCTTGTTGCCATAGTGGTATCAAGCCTTCTATCTTTAGCAGAAGCTAGAAAGAAATAAGAACAAAGTAGATGCGTGAGCAGCGATGATATGCAGCAGGTGTGAAATGTACATATAGATGAGTGTATTAATAGAGAGGTTATGCATATACCAAGCTACAGTATAATATCATGTAATCCACCAACCTAAGTCAGGTAGCAGAGGAGACCGCCAATGGCATTCGCCTTTTGCTCAAAAAAAGTGGGATGAGAAAGGGCCCCACAGTATCATGTGTCAGAAGCACATAATTACTTAATCTCATTGTGGGGAAACTCACCTCCCACTTCGCTCTTTCTGGACATCTCGTTTTGATAAACGACGGAGTAAAATATAAGAGAGATTGACTAGTCGAGTCACCTCGGTTCAGTAAATCATTCACTTTTGAACCTTTTCATAGGTAAATTTTATTTAAAATAATTAATATTTATTTTTATATAAGTATATACGAGTTAATAATTTAAAAATAATGATTGAAATGCAATTTGAAACTTTTATTAGATATTTGACAATCAATAATTGGGGCTAAACAAATTTGTATACTGTGATTCAAAAACAAATGAGATGTAAGGTAACACACATATGTAGAATAAATAGAGATTGATTAGGAGATTAGCCTCATCTCTTGTTGCCATAGTGGTATCAAGCCTTATATCTTTAGCAGAAACTAGAAAGAAATAAGAAAAAAAAAAGTACCTGAGCAACGATGATATGTAGCAGGTGTGAAATGCACATAGAGATGAGTATATTAATAGAGAGGTTGTGCATATACCAAGCAACAGTAAAATATCATGTAATCCACCAACCTAAGTCAGGTAGCAGAGGAGACCGCTAATAGCATTTGGCCCGAGAGGAGGTTGCCAATGGCAATTTCCATTCGCTCAGAACAGTAGGATGAGAATGGGCTCCACAATATCATGTGTCGGAAGCACATAATCTCGGCAGAGGAGACCGCCAATAGCATTTGTCCAGAGAGGAGGTCGCCAATGACATTTGCCTTTTGCACAAGAAAATGGGATGAGAAAGGGCCCCACAGTATCATATGTCAGAAGCACATAATCATATAATCTCATGGTTGGAAAACATCCCTCCTAGTTCGCTCTTCGTAGACATCTCGTTTTGATAAACAACGGAGTCAAATATAAGAGAGATTGACTAGTCGAGTCACCTCAGTTCAATAAATCATTCATATTTAAACCATTTGATAGGTATATTTTATTTAAAATAATTAATATTTATTTTTAAATAAGTATTCACGAGTTAATAATTTAAAAATGATGATTGAAATTTAATTTAAACTTTTATTTGATATTTTACAATCAATATTTGGACTAAGCAAGTATATATATGTTTTTAGAAAAACACACAGATGCAGAATAAATAGTGATTGAATGTGGGAGACTCACCTCATCTCTTGTTGCCATAGTGGTATCAAGCCGTCTATCTTTAGCAAAGGCTGGAAAGAAATAAGAACAAAATAGATGCGTGAGCAACGATGATATATAGCAGGTGTGAAATGCACATAGAGATCAATGTATTAATAGAAAGGTTGTGCATTTACAAAGCTATTGTATAATATCATGTAATCCACCAACCTAAGTCAAGTAGTAGAGGAGACCGCCAATGGCATTCCCTTTTTGCTCAAAAAAAGTGGGATGAGAAAGGGCCCCACAGTATCATGTGTCAGAAGCACATAATCACTTAATCTCATTATGGGGAAACTCCATTCCCACTTCGCTCTTTGTAGACATCTCGTTTTGATAAACGACGGAGTCAAATATAAGAGAGATTGACTAGTCGAGTCACTTCAGTTTTAGTAAATCATTCACTTTTGGAACTTTTGATAGGTAAATTTTATTTAAAATAATTAATATTTATTTTTATATAAGTATATACGAGTTAATAATTTAAAAATAATGACTGAAATGCAATTTGAAACTTTTATTTGATATTTGACAATCAATATTTGCACTAAACAAATATGTATACTATGATTAAAAAACACATGAGATATAAGGTAACACACAGATATAGAATAAACAGAGATTGAATGAGAGACTAGCCTCATCTCTTATTGTCATAGTGGTATCAAGCCTTCTATCTTTAGCAGAAACTAGAAAGAAAATAAGAAAAAAGCAGGTGCGTGAGCAACGATGATATGTAGCAGGTGTGAAATGCACATAGAGATCAGTATATTAATAGAGAGGATGTGCATATACCAGGCAACAGTAAAATATCATGTAATACAATAACCTAAGTCAGGTAGCAGAGGAGACCGCCAATAGCATTTGGCCCGAGAGGAGGTTGCCAATGGCAATTGCCTTTCGCTCAGAACAGTAGGATGAGAATGGACCCCACAGTATCATGTGTCGGAAGCACATAATCTCGGCAGAGGAGACCGCCAATAGCATTTGTCCAAAGAGGAGGTTGCCAATGACATTTGCCTTTTGCATAAAAAAGTGGGATGAGAAAGGGCCCAACAATATCTTCTGTCAGAAGCACATAATCATATAATCTCATGGTTGGAAAACTCCCCTCCCAGTTCGTTATTCGTAGACATCTCGTTTTGATAAACGACGGAGTCAAATATAAGAGAGATTGATTAGTCGAGTTACCTCAGTTCAGTAAATCATTCACATTTGAACCATTTGATAGGTTAATTTTATTTACAATAATTAATATTTATTTTTAAATAAGTATTCACGAGTTAATAATTTAAAAATGATGATTGAAATGTAATTTGAAACTTTTATTTGATATTTTACAATTAATATTTGGACTAAACAAATATATATATACATATATATTGTTATCAGAAAACACATAAGATGTAAGGTAACACACAGATGTAGAATAAATAGAGCTTGAATGAGAGAGACTGACCTCATCTCTTGTTGCCATAGTGGTATCAAGCCTTCTATCTTTAGCAAAAGCTAGAAAGAAATAAGAACAAAGTAGATGCGTGAGAAACGATGATATGTAGCAGGTGTGAAATGCACATAGAGATGAGTGTATTAATAGAGAGGTTGTGCATATACCAAGCTACAGTATAATATCATGTAGTCCACCAACCTAAGTCAGGTAGCAGAGGAGACCGCCAATAGCTTTTGGCCGGAGAGGAGGTCGCCAATGGCTTTTGCCTTTCGCTCAACACAGTAGGATGAGAATGGGACAACAGTAACATGTGTCGGAAGCACATAATCTCGGCAGTGGAGACCGCCACTAGCATTTGACTAGAGAGGAGGTCACCATTGGCATTTGCCTTTTGCACAAAAAAAGTGGGATAAGAAAGGGCCCCACAGTATCATGTGTCAGAAGCACATACTCACATAATCTCATGGTTGGGAAACTCTCCTCCCACTTCGCTCTTCGTAGACATCTCGTTTTGATAAACGACGGAGTCAAATATAAGAGAGATTGACTAGTCGAGTCACCCCACTTCAGTAAATCATTTACATTTGAACCATTTGATAGGTAAATTTTATTTAAAAAAAGTATAATTTATTTTTATATGAGTATATACGGGTTAATAATTTAAAAATAATGATTGAAATGCAATTTGAAACTTTTATTTGATATTTGACAATTAATATTTGGACTTAACAAATATGTATACTGTGATTAAAAAACACATTAGATGTAAGGTAACACAGATGTAGAATAAACAAAAATTGAATGAGAGACTAGCCTCATCTCTTGTTGCCATAGTGGTATCAAGCCTTCTATCTTTAGCCGAAACGAGAAAGAAATAAGAAAAAAGCAGGTACGTGAGCAACGATGATATGTAGCAGGTGTGAAATGCACATAGAGATGAGTATATTAATAGAGAGGTTGTGCATATACCAAGCAACAGTAAAATATCATGAAATCCACCAACCTAAGTCAGGTAGCAGAGGAGACCGCCAATAGTATTTGGTCCGAGAGGAGGTTGCCAATGGCAATTGCTTTTCGCTCAGAACAATAGGATGAGAATGGGCCCCATAGTATCATGTGTCGGAACCACATAATCTCGGCAGAGGAGACTGCCAATAGCATTTGTCTAGAGAGGAGGTCGCCAATGACATTTGCCTTTTGCATAAAAAAGTGGGATGAGAAAGGGCCCCATAGTATCTTGGGTCAGAAGCACATAATCATATAATCTCATGGTTGGAAAACTCCCCTCCTAGTTCGCTCTTCGTAAACATCTCGTTTTGATAAACGACGGAGTCAAATATAAAAGAGATTGACTAGTCGAGTCACCTCAATTCAGTAAATCATTCACATTTGAACCATTTTATAGGTAAATTTTATTTAAAATAATTAATATTTATTTTTAAATAAGTATTCACGACGTAATAATTTAAAAATGATGATTGAAATGTAATTTGAAACTTTTATTTGATATTTTACAATTAATATTTGGACTAAACAAATATATATATATATTGTTATCAGAAAACACATAAGATGTAAGGTAACACACAGATGTAGAATAAATAGAGATTGAATGAGAGAGACTGACCTCATCTCTTGTTGCCATAGTGGTATCAAGCCTTCTATCTTTAGCAGAAGCTAGAAAGAAATAAGAACAAAGTAGATGCGTGAGCAACGATGATATGTAGCAGGTGTGAAATGCACATAGAGATGAGTGTATTAATAGAGAGGTTGTGCATATACCAAGCTACAATATAATATCATGTAATCCACCAACCTAAGTCAGGTAGCAGAGGAGACCGCCAATAACTTTTGGCCGGAGAGGCGGTCGCCAATGGCTTTTGCCTTTTGCACAAAAAAAAGTGGGATGAGAAAGGGCTCCACAATATCATGTGTCAGAAGCACATAATCACATATTCTCATGGTTGGGAAACTCTCCTCTCACTTCGCTCTTCGTAGACATCTCGTTTTGATAAACGATGGAGTCAAATATAAAAGCGATTAACTAGTCGAGTCACCTCAGTTCATTAAATCATTCACATTTGAACCATTTGATAGGTAGATTTTATTTAAAATAATTAATATTTATTTTTAAATAAGTATTTACGAGTTAATAATTTAAAAATCATGATTGAAATGTAATTTGAGACTTTCATTTGATATTTTACAATCATTATTTGGACTAAACAAATATGTATATTGTGATTATAAAACACATGAGATGTAAGTTAACACACAGATGTAGAATAAATAGAGATTGAATAAGAGAGACTCTCCTCATCTCTTGTTGCCATAGTGGTATCAAGCCTTCTATCTTTAGCAGAAGCTAGAAAGAAATAAGAACAAAGTAGATACGTGAGCAACGATGATATGTAGCAGGTGTGAAATGCACATAGAGATGAGTGTATTAATAGAGAGGTTGTGCATTTACCAAGCTACAATATAATATCATGTAATCCACCAACCTAAGTTAGGTAGTAGAGGAGACCGCCAATAGCATTTGGCCCGAGAGGAGGTTGTCAATGGCAATTGCCTTTCGCTCAGAATAGTAGGATGAGAATGGGCCCCACAGTATCATGTGTCGGAAACACATAATCTCGGCAGAGGAGACCGCCAATAGCATTTGTCCAGAGAGGAGGTCGCCAATGACATTTGCCTTTTGCTAAAAAAAGTGGGATGAGAAAGGGCCACACAGTATCATGTGTCAGAAGCACATAATCACATAATCTCATGGGTGGGAAACTCCCCTCCCACTTCGCTCTTCGCAGACATCTCATTTTGATAAATGACGGAGTCAAATATAAGAGAGATTGACTAGTCGGGTCACCTCAGTTTAGTAAATCATTTACTTTTGAACCATTTGATAGGTAAATTTTATTTTAAATTATTAATATTTTTTAAATAAGTATTTATGAGTTAGTAATTTAAAAATGATGATTGAAATGTAATTTGAAACTTTTATTTGATATTTTACAATAACTGCTTCAATATATACAAAATGTTTCATCTCTTTCTACGAAGTAGTCACATATAAACACGACTAGACAAACAATCATACAAAAGGTTTTGAGCTTATTGGTGCACATAACTACTGTCGAGCAGGTGGGTAACGACATCTCTTTCGATTATGCCCAATCTGGCGACACTTGGAACACGTGTCTTGCCGCTTTTGTCTGTCCTATGTACGAGGTCTGTTCTTTTTAGGTCGGCCAGCTTGTCGTCGTGCATGTGGAGGTAAGACGTGAAGATTGCTTTGAACTTCCCATTGGTGGATGTCTCTGATCGCATGGACGATATCATTATATGTTGACCGATAAACATCGCTCGAAAACCAATGCTCACAGTAATCATATGGATCAACTCCTCTCATTTGAATTGCTGCCAGTGCATGCGAACATGAAATACCTACGACATCCCACTTTCGGCAAGAACAAGATCGCAAATCAAGATGCACCACATCAATGTTTGCGGAATAGCGAGCCAGGGATATTTTCGAATTGGCTTGCAGGTCGGACTCCCAACCGACAGGCGTCTTCGAATTCTTTACTCAGTATTTTCTTGGCATATGGGGTTAGTCTTGTACGCAAGCCAAGTGAATTGCGATGGCGTACCTCATAAAATTCCATTAATTTACACCGTACAGCCTCAACTTGTTTTGTGATTGGATACTCCCTAGCCTCTTTCAATAACCTGTTCGTGCATTCCACAATATTGGTTATGATCATGGCATACCGTCTCCCTTTTACAAATGCAGTTGCTCAGTGTTGCGGCCCAATGTCTTCAATCCATTTGGATGTACCTTCATCCAGATCCTTTATTTCAACCATGTATCTCTCATAATCAACCCGCCTATATGCTCTTGCAGCATTCCGAAATTTCACCATCAGAGCCTCATTCTTGTACTTCTCTTTAAAGTTTGTTAATATATGACGCATGCAGTAGTTATGACTAGCGTGAGGAAAACGTTCTTGAACGGCTCGTATGGGGCCTTTTTGTCTATCAGATACAATGGTTAAATTAGGAAAGGGCCCTAAGTTCACATCCAACTCTGCAAGGAACCATTCTCATGTATCTCTATCCTCTATCTTGGCCATGGCAAAGGCGATGGGAAATAACTTACGGTCTCCATCATATGTCAGGCAACAAACAAAACTCCAGGGTATTTTCCACGAAGGTAGGCACCATCAATAGCTATTAATGGGCATAATGAACTCTTGAAAGAGCAGATGCTTAAACGAAAAGCCCAAAATAACCTCTGGAATGAATCATCATCTTCCCTGATCAAATGAGACACGCTGCCTGGATTTGTCCTTTCTAGTTCAATACAATAACTAGGCAGGATTCTATATGAATCTTCATAAGAACCACGTATATCAAGCAATGCTTTCTCTTTTGCTAGCCAAGCTTTCCTGTAGCTGATATGGATGCCAAACTCTAATTGAAAGTCTGTCACAATTTCTTTTGGGGAGTAACTTGGATGGAGACGCAGCTGTTCTTTTATCCAATTAGCAATCAACGCCGATGTGGACTGAGAATGTGCGAGTCCTATCATTGGCTTCGAACAAGTATGTTTTTCAAAATAAGTTCGCACAATAAGCTCAGGGCCGGACTGCAGGATAGATCCATGGATGCGCCAAAGACATTGATGATCACCACACCTTCCACTTAATTCTGTCATAGTCCTTTTCACCCAATGAAGCTCAAAATTGATGTACATTGCAAATTTTCTCAATGCAATCCTAAATGATTCACGAGTCTGAAACCGTCTTCCATTCCACATTTCACGAAAATATGCCTCATGGTGATCCACACCTATATGGTCATCATCAGGAACTAAAGTATCAATAACATCTTCTACGCTCACAACATTTGATGCATGACCCAATCCTTCTTGTGCATGCGATGTTCTACGTGGTCCTATGCCATTTTGCAATTCATATTCTCTAGGGTCAACATCAATATCAAAATCATCTTCATCATTTTTAGCCCCCTCCTCCACTACATTGCACCCTCCATCGAAACAAGGAATTTTGGATACTGCATCTGTTTCCATCCAATCCATGACAACTTCATCCCTTCTATTAGAGAATTTTTCATTTTCATCTTCTGCAAGATTAATGGGAGCTATTAGATCTTCAAGCATGGCATCTACAAATGGGTTATCATGAGGTACAACAGGCGTGTTTAGGTCAAACTAGCTTCGAATAAGATAAAATGAGACGTCGCACCTGCATGACAAATAATCAATCATATATAAATTACATAATATTATCAAATCAGATGTATAGCGAACCAAACCTGTAAACATCCTCTCTTGTTGAAGGGCCACCTGTATCCTTTTCACCGTTGGGAAAGTTTGTGATATTTGTATATGTCATCGAATTCCCCCTGCGTGAATCACCATGTCATAAAACAATTAGTAACATAACTAAAATAAGATATTAAACAAATCAGCTGTTACTACATTTATTATGATGAGTTGTGGTGGCACCTGTTCAAATTAAATGACAGTCTATTCCCTCACTGGCTGTTAGGTCGAGCGTATGTAGACCTTAGATGTTGATGGTTGTCGACTTGCACTTGTTTCACTATTTGTATGCAAATACATAAATATAGTTTGACTTCCATTTTGGAATAATCTGAACATCCGATGGAGATCATCATCACTTCTTATGGTTATGAACGTGAAGCTTCGGCTATTATGATACTAATATTGCATATTTATATGCTCATCATGAAGCTCTCAACCAGTTTCTTCGTTTATCTTTTCAAGTAGTTGATTGGAAGTTATATTGACATGCAAATAAAAAACTTGTGATATCGCAACTAAAGGCTTGCGGTATCGCAACATCCGTTGTGATATCGCAAAAAAAATGCAGCTTTTGGCCTGCACAGCGGTACGTACTGTACAGAAAACGTCTGGGTAAAATGTTCAACTTTGGTAACAAGGGGAGATATGAAGTACTGTAGGTGACCGTACAGAAATTTTCTCTAAACTTATTAATACACACACAACGCCATAAAGTGCAAATAGTACATGCTAATTTGTTGTAACCGAAGGTTGCACATTTGAGACAAGTTCGTTATTTAAAAAAAATTATAGAAATAAAGAATTTTTGTGTTTTTTTTTCCATAGGTACAATAAGGGATTGATCCTTGGTTGCAACTGTGAAAGGGAGATGCCACATTAATTGACCTACTGGTGGATTTTTATGGAATACTTATAAGAGCTAATGAGAAATTAATCACCTAAAAATGTCATCAAAGTCGCTTGATTTGGTACCTTTTATTTTGACGCTATGCCTAAAACAGTGTTCAAAATGTGATTTTTTTTTCTTTCACCACAAATTAGTTTTGGCCAACAAATGGGCAGAAGGAAGGGGAGGCAATCAAATGAAATTGTTTGGTTCATACAAGATTTGCCTTGGATATATATATATAGAGAGAGAGAGAGAGGAGGGAGCTTGTAGAACAATCAGCTGAGGCATGCGACTCGCATGTGCGGCACAAGTGAGACATTAGGGTATTTCTCCCCTTTTCCTCTTTTTCTCTCTAACCTAAATCGATCAGAGAATGCAGCAAGCTCCAGGTTTGGATCGAGCTATCATCTGCCTTCCCTTATCCTCTCCTTTCGTCCATAGTGCGCCGCCCATCTTCCCCCTCCTTCGCCCTTTCCGTCTTCTCGACTCTCCCTCTCTTGATCTGCTCTCTCACTGCACCGCCCATCATCCCCTTCTCCATTGCAAGTGCTCTGCACCTAGCCTAGCCCCAAGAGACAATGGATGGGCTCCCCTAAAGATTGGTTCTCAACTAGCTTCCATGTGCTCGTTAAAGGATCCCTAAAGATTGGTTCTCAGCTAGTTTCCATGTGCTCGTTAAAGGATAGTCATTCTCTTTCGTTAAAGGAGAGTCGTAGTCACCCCTCTCCCTAAACCCATCTTCACATGTGATAGCAACATCCATAATAGCACTCATCCATACATTGGCATCGCGGTAGCCCTTATCCTCCAACGCTTTGAGGGTATCTTTGAAAGTAGATTTTAAATCCGTGTACAGTTCCAAACACACATCCAAGCAGTCCCTTTCATAACCATCGAACCGTCCTGATTCCATCAACCATTTTATGTGGGCCTCTGTTTTTTTTCACCAGGGCCATGGTCAGTTGCATTGAGATGGTCCCAAGTCCTTCAAGATCTGCAGTGTTGCTTCTGAGGTTGGATTGGAAGGCTATCATGTAAATAGTCGATGTTGCTGTTTACTGACGAGAATTTCTTGCATATGTCTTGGATGAGATCTGCCTCACAAGATGGGTTTTGAAGAAAGATGAGAGAACAAGAAAAGATGTAAAGCTTATTCATTTCCATGGCTTGGTTGGTTTGCAATGTGTGAAAAATTGAAATATAAAGTGTTGGGTTTTTTTCATTTATTTGTATCTTGACGTGATTCCAAATAGGGTATATGTAAAAAGGATTTCTTGCAGTGTATTTGATAGAGAAAGTTTATAGTAACAGGATCTTTTTGAGGATTTTGCTGTGTTAGTTTTAATGTAATTGGAATCTGAACACCTTTACAAAATGAGCCACGTCACTCTTCATTAAAGTGGATGTTGAGAAGCAGTGAAGAGTTTTTAAGATCACTGCCTTGATTGGAAGCTTAAAAAGAACATTCAGATCATTGCCTTGATTGAAAGCTTATAAAGAACATTCAGTCAGGCTGATCTTTCGGATAGATAGATGATTTACCAAACCTTCTTCTACATTGACAATTGTCATGCACTCAAACTATAGTTATGGTAACAAGGCGAACTTTTTCATTCCTTTAGACTGTTTAGCAAGACAGTTTTATGTAGCTTAATGCAATCTTATAACATCAACCACTAGATGTTTCTACCAAAGGGAAAAAATTGCAGTCTTATAATATAGATTACCTGCTTGGACCTATTCAGGTGGCTAAATTGGGGGCTCCAGACTATGAGAAAAACTGTTCAAACTTGTCCAAGCCAGTCTACTTAGGAAAATTGGTCCGCTCAAAGCCGCTGAGGGGACTGTGTAGTGCCTCTATCAGTATTAGCTTGCTGAAATCGACCAGATTGCACAATATGCTTTTTGGTCATACACTCAATTAGAGGGCCCTCTTCCAGATGGCATAGCCATTTTCTCTTGCGCGTGTGCTTGATTGGCTTTACTGTTTTGTGTTGTGTGTGGGTTTGATTGCAAGTTTTCGCTTAAGCCAATACCTGTAACCTTTTCTTATGGCAAAACAAGGTAGGCAAAGTGCTAATTTCTTATAAAAATAACGATTAAAAAATAATCTTATAAAAATAGACTCAAGATCCGGTTCAACCAGTTTTATTGGAGAGTTGTGTATCTCGTGCTTTCTTGAGCTTAATGTCGGTGTTGAAAGCTACTGACTGGATGATTATATCATGGGTGTAGAACAATTGTAGTGTTCTATCTAATTAGAGGAGCATTTGAGATAGGTACTCGAGAACTTTAATGAATCAACCAGAAACGTAATCCTTTCTTATATATAGAATCCCACCATCAGATCTCCAAATCTTGATGGGATTTAATTTTAACAAAAACATGCTGAGACATGGGGTGAATAAAGAACTTTCTTCTCATAATACAATTAAAATTGGAAATGGAAAGAAGAGCAGGGGAGCCAGCAACAGTGAAGACCCATTCCTGAATCTGCTTGGCAAGGACCGGGAGAAAAAACATTTGGGAGAGAACCAATCCTTAGCGGAGCGCATCCATCGTCTCTTGTGGCTGGGCTGGGTGCAGACCACTCGCAATGGAGAAGGGGATGATGGGCGACGTAGTGAGAGGGAGAGAGCAGATCGAGAGAGGGAAGAGAAGACGAAAAGGGCGAAGGAGGGGGAAGATGGGTGGCGCACTATGAACAGAAGGAGAGGATGAGGGATGGGAAGGCAGAGGATAGCTCGATCCAAGCCTTTTCTGATTGATTAGGTTAGAGAGAGAGAGAGGGAAAGGGAGAAATACCCTAACGTCTTACTTGTGCCACACGTGCGAGTCGCACGCCTCAGCTGATTTCCTAAGCTGGTCTATATATATATATATATAGGGCCAGCTCTCCTAAGTTCAAGTTTATGATAAGGCAAGCTCAAGTGTATGGTGGGGCCCACTTGGGGACCCCCATAAGGATGGGGATTGGGGGGGATTTCAAGGACTCCCTAGGATCCTCTTTTCTAAAAAAATTAGTCCCAACCCCGATTTCTATCATCTCCATATGGGCTCAAAAGTTTAATGGTCAATAGTCCATTCGGATTGATACATTGTCGATCCAACAGTCTAATAAATTTGGATTTGTCCGAAAGTTGGTGGATATGTGTAATTTAGGGGGGTCATGTGTTTGGTTCATTTGGATGGACCAAAGGTGGGCCCCACAAGAACGAGCTTACGAAAATTTTTCCTTAGCTTGAGCTTAGGAAAGCCTTGCTCTATATATATATAGGATGAGGGAAGGCAGCGGATAGCTCGATCCAAACCTGGAGCCTGCTGCCTTCTCTGATCGATTAGGTTAGAGAGAAAAAGAGGAAAAGGGAGAAATACCCTAATGTCTCACTTGTGCCACACGTGCGAGTCGCATGCCTCAACTGATTGTTCTCCTAAGCTGCAGCTTAGGAGAGCCCTCTTCATATATATATATATATATATATATATATATATATATATATATATACCTCCTCATATATATATATATATATATATGGAGAATATTCATGTGCATCCATCCCCCACCATAGGGTGAGGGACACCTATGGTGAGGGATGGATGCACATGAACGTTATATAGAGGGCAGCGCTACACAGTGTCTAGGCATTTTTCAAAGAGAAAATGCTCCTCCTAGTCGGGCCCACTGGAATGCATGATGATCATAGAAGTATTTTGGATGGAAAGATCCATATGAGGCCGACCTATATGCAAAATCTTGAGTCCGTAAGATTATCCTAACATTTCGATCCATGACCCTAAGATTTAAAGGTTTAGAGGCATCATTTTATCATGATTTCAATCTAGCGGTGAGGAAAAGTTGGACTATAGTTGGAATACATAGGTATAGTGTCAAACTTGAACTAGTGACTATTCATGTGGGGGTAGTGTGTGTGAAAAGACTAGATCGACGTGAAAGTCCAGGATCCGAACTCTAAGGGGGGGGTGAATAGGGTGAGCTTCAAATTAGTGACCAATTATGACCAAATTTAACTTATTTAAATTAAATTAGCCACTAGTGATGATTATCAAACTAAATGCGGAATTTGACAAAAACAATCAATACAAAGCATACACCATCACACAATGATTTATAGTGGTACGGCCTCAATGCCTACATCCACTACCGGCTTGTGATCCAACACCCCGTCGGATTTCCACTATCTAAGCTTTTCAATAGGCTAAGCAATAACATTTACAATATGCTTTCCAAGGCTAAGCAATAACCTCTTACACTATGCTTTTCTTAGGCAAAGCAATAACCTCTACAACCAAACGGTTGGTTATCTCTCTAAATAGTGTCTAGAATACACTTGATGGAGATACAATTTTAGCTCAATACAATGCCTCTTAATTAGGCGGATATGAAAGTGAGAATCTAATTCACACACACTCACTATGAATCCAAAGATGAATGCACAATGTGTATGTATAGTGTCCTCAATCAATTTGAAAATAAAAGCTCATAAATATATGCCAAAGGCTTTTAAAAGTTTTAGCTCATAAAAACATTTATGATTGAGGAAAGAATGCTAATCACATGTTAAAAATAACTTGTAAAAGATATACCTATGTATTCCAAACAAGTTGTGAAATTCTAAGAACAAAACATGTGATGCATAAGGATTTCAATCAAATTAACAATGTAGCTCAATATATGTATGTTAAAAGCATTTGAAAGTGTAAAACACAAAAATAGATTTGATTGAAGTTAGGGGACAAATCATATGTAATCAAAAATTCAACTTGAAAATGATATAACTATCAATGCTAAACAAGTTGTGAAACTTTTAAAACAAAAGTACATATGATTTGTGAGGTTGTTGAATCCAAAACATAAGATAGATTTAAAAGTGGTTTTCTTATGATGAAAAACAACAACTAAATATTCAACTAAGTATAGGAATCATGTTACATATAATTTCAAAGATGTTTTCATTAACATGATTTACTTAGATATACCAATTTGAGTACTACTTAGTTTGAATCAAGGTGATGCATCCAAAATAATAAATCAATTCAAAACATATACATGTTAAGGACACAACAAATCATAGTTTATCATGCTAGAAAAGATTTACTGATAATTAAATAAAAGCATGAAAACATATGATTAAGAAAAGTAAAGCTTACTTAGTTATTTAACTCAATGGAACCAATCTTTAGCTTTCCAAATGACCCATATCATCCCTTATCTCATTCCCCTTTGATTGGCCTCAAAACATCTCAAGGAGGGCCTCTTATTCCTCTAATTTTTCATAGGAATGACCTTGTTTTTATACTCAAAAAATGAGTTTCTGCGAGTCCCCGATCGACCTACACCTTTCCTCGGTCAACCTGGGCTTAACGATAATAAATCTGACCGTTTGAAAAAAAAAAAACTCCAACGGCTCTTTCCCGGTCGACCTGCAGTGTGCTCGGTCGACCGGGTCCATGGGCTCAGTTGACCGAGCACACCGCAGGTCAACCGGGGCCCAGGGACTAGTTGTCTTTTTTTATAAATAAAAAAAAATTGTTTCAAACAGAAAACTTAAATCAGAAACCATTCGTCTTCTTCAAGCGGTCTGCTGCCTCTTTTTCGGCCACGGAGCATCGATCCTCTCTCTTTTCTTCTTTCTCTTCTCCGATCAGGGCCTGTGCAACAACAGAGGACCCAAGCCCCTTTTCTTCTTTGATTCTCTCTCCAGAACCACACCGAAACAGCCTCTTTCCTTCTCCGATCGCAGGTGGCCCACCTTCAACTCGCTAAACGATCTCCAACTACAGCCAACCTCATCAGAGAAGAAGCCATCATTTTGCTGCAGTGATTTTGTGCCATCACCGGAGTAGGGGGAAAGGGAATAGGTGGGCCACGACTGTTGTTGCAACTATTCCTTGATCTCTGGTGGGCCACACGAGTTGCACTGTGAAGAGTGATATGGTCTGTGGGCATCGTCGCTCTGATTGGAGAGTATCCAAACTCGGTTTGGAGTTTCGTTTGTCGTTGAAGAACAACTTGCAGTTAGATCTGGTTTTGTGTTGGGGATTGTGGATTTGGAGTTCCCAGAAGTTTTGATCGGAGAAAGGGAAGAACAGAGTTTTAAAGAAACACAGAACTGATTGTTTTGCCCAGAGTTGAACGCCGGAGTTCCTCGCCAGAAACGCAGATCGGAGTTAGGATTCCGGTTGACCATCTATTTTGGTATGAAGACGTTCTTATTGATGAGAAACCCCCTAACAGAAATCTTTATTTTAAATAAAACCAGATGGATAATGAAAGGGGTAAATGGTGGGTGAGTAGACGCTGACGTGGATTAGTTGTACACGTGGCATGTAGAGATTGGTCTAAACAAGGATCCCCTGTTGAGTCCATCTTCACATGTGAATTTGAGTCCATCCAACGGTTCACATCTCTTCCACTGTTTCTCACAAATCTTCAAAAATTCATGATGAGTCAAGTGAGAAATTCATCCCACTAGCCATTATTAGTCTTCTAAAGAGGATCAATGGGTCGGATCGGAAAAAAGAGGCCCATAGAAATTTAAAAATAAATAAAAATAGATCAAGCGGTTTGAAGTTTTCTCAAAATTTCTCACAACTAATGCTTGATCAACGACTTAAACTTTTGTCATAAGTCATTTTGGCCCTTCTGAAGAGGTCTAACTGTTCAGATCCAAATCTGGGGGCCCACAAGACTCAATGATTTGAAAAACAAAGACTGCCTGGTACAACTAGTGAAATGCATCGTAACAATACTGTATGCATCCTACGGTTTTTCTTAAGTTTCTAAAGATCCAGAACTGATCATGATCTAAAACTCCACATCATAGCCGTGTTTGGCCTTTTAAAGAGGATTAACGGTTTGATTAAGAAAATGGGTCCCAAAGAAGTTTACAAGTATAGACCTAATGGTCTAAAGTTTTTCTTCAATTTTTCACAGTCTATGACGATCCAATGGCTGAAATTTGATACAAGAGCCATTTTTGACCATTTAAGCATGATTGGTGGTTCAAATCATGATTTAGGCACCAACATAGATCATAAAATGAAAAAAACCTGGTGAATTGCATTTTAACATGTCTTCGCTGAAGCAGCGCCTTCTGTGGTTCCGTTTCACACCTAAGGGTCTGTTTGAATAGGGTAATAATAGAATAAAGTTAAGTTAAATGAGGCCCAACGGTAGAAAATCTCAACTCAACATTGTTTGGATCGGCCCAAGCCCGACAGATGAAGTAGACTGGTCGGCCCACGTGGAGATGATTTCACTTCAACCCTAGTTACTTCGGTTTCCATGAGTAAAATCTATTCTACTCCTCTCCTCTCCTCTCCTCTGGCTAAGAGTTGATTCTACTCCTTCGACTGGAATCGATTCTACCTCGCAGCGGACAGACACTTCCTCTTATCAAGTAATCTCCCTCTCTCTCCCTCCCTCCCCCTCTCTCTTGCGATAATGGGTTACGATTTTTGGTTTCTTGACAAGGTTTGCTAGATTGGATTAGGGCTTACAATTTTGTTGCATGCTTCCGTTCCACTGAAAGTTTGGATAATGGTTTTTCAAAATCTAGGTCTGCCAAATGTTCGATTCTGATGGAACATTGAATCATCTGGGCTACTAGGTTTTTGTTTTGGGCTTTTGGGTTTTTGTTTTTATTGGCTTTCTTGTTTGTGGATTTTTATTTGGGGTTGCTTAGATTCTTAAATAGTAGAGTTATGATTTGGGGTTTTGAGTTTTTGATTTTATGGACTTTCTTGTTTGTGGATTTTATTTGGGGTTAGATTTTTGAATTGTACATTTCTGAATTGGAGTTTTGGGTTTTTATCATGCTATGTACTCACACCTGCTAGTTACATAGATTTGGTTAACATCTGTTTTTGGATGTTTCGGCTGATTGGAATCACATTAGGTATATAATTTGTGGGTTAATAAAATGAAAAACATTATGATGAAAAAAGGAAAAGGAATAAATCACGATCCCAGTTCCTGTGAGGCCCCATCCTTTGTGGGCCCTCTAATTTATATTTTGAATGCTAATTATTGCTAATTACTAGCTAATTATGCTAATTAGGGGTTAATCAGGGTTATTAGATAGATTTTCCTAAGTTGTAGTTAGACTAGCTTAGTTGAGTTAGTAATTTGGTTAGTAGGGTGTTTTGGAAAATTCTAGGGTTAACTAGTGTAGGGAGGCCCTTACTAGGGTTTTTATTAAACTATAGGGGGTTATTGCAAAAGCACCTTTTTTCTAGAACCTTCCAGCCCAAAGACCCTAATGCCCCTAGCCCTAGCCCTAACCCTAATCCTATGCAATCCTAAAGGCTATTCCAGTCATTAGCCACTCCCCCAAAGTCTATAAATTAGCACAAATCCCAATGAAACCCTACTACTATTTCCTTCCCCATTTTCTCTCTTTCTCCTCTCTCATTTCTCCATCCAAGCTACTGTTGTGCTGGAGGATTTTCGCTAGAAGCTGCAACCATTATCTTCTTCTCCTTCTTCATTGGGTTGGGATCTCTCTTCTATTTCTCTTTCTCTACAACCTTCTCTCCCAAGCAAAAGGCAAGTGCACCTTACTCTTAACTTAGAATGTATGTCATACTTCTTGATTTCTGTGATTTTAGTTCATGTATGTTATTAATCAAGTTCTAGAAATTACCTGGAGCTTAGTTGTTTTGTTAGATGGATTGGACATTGATGGATGGGGGTTACACCTCCCATTTGGAAGATCAATGGGTCTAAATGATGTTGGTTAATGGGCATTGAAGTGAAATTATGTTTTGTGATGATTTGGTGAAGTTTGGGAAGGATTGTAAGTGGTTTGGAGGAAAAACGAGCAAAAATGGAAAACCTGCTGAAACTGGATTTTTCCCAGTTTTCGTGCATCAGGTTGAACTGGGTGTCCTCTTGCAGTGTACCCGGTCGACCGGGCCCGAACACTAGAAATTGGAAAAACAGGCTCCCAGCTAAATTCTGTAGGCACTGACTTTTCAGTGTACCCGGTCGACCGGCCTGTAGCACACTGCATTTCTGGGAAATTCACTCCCAGTTGGGAATTTTCTGCATATTGAGTTTTCCAGTTAGCCACACTGTATTTTTTGGGAAAAACTGGCCTTCAGTTAATTTTCCCAGCAGAGATTCATTTCAGTTAGCCAGGTTAACCTGGCCCTGCCCAGGTCGACCCGATACACACTGTTTTGCAGGAATTGACTGAAAGTTGGTTCTTCACTTGAAATTCAGACACTTTACGTTCAGGTCGACCTAGTGCTTAGGATTTTCAGTAGAAAATGTCTGAAAGCTGAGACATCAATCTTTCTAGGGTTTTTGGTGTATGCGGTCAATCACCCAGGCCAGGAGGTTGACCGGACACGCTGGGAACCCTTAGAAACGAAATAAGTCTTCCAGGAGGCCTAACCTAGATTATCCAGTGCACTCGGTTGACCCACCAGGCCAGGAGGTCAACCGAGCACACTACACATCAGGTCCACCTGGGGGTCAATCCCTCAGTGTGCCAGGTCGACCCAGCCTGTGCCAGGTCGACCCAACACACTGGGAAACCCTGATTTTTCAGTTTTCAACATTTAGGAATTGTGATCAGTTGTGGGGCCCATTGACCATCCAAATGGACATTTATCAATGTTCTAAGCCCGAGTCAACGATGTGGGTCAACCTTGACTCGCGGGGACCACTGATTAGGGTTTTGGTTGTTTAATCTAAGATGATTTGACCTCTAAGAGTTGTCAGTGATGCCCGTAACCTCATAAGCTCCAATCACAGTATCATATGACATCAGTGAATTTGTTTAGAGATCAAATTACCGGAGATGGACCTGAACCTGAACGTGGTCCATTACCTAGGATTGGACTGTTGTTATTCCCCGTTGATTCTCTTATTGAAGTTCATACTTCACTTCTATTATTTACTGTCACTCTTATATCCTTAGTATAGCTGTTATCTGTTAATTAAATATAAATGGAGGACCTGAACCTAGGATATCTTAGAGGTGACCCGTTAGTATGATTGGAGAACACTGACCCGTGTCTGTGGCTAGGCGGGCCCTTATTGGGCCTAAGTGTGGAGATGTGTACCTTTAGTTGGAAGAGGTAGTTTATATTGGGATTTTAAGTCATGATGGATTAGGAGGAACTGTTTATCAGTATAAATGGATATTTTGCCTCGTTTGGACCGTTTTAGACCAGGCCATGTGCTGATGGGCCTTGGTGTGGATCCAACGAGTGGGCTTGGGCTTGAATTACAATCCATGGGTTAATTGATATATATGAACCTCTTAGAGACTTGGTTAGGACCTTGTTCATGCAAGGTAAAACCTAGACAGACACAGACCCTTAGAGTTATTCTTGAGTCGGCATAGACATTCACTCGGTTGATTTAAGCTCAGCCTGTGGACTGATCATCCCTGGTAGGAGCTATTATGAGTGTTGAGAAGCTATCATGATGAGCTGCGTGGTTAAGACGGACGGTGCGATACCGTGTCCGGTCTTGAGTGATGAGTATGATGAGATGATGAGTGATTTGCGAGATTAGTAATTCCCAGCACTGGTGAGATTTCCCCGCCGCAACTGTGTTCAGTATGGGAGGGTCGCGGCATAATATCCCGCGGTATTCTAGCTCGTTTGAATGTGCCATTTCGTAGTAGATCAGATGTTTTATATTATCTTGATTCCTTATGATTATACTGCTCAACTGTCTAGTTTATTTCCTTGTTACTCTTTAATTTATTTACCTGTCTCTATTCATTTGATATATATATCCTATGTTATTAGTATGCTGTGACTTGCCAGATCTTTTAGATCTGACCCATCTTTGGTGCTTAGGCCTTGACCCAGAGATCCCAGAGGATGCGCTTGCGCTAGTAGAGGCGCCAATTGTCGGAGATTACGGATGGGGCCCGGCCGACCCGGATGTCGAGCCGGAGGGCGGAGATGAGTTACCTGGGTTTTGAGAGTCTTATCTTATTTTGGGTTTGAGAGAATTTTGTAGGTGAGCCGGGTAGCTAACAAAGATGTATTAACTTTTGATTAACAACTGATACTTTTACTAGACTACTGTTCCGCTCTTACTTAATATATATCGATACCTATTGCTTCCGCTTACTTCTTATGCTTCCGCAATTTAACTGTTATTACTATATGGTTCAAAAAGTTTTAAATTGGATCTCACTGCGTCCACTGCGAGCCTACGATCTTGGAAGTTCTCGGATTTTCCGGGAAGTAGTGCGCCAACTTCGGGTATTCGAATGACTTTATCGGTATCCGGAATTGGGGCGTTACAGTTCCAGCCCAACAAAGTTTCAAATTTCTTTTCTGCAAAACATGTTAAACAATAACCACTAATTCTGTTCAAACCTACTTATGGTTTGGGGTGTACTCAAATGCACTTTTAGATAATAGTCTTATGAAAAACATGTCTCATAAAATGGAAATTTAATACTGAGGAAATATGATTCCATGTACTTGCTGTTAGGTTGCACTTCTGTCACGACCCGGCCCCGAGATCAGAGTCATTAGGGTTAACCCCCGGGTCGCGATGATAATCATACTTACTCCCGTAAACCCCGTTTAACCGAAGTTACAACGAAGTCTACAAGGGATCTTGCATACGTACCTGTCAATGTACAGTGCGGAATATACAAATAATATACATTGACAACCTATTTAACAAAAGGAATCACATACTTTACTTTGACCTGTAACGTTCACTTTACATCGTTCAGTTTCCTATATCAACCACTGCATATTTAACATACAATGCAGGGGATATCATTTCTATTAATTACAATACCAAAATGAATACACAAAACACTTTCTAAAATGTTTCCAAAAGTTGTCATGTTATCCTCTCTCACATCACGTCCATTCAGCTAGACCTCCTGGAGGTAGCGAATGGGCCTCCTCCGCTGGCGGGACGGTCGCTGAGGGACCGGCACGGGCAACTGAGCCTGTAATATCATCAGTAATACCGTGAACACGACGGTTCAACAAGGTATACATACATTTATAGCATTTCATAATGTCCTAGCAATTCATTGGTTAACAAAGCTAAACAATTCATAAGAAACATAAATAACAATGACAAGAATATGGCAACTACACTAGCATTGGTTTCAACTCCATTCTATTCATTTAATCTTCCAAAAGGAAGATATGCATATTCATTTATTCATTAGGTTCAACCTTTATTAATGGCTTTTCAGTATATGACTTTTTCAGTCAATGACCTTTCGGTCCAATAAGGTGGGATCTCCCAGTGTCTTGATCAGAGATCACTGGTGTCACCACGGGCTCCGGAACACCCCAATCTCATCTACTGCAGTAGGAATAGTCATTTCATTTCAATTCACATTTTAGTTCAATTCAATAATGAGTTCGGAAACCACTAGGTAGTGCCAGACCCTTCGTATCAATCTCATTCTCACTCTAAAGTAAGCCTCTATCCAATCCTCGAACCAACCATTGAGTGTAACTATGGTTATCAATGCAAGTATTACTTTTGATGACATTACTTAATTGATTATGCATTCGAATAACCCTAGGTAACACTTATGGAGGTTTACATATCACTTAACTATACGAGAAGCATTAATGACCACATAAGCGATCTTAGTTCTCACAAAATTCCAAAACTCACTGGAATTTCCACTTTACTATTAATGTGTGTTTCTGTATCAGGTTCGCTCGAGCGAGTAAAGTTCGCTCGAGCGGACACCTCACAGAACGATGGTCGCTCGACCGCCTTTTTATGTGCGCTCGAGCGACCGGTCCAGGACGAGTTTTCTCTGAAACAGAGCCTCGAGCGACCCCCTGTTCGCTCGAGCGAACTGTCCAAAACTCAACTCCGAAAATCTGATTCCTTCTCTCTTCTTTCTCACTCACTTCTCCCTTATTCCTCCACAACCTGCAAGCATAATGGGACCTCCTGTCCCCCTCCACACACACCATCCATTTCCAATTAATCTAACAAATCATACATAATCTAATTAGGGTTTTTTAACCCATAATTCATCATATTATCTGATTCACCATGTATTTCCATCAAAATCCATGAAAACACTATAACAAGCATAAATACATGCATAACTTGCCTCAAATGAAGCTTTGCTTGCCACAAAACCCTTGTTTAGCTTGGCTTGAGTTGGAACCCTCTCCTTGAAGCTTGGATTCCCAGACAAGTCTAAGGAGATGATGAGGAAGATGAAGTAGACCACCTCCTCCTCACTTCAAGCACTTTAATTCACTCTTGATAATAAAGAAAGAAAAAGAATTTGAAGAAGAAAGAAGAACCGGATGAAGAAATGAAATGTTGCCTAGGGTTTGAAATGAATGAAGTATTGAGGGTATATAAGGGTTCATTTTACATTTAAACCCCCCTTATCTCTTGTAATTACACTTCAAGTCACTTCAAGGTCTATTTGATCCAATATTCATCGAATCAATTCAAGCCTTTTATGAAATTCGTCGTACTCGTCGAGATACACATGCGGGTATCAAGAGTTTCCGTATTCGATCAAATACGTACAAAACCGTATTTCCGAAAAAGTCCTTCACTTGCTTGTTTAAGCTCCATTTCATTTCAATTCAGTTATTAATCTTGTCTAACATTTCACTAAGCCTACATTAGGCTATGTCAACTTCATTTGGTGATAAATCACCATTAAGGCATTTAAACCGGCTTAATTAGTCTTAAGTTCCATTAATTAGAGTTAATTGGGATTAACTCGGGACGGAGCCTAACAACTTCCGGCAGCAGAGTGTAGATTATTTTCTTGAAATGTAGATAGAGCAACTTGCTCCGTTATGTGTCAGGTGAAGTTGATGCAATGGTACCTGTGCTGAAGTCATATCCAAATATTTGAAAGGAAAATGAAAGTGTTTCAATTTTTGTATGAATGAATTCAATGTGTTTGTTGCCTGCACATGACTACAATCATCTTTTGACTAGCAACTAGGGGCGGATCTAGGGGTGCAGCCACCCCAGCTTCCAGCCAAAAAAAAAAAAATTTGTTTTTCACATTGATAATATTGATTTGGTTGGCCAAGTGAAAGTGAAAGGTTGTTTGGATGAGACAAAGGTTGAAAAATTGTCAGACTTTGCATGCTTCTGTAGACCCTAGGTTCAAGTGTGTTACAAATGGTGAAATTGGTGTTTTCATGTCGATAAGATAGAAATGTTATGACTTATGCTTCATGCTTGAATTTGTGAACGTAGATTTTGAAGGGATATATCTGAGAAATAGCCAAGTGGATCATCTACAAAGAGCACAAGTGGGAACAACACAAAGAATGAGGTATAATTAAAACCCATTGCTTATACTTCATCCAGTAAGCATGAAATTCCTGCTTAGGAGTTTCCTGCTAAGCATCATGGTCAGTAATGAGTTTATAGATCATTAGAAGTCCTTGTAATTCTGTAAATTGTGGAGTTGTTCAATTTTGTCCTTCGGAGTTTGAAAAGAGCTTTGTTTTTGAAGGACAAATCCTTTGTGGCATCCATATAACCAATGTGCATATTCACTCTAGTATCTAAAGAGAGATTTTAGATTCTAGGAATGTTGAGTTGGAGAAGATACTTCAAAACTCAAAAGGCAATTTGAGTTCGTCTTGTGTTCAGTGGGGTTACCATTTATAAAAAATGAGCTTGGAGAAGTAGTTATGATGAAGCATGCATTAAATGCTGAAAATGTTGTGGCAAGTTCAACTCCATTTTTCTGTGTGTTGTGATATCTTACTTTAAGCCTTTTGAGTCTGGCATCATTATAAACAATTGAATTTCAGTCAATTTGAAATACAATTGTGATATCATACTTTATAGTTTGCACTTGTTAACCCCTGTTACTTCCATTGCATTAAGTGATGGTTCAAAGGCTTTAATGCTTGTTTTCATTAGCCCTAGTGAAGACGATGTGGGGGAGAGAATATGTTCTCTGAACTTCACCAAAAGAGCAAGAGCTATAGAGTCTAATAGAGATGGTGACTGTGACTTACACCCTTTGACATTTTGTATTATTTTTAACCCATCACATTTTTGAAGATAGTACATAGATAGTTTTTGGTGGGACATTGTTGCTATTTTTTATAGTTTTTGGTGAGACATTGTTGCTATTTTTTTAGTGTAACTTAAGTGCAGCCCCCCCAGATTAGAAGTCCTGGATCCGCCCCTGCTAGCAACTGTTCTATTCTGGTGGAACATTGAATCATCTAGGCTACTAGGTTTTTTATTTGGGGTTTTGGGTTTTTGTTTTTATTGGCTTTCTTGTTTGTGGATTTTATTTGGGGTTTATTAGATTTTTGAATTGTACATTTCTGATTTGGAGTTTTGGGTTTTCTTGTTTGTAGATCTTTATTTGGGGTTGCTTAGATTTGAGATTTGGATTATGAATTTTGATATCAGTTTTTTATTTCCTTTATTTTAAGTTTGAATATGTTATGATGAAATGTTATGTATTTTCTGTTTTAAACTTGAGAAACTGAACAAGAAATGCTCATAAAGTCCCATGTGTGTCACATTTAGATTGACTGAATGCTTGGACAAATGAGCCTACATGGTGGCATGCTTGGGCAAGAGCCCAATGGGACTGCTACCTTTCTCATTCCAAACATAGTTTTGGAATGCCCAATGTTTCAAATCTTTTAAATCATAAGAAGAGTATGAAAGTATCACTCAACCTACACCATGTTACTCAAAATTTCATAAATTATATAAAGAAAAATGTTTGGATGTGAAGTGGACCAATGTTTTTCCTACTTATCAGCTGCCTGTGACGGCAATAATTTGGGACAAAGAAACCAGACAAGTCTCGTAACGGTCCAAAGAGATTTCTAAACATGTGCAATTTTTGCATACAAGAAGAACCAAAAGGAACAACTTTTCTCTTGGAAAGATTGCATTTTGACTGTTGGGTTGTGCTTGCCCGAGTCTATCTACCAATGTAAATAAGGAATTTGAGAATGGAGCTGTGTAGTGTGCTTTTTTTTTTCAGCCTATATATGCATGTGTGAAGCTCAGAGGAGTGTTCTGTAGCTGCTACTGTACTAGCACTTTTATCTGTAACAAGGGAGTGATGGAAAGCATGCTTTCAGCTTTCTTGAAATCAAAAAATGTTTGGGTGTATCTCTTCTTCTGCTTCTTTTTAGTAACTATGCCGAGGTCAGGAACAATGAGTTTGCATCGACAGTTATGAAAGAATTAAGCCATTGGTCGTAGATGTATGGTAACAGCAACTCAGACTACAAATATTGATCTTTGGAGCTATGTTCTACCTTCCATATAAGTTTATGTGTGATCCAAGAAAACTTCGGATTAGCACATGTCTGTGGAAAAGTTTAGTTTTCCTGCAAAATGTAGTCACTCTGCCTAAACGTGGCCTAGTGCAGTGACTTAGCTTTCTACTGGAATGTTATGCAAGAAGATGGTAATTTCTCATTTTTATCCATTGGAAGATATGTAACCATTGGATCAGTTGTTTTTCTTTTATAGGTTAATGATTTGAGGAACTCAATTGGATTATTATATGCTCAATGGCACTCCCAATTGCTTCCTTGCTACTAGTTCAATCAGTTCATGCATTAAGTGTTCTCTTCTGGGCTGTTATTATGAGTTTTGTTTTCCAGCTTAATGAGCTTAATGTCTGTCCTTTCTTTTGTTTGAATTAACCAGATTCTCACCATGTTTAACTGCTACAGAAGATTGTGGAAAGATGGCCTCATGATCATGTACTTGGTGTCCTTTTTATTGCTTCCCTTTTGATGTATTGGATTCAGCAGTATTCTCTTGGAACTAACTCATTTTAGCATTGGACTAGACCGCAGAGGAAGGACGATGTTGAACTAACTTTTTTGATGTATCTAACCAAGGTGGCAAACAAGACTTTAGATGCTGTCCTTGGCTGGTTCTAGTAGGATAGTATTGCTTCCTTTCTTTTCTTCTTTTTGTTACTGAACTTTAAAAAAAAAAAATTAGTACTTTGACTAGTGTTGAGGGCGTGGGTATGTTGATGGTTTCGCACAAAATTACATGACATGGTTATTAATTATTTTAGGTGACGTTATTAATTATTGTTGCTTGATTGTCTCTCAGAAAAGGCCATTGAAGGATCTCTTTTTAATTTTTTTTTCTAGCCTTTTTGTTACCTGCATGGGTCAAATGCTGATGGAGGCATAGAAAAGATGATATTAGGTGTGTCCATGAATATTAATATTATATGGGACCTGTTGAAACGATCCTGTGAAGTGTTCGTAAGAAAGAATAAAAGAGAGCTTGTTTTTCTCTATGTTCCCATTTTCACTTTACTCATAGGTATCCAAACACATATAAAGTATTTTAGATTTCACTTTACACAAAGCAACCAAACAGAGTGAAGTGAAGTTAATTTAATCAACTTCAACCCACTTCACCCCACTTCACTTTTCATGTGAAATTCACTCCACTTCACTCTACTCATCAATTCTCCAAACAGGCCCTTAGCATTGCACCAAAGCATAACCCTCGATAAACTTGTGCTCATTTTAAATAAATTTGGTTTTATTGCATTAGGACATATGGAGGCTTTGCAGTTCTTTTATTATTGTTTTTTTAAACAATTCATTAAATTATTATTTTTCTAATATATATTTTTTTAATGATCGCAGAACTCCGTGCCACTAGTGTGTTTTTTATGAATATATTATAATATATAACATTGGACATTGGTGGGTCTCCTCCAGCATTCATTCAGATATTCAGATCATCTTTACGGATCAGTAGCATCATAAAATTCTATGATGATGAAGAGGGCAGAAACAAGTAGCAATTGGTCAGATCTCCCCCAATACATTCTTGAGTTGATCTTGAAGTCCCTCAAAGGACCTGATCGTCTTCGCTTCGGGTCTGTTTGCCACTCATGGTGCATAGCTCAAACACAACTTCCCTTGTTATTCATTCCTATTATACCCCACGATACGAGGAAGGATGCCTTCCATTCTTCCAGCAGTTTTTACAGTCTCGCAGAGAGGAAAATATTAAGAGTGGCCATGCCTTATCTCGTAGGTTTGTGCACGTGCGTTTCATCTTCCCATCGTTGGCTGCTGTTCCAATCCAAAGACGACCTACTCGTTTCTCTCGAGAATGCAGAATGTGTTCGACTTCCAAAGCTTCTAAAGGACAAGTTTTCAGTATTCTATCGCGATTGCCTTTTCTTCTCCACTCCAGCTGATCCCCACGGTGTTGTCTTCATCAGAAAATCAGACCATACATTCTTGCTATATCGACAGAGTCGGAAGCGATTTGTTGAATATGAATGGAAGGGAGCCGTTGACTCTAATACCATCTTCTTCAATGGAAAGTTGTATGCATTCTGTAAAGATTGGAGTCTTGCTGTTTTCGACCCCCTCTTTCCAGGTAATAATGTTAGTAAACTGGAGATTGAACTGAAAAGCAATACTAAGATAATACTTCATATGCAGCATTGTGTGTATGTTTTGGTGGTATCTCGAGGAGAGATATTAGTGGTGAGAATAATGGGGCAGTATGGCCACAGCCCCAGCTGCGAAGTTTTTCGAGCTGACTTGACTGCAATGGAGTGGGTGAAACTTGAAGACATTGGTGATTCGACGCTCTACTTGAGTAAGACCAGTGCAATTGGAAATCACGTATACTATCTTCCTCGGGCAGGCGAGGGGGTATTCCGCACTAGTAAAGGATCGTATATGGAATTCGAATTGGGCAGTAGGGATGGGCTCACCATTCATTCGGTTCCACTTAATCCGGAGTATGGTTTCAGTTATGGCCATGAAGGAGCCTGGGTCACGCCATGTCTGCCCGAGTCACAGACTTCATTATTTTAGTTTCAACTGTTTCCTCCATGCATGCAGAGAGAGTCCTCATTGAAGAGCAATTTTAACAATTATTTTCCTATGCATTGTGGTTAAATGATACATATATATATATATATATATATATAACTTCTGATCAAAGTTATTTTTCTTCTCCTATGCAAATCGATTGCCTTCCCTACCTGCTGCCCATTTGTTGGCCAAAACCAATTTGTGGTGAAAGAAAAAATAATCACATTTTGAACACTGTTTTAGCCATCGTGTCAAAAATAAAAAGGACCAAGTTAAGCGACTGTGATGACATTTTTAGGTGTTTTCTCATCAGCTCTTATAAAATGGGTTAAGAGGAAGTAATTCATAAAAATTCACCAAATCCACCACACCTCCTTTCACAGTTGCAACCAGAAATAAATTCCTTTGTTCTGCCAATGAAAAAGAACCATAAAAATTCTTTATTTCTATACATATATATATATTAAATATGCAATACAAGCTATTTATCGCCACCAAATTACCCCCGGTGGATGGATTAATAAGTTTATATAAGGATAAAAAAGAACAACCATAAAAATTCTTTATTGCACCTACCTTCTGCAATACAAGCTATTGTAAACTACATTATGGTGTTGTGTGTATTAATAAGTTTATATAAGGATTGGGTATGGACTGGGACCTTTTCCAGTCAGGTCGAGGATAATTGCCATTCCAGGTGGGCAGATTTCATCATGTACATGAGTTGAGCGAACAAAATCATCGCCACCAAATTACCCCCAGTGGATTTGGTTACCAATAAATTATTGAAGTTCGAGTTTGTTTGAATGGCTTACATCAACAATCAAGAATCAACAAACAAGACAGGAGACAGCTGGGCCCGTAGGGATTGAAGTTCGAGTTTGTTTGAATGGCTCCACTTGGGCTCGTAAGGATTATTCTGGCCCAAAGGGCTGGGACACCCTTCGTTTACCCCCCAAAGAATAAAAAAAGACAGGACAGGAGGGGAGGGGAGGGGAAAATTTTGAGAATAATTGAGACTTGAGACAGCAGTGTTGTGTACTTTCATTTTTTCGCACTGCATGTTCCTAGAACAAAACTGAAAGAAAAAAATAAAGAAAAGAAACAAGAAAGATGAAAAAAGGAGAGGTACATGTTACAACCCCCAGAAACGACACATCTATGACTTGACAAAAATACTTACTGCCATATAGGCAACTTAGACCAAAGTGCCAGAACCACTCAGTTGCCTATAAATGACATCAGTGACCAACACTCATGGTTGAGTGGTGTTCTTAGTATCAAACAAATGCCCAGGGATTGAACCCAGGGTCCTCAAGCGAAAGTATCATTCCTAGACCAGTGCCCCCCCCCCCCCCCCCAAAAAAAAATAAAAAAGGTGCAACAGAAACATAGTTTCAATCCACATCTGTGTCTCAGATACATTAGATCGCACCGCTTTTCTGAAAGAAAGACCAAGAAATAATATCCACAACCCATCCACAGAAAAGGTTACAACTATAATTGGATTAAAGATGACAAAATGTGAAGTTTTCAAAACAGACAACAACATATCTGAGGTGCCAAAGAAGAATCTGAAGCTTTGGCCTCAGTAGTAACAAAGTCATACAAGAAGCAGCACATGAAACTCCAATCTGGTTTTACCCTCTTCGGATGTAAACTTCCCATCCAAAATTTCAATTGGAGGATATATATAAAATTAAGGAGACATCACATCTTGAAAGATAACGTAACCGAAGAAATGGGAAATGAAGATGACATCTGTTTCAAATGCTATTGAAATACTGGAAGATCAGGCCTTGCCTGTTGTTGGTCACCGTCATCTCCATTCAAACTGGAATCACAATAGAAGCTCTGATCTCCACCCACCATCTTTAAGAAGAAACTATGCCTGCAAAGAGAAATTCAAAATTCACAACATTGTACAGGGCAAAAATTACAAAAGAGATTAATATAATACAACATGAGATACAACCTCAGCATACTGGTCATGTTGACAATACTGTACAGCCAATAGGTAGGCAATATTAAGACATTCTTAGTGAAACACTATATGGTTCGCATCTATGTTATGGAGTACCTTCTGGCAAAATTATGTTTCATAGCCAAACATGGCTGTTCACGATAAAGCATATATATATATATACACGTATACGTATACATATATGTATATGTATATGTATATGTATACATATATCTTCTTTTTTCTAACATTTCCTTGATATCTTTGTGATGCTGAAGTAAAAAAATTAGGTTGTGTTCAGTCTGCGAGAATGGATTATCAAGAGGAAATTCAGGAGAGAAGCTCGGACTCCATTTTCTTCATATACTATTTCATTGAAACACCAAATGAGTAATGTATACAGAAGTGATTATAAACCAATGGTTTTTGACAGACGAACCATTCTTTTGATTTTTGATATTAGATTACAAGGGGAGTAGCATTCCAAAAGAAAGAGGTAGAACAACAGACAACCTCTAGTTTAATATAATTGGTGAACATTTAAAAAGGTATTTATTGGATGTATGGCCTATATGGAAATTCAGCCCCCACCAAGGATATGAAATGGATGAAAAAAGAACAATCCCCTCAATTGAAGAACCACAATCCAACTGATGCTTCACCAAAATTCTGTTCCTTACTCTTTGCTGCATCGCCATTCATAGTAGGTCCACAGACGAACTATCTGGATCACTAAAGGCGTGCCCAAAGTATAGAATGGTTGCATGATGACTCTAGATCCCAATGTGCCAAGCACTGAGAATTTTTCAATTGACATACATAATAACTGACAAAGTTGCAGCAACTAGCAATAGCGACACGTCTAATGATAATGATATTAGTAACAATAGCCTTGTATAATAAAAATAATAATTGTATAATAAAAGGTAATTAGTTTGAGTTTTCGTTCCTAGTAAAGGTGTCAGCTAGAAAGTGGAACATCCTGCTTAGGTGGTAAAAAAATGTGCAGATAACATGTCCCAGTTACATGGCTTGCAGCTAGCATGGTTACTGAATCTGATAAGCGAGTGCATACCATCGAGTGTCTGTTGTCAATTCAGGGTGGAAGGCAGTTGCAAGCAAGTTTCCTTGCTTTACAGCTACAATCACTTTTTCCTCACGCCCAGTTTTCTCCTGTGAAACAGAAAAGAAGTTAAAAGATGTGGACTACCAGTTATCTCAGTGAAAACTATTTGAAGACCTTATAGATCCCCTTTATTGGGCATTACAAGTTCACTTTAGGTGCTTAACGAAATAAGTGTTTTACATAAAAGACAAGAGAATTATGAAATGATTGAAATTTATGAAAAGACCATCAAGGAACTTGATATTTTCAATCTTCGAATGCTAACAAGGCTTTGGACCTTAGGCATGTCATAAAAAAAAAAAAAAAAAAAAAAAAGGCTTGGACCTTCTGCCTCTTGTGCCTCCCTGTGTTGATCCAGATTGCTTATGTAGTAGATCTAGTGGATGATGCCATGAAAATTAAAAATAAAATAAAATAAGCCACCGATCAAAGATCTCCACCACTCGTACAAAGAAATAGTCTCCTTGACATTCCATCCATGATGACCTAGTAGATTGACAGGCAGACAGGCTGGGTAAACAATGACATTGTACATGGGTAGTTTTTTTCCTGGGCTAGATTGGATGAGTGGTACAGTTCCCCTGCAGCAACCTGCCCACCCAGGGATCAATCCCTGGGCAGCAGTTTGAGATGAGACACTGTAATCACTGGCGTTCCATCTGTGCAGTTTCTAAGTCTTCTACCAAATATACAATCTATATGAAATCAACTGAGATAGGGTTGCAAAAACTATTAACTGGACAAAAGCAGTAATTTGTTTCTCCTTCTAGATCGAAAACATTTCAGAGGTTTTAAAATTAGGCTCCAGATATAAACCGCAATTAAAGAAGTGCCTACAAAAAGTTTTTATGACCCCGCTTAATATCCTCATAAACTGAGTGTGTAACTCAGTCCTTGTGTAACTTCTGGGTTCATGCATTTGGGTGAGCTGAGTTGCATTCATAAACAAGAAGGGAACGCTGCTGCCCTTAGAGTTGTTGTCGTGGTTTTGTGTGTGTGTGTCAAGTTTATGTAGTAACTAAGTTATAGATCCAAATGGGCCCCATAAGTTTCCAAGCTGCCTAAGAATTTGTTGGTGATTAGAAATAGATAAGGAGAGAGAGAGAGAATGATATACCGCCTGGCTTTCAACATCAGAGCCTAAAGTCACTGATTTGCCTGGTGGAACAGCATAATCAGCTAATACTTGGACATCAGGTCCTGTTTCTAGGATTGCAGGTGCACGAATGAATACTCCACGGAAACTGGATGGACCACCTTCCGTAGCAGCAAGCTCGGGTACTAAAAGATCTGCTTCAAAGCTTTGAATCTGTGAAAACATATCAGCCACTGTTTCCAAAGAACTGATACTCAATAGAAAAACATAATAAGTTAAAACACAGAATTAAATGAACTTACCTGACCACCAAAGAAGTTACGATGGACAGTACAATCTAGTCCACCAACAAGCTCCTGTCCTCCTAACTTTTGCCCTGAGAAGTAAATTTTGGTTTATACTTTCAATACCAAGTGTTGATATGTTTGAGATATTATACACAAAATCACAAAATTAACTCACCAACAGCTTTGTCAGCCAAAAAGATGAGACCTGCACATGTCCCCCACACAGGTTTCCCTGTTTTAATGAAGTTACGAAGAGCAGGAAACTGTTGATCATATAGAAAGTCCTCATTAGATCATTCATAGTTTCACAAGCTTCAACAATCCCAATTGAAGCAACAAAATCAATTTTATCATAGTTTGGCCTATTTGGACATTCATCTTCACCATATTGGACATCTTCAGTGTCTGGGACTTGGTATTATAACCATCTATTATACAATTAGTTGCAATGCTCATTCCGGAATTATTGAAATAAGAACCTTACATGGATTAAATCTACCAAATCATACCGGAACATTTAACAAACACATGGCATCCTCCTAAGCAGAGACATACGCAAAAAGAAAGATGAAAACACAATTGATAATCGAATACGTAGTATTGAAGACAAAAGAAAACAAAACAAAAGACACCCATCTTTCATTCCTTTTTTTTTTTTTATCGCTTCAAAACATATACAGATAAAGAGACCTAGATTAAGAAAGAGAGGCAAGGGAAGAAAGGAAACCAGATTGTGGTATTCTGCGAGCTTGGCCATGGTGGTGCTTTCTCCACCAGGGATGATGAGGGCGTTCACATGCTCCAGCTGTTCGGGTTTTCGTATTTGCACGCCTTTCACTCCAATCCTTTTAAGCGCTGCAAAAGGAAAGAATCAGATGATGACAATAAGAGAGAGAGAGAGAGAGAGAGAGAGAGAGAGAGAGTTGCTCTGCTTTGAGATCGATATTTTGGTTGTATTGAGTTGGAAAGAGAGAAGAAGTAGAAGAAGAATGCCTGCCAAGTGTTCGTTGAAAGAGCCCTGAAGGGCGAGAACGCCTACAGTCATGGTCCGGTCTGCGTGCGAGCGAGTGATCGGCTGCTGCTGCTGCTTGAGCGACTGAAGCAGCCAACCGCCTCACGTTTCGTATGGCTCACGTCCTCTCGCTCTCTTTCTAATTTTAATTTCCCTTTCCCGTCGCTACTTTGTATACTCGATCAATTCGTTCAATTGAAACAAGGGCAAAATGGGAAATTCTCAGCTGCTGCCGTTCTTTGACCTATATGGGGCCCACCAACCAACTTATATAGTAGATCTAACTTGGGGGCCACGCTGGTGGTGGTGGTGGTGCTTTGTCCTTTTTACCATTAACATTAAAAAAGATTTTATTTTTTTCCCCTCCTCACTGTCACTGACGTTCTACTTTTATCTTATATGTGGAAAAGGAGAAGAGATTCTGCTGTGAAGAAGATGAAGGAGAAGATGACTTTGCAAAATTACTACTATATTATTTAAATCTGCATGGGGCCCACCACGTTAGTATCTTTGTGATTTGTTAATCTTATCACCTAGAATTTTTAAGTTCATGTTTGCCAGGAACGGCCTGTACTGGGCCTATTGGCGGCTCTACTGCTCTGGAGTTGGATTCCCTCAGTGTGGGCGTAGGTATGGTTGCGAGTGGGCGTAGGTATGGTTGCGAGCGGGTATTTGATTCATTGATTATTCGAAAGCTTTGATTTGTAAAAAATCGGGTCTGAAATCTATTTTAGGTTCCAATTCATAAACGGGTCCTGGTCTCGAATCCAATTTAGGTTCCGATTGATAAACGGGTTAAATTCCAAATTCATGTAGGTTCCGACTCGTGGACCCGGCATATGAGCCTTTAATGTTGCAAATTGTACCTCAAAATCAACTTTTTTTTCTTGACATTTTTATGTATAACACTAGATGCATGTAGTAGACCTGATGCATTGTTATGAGTTGAATGATATGCTTATTCTAAGAAAAATAAAGAATAAAAAAAATTAGAATTGATTTTGAAATTAGATTCCAATCCTCTAGGTGGACCTGGTTCAGAAATCGGATCTGAATTTTCCTATCGAAACCGGGTCTTGAACCAACAAAACAGTTCCAAGTCAAAAGCAGATCCGGAACCGTTATTTAAAAATGGGTCTGGGTCCAGGTCCACTGCGGTTCCAATCCGAATCCATTCCGTTTGCAACCCTAGGCGTAAGATGTGTGAAGCCCACCTATTGATATTCTGAACCACTCAAAATGAAATAAGATTGAACGCATGATTGATAACGTGATTAGCATAATCTTATAAATTATAAATCATAATGTTTAATCATGGAGATCAACTCCTAATAACAAATAACTTTGAGGATGTGTCTCCGGAGAGAATAACATTTATTTTAAACAGCTTGGATTATCAATAAGTGGACCCCATTGTAGATTTTCACAAATGGCACACAGAGAAACGAAACCGTGTGGGAGATGCTTGGGATCTTGCAGCTATGTGCAAGACTAACATTATACAATGTTTTGCCGGCTGCGTGGGATTCGTTGCTTTGCCTCTTGGATGCAGACGGACGGAACGTTCCAGAGAGCCCATCCGCACCAGAAAACACCTCCACCCATGCATGACTTTCTCATCTTTCCACTACATGTGACAGTGGGGTCCACACAGCCACCTTTATGGATGTTGGAAGTGGGCCCTCCTCTTGACCTCTTTGACGACCAAATATGGATTCAGGTCCGCAGTTACAGGCCTGTTGGCAAGTCACAAACACACAGCCACACAGGTAGCCTAAAATTAACTGGGCCTAGGATCAGAAAGAAGGCCACCGACCCGACCCGACCCGTTTATATCCCTTCTCAACACAATTCAGGGGAAAAAAAGACTGAGAGTCAGGCTGACTACTTAGGAAGAACTCAACAGGACTCTTCAACTTACCAGATATGGTGACTTCCAAGGGAAGAGAAGGCGCGAGTCGGATCAAGTTTTTAAACTATGACTAAACACCCTCTAAAAGCTAGTACTTCAAACTCAAAGATGGCTACTAAACCAACACCCAAGCGCCAAGCAGCACAGTGGTGAGGTACCTCCCTTCCACATAAACAACATGCTGATGCTGATGGACATGGGTGAGTGTGTTGGATGTATGAGTATTTATAGGAGGGGGGAATCCATTAACCAAGACAAACTCTGAATCATGGATCCCTCTTTTCTGCAGGAACTTGAAAATCAAGACTCCTGGTGATAAGTTAGGCAAGAAAAATACAAAAGCTAATGATCCATGCTGTCCAGACATCATGCCTGGGGGCGCTCTATATAAACATTTATCAATGCAACTAAATAAAAGAGGTATACCTGGGTTTTCTCATACATTTCTTCGCTGCTGACTTACATGCACCAGTGGCAAATCTTGGCCAACTTGAATAAATACAGTATCCTGAAAGGGCATACAATATAGATGAAGCAGTTTTTGAGTTCATTTTTTGGAGGAATAGTTACATAGATATCCAATAAGGACCCCAAGTTCAGACCACCTTTGACTATCAGAGTCATGATCAGTAGTTGACTACTTGTGTTGACCTGATGAATGCACTCATATACAGAGCAACTGGTGGATGAATCAAGATTAGTCTTCTTCTAAAGGCTAATACTACCTTCCCCAATTGTATTTGGTGTCCAATAAATACATGCTTGACAGAAGGAAAAAAAAAAACCTATACAGATGAAATGACTCTTTATATATCATCTTATACATCTACATCTCTCTTGAAAGGCAGTTGTACTATACACTGACAGCAACCCGTTTCGGTGCAATTGATATGGGAGTCGTGTATGTCCCCGACCAGGAAACCAGAAATCGGTGACAAGCTAGAGCCGAGGCTGATACAAATATCACAAAAGAGGTCCAACAAAATCTGAGCACCAATATGGGATCCTTCCTGATGGAATTCAGTAACTTGGAGAAGATTAGTTTCAGTCTTCGATCTTTCAGGATATCCTGGTAGAGAGATGCAGAGGATTCGGAAGATGGTCTCATCTCTCTGCCATGATGTACATTGGATGTTGTCATGCGAGAACTGTATGAGGTTATTTTGTTCTCCACTCCAACAGCCTTAATCATCCAATTGTGGAGAAGATCAGCAAGAACGCTCCTGACATGCCTGTGGAAGAAGATTGCCTCCTTGGAAATCATAGCATGAACTAATGAAGTGGCATCCTGTTTACAATTGAAACAAAACCATGTTCTATATATTAACTGACAGAACAGCAGGAGTGTAAACGTTGCAGTTATCGGTATCAAAATCATAATCAGCAATTTATATTTATTGAAAAGCAGCTCTGGCAGTTCATAATGCAGAGAGATAGCAGTTGATAGTGCTTTTGCAAAGTGCAGAAACATAAAATATGTGTTCCCATATTATCCCAAACGGCAAGTACTCTTAATATCTGGGCAGGAGAAAATTAACATTACTCCTATGTTTGAGGTAGAATCAAAATCGTCGGTCACATTAGTTGGGATACTAATTTTCTACGTCTTCGCTACAACTCATCATCAGCTCCCATCAGTCCATCACCAGTATTAATTTGAAGCGGAGATGTAGAAAAGGTAGTAACCAATATCATTTCCAGTTTCCACACCACACCAAATTTCATGATGGAATGGACAGCCATCCAATCTGGCAAAATATTCAAAACTAGAAGCAATTTAGGGTACATGCTACAAGTCTTCAAATTTAGTAGTATCCATATAAGATTAAAGCCACTTGGATGCTTGTGATATTTTTGCAATTGGCCCTGCACATGTAATTTCAACAGAGGCAACTGTGTTGGCATGACTAGGGAACAAGGGCAGTGTTGGATATTAATAATATACAACATAGAGGCACATCATTACAGAAATGGTAAGAAAGGCTTCCTATAACTCCAAAAAAACCAACAAGACATGCATACAGACACAAACATAGAAGTGAGCAAGTCTGGAATCACTTATCATGGGATCCTACCATGGATTTCACCTGTTCTAAGAATGTTGGTCTGATACTGCTAATCAATGGATTTGATTATAAATGCAGAAGGTGGCCAACTTGTTTGATCATGTACTTTAGGGGAGACACCTAATTTTGGAACCAGTTCATATCCATGGTTTGACAGGCCTTGTCTATTCAGAATTATTTTTTTTAAATGCATGGACATGCAGAGTCGGTGTGGAGTAGGCCAATTCTGAAAGACATTTTTAATTCCAACATTAGTTATTAACAGAAGGTACAGAAAAAGTCATCTTAATTAAAGCAGATCACTTGTCAGTTAGAATAATAAAATAAAAAGATTAAGACTCTTCCCTGTCTTCTTAAGGTAAAATGTTTATTGCTGGGATGCATAGATGATATAATGTGCCAACCCTGACATGGGTCCCAACAGCATAGGTACTCTTCACTTATCAACTATGTTATCATATTATGTTGTTGGTGCTTAATCAGGTTCCAGTAGCTATCTCAAGGTATTCTAGTATCGGACAGGATATTCAGGTCGAAAAATCCATGAACTACATTTTTTGTTGACTGTACCCATATCCAAATGTTGACTATTATAGTCTGCAAAAACCAGAGCCCTACTTCAGTTTCCACCAGCATGGCAGGTTTTTACTATGGCGTCGTAGTTGCATTTGCTCCAACAACCTTCATGCCAACAATGAATTGGAAACCATTATGTTCATAGAAGTTAGCTAGAAACCCTGTAGTCAGTCCTTCAACTGCATAGCACAACAAAATATGCACTCTTATGAATTCTGATACATTACAAGAAAGAAGCTATTTCCTATTCCTTGTCATTTTACTAACCTCTCTCTACTAAACTCAACAGTGTATCTAGAAAATGCACAGTAAAATTCATAAGATGTCAACAAAGAAAACAAGATACAAGCATGCAAGTCTTATGAAATAAATCACTAGTGTCTAGGCCAGAAAACTCCTTTCCACAATGGTTTCAAGAAGAGGTTGCTTGGTACTGATTCCAGCAAAAGGACATCTGGTTATTCAAAAGTTTGAAGGTGGATACACGTGTAGAAGTATGGGCAACAAGTATATGGAAGGGATTGGATTGCATGGATCCTCTTGATCCTAAGTTCTTAGGGAACAGGTATGGAAAGGAATGATCCCAGCAAGTATAATCATATTACCAAGTGTGTGAATAGAAAAACTTAAAGCAATGCAAGGATTTGATCCATAATTTTAAAGATCGGTCGAGTCAATGCAAGGATTTGATCCATAATTTTAAAGATCAGTCGAGTCATAGTTGACTGTGTCACTCAGCCAAGTCATCACCCTGCAAGTAACCTATACAGCTGAGTTCTATGATTTTGGGCCCTACAATGCACTTATTTACTTTTTCATTTTATGTTGGGAAAAACCGTGGAAAGCTCTTAATGAAATTTTGCCTGATCTAGAATATCCAGACCACTTTATTTTAAATATCCAAGCATTTGAAGATCAAAGGTCATGTTCACCTGACTGAATGAAATATAAATGCAGGTACCTTTAAGAACTTAAATTCTCATAACTTTTTTAGCAATTATTTAAATTCGCATAACTATATATATATATATTTGCTATTTTTTCAAAGTTTTATAAAGGTTATTGGGCCTTTGGTGAGACTTGGTCCAAGTCGGCCAAATTGACTTGACTCGAGCGTAATAATGTCATACCCCAAATCTGATTCTAAAAGCTTGATTTGATCACAACAAATAAGTATCTATAACAACATACAAACTGTAATGGTTCACTCTGAGTTGTAAATTAGTAGGTATGGTCCGTATGGAGCTTAGAAATAACAGTTGATATCCTCATCAGAGTGCCCAAGTATATGGAGAATTGAAGTATAATAGAGTTGCAGGTTTCACCAGAAAAAGAGCAATGAATACAAGCATCAGTATAATGTAAATCATGATACACACCGCAGTCATCAACAGTCTTCTCAGCACGACACCATCTTTTGACAACAAAAGCCTCATGACCAGGTTTGCAACTTGGTACCTCCCATCGGGTCCATTCGCACTGCATTCAGGGTAACCACCAGAGTCTGACACAAGAAGCTTGTGCATTGACTTCCTGTACCAAAAGAAAAAAAATGAGAAAAAGAAAGAAAAAGGAAAATATTAGAGCTTTCACTTATATATTTAATAATTAAAGATTTTTTTTAAATGATAAAATGATGTTTAATTAACAAGAAAACTAAGATTTGTGCCAGTAAGTAAATAACAAAAAGATAATTTTATATGGGTTAAGACTAAGATGTGTTGTTGGTGATGATGATGATTGATGAACCAGCTGAACTAATATAGCATCATCAACTTTATATAAGATCTGTGCCAATAAACACCACATCTACCCATGTGAAATGCATATCACATGCCAAAGAAATTAGTTTGATGTCCCTTCTAGTTTATCTTATAGAAGGTTGAAGCAGTCTTGCAGACTTGCAGAGGAACTTTGATCATGGAGGGATGAGATATTTTGGTTTCTGTTGCATTTCTGCAATGTCATGGTTTAAACTCTAGGCATTGGAGAACACACAGAGTCAGAGTGGCCCCCAAATTTTTTTTTGTAAAAGCACAAGTATATGCAGTGAATTATAATTCATAACATTATCTAGTTGATTGGGCTACACTTATAGCGCTATATTATATTCTTTAACTCAAGGAGAAAAGGACCATCTACATCATCAGACATGTTTCCTATATAATGATAACTTTTAACATTCTTTGGGTTCAATGAATACATCTATTATGGCAGAAAAATAATCCATGCCTTTCGCTAAAACCATACATTTATCTCTTGGGTCTAGACTTCGATGTCTTCTACACAACAAAATTGGAGTTAAGTCGTCTGATGTACATGTGGGCCTGTGGCATTTGAGAATGTCAATCAAATCCAAATATTTACGCTTTAGTATAAATGGAGTATAACCCATAACTAACTATGATTCTCTGATCCCTAAAATCTATTTTACTCATCGAATTTGGACTGCTGATTCAGTGGTAAGGCGTCTCCCTTTCCCTGCCAACCAGGGGGCAGGGATCAATTCCCGATTGTTGCCCTGTTGGTTAGAAAATTGAGAGTACTGTGTGAGTGTGTGCATGATAATTTATCGAAAAAAAAAATTTGGACTGTAGATATATGTCGTCTAACATAAAATAATGATAACAATTTGAATGATGATCAGATTTACTCAAATTTCAACATGTACTCGATCCACAATAAAGCCCAGAATTCTTCAAAAAGGCCCACAATTGGTACAATATCAGTCTGTACGCTCATATGCCAATGTATGGTGGACGATTGAGGTGCAGAATACTAAAATCTAAGTTCATGATGATATTTTGATGAGGCTCAACTATGATGGGTTCAGGTGAGCGCTGGGACAGCCCTAGCCTAAAAAGTCATCACCCAGTGCGGTCCCGCTGAAGCAGGGTCCTGGGAGGGTTCAAACTGGAGACAAACCTAACCTTTGGCGATTTTGCACGAAGTGGCTGCTCGCGGGCTTGGTGAACTTTATTTAGATCCAGACAGGAGACAGACCTAACCTATGACAATTTTGCACAAAGTGGCTGCTCACAGGCCTGGTAAGCTTTATTTATTTATTTTTATTGACACTTAAGATTTAGGCTTGAGCCCAAGTGTGGAAATGGACACACGTTCCAGACTAGCCCATGACAGACATGCATGAGTCTGGACTTAGGATTGGGCTTGGCCTCCACTGAAAATGTGTCAACCCTGATCTGGAGCTGTAGCTGTTTACTTAACCCTTAAAGAAAGTCTAGCCGAATAGGTTGTTAAAACAGAATTACAGAAAGTGTTCACACGCAATGAGAGAAATGGCAACTTTTGCATGGAAAGGATCTTCCCATAAGGATCCTCTACAGGTCAAAAGTCCATCGATAGTAAGATCCACAGAATCAAAGGCCCGGATCCTAGAAAATGGGGGCCCAAGCAAAAACTCCAGGCCTGAGCATACCTCCAGGAACCAGATAAACATATGCAATAGTAAATTGCAAGATCAATAGATTTCAGGAGACGAATGAGCCAAAAACTTCAGCAAAAAGGTCAATTAGTAAGATCATGATTTTGATTCATAAATCATAGAAAGTTATCATTCTTCAGAAACATTTTAGCTTACCTAGTTGCACCTATCCTTAAGAAAAGAGAGAGCTTCTGCCACTGGAATTCCTTCCTCTTGTTGAAAACTACCTAAACAGTTGCATTGAGATGAAACATAGAACAAATAATGATACTTAGATTGATAGAAGAAGAGTCCTGGAGAAAAAAAAACCCAAAAACAAAAACTGCTTTCATTCAAACAAAGAAAAATATATCTGTGTTTTATGTACATTTAGGTGGAAGGAGGAATATTACAAGTTCCCTCTTTCCACAAATGTTGCAATACTAGAACTTACAATCTAACAGTTCTAATGTCGCAACAAGTCCTGTTCTTGATGCCCCACCAATATGACATGTGTATTGAGATTTTAAGTTCTTCAAATGCACCCTCATCGTGGAGAATTTAGAAGCACATGCAAAGCTATAACTTAGAAAGCATAAGTAATATAATGTGGAACCCGGAGAAAATGGATAGATACCGAGTGCAGTATCCTCCTTGTAGCAGCTGAATTATCAGTAAGAAGCTTCCGAACAACATAAGGGTATGCAGTTTGAAATGTCTTAAAATCTTGATCTGCTGCTACTGCCAAGCCTGATAAAGTAAACGAGACCAAAATAAATTGGAAATATGGTAATTGTTGAAAAAAGATATATATGTGGCTGCAACAAGTTCAATAATTCATTGAAGTGAAAAGGCAGCGATAATTATAAAATGTCCACAAGTAAAGACTGATACCAATTGTTGAAAACACAACGTGCTCCATAACCATGGTACTAAAAGTAAGGACCATTCTGAAAATAATTTCCTTCATGTGTAGACATAGTAATTGAGTGAAATGTCAATCAGCCTTTTTTGCTTCTGCATTACTTCACATCATATATAAAATGAAATATATAATTACAATATTATGTTGATATTGTTACAAATATATGGATAAAGTAATAAAGATATATTTGTATTGGTATAATCATGTCGGCTTTAAAGGAAACAAATGACTGCAGGTTCTACAGTATCCTTATCTACTATTCCACAGTCTAAACAAACAAGTGCAAAAGAAATGGAATAGCCTGACAGATCTTACCTTCCAAGGAAGCCAAAGAGCGTAAGACCAGTGTATAATACGGCGGCATGCGAAACTGAAACTTGAGGGCGACAGACCAGATTTTTCCAAGAACCTTCATAGATAAGCATGGTTAGTCAGATGTGCCCAAAATTCAAAGCAAGCATATGTGCAAGACAAGGTATGAAAAAAATATTTAAAAAGAGGAAAAGGTATATATAAAAAAAAGATGATATGAAAAACTAAATGGCAAGATAAGGCTGTAAATATGTCAGGTTTGGTTCGGGCCAATAATGGACCCGATTACATATTGCGGTGGACAATTGGAGGGAAAGTAGCCGTGAAACATTTGCTTCAATGATCTCTCGCCTTTGAAGATGTCACCAAAGGAAGCTCATGGACTCTTCACATGAGGGAGGATTGGATGCAGTGCATACAAGAGAGAGAATTCTCAAATTTTCTTCTATTGAAATAAAAGAGAGAAATGGGAGTTTAAAAAGATGTGATGTCTGTTTAGGCTAGTTGTCCAGACTATAATGAGTGTCCTCATGGATTCTCCTAATCCCGATTTCTGACATGATTCCTTACACTAAATTACCTACATGCCGACCTTGATGACATGTTAATGTAACTAAAATATGTGAAAGAATATTATAAAAGTCTCCTAAATAAGTGATAGGGTTCTGTTGGACTTGTGAGTGCTGATGATGGTATCATGGTACTGATGATGATTATTTCAAAAAAAAAAAGGAAACTGATGAAATGATAATAAAACATATTGTACTCATTATCCAAAAAAAAAAAACATATGGCTATTGTACTAACCCGACTGAACTTGATATCAGGAATTCCATCTTTGAATTCCACCTTGCCCAAAGCATCTTCCAGTTCCTAAGTCATTTTTCAACTCAACCATCAAATGCAGGTTGCAGAACTAGAAGAATATTTCACAGGAAGCAGTATGTGGAAACACAAACTAACACCATTTAAGGAGAGAGAGAAAAGAAGAGATGAGAATTTCTAGAATTAAAGATATGGATTAGATTACTGAATTGAGTGTCTGCTCTATCTAAGCAACTTTTATATAAGCATGCTCCTGTACAACCACACCCTTTATTTGGGATACTAAATATCACTATTTACTACAACAGTATAAAAATTAAAAAGGATATGAAAGAACATGGTTACAGTACCATGGTCACACGGCGTAGATTTGTTCCTGGCCTGACAACATCCATTTCCGTCAAATCATAAACAAGAGCACCCCAGTCTCCATTTACTATGTGCAATATGGATGCAAGCATAGCACACTGATGCTTCTTTTCCATCCGACAAAGCAAACCAAAATCCAGAAACCTGAAGAAGAGATCAAATGAATACCAAAAGACAATCTTGCAGAGAATGTATAAGTTGGCACACAAATTAAATAGAACAAATAACAAGTTCAATTTCATTAGATACTATAAGCAAAGCCAATGATACAAAATTTGATGCATTCAACAGACCTCTTCTATTTTGTTTATGGTAATCAACATACATTTTTAGAAAGAATCTTCCAGAGTTTGACTTGTCTCAGAGTAATAAAGAATAAACTGATACAAAGAGAAGGGTTAATAAGATACCCAATTTGTCCAGCAGGAGTATAACGCAAGTTCCCAGGATGTGGGTCAGCATGCAGTATGCCTGTTTCAAGGAGTTGAACAAGTGTTGCTTCCACTCCTTTGTTGACCTTCAGCTCAAACACAGGCACAGCAATCAATTTCTTTGAATGATTCATCAGTCAAAAACTTAAAAATAAAAAATAAGAACCATGGCAACAGAGAGAACCAGTAAAAACAATAAATGGTGACTTGTATTAATCAAAAGCTGGAAAATCAGACTAATCCCTTTCCTGTTCCCAAGAATAATGCAGTTGACAGGACTCTCTAATAGTTATAACCAATGTCAGGGTTTACATTGGAAAGTTGGTTCTTGAAGAGAACCTAGCATGACAAAAACAGTTTCATGGAAATCCAATGATGCAATTTGATTTTTGCAGCTTCAGAATGTTATAGTGTTAAACAGACAATATGAGAAGTATCTTGAACTGTAAATAAAAAAGGGGGAAGAAATGGATTTCAGAATGAGTAACAAAAGTTGTGAGGCAAGAATGTAAATAAAACAATAATTTTTTCTGTTTTTCTTAATCACTTTGAGGATAAGAACATTATTAATAAAACAATAAAAGCAAAGGATGGTAATGAGTCCTCGGATGGGGTATATTTTTACGGTCTGACAAGTGTTTCAGAGAGTAAGACAAAATTAAGAACAGATTACAGAAAAAAAAATTGTTAGCACCAAACAATCATTTTATAACTTGCATCCAGCACAAGCAGCAGCAAGTTAGAATGGATATGTGCACTTCCCACAAACTACCATAATTGGGCAAAAGGCCAACTGCGCATATGGACTCACGCAAGAGCCTTCGCTTGAGCCCTAGCTCAAATAAAAGGTACTCTAAGTGCCTTGTGTTCCAGGTTTAACCCAGCATACCCATAGAAAAGGAAATGGACTCAGATGAAGAAAATTAAACAACTCAAATGAATTGGAACCAATTCTAATTCTGAAACACTTAAATGAGAAATAAAAATTAAAAAAAAAAAGGATGAGAACCAAGAAGATGCTTAAATGTCAAATGTTACCATATCAAGAAGATGCTTTTTAGCCTCCAGTTGTTGCCTCTCTGAAAAGCCAACACTATTATGACCTGAACCTTGGGATAGAAAAAGCAAGTCCTTTGGGTTTTCACCATCCACCCATTCCATTGTCAGAATTCTCCGGCTGCTCAAATGTCTGAACACCTTTGGAACATATATAAAGGGAAACTGGCGGTGAGCTTCCTGTACAATACAGTAATTCAGTACCAAGTAAAAAGTTCATCTGTAGAATACATTGTATTTAACTAGCCAGAATAAATGAATAAAATCAATGAAATAAACATGCGATACCAAAAATTGAGAAGCATTTTCAGCCTCTAAATTGTAATCCAACTCCCCAACCAAGCCTCTCCCAAGCTCATCCGCATAGAGACGAAGATCACTCTTTCTTTTTGCAACTTTTTGCAATAGACCCAACTGTAATTTGTGCATCGGTGTAAGTTTTCTGTTACTGTAATTGATTTAGAAGCAAAGATTTTTTCTTTTCTTTTTTTTTAAAGCTTCTGACAGTAAAAGCATAGAACATGCCAAGACGAACCCCAAGGCGGAGGATATAGATATCTCTCACAACAGCATGAAGCAAGTTAGGCCGCTGGACTTTTACAGCAACAGTAGATCCATCAAAAGTAACTCCATGATAAACCTGGACTGACATACAAAACATGTAAGGAACTCAAATACAGTAATTTTTCTAAACATATATGCAGAAAGGTATCCCAACTAAAACAGCAGAAATGGTATAATGCATTAAGAGTTGCAAATCCATGATTAAAAAACTAAACATGTATATATGTAAAGAACACCAGTAATAATTTGCATTAGTTGCAAATCCCCTGACAGGTAAATCAAACAGCAACAACAGTTGCTGAAATTCACTTACACCGCAATTCAATTTTTTCAATTAACACCCATGCATCCATCAATTACAGTACTCATAATCATTCCAAATATATCAACCGGCATGACTCATCCAGTGCAGGTAAGATCAAAGAACCATCCGGTTGATCCATCTATCAAAGCTCTCTGAGAAAATAAACATCAAGTGTTGCAAAGCAAGTGGACCATGATCAATATCTATGCTCCAGGATGAGGAGGGAGTGTAGAAATAAAAGGTGAATATGTGTATTTGTGTTATTTACACCTTAATATATGTTATGAAGTTGTAAATGGCATTAATTATTTCTTGTTTTCTCTAACTGTAAGCCTGTTCTCTAACTGTAAGCCTGTAAATAACAAAAGCTTAGAGTGGCTGAATGCTGATATAGAAACATATAAAACCAACCATTCTCTTTCATATTCTTCTTTTCAATCACCATCACAAGTAGATGTGTTTATAAAATTAAACACTTTTGCAATAGAAACTGTAAGATAACTGCTGAGCTGTTACCTGGCCAAAAGAAGCGGCAGCTACAGGTTTGTCAGAAATGTTAGTGTAGACTGATTCTACAGGACAGCCTAATTCTTCTTCAATTATCTTCATAGCCAGAGTCTGAGGGAAGGGAGGAATTTGATCGTGCAATTCAGATAGTGCCTGCAGTCATTTATCAAAGACCAAAAGCTGAAAAAAAAAAAAAACCTCCAAGTTCTCAAATAGGGACACGAAATTAAAAAAAAAAATTGTGGCCCAGATAAGTTGGAAATAATCAATTATTTAAGATTGTGAAAGGTGGGAAATAAAACGCATTACATAAAAAATTGCTTATTCTGAAGAAACACAAGGTCAAATACATAACAAAACCATATTAATTATAATGAAATTTCACGATGGGATTTGTGCATTTTCCATAATGCAAAATCAAGTTTACTAATAGAAGAATGATACCAGATAGTAGTGAAGCTCCTCATCAATGGAGCGAAATGGATATATCATCCTCAGCTTTACAATGTGTGTGGTCTTTTTCCTTTCCAAGTTCACGCAATGAGACTGGACCTGATGTTTCAGGCTCGCTGAGTTACCTGCACTGATGCCAATATCTGCACCCCTACTCATGAGACAGTGGATGCCATACCAACAGCATGGGTTTCAAGGCCCCTCTTTTAACTGATTGGGATCCTAGTTAGTATGTGATCCTTCTACTCTTCAAATTTCCTTGTTTCAAAAAAAAAAAAAAAATGACAAGAATAATGGCATTGGATAAATCCTTCTATAGCGTTTTGAGTTCAGTGTCAAAATAATCTGATAAAAAGTCAGCAAGGATTTATCTTTTACATTGAAACCTGATCAATTTACGATATCACACTATCAACATCTACTGATTACCACACATCTTCAATGCACGGTAGCTTAGAGAAATAGGAAGTCATTTATGGAACATTGACCAATGTTTTACTCTGACAATAGGTCAACCCTCACTGTCGATTGGTTTGGAGTTTATATTTTATACATATAAAAACTACAGGAGAGTTTGTGTTGCTCACATGGGCCAACCTATTATTAATCTAACCCTCAGACTTACTACAACCCAAATCCATCCAACTCTTATTCACTGAATTGAAATGCCAAACTTTGGAATGCGTCCAGGAGGACAGCTTAAAAGTGATTTTCATATAGAAATATAGGGTATGTTCTCATGTGAACAAAACTATAAATGTAAAGATAGATTTTGTTCTTGCAAAGAGTTTGGATAGACCCAGATGCTCAATGATCGGAGATGGAAAGGCTGCCCTCACATGGATTAAGGTTGGGGAAAAGATCAGCCCCAATGGATTATCCTAATTCCTATCCCTTGATGTTTTTTGTTTTTTTTGGGTTAAATCCTACCCCTTGATTTAATGGCCTCAGACTTTAATGGATTTTAGCTATACAGGTTTTTTTTTAGAGTATATGTTGGATGTGTCAATAGGAGTGAGTAGCTGACTGGGAAGAGTGGGTCACAACTCAATGGGTTGGCTCACGTGGGGCCCACAATCTGGTCCACATATTACTTCACATGTGGACTGCTCTTAGAAGAACATTTCACTACACATACACACAAACTTGCACGCTTCAGGCTCCTACTGGCAATAAATTGAGCTAATCATCTTGTAGGAATATAAGGGCAGCAACTGATATCTCACCATAAGGATGAACTGCTTTATTCTGATTTAAAATGAAAAACAGAAAAGCTTGGAGTAGAAAATGTAATCACTACACTTTGAGAGGAACGTTGAATTCACCATCAAGAAAACTAACCATTGTCCTATGACCATATAGACATACTGAAGGCACACACATGCTTGCATGCATACTGGTTTAGTAGAATGATAACAATAAAAATGCAACTACAATTCTACGAAAGTTCAACAAACCTTGGCAATCTCTGAACCAATTATATCTGGCCTTGTAGATAGGGACTGACCAACTGCATTAGGAAGCAAAGGGATGTAACTAGCATATTTGGTAATCTCATGACTGCAGAAAAGATAAATGCCAAAGGTAAAACTAAAGTTTTATAGGATACAAACAAAAATTAATAAGGAAAATTAATCCCAATTTGCAACATCAATTAGGAATAGCACACCCGTTCCTTGATAGAATGGTGCCATGTGCTGCAACCTTGAGTTTTTTGCAGGTTCAATCACGACTTACCTACCAAGAAAGAGATACATTCTTGATGAACCAACCTTTAATAAAAGTAGGACCGAGGTTCAGCATTGTTTCTTTTAACAGATGCCCGAAATGATGTTCTGAACTCCTTTTGTCACCATCTCTATCCTTGCCAAATCTATTGAACTTGAAAATGCCCGAGGTCCGCATTTTGACCGCAGAAGTAGCAAATGATGAAAATACCTTAAGATAGACTAAATAATCAATCAACAATACCCATGCACCTTTAAATTTCCATAAGGCTAGCCAAAGTCCTATATTCTGGCAGTTGGGTAAAAGAAACTTTGTGATCGATTCCTGTATCTAATATGATATATAAACTTATGTATCTCATAAAGAAAAATCAATAATAGAAGAAAGAAAATTCAATTTTTATATGCTTAAAATTCCCCAAAAAACTTAAAAAAACGGATATGACAAATGGCCTTACAATGATATATAATGTCAACATAAGGTTTTAGAAAATGGCAGTTACAAAATGACTGAACCATGAATGGAAGCTTCTCAGCCCAAAATACATTTATTAATTTAAACCCCTTCAACGTGCGTGAATGTGTGTGTATCCTATTAGAAGGTGATAATGTATAAATCCACACTGCCCCTAATCTCTGGCACCCATAAATAGAAGTGAGGTTTCCATCTGACCTGAAGCCTTCTGGCTTGGCTCTGTTTCATGCATGCAAATTTCATACCATTATGACTATTGGCTGTTAAATGGTCATTAATGGTTTCCACATCCAAAATCACAACTTACAACCACCAAAACTGTCATTTAAACCACACTTTTATTATCATTACTAAATCTATGGGTCAAAATATACAGAAATTTGTTGCACATTTTGGGAAAAAAAATAGAAAGTTAGTATCATAGAATAGAGTAGGCAATGTTTGATTGAATGTTACGAAATACCTCAAGAACTCGAAAAGCCACAACATGAGGTCTGCAATTGAAATAATCTGCAACTTTCTGTGGATCATAAATTTCTGGAAGGGGAGTAGACCAAATCTTTGATAAAAGATAGAAATAATCAGCGTATGCCTTTATTGCCATGAGATCAGCCATCAACAAGTCCATACCGGATAGTCCTGTTGAAAGAATGACATGTGCACATGTGAGAGGGAGAGAAGCAAAGCTAGTTATAAAGTCAATTCTCTTGTCAAATAATCCTCTAGTTCAGCTCTCTGTATTGGAAAACTCTTCACCTTCTAAAAATATCTTCTTCTCACTGAAAAAATTGCTAAAGAGCCAGGACTCTTCTAAGTGATGAAGACTTATATCCAATAATGACTCGTTTGATTTTATCTTTGAAACCTAAGAAAACCAATCCAAGTATTCCATCAAGTACTCTTGAAAGCTCAAACAAATACTCACTAACTCAAATAAAGTATTCGTCAGGAAGAAATACCCAATGTAGCACGAAAAGATGTTTCAACTCAGTATTCCAGTGACCATCAAGAACTCAAAAAACTTGAAAAGCATAGCTTTGTTAGTTGTTAGTCGTCTCCAGAAAAAGGGGATCAAGAACAAATAAAAAAAATGGTGTATTGAGTTAACTTGATTTAGAATCATGCATAGTAAATGGTAAACGGATCTTTTCACTTGAAAACTTAACTATTCAACTGCATGCTAGAGAAGTCTCCAAGTATACTCAGCTAAGTGAGACTTCCATTCTGGGCTTGAGCCCATTTTACTGGGGCAGTGATTTTTTCAAACTCTCATGCCAGCTATCATCTTCATTCATAATTCAGAATAACCAAAATGCCCCACATTCAAGTGTTAACAGCAGCCAAACATTACCTCTATTTCCATCGCTTAAAAGCTCACCCACACCACCAATTCAGACAATCAAGACTAATTCTTTTTCCCTTACAATCTCACAGTTAATTCTCTGCTTTTCAGTGATTCAAACCCTCTTTATTTTCCAAGTCCTAGCTATTCAGTGCTGCAAAATGCAGTAGTGTAGTTACATCAGAAAACCACCATTCCATTAACCCGACAAGTGCAGCTTGTGCAGTAAAGTGAACCCCACAGCCCCATACTCCCTATTCTACTATCAAAACAGTTCTGTTGAACCTAATTTAAATCTGGGGTACATCCAAACACAACATAACATGATAGATCCATACAAATTATACATTAGAGAGAGGGAGAGATATAGAACCTGGATAGGAGGGTTGGGGCCACTGAATCTGGGGCCGAGAGTGGGCGGTAGGATCTTCTAGTCTCCGTAGCCAGAAGACATCTTCCAAGGATTTGGAGAGAGCGGGGAAGCGAATGGTCTTAGCCCATTCGAGCTTTTGGGTAATGAAGTCCTTGTCCTTGCGAACGATCTGAGAGAATTCGGTAAAGCGACGGTTCTTTCGATCTCTGGTGGAAGACGAGGAGGAGGAGGAAGAAGAAGAAGAAGCGCAGATTGAGAGAGGCAGAGCTGCTGCAGCTGCAGAGCTCGCCATGAGAGAAGGGTAAGGGTAGATTTGGAAATGGGGGTGAATTTGTTGGAGTGAAGTAGAGAGACGGAAACGAGTGGAAGATAGCGAAGGAGCGCGGAGCCGTCAGCCGCCGTGTTTTTAGGGGTAGTTTCGGAATTGCCCCGTGGACTCGAAATGGTGTGGGAGAGTGGGACCAGGATTTTTATTCTGATGGGGCTAAATTTTTATTGGGAAAAAAGCACTATACCTACCTGTACTTTGGCCGTTTTGCAGAGTGACCCCTGTACTTTAGTATTTGTGACTAAACCTACCTGTAGTTTTAGTTGACATGCAAATACTAACTGCCGTGACGGAATCAATAAAATGCCGAATTTACCCCTCCATATATCAGTTTTACTCTTCACGATTTTGCTCATTTCCCCCCTTTTCACTTGCGGTTAAGGTTCCTGGCGATTTTGGGTGAAACCGCCCCTGGACAGATCAGAGGTATGATTTCAGGTCCTTTCTTCAAGAATGACTTGATCCACTAGAAGATTCTCCAGTTCAACTCATTTAATCATTTTGGAGGATGCCTTTTCTCTGCAACTGGCCTGACACCCAAAATTCGGGACATGGTTTTGAAATCCTCTAATCTTAGGATCTGGATCTGTTCCAAATTTCTCAAAGATGCCATATTACCGATGAAACACAACATTCATTTTTGTTAAAAAAACATCATTTCTTAAACCCAATAAAAAAAAATAAAAAGAAAAAAAAAACCCTCCAATACCTAAATATGAAATTCCTTGAGAATGAAAAAAGACCCACAAACCACGAAAACCAACATTCAAGAATCTCAGTATGAGACTGGAAAGAGAACCCAAAAATGAATAAACAAATTAAAAGACCAAACCCCAAAAGGCACCAGAACGATCCCTCACAGTTACAGAGGAAAAGGAAAACACATGAAAATCCCTATAACAGCTTGTTGCATTAAATCAAACAGATATGCAAGGAATCCAATACCCAGATTCCAATATCATCAAAAACCGACATGAAAGACATGAATGGTGAAATCCAAGATCAAACTAAGAAACGCATCAAACTAATTCAACAGAGGTACGACTAACTCGGGGCAAAAATTGTAAAAATGAAGAAATAAAAATACGAATGATAGGGATGGATGGAGATGTACTACTTGGTTGGGACCCACCCGATTTGAGGTGACCATATCCACTGAGAAAACCTGGAAATCATGGCTGAATGTGAGGTGACCATATCCGCTGAGAAAACCCACCTTTTAATACTGATTTGGTAGGGAAGAGTTGGGTATGGCTTCAACCAAACAGAGGCTTTTTCCGATTTTCAGGTTTTCTGCATCAGCTCTGAACTCACTCAAATGGGCATGAAGACAAGCATGGGAAACAATGAAAATAAAGGAGAGATGGGGAAACCTCCAAATCAATTAAGGAGATATGGGGAGAGAGGAGATGACCGGAGATTTTCTAGATTTGTCCGGTCCGGAGAGAGGAAGTGCAGACGAGAGAAGAAGTGTTGCAAATTGATTAGGTTTAGAAATTTGGAAAGGGGGAAATGAGGAAAAAAAAAAGCGGGCCCTGAGATTTTTTCTCCCTAAGGGCAAATAAGTCTTTTTGTGCGAGTAATTTGACGCCTGAATGCACCAGACACCATTTATACGACATACACCGTTAATACTAACAGAATCCGTGAGTTTTGCATGCCAACTAGAACTACAGGTAGGTTTAGTCACAAATACCAAAGTTCAGGGATCACTCTGCAAAACGGCCAAAGTCCAGGTAGGTATAGTGCTTTTTTCCCATTTTTATTTAAGTTTGCTTAATTTTTTAACGTTAAAATATGAAATGATTGGGCACTTTTCGATGTTCAAATCTCTTGCCTTGCCGGAGGAATTTTTTCATTGTTTTTCTCAAATTTAGGTGATTATCAATTCATCATCATTAAAATAATTAAGATAACATTTATTTTAATTTGTTTAGATGCCTTGAAACAGTGATTCGAATAAGCACTCAGTTATCCAATTCGGGTTTTCAAAGGAATTCTATTTTGACATAAGAAATTTGGTTATCTACACTTACTTAATTATAAAAACAATTTCTTATAGTTGGTTATGGGCTCATGGCAAAGAAGAAAATTTTCCACTTAAATGTAACTCAAATTATCCAAGCATATGAACCCTAAGGCCTGATTTATTTGTGAATTGAAAATTAAAATGTGCCCATTGGTGATTTGGTCATCTTCGGACTTGTGGATATGCTTAAATTAGGTGATTTAGGGCTTGGGGTTTGAATTAGGATTTGGAGATTATGGGTTTGGAATTAAGATTTTGAGATTAAGAGCTAGAGTGATTAGGATTATACTAAATATGAGGAGGAAGAGAGATTACTTTATTTAGGGTTATTTCTTGAGACATAGACTAACCATATGAATACCGGCGACGAGAAGCTCGATCAGCACAAAGAGGATTTCGAGTTATCAGTAGAAAGAAGATGTCGAAAGAGAACAACACGAATAGGATCTGGTACTCTAAGTCACCAACGCTTTGTGATGTGGGGGTGATAACAAGGTTTTAATGCGGGGCGACTAATTATTATTATTATATATATATATATATATATATATGTGGGACTGGTATGCATAGGTCCGCCACTGGGGTGGGACCCAACTGATGGTCGAAATAGGATTGTCTTGTTCGATCGACTGAATGTCCATTCTACCGTTAAAATCATGAAATCCATATAGATATATAGGGCTTCGTATTGAGGCTGGTTTTTTGCAAAGACGTAGGGTTTGGAGAGATCCAAGTCCAGTCCCAAGTAGGGCTCTAATTTAACTCCATATTGAGGCGCGCACATTGATCCAGTGCACGAGTCGCATACTAAATCTCGTTGTGGAAATTACAATAATATAAATTTAAGAAAAATGGAAGGTTTGTTTTTTATTGGGTTGAGCTGGGTACTATTTTTTCAACCCAATTTTATCCCAACTTGTTTATAAAGGGTCTGGGTGGAGATTTTCAGCTTGATTAATAAATAGTTTGGATTTTGGATTTAGGCTGAGCCTGCATGTGCTCCACTCCAAGTGAATTGACCAAACATGATAGTGTTACCCTCATCCACACAGGCCACACCAGATATAAATTGAAGGCCTGATCTCAATCTCAAACCTAATATGAGGCGCAAATATATGATGCAGGACATAAGGGTCGACACACGATTGTGGTTGTGGGTTGGTTTGATGGTCTGTTTTACCACCCCTACATTCTAACCAGGGATGGCAAATTGGCAATTATTGGTCGGGTTAAACAAGAGACTTGCCTTGACCGCTCTTAGTAGGGATGGGCTTCATAGTGAGTGTTTTTCAATTTAGATCAAAGATGGTTTTGTGGAATTTGACCCAAGACAAGTTCGGGGCTAATCGATTTTTGGTTCCCCCACACATGTATCATTAATATTTAGAAAGAGTGAAAGGAAGGTAATCCAATCAAAGTCAGACCACAACCAAACTTTTCTAAAGGCTGATTTGGTCTCAAAATTGATGACCATTATAGGGTGGGTCGGGCTTGGATGGGCTCATTATGAGTTGGAGCGGTTTACCCTGCCCTGCACCAAACCCACCCTATTCCCATCACTAGCTCTCACACATATACACACACCGTTGGCGTGTTCAAAGGCCAGGCCAGCACTGGTCAAGCCACTTTGGCTTTGGGCTTAATCTAAATTTCTGGCCCATTTAATATATGGGTTGGGCTTGGATAGTGGCGGACCTAGGATTTTTATTTGAGGGGAGCTTATGATGGTCACTTGAAAAGAACGACGATATTGAAATTCAATCTCGATACTAAGCGGTGACATTGTCGCTAGTTAAAAAAAAAACAGCGGGAAGACCGGTTTTGTTTCATAAAATTATGGGAGCATTTTTGGTGCGCAGGACTTCTGCCGTGATTTTTCGAGAAAATTCTTCAACATTTTATCATCAAAATATATATGACATTTGTACAACTGTTTTAAGGTTCGTTCTTCAAAACCCATATTCCAAGTGCAAAATGATTATAATAATTTGCGAATCATCTGTGGGTCACAATTTTTTGATCTAGATCATTAACATTCTTAGATTAATAATGATCATCAATACACTCAATTTTATATCTTTTAAACTTTAATGGATTTTAAGAATTTGTGAAATGCATCCAAATAATCCAAATACAATTAAATCACCGAATGTATTCATTTACACCATGAAAAGCTAAAATGATAATTTAAGAAGCATAATAAAGTGTTCAATGATCCCTAATTCCAAACTACGATTCTGAACTAATTCTATGATTGCAATCCTATGGTTATACATTGAGGGGAGCGAATACATGATTGTAATCTCATTCATGTCAATTTCCAAAACCTAAAGAAAACTCTCATAACTAAGTCCAAAATTAACTCATTGAATCCTATGCTTATATATATATATGCTTATATATATATTAAATATAGAGATGGATACCTGCCCAATGGATGAATAGTGGAGGTGCGCCAATGCTGGGAATGGAGGATTAGCCGACTTGAGGGTCTCCGAGAGAGGGAAAGAGAGGTGGGGGCTAGGCAGACTTCATTTAGGTTCCTAATGGGCTGTTTTGAATTTTGGATGGGGCTTCAGCCCCAACTTAAGACATGTAGGTCTGCCATTGGGCTTGGATTAAGCGATAGAAAGCTCAATGCCTGACCCAACCCAATAGGCTACATGGGCTCGGGCCAGGCACTTAAGGCCCATGTCGTCTTGGGCTGGATGTGGACCTTATGTTTCTGAATATGGGCTGGGCCTGGATATACTCCAGATCAGGCTGGGCCATGGACACCCTGCTCCTTTTCATTGGACCTGACATAAGATGAGACCACTCCACTCCTCACTTCATGAGATAGAAGGAGCAGGGAACACTTTGGTGTCGAAAGAGAGAATATACAAGTGTGTGTGTGTGAGAGATAGAAGGAGCAGGGAACACTTTGGTGTCGAAAGAGAGAATATACGAGTGTGTGTGTGTGTGTGAAAGAGAGAGAGAGAGAGAGAGAGAGAGAGAGAGAGAGAGAGAGAGAGAGAGAGAGAGAGAGAGATAGATCTTTGATGAATGGTGACTGCAAACGATATCCATCTTTGATGGAAATATTCTACGCATGATCATCCAAGCCACTCGATCAGAAATGGTGATATTGTAGCCTATTGATCCATAAGAAATGTGTGTGTCCCCCAACATAGATAAAAGGGAGATGAAATCAGCAAATTTGATATATATTGCATGATCACAGTCCACAGATGTGTAGTATATAATCATTGAATCAAACAAGAACTTGTGCTGTGAAATATATGTGTACATGGTAGAGAGTTATGCCACGAAACTGATGACCTCCGCAGACTATGATTTTCTTACATATATGTTTTGAGTGATTTTTGCGTGTATCAGAACCCTTCTGTATTGCAGCGGTTCTTTTATAGCGTTTTGCGCAAGTGAAAGTGATAGTTGTTTTGAACGGAAAGAGGAAACTTGAACCCTCTTTCATGGTCACATGGCCACGCAGTTAACGTGTTAGAACTCAGAACCTAAACATCTATGGTGAACTGCTAAAAAAAAAAAAATTTATGGTGAACGGGTTTCTAAGATACATTGGTGGAAGAAGACCACTGTAAAGACCTACAACAAGCAAACAGTTGAGGCATTTTTTAACCATGGCACTTGTATCCTAGATTTGGAAATCAAATCCTCAACCTTTTCTTTTCTTACAAAGTCATGGAAAATCACTTTGACAGTAAAAACCATTGAGGATTTGGGTCATGGGATTTTCAATTTTAATGATACTCTAGTCCGACTCCCCATAGGATGTGGAAATCCTCATATGAAAAACCGCGAGTATAAAATATTCAAATAAGTGGATTTATTATTTGTTACTAAGAGCATGTTTGGTACTTCTTCACTACCACTAGATTAAAGATTCTTCGCTGGGGATTTATGTAGTTGAAGATTTCATATTGATATTGGTGTATATCAATGCATGTAGTTAAGAAAAATCTTTTTAGAATTCATTTAAGTGAGGATTTTCAAATCTTATGAGGGTGATCTAATTTGAAAATCCTAACAAATGAAGATTTTCATTTGTCCAAATCCTTAAGAATTTATAATTATCAATATATGGATTTACCATAACTTTAGGGAAACAGAAAATCTTTTTCCTAAAAATTTAGTTGCAAAACATGACCGAAATGTGACCTAAAGAATCCTCCGTTGTACAAATAAACATTGAACATCGAAAGCCCTATTTTGGTGGCAAATTTTCAAATGAGAGGATTCCTCACTTGTTCTTAAATATTGACCTTATGGGTCATTTGCTTACACAGTTACACCCATTTATATTAAATTTTCTTCATGTGAATGTCTCAATTTGAATGTTAAAGAGGTGGGGCCCAAAAATAAATTCAGACCCCCCCTTGAATTTCATGGTGCTAACTGTGACAACGACACCCATCTATATACATGCAAAAACACCCACAAAAGAAATTTACCCGTCATTTACATATGCGACATTTACACAAGCACATTTGTTTGAGCTAATTTATCTATCACATGCGTACATGAGGTGTGAAAAATGTATATAAATGAGAGTTTTTATATGAAAATCTTCAACATAAATAGATGTGAAAGTGTTTTGCGAGAATGATGCGATACAAGCTGCTTGGGTCGGGTCATATTGGCATACCGTGACATTTTTTTTTTTTTTTTGCAATTTAAACAAGCCTAAGAATTTTTAATTCGAACCATCCGAACTTTTTATTGACCTATTGTGCTCCAAAATATTTAGCTTCATATCTTAAATATTCTTATATTTTAAAATAAATAAAAGTTTCACTCACATAATCGAAACAGTTTGGTGTTTATTCATATCAAAATGATGATTTCAAGTGAACATGTTAGCATATTTCACATGTGGGAATTTTACATATGTAGGCCCTATTTTCATACCAAAAAGTCTATGGAGCTTGATCGTTGAGCCCGATCCGAGCTGGAGTTCCATCTGGACCTCACGTTTAAAGAAACAAAAAGATTTAGAGCCCGCTGGAGTTGAAAAAGCCCGCCTGAAATTTGAGACGAAAGGGGAAAACGCAGAAAGTCTAGAGAAAGGGGAAAACGAAGACCTCCTCAACGATTTCCTCATCCTCTCTGCAAATCTCGGCAAAATCGGAAGTTAATATCTTCCTCTCTCTCAATCTCGTGCGCAAATTCTCTCTTTCTCTCTCTCTCTCTCGATCGCGAGGCGCTGCGAATCAGGTCTTGGTTGAAAGTCCCTCATCTCTGCCTCTCTCTCAATCTCGCAGCAGCTCCTTCCTTCCTCCCTCATCGCAGCAGCGTCCCTCCCCATCACATCCAGCGTCCCCTTCACAGGTAACCCCATCGCAGCCTGAACCCTCTGAATCGTTTTGGTTTTTTTTTTAATCTTTTTTCTGCATTTTGTTGCTTTGGACGACATGCTATAATGGGTCCTCTGTAAGAAATTGAAAAAGAGCAACTCATGATCTCAGCTAGGTTGCCCATGGGTTTTGTGAGATGTCTATTGTTGTTAAACATCATCTTCTCGCATCTTTTTTAATTTCCTTGGGTATTTCATCCCTGTATTACTTGGTTTTATTTCTAGTTTAGATGGGTGTCTGTAACTTTGTTTTGATAAGACATTGGGTGTTTGTAATTCTAATCACCTAGTTTGATGTTTATAGGGTTTTGCCGAGTTTGAATACTGGTATAGAAATCAAAACCTTCCAGACTTGATCCACCTGATCCATGAGTAGGGTAGGGTTATTTTGGCTTATAGTCCTTAATGTCTCTGGCAAAAGCAATTCAGTTTTGGACAACCATAGCACACTTGAAAGGCACTCATTGCCTTTACCATAATTGTGCATGTTTGAGTCATGTTACATTCAGGGAAATAAAGGAATTCATTTTCGAGTTCCAATAATCATGTGATGTGTGTTCCATGTGACATGGTTTCTTTTTTTTTTTTTTTTTTTTGATGACCTAAAACTTTGAATTTTATAAATACATCATGCTATCAAGTATATAAGATGTGGGAATTTGAAAACCTGCAAATTTTTTTTTTTGAAAAAACGTTCTGTTTTCAAAGCTTTTCTGAACATCTAGCATGTAATTCATCCTTTTGCAATTCATTAGATATTTATTCCATTCCACTGGGTTGAGTAAATTTTATGTTGTTCTGGGGCCCTGTACTAAAATATATGTTATCCTGATTTCTACCAGTAGCATTCTTGCATGAGTAGTTTGTATGCTGTAATTGTGCTTGGTAATCCCGTACTCACTAGTATACGATATTTGCTCTTTTGATTCAGGTGATTGTCGAGAAGGCAGAGAGAAGTGACATCCCCAACATTGATAAGAAAAAGTGAGCATCGTTTTACACTATGATTGCATTCTACTTTCACTTTTCTGTATTGTGTTCTTTGGATTGTATTTGCTCGCTCTATACCTTTTTTTGGTTTTTATGAAGTTATAACTATGAGTTTATCAAGAAACTCCTTATGAGTCATATTTTCCTATTAGCAATTTGAAAATATGTAATGCACAGGATGTGATTGGACTAAGTGATTTATTTTTTGGTTTTGATATATTCCTGTTGCACAGGATGTGGGCTTTCTTTGGGTGCTAGATTGTGGGTTTGAGTTATTGCATAGGACCTATTGATCTTATGTTACTATAAGGATTATGTATATCCATACCAATTACTAAAGTCTTCGTCTGCCAATCCCTTCATTTGTTTGTGAAGATCTTGAAGTAAATGGCCTCATATGCCTCTTTTGGAAATTCGAATTGGCCTCAACGTTTATGTCGATGTGGTGTTGGCAACTATGTAGTGAAAGTTTCACGATCATCAAATAATTACGGTAGACATTATTATTTCTGTCCACAACCATCGGTAAGAATGCAATAAACTTTGGCATTTTCCTTATTTTCAATTCTTATTTATTTTTTCATATAGACAAATATGTACCAACTAACGACATATATTTGCCATTATTTGTGAGAGGAAAAAACAGGCTTGCAACAACTTCATTGGTTAGTGTGATGAATATGTGAGATCGACGGTCAATCACCCTTGCCAGAGTACTCCGCACTATGCCCCCCCTGAAGCTGAGAGCCATGTGGCAAATATTGTTACAAGATTGCAGAAGCTTGAACAAATTTGTCGAGTCTCTACGATTGTTTACGGTGTACTGCTTGTGATATTATTGTGTCGAATGTAGCATCCAAGCTTTACTCTTCCAAATTAGAAGCTACTATTATGTAAGGGGTTGGTTGATAGGTTTAATGATAGACTCCATTGTTTTTTTTTTTTTTTTTTTTAACTTTGATTAATGGAAGTTGTTGTTGTATGAACCAACTGTATCTAGGGTGAATGAATGAAGAACTTATTTTTGCGTCTGTATATTCTCATTTTGTTGTCTCATCTTTTGAGCACCTGATAGAGTTTTATTTGGCAATTTGAATCTTGTGAGATTTTGTCTAAAGAGGCCCAAGGAGCAAGTATTATCGGCGATTCCATTTGAAGAGAAAATTAAATATAGAACTATTAGAAAGTGTTTGATAAACCTAGAATGATTTCAGATATGAAAACCTCTACAAAGTGAAAGGAATTTCCAACGTTCTCAACTCCGTAACAAAAATCTGCACGAACCAAGCTGAGTACCCCTGTTTAGCACACTTTTTAGCCCACTTCCAGAGGGATTTTTTTGACGAAATTTGGGGATTGCAAAGTCCATATTATGATGTTAAAATCTGCTAATTTTTGATAAATTTGAATCACGTTTGCCTGCGTTTCAAACCACACAATTTTGCAACTCTTTTAAGAAAATCTGCACGAACCAAGCTGAGTACCCCTGTTTAGCACACGTTTTAGCCCACTTTCAGAAGGATTTTTTAGACGAATTTTGGGGATTGCAAAGTCCAAATTATGATGTTAAAATCTGCTAATTTTTTATAAATTTGAATCACGTTTGCCTGCGTTTCAAACCGCGAACTTTTGTTACTCCGTTAAGAAAAATCTGCACGAACCAAGCTGAGTACCTCTGTTTAGCACACTTTTTAGCCCACTTCCAGAGGGACTTTTTCGACGAAATTTGGGGATTGCAAAGTCCATATTATGATGTTAAAATCTGCTAATTGTTGATAAATTTGGGGATTGCAAAGTCCATATTATGATATTAAAAAAATCAAAACGATTCAGAGGGTTTAGGCTGCGATGTAGTTACCTGTGAGGGGGACGCTGGATGCGATGGGGAAGGACGCTGCTGCGATGAGGGAGGAAGGGAGGAGTTGCTACGAGATTGAGAGAGAGGCAGAGATGAGGGACTTTCAACCAAGACCTGATTCGCAGCATCTCGCGAGAGAGAGAGAGAGAGAGAGAGAGAGAGAGAGAATCTGCGCACGAGATTGAGAGAGATGAAGATATTAACTTCTGATTTTGCCGAGATTTGCAGAGAGGATGAGGAAATCGTTGAGGAGGTTTTCGTTTTCTCCTTTCTCCAGACTTTCTGTGTTTTGCCCTTTCGTCTCAAATACTTGCGGGCTTTTTCAACTCCAGCGGGCTCTAAATCTTTTTGTTTCTTTAAACGTGAGGTCCAGCTACAAGCTCGGATCAAGCTCAATTTCGAGCTCAACGATCAGGCTCCATAGACGTTTTGTTTTCATACCCATGCAATAAAAAGCAAACGCCCCTAAACAGGCTAGGGTTTAGGGAACTCGGGCTCATGACTAGGCTTTCTGACCTCTTAAGCCATTTCGGCTCATTGGCAGCCCTACTAACCAACAGGAAGCAAGAGTGCTTTATTGGAAAAGTGAAACCCACTGACCCTTCTCCTAACAAAGCCAAACTAGATATTCATACAAAACATGGATTTGTGTGAGCGAGCCTCTTTGTGAAGTGGATGGGATAAACTGATCTGTAGTAAGGCTCAAAGGCATTAGGTTAAAAGTAATGATCTCCTTTTGAGACTCGATTCCTAGCATTTGTTTAAGGGCATGGTTGGCTATCCACTGAAAACCCATTTTGGGTGGAGTTCTTAGATTGACATTGATTGGAACCAAAAAAATAAAAATAATAAAGACCTGTTTGGAGGCATAAATTTCTATTAGATTTAGAAAACGAAATGCTCCTTGTGATTTGGTGGCTAATGTGCCAACCTGTTCTGAGTCATTCTAATCTCTCGGATTTTAAAATGTAGTTGTGAGAGAGAGAGAGAGAGAGAGAGAGAGAGAGAGAGGCAAAAACAAGCCCACAAGTGCCCTGCTTTTGAGCTACCATCTTTTTGCTGCTAGACATGTGAAAGTCTAAGCTACAAACTAGTATGAGACGTAGGCCTGCCTCCTATTCACTGAGGTGAGCCATTGCTCACAATTACCCATATTTCACTTATTTGAGGAAAACGAGGTCATCTTAGACCATACTTCATTTTATGCATATAATCAATCTAATGGTGGTCCAATTTAATTAGAGTGAAATATGATTCTACATCAATAACCAAGTATCGTGGCCCTTGTAATAGTTTCCATATAAAACTCCTCATTTGTTTAAATGTACCAAGCTGCTATGTGTTTCACTTATTATTCTAACATATCTCAACAAAAGATGTCCTATCTCCATCATGCTAAAACATCTATATTGGGGGCATTAGATGGATCGAATCTAAAAGAATCCTTCATCTCATAAATCCGGTCAGAAAGGTCCATATATTTAATACATCAATCTACTTAACGACAGAAAGACACACCAAGCTAGTTTTTGTACCCATGACCATAGCATGGCCCAACTCCACCCAAAGTCATCTCCCTTACAGCCTGTTGCGTCCTTCCACCATCTAAAAGAGAACTTGTAATCTCCCTTTCTCTCTCTCCCTTTCTCTCTCTCTCTGAGCTTTCTTAGCTCAAACTCCACCAATATATAATTTTGTTTACTTGTGCACCACGACCGTATCAGTGAATTATATGTAGACAGCTTACCAACCAACCATTTATGCTTTTCACTCAAGCCAGCCCCTATCTATTAGTGTTTATAGCCAACCCTCTATGTCTTTTGTTCTTTTTAGAATGCTATCATATGTGATGTGAAATGAGCCATAAGAACCCACTGCCTGGACCCTGCCAATGTGACCTTAACCCCATAAAAAGAAACTATGCAAATTCTCAGTTTCCTAAGCTGGGCCCAGAATATTGGCAGCCATATCCAAGAGGCCATAGTTGACCAGACAAACCGATGACCTTCGCCTATGCCCATTTGTAAATGGGCAGCCACTTTGTTGGGATTGGGACCACATCGGCCCCTTGTCGGACCATGGGGGGGGGGCGTTTAATGTTTATGTAATGAGAGAATTCCACACCGAATAGATTTTCTTTTCCGTGGTAAAGAGAAATTTTGTATTCCTATCTCTCCCATAAAAAATCTAAATCCTTTTGAGCTAAGAAAAAATCCGTTTATTTTTTTTTTCTTTTTCAAGTAGAAGAATGTTGCCTCAAGCAATATTTAGAGTGGGCTACACAGAAAATCAAAACAATTTTACTCTTGTTGCAGCAGAATCCTCTTGTAGGCGCAAGCTACCCTATAATTCTTCCATAATACCCACAATTTTAGTTGGCCCAGGCCCAGGCCCACCACTTCCAGCCAGGGGTTTTGTCCAAGTTACTCCCAACTCTGGTTTGGTGGTCAACAACTCTGCAGATAACAAACTGCAGGCACAAGGATAAAATCTTAGTTGGGAGGGCCCAACCATTGCGATCCAGTGCCATCTATGGACCCACCAAGACACAACCTACAAGTAGAACTGTAGAACATTTGGAAAAGGTCAAATGGGCAAAATTATAGGTCAGGATATTGTACTTGGTGCAACATTCATGCGGTGGCGACTCAGTGCCATCATACTCATGCCCTATTCACTTTGAGTGTGTGCCCTACAAACTATTAGTGATGCAGTGTATTGTACTGGGGGGGCCATGTTTGTGAATGATAGTCTGTGATTAGGTAAGTAGTCGAATGATAGTCTGTGATTAGTCCACTCAATATGGGTCAAAACCTTTAAGCGGGTATTTAATTTTATTACATTAGTAAGTAACGTTATGAGATCCCAATAAAGATCTTGCAGATGTATCATTCCAATTTTATCAGAGGGAAAATGATCTGTTACGTTCATCCGATCAGGGTTGTGTCCATCGAAACCAACGGTCTAGATCATGATGCGACGGTCCACCCTACAGAACCCACGTGGTGCTTCCCTATTCAAACAAGTGAGGGGGGTCCTACAGATCTGAGCAGTACAGACAAGACAGAGCCCACACTGGGTGTTATTTAACTGCCCCGGACTCCCATTGGTCATTCCTTCCTTCCTCACATTTTACGCTCTCTCGTGGCACTGACTTTCACAGATCCCTCTTTCCCCATCTCTGTTGTCTCTATTTATTGGAGACGCCCACCAGCTGTTTGTCAAAATGCCTGAACGAGCTCCGATGGCAAAATCCACTCCATCCACTCCCAAGTAGTACTAGAAGCCCCACTTCGATCTTCGGTTGCTGTAAAACCCCAACCACAGAGACAATGAATCGGCTTCTTCTGCTTCTGCTACTGCTGCTTTCGATCCCGGCCTTGGCTTTTGCTTATGGGGCGATGGGACCGATCTCTGCTGCGTATGGTGAGTCTGATGATAACGGATTCTTCTGCGCGATTGAAGCCAGCGGGAAGCAAGAGATCATCTGCTGGAACAAGAGCGGGTCGTCGCCGTCTGACAGTGTGGACTTCAGCACTCTCCCTCCTATGGCCGCCCTCTCTGGCGGAGACGGGTTCATGTGCGGTCTCCATGCCAATACATCGCAACCCCGCTGCTGGAGTTCGAGGGACCCAGGTAATAATCTCGTTCCTCAGAGCTTCCAGAATTCTGCTTATTCTCACATCGCAGCCGGGAAAACCCATGTATGTGCTGTCCGAGGATCATACTATTTGGAAGAATCGGATAATGGTTTTGGAAGTGTGGATTGTTGGATCGTTACTAAAAATGGAACCAGTTTCAATTCTAGTTCTGGGTTTCCGGTTTCTGAGATGCCTGCGAAGAATCGCAACTTCAGAATGATTGTTTCTGGAGATGGTTTCTCCTGTGGGGAAAATCGAGAGTCGGGTTTCCTCTGTTGGGGTCGAAATTCATCGAATTTAGGAGGTTTTAAAGTCTCAGAGGGTTTCCTGTCCCTTGCATCAGGGAGGGGTTCTGTTTGTGGGATTTTGAGAGATTCTAGGGAGGTGAGATGCTGTGGTGATGCTGGCTCTTTTATTCCTTTACCTGCAAGTGGGAATCGATTCGTCGGCTTGACTGCAGGCTCACGCCATTTTTGTGGAATTCGGGAAGACGATCACGGAATTGAGTGTTGGGGGAGTTTCAATGCATCTTCAATTCCTAAAGGTTCGGGGTTCTTGGCAATCGCGGCTTCTGAATTCACCACGTGTGGTGTTAGGGAGGATGATCTGATCCTTGATTGCTGGGGGGATCATGGGTTGTCGACAGCGGCAGCTTACACTCCCCCATTGCAGCTGTGCAGCCCAGGGCTCTGCACATCTAACCATTGTGGTGAGAGGGAGTTCTCTTTTAATGCAAGCGTTTTGAATGTGCCTGATCTGGTGAGTCTCTGTGTGCATAAGGATTTGAGGATCTGCTCCCCATGTGGGACAAGTTGTTCTGAGGGCTTCTTTCCATCAAGTGGTTGTGGTACTACTGTGAATCGAGTATGCACAGCTTGTTCCCTTTGCCAGAACAGCACTTGTGGGGATGTTTGTGGGCTTTCTGCAACTGATTCTGCAGAGGATAAGCACCACCGGGAGTGGATAATAAAACTGGCAATCATCCTGGGAGCGTCCCTGTTGGGCTGTTTTGCAATAGTTCTGTTAGTGTGGTGTGTTCTTCCCAGTGTGATTGTTGCTAGGAAGGGAAGAAACAGGGAAGGGAGAAGCCAGTGTACATTGTGTGTTGGTAAAATGGAGATGGAGACTGAAAACAACCCTGAATTGGAGTTGCCATGTATCGTGCCTGACATTCCTACACTAGAATTTCGTCTTTCGGAGCTGAAAGATGCCACCAATGGGTTTAAAGAGTTAAATGAATTGGGAAGGGGAAGCTATGGGTTTGTGTACAAAGCTGTTCTCTCTGACGGGCGGCAAGTTGCAGTCAAGAGGGCCAATGCAGCTACTAGAATTCACACCAACAGCCGGGATTTTGAAGCAGAATTGGAAATCTTGTGCAAGATTCGGCATTGTAATCTTGTGAACTTGTTGGGTTATTGTGCAGAGATGGGTGAGAGGTTGCTCGTTTATGAGTTCATGCCGCACGGGACGCTTTACGACCATCTGCATGGTGGTCTTTCACCTCTAAACTGGAGTCTGAGATTGAAGATCTCAATGCAAGCAGCGCGGGGAATTGATTTTCTTCACAAGGATGCTGTGCCTCCTATTGTCCATAGGGACATCAAGACATCAAACATACTGTTAGACTCTGACTGGACAGCTCGCATCGCGGATTTTGGGCTCTTGACAACAGGTGATAGAGCCCTTAATGGCGACTTGGTGTATGTCGACCCAGACTATCAGAAAACTCAAGCATTTACTGAGAAAAGTGATGTGTACAGCTTTGGCATAGTGCTGCTTGAGATTCTCAGTGGAAGAAAAGCTTATGACAAAGATTACACCCCTCCCAGTATTGTCGAGTGGGCAGTTCCCCTCATTAGAGGGGAAAAGGCAGCTGCCATCATTGATCGCAATGTGGACCTTCTGAGAAATGTAGAACCCCTGCTTAGACTGGCAGAAATTGCGGAGCTTTTGGTGAGGGAAGATCCTCATGAACGTCCTAGCATGTCTAAAGTGGCCTTGTGGTTGGAGAAAATTGTAAAGGGTGGATGTCTCTTGTAGCCATTGATTTCAATTCGTGGTTAGAAATAGAGATCTTCATGTTTCCCAGTGCACCCAGTTTGCCTGTTGGACATCACACATACTCATATCCTGGAAGGCTCTGCCTTGATCCATTGTTTTCTTACATACAAACCCTGAAATTAGCTGGGCAAACACAACCTTTGTTGGATCAAGTGACAACATTGGGTGGAATCCGCTTGCAGGACATGATCATTGCAGTATTCTTGGTTTCTGCTCTATGATTTCTCCATCTCATTCATGGATCAGCTTGTCACCCCTGCAACTGCTTTCATGCTGTAAAGTTATTGTGAGTTTTTGTTCTTTTATAATTCACATTCTTTTACTTCACAAAGTGAAGGCAATTGTGATTATTGCGGAAGATTTATGTATTCATCCCATTGAGCTTTTCAAATGTGGATTATGTATGATACTAGATAAGGTCACCCTTTGCTATGAGATTAGGGCAGTTTAAGTTCTGATGCCTTTTCTTCTAGAAGTCCTTTCTGTCATGTAAAGTGATTGATGTTCATCCTTCTATTTGTCTTCAATCATGTTCCTAGTCATTGGGTACCATTTCCTTCTTTTTTTCTTTTGCTGAAAGAGTATTATTTCTTTTGTACTATGTCAATTTCTTTCAAATAGATGTCGAATAAAATTCTGAAAAGGTTCATGATGAGGACCTCGGTTTTGTCTTGAAAATAACTAGTGGTGGATCAATTCCTTTCCATGCCATTGTTGGATGCTCACATGCTGCCTGTATCTCTCATCAAGAAAAACATTGAAAATGCCTAGAGATGTTGGAAACTTAGTGACCTTCATCTAACTTCATTTAGTGACTGGTAATTATGAAACCTTGAATAGTTTGTTTTGAGAAAGATGATAAAACACAATTTCTTCTTGGGAAATAATGAACCACAATTCCCTGTTTGTGCCTTGCGCACGTGTGAGAGAGAGAGAGTGGCCTTTACTATCCACATTCGGGGTTTTTCTTTAGTATTCTTAAACGGTTGAAGTTACCTTCCTGGGATATTCTTCTCTTCTGGCAGGTTATGCTCTATAGTCTATAATGATGATCAGCAGGGGGTATTCAGTCTTACCTCTGTTATCTGCTCTTCCTGAGTTACCGTAAGAAAGTTCTAGTATTTAGCATCTCTTTTCATAATTTTCACTGTTTCCATTAAATGTTTCTAAGGAATGATTGTTTTGTTAGCAACCCACAATGACAGTTGATTATGTAAAAATTCATTACAGTATCAACTCACTTGTGCCTACAAAATAGCTATATTTAATAGATATTTTGGAGGTGCATTGAATATTGATATTGGATTTTAGTCATTACAACCATTCATTGAATCAGTGATGATCCTTTTTTTTATTTTTCATACCTTTCATTGAATTATTGATGATCATTTTTTTTTTCTAGAACCTGTGGTCTTGGTTTTGGGATTTCTTTGAATCATTGTGATCTGGTATGAATCTTGTGTTTCAATTGATAAAGGGTCCCAACAAGAGAACTCCTATCAAAACAGTAAACAACACAGTAATATATCAGCATTTCCCAAGTTCATAGTGGACTAGTTAGGTCTACAAGGATTGGGACAAAATGGAGTATCATGCTATCAGACATTCGAGTTCGTCTTACCCTGGCCATGTTCCAACAAAGATTATAGATCCAAGCATTTCATGATGCTTAAGTGATAAAAACTAAAGCCATTGTGGGTACCAAATGGCCAAAGCACAAATGCGGACAAGAAATTTCCTCTAGCATAACCATAATATGCTAAAATGAGTTATGCATTACATAAAAAATGAAAGAGCTTATGTAAATTATGAAACATATCAACAGTAATAGGCTGTATACTTTGACTGTTGGTGATTTTGAATGAGATTAAGAACATGACAGACACTTTTGAGCTTTATCCTAAACCAAAATCCAGAGATCATGTTTACAACTAGTATATATATATTTTTTAATCAAGACCCCCTCCAAAAAAAAAGTAGCTAGCAGGTTAGTATTTGGAATCTTCCTTCTCTTTAGTAAATTTGGGCATTTGTAGATATAGGTTTTTTTTTTTTTTTTGAAATCTTTGATGGCACTTTGTTTCTGTTTATGGGCCAAGATTGGTAGTGGGTTAAATGGAGCAGAAACCATACCGCAAAAGATGGTATTTGGGGGATCAAAGCCGGCCATTGTTAGTTGATGTTGTGGAGAAGCTAGTGGATGCTCCAGGAATTACAATGGGCCCAAAAGGTAGATGTTTGCATTTTTGTTGTTTGCTCATATTATTTTATCATGGATCTGGCTTAAAGCATGTTTTGATAACTGTCGATATTCTTGCATAAATGGTTTCATATTTTAAAAAAATTTCTGTCAATTTATAGTGGATGGAGGGTGATAGTAAAAATATAGTTTCTTTCTCTATTTCCTTGTTTTGCATTTTGCGATGAAAGCTGTTAAAGACATGATGCATCGCTCAGATAGCTACTAAGGAGAACTTTATGCTTTAATTTGTTATTTAAATTTGTTGAATAGATTGTTGGATTTTTGAAAATTTTACATTTGAGAATGTGGGATCACAAAAAAAAAAAGAAAAAAGGTTAGGGGTATTAAAGTGTACTAAGATTCCACATATGTGGACGTGTATAGAATATTTTGAAAATTCATTCATTTGTTCTCTTTCAAGGGACCCTCTTTTTCTAAATAGTATTTACTGAGAAATGGGATAAGATCCCATGGCACAGTGGAAGGTGCTCACTATTGTAGCTTGAGGTTGTGGGTTCAAGTCGTGTTTATTGCCATTGAGTGAGAGAGAGAGAGAGGCGCTCCTGTCAAAGGGGCTAAGAGCAGAGGCTTAAAGGCGGTGGAGATCTACAAGGAGCTGTCAAAATGATTGCCCACCCTTTTGATAGGAAACGGTTGCCTCTCCTTCCACCAATTAAGTCCTAAAAACATGATGGTCTCTAAATTTTCACTTCTGGAGATAAAGTGCCCTAAATGATTGTTGGGGATATGTAATGAGATGCTTTCTTTCATCATCATCATTTAAGCCTTGTCCCAATTATGTTGGGGTTCAGCTACATTAATTCTATTTTGTTATTCCACTCTATCCTATTCCTAGGCAAACCTCTCTATCCCAGGCACCTCTGATGGGTTACACTTACTTCAGATCTATCCTTATTGCTTCCATCCATGATTCCATGTCCTTTTTTGCCTACCATTTTTACTTAAGGGGCTATCAATCTGCATAGAGAAAATTTTCCTCGTCGGAACCGTTGTTGGCTTGCGTTGGACGTGTCCAAACCATCTCAAACTAATCTCTCTTAATACATTGATGCTACCGCTAAATGCTCTTATTTACGATTCTATATTTCCTTTCACCGCACATCCATCTCAACATTCTCGTCCATGCTACACTCATGCTTTGCTTGTGTAATGGATTTTCTTAATATAATTTATAGTATTCTTCAATTGAAATTAGTTTATAAGATAGACAGGTGATTGTTTTTAATTTTATTTTAATAAAGGTCCTTCAAATGAGACCCCTTTTCTTATTTGGCTGTAGCCACATGACCTTTTGACTTCTACTCGTGTGATAACAACTCATGCAAAGTTTATACAGGCATCCTAATTATTTATCATGTACTGTGGATTAAATTTTTTTTAATGGTTATTTGACTTTCTTGTATTCTCTTTAATGGGTACCAACCTCATAATCTTTTTGGTTTGTAGAGAGAGAGAGAGAGAGAGAGAGAGAATTCCTTTTTTTTTTTTTCTAATGTCAGGCAGTGAGCAAGCACTCATGAGAAATATTGCATGAACAAACTAAGTGCATGAGCTGGACAATCATGGCGAAGAATTTAGCCTTTTTCTTCTGTAAAAGGTTGCCACTATTCTAAGAGCTTTCAAGCAATGCTTTTTAGTTGTATTCAGTTGATGAAGTCATCTCTGTTTTCTTGGTCTAGTGTTTTGCCCTTTAATCTGTTATGGCAGTGCCACAGGCCCACAGTTTAGCGGCCCATGGGTGCATTCTAGCTGTATGGTCCATGCGCAGGGCGTTTCTTCTAAGCTGGTTTATAAATAAAGACATCCTTTATCCCTGATTTACAGCAAAGATTTGCTAGGCTATCAGTATATATGGCTTAATCATCCCATCTGGAGTATGCTTTATGCTGTGGAAAGACATCATTTTCAATTTCCAAAAGAACCAGAATGATGGGGAAATGGGTTGGCAATGGTAGGAACTTGGCTTTTGTTTCTTCACCTGCATCATGTGAATATTTGTATGTTTCAATTTGTTGGGGCCCCTTAAAAGTAGAAGTTATCTAAGGTCGGATGCTGATGTGAGTCGGTCCCACTCTATTGGACTTTTGTCAAGGCAGTAGGGTCCACTGCCCATCAGCTCCTGGTAATGATTACATGGTATGGTGATTTGTTTCTACAACAGGTGGGGCTTTGACGCCAGAATGCACACGTGTTGATGTGGACCACGCGATGGGCCATCGTGTGTCAGGTCTAAGCCCAGCCCGCTCTAGATTGCATAGGAGTCAATTTTTTAGGCCACTGTGTGGGGCCTCGGCCATGGCTTTTTGGTATAATGGCTAAACTATTCTGTTCTTTTTTTAAACTGTAGCGAAAGAGTTCATTATAAATAAGCATCTAATAAGTAGTACAGGAAGAACACAAAAAAGAGGAATAGGAAAGGTGCAAGAGAGATGTAACACACCCAAGTCCCAACCTCAAAAAACAAGACACCCAATTTTAAGACTGTATTGGGCCTGGGCCATGTTAGCTAAACTATTCTGTTGTTGATGAATATGATGTACTGCTTGGCTGGGCATGGATTAGCTTTAGCATACTCCATATGCAACCCTGGGGCCATTGGGGATATTTTGGCTGGAGGATTTGAAGAATTCCAAATGATGTCCGTTTCTGACACTCATAATTCTAAGGATATCCAATAGCTGATGGTGATTTTTCACATTCAGCAAATTCTTACCATCCCAACTGTATCAAACGAGGAATTTGGAGCTCTCAGGGACAGCCAAGAATTCCCGAGCAAAAGTTATTTCTATAAAAAGTGCTATCCATCAAAGAGACCCTTAGATCCTGCTTGTAAGTATTAATAGACATTGTTATGTCATTCATTAAAAGCTCGAACTTTTGGTATCAAAGAAAGAGATTACAAGTTATAAGCTTTTTAATAGGCAAAAGGCTAGTTTGTACTCGTGTGGAGAAAGCTTCTTTCTCATGATTCTATGAATTCCCTGGGATCTGGGCAAGCAGTCCAAATGAGATTTTGCAAGGAATGCTAGAGCCTATAGCTTTCAGTTTAGACATGGAGTCCACATCTTTGCTGATTCGGACCATTGACATGGGAGGTACACGATAGCTGGTTGTTACTTCAAAATGTCTTCATAAAAATAAAGTTCCAATCGCTCTATGATGACCGCAGAGGGAACACGAAGGTCCACGAGTCATCCAGACTAAACGATCAGCATAGTACCCCAAAAAATTTGTGGGAGGTACATTTTCAATAAAGCCATCGCCCACTTTAGGTTCATATTCAAAGAGTATACATTTAATCTGGCCTGACTTCCAAGCAGAGTAATCTCAATGGGATCTGATCTAACTACCAACTGGGTAGGGTTGTAAACATGTCGATTCCAGTCCGGATCCATGGTGGACCCTGAACCGGAGTCATTAAGGAGAAGGAGGAAGCGGATCCGAACCCGGAACCATTTTGGAACCGGTTTTTTTTCTCTAGAACCGGAACCAGAATCATATATGGGATCAGTCTGGATTCGGGTCTGGGTTTAGGTAGAGAATGATATTAAAAAAGCGTTATTTTTATGAGAGATTTTCAAAAATTGAGGTAATATGTTGGGTCTCGGATCTACGGGTCCGAACCAATGTGGAACCGGACTCGGATCCATTAACTTATCGGGGCTTAAATAAGGACCCAGACCTGATTTTTAGCGGGTCGGAACCTCCGGATAATCGGATAATCAGATACCCATTTACGTCCCTACAACTGGGGAAGCTTAAATGGTTGTAAGCTTTGATTTGATTTGATTTGAGACTGACAATCTCAGCCTTGGGTTTAAGTGAATTCAGTCTAGCCGGATCTTTTCAAGAAAATTATTTCATTTAATAGAATATTATTTGGTTTCACAACTTTTGACCTTTTCAATGAAGTATTTCAGTTTTTTTTTTTTTGAAAATAATTGTTTTTCATTTTTTATACACATAAATAATCATAACTAATGGTCACTTGCTTTCTAGTGGGTAGTTTGTTTAACAAAATTGCTGACTCCTTGCTTATTAGAAAAATCAATAAATACAGCTTATCAGGGGAATTTTCTTCTGCAGACGTTCCTAGTCCAACATGCGGTGACCAAAGCTCGTGTGTTTAAGTGGGCTCGGCTGAATTTGCTCATCCTCAAGCCCAACCTAAACTGCACTTGGGTAGGCTTGAGCCTACTAAATAAAGCCCAACAGAATGTTAGCACTTTTTTTTATCCAAACTTACAAACTGTTTTAAATCAAATCCAACCTTCAAATCCTCGATTTATCTCTCCCCAAAAAGGATGTCTCTTGTTCCTTTACTGGAATTAATAGAAATCATGTCTGGAGAATTTTGAAAATATTAAATATGGTGGAATTTCTTAATTGAGCATCTAGAAATTCCACCAAAAAGGAAAGGGGGAGGAATTATTGAATTCTCAAAAGTCATTTAAGACCTTTTAGGTGACAATTTTGAAATACTTGTAAAAAAACATGATATTTGCAAATGCTAATATAAACAATATGTCACGTCATGTAAAAAAAAATCCAACATGGCAAATTCCTATAAAAAATATTTGGAAAGAAACCTGCCCTTGAATGGCTTGAATTTTAAAATGTTGGTGAATAAATATAGCAATTGTAAAAGTCAGTAAACAATATGTCACATCATATCTCAAAAGCCCCTAACACGACATATTCTTATCATAAATTCTTATAAATAAATAGGCTCTAAGGGCTCAAAGTCACCTTTAAAATTCAAAGAAAGCTCAAAGTACGAAGCTAAATAACCCAAATCAAAGCCCAGAGAACTCAAAATTTCAAGTGTTTTAATGAAAAGAGGATTGAGTATTAATAGTAATTTAACCGGGCTTTGTATTATAAATATATCACGATGTGATATGCATGATTAAGCTATAATAATGACAATGAGGGGAGGCTGACCCCCTTAAAACATTTTCAAATTAAATAGAATCTACTTATCATTGATAAAACTACTATTGTGCGTGATATACATATCGCCTTGGATATACATGTGTCACATTGATCCACTATAAATCTCACCCTTAGATATACATGTGCAGCCTCACCTCAACCCACATTATACATTTTAAAACCGCCAGACTTTGTTCAAAACAGCGGAGCCAAGCCCCCGTGGAATTGATATTTAAAATATAATTTTTTAATATAAAGCCGTTAAATTTATAGGTTGTGGGTTGAACTCTTAATCGTAGCCCCAGGTAAACCTTGCAATGATGTGCACGGTCGATCCGCCTTTATATCTACATAATTTGGACATTTAGACCCAATTTGAATACCTATACATCAAGGCTCATATCCAAACCCTCCAGTTTGACAACTTTACTAACAGAGTCAAGTGAAGTAAATTTGATTTTGAATAAAGAATAAAATATAAGTGGATTATGATGGTATTTTATTTTTAGTTGTTTGTTGTGGAATTTTTTTACTTTTTGCACAGGAAAGTAAAGTTTTTTTTTTGTATTTTAGTGGATAAAGTCGATAGATTTTTGCATTTTTTTAAAAAGATAGAGAGAATTTTGAATTAAAGAACGTAACATTCTGTTTGTAAAAATAGATGTTAAATTTGACTTTTATTATATCAGTAAAGTGCCAAATTAGTTTTTAAGGTAGTTTAGTTGGCGTAGGACTATAGTTTGCATCCGAAAGTTATAAGCTCGAACTGTACTACTATACTGGTACTATATGGAAATTTATCCGGCTTTACTTTGTATACGTACGATTAGCCCAGTGAAAGAGTTAAGAAAAAAATAAAAATAAATAAGGCTCATATCCAACACTAAAGTCCACTGGCCTTCCAAAAAAACAAAAACAAAAAAAAAAGGGCCCAACCCAAAACCAGTTAACGTTATGCGCTGTCGCTGCAAAAAAAAAGGCACAAACGCGCGCTTCCGTTTTCTTCTCCTTCCATTGTTCCCTTTCTCCTTCCCTCGTTACTTCCAAAATCTCCAACGACGTAAATCATTATCATCACCATCTCCTCAACATATCCATACAGGATCGATCTAGGGTTTTGAATTCGCAAAATATAAAACCTCTTCCTCTCGCGTGCTTCGGAGAACATTTATCGATCTCGAACGCCATTTCTAGGGTTTCTAAACCATCTCTTTCATCGATCCCTCCAAAAAAAAAACATGCAGAGGTAATCTCTCTGAACCGATCATCTCATCAATGCCGATTCCAACTCGATCTAGGGTTTTGAATTCGCTTTTTCGATCAAAGCTAGGGTTTGACGTTTTTGCCCCAGTATGGGAGACTTTTGAGTAGGCGAATGGAGAATCGATGTACTGTTTCTATGTGGTTGTGTTGTCTATTTCGAAGATCAGTAGAATATTGGGTGTTTGTTTATTTTGTTTGTGTTGTTTGAAAAGGTCAATATTCTGTTGATTTTTGTTGTTTTATGCTTGTCAGGTGAAGGATTGAAGGGAGGGGTCTGCATCGTCTCTTATAAACTGGATTTCTTTTTTTCGTAATGGCTGTAGGAAGCCGCTTCAGTATCGGTTTCATCAGCTGCTTTGTTCCGTTGTGCGAATGGCATCCCTTAATATAGCAAGGGCAGCAGGGGCTTGATGCCCTACGTTGCTTATTGGTAATTATCTGTCTTACGAGGTTTGTTCCTTGTTCCTAATTTGCGTCTGTTTATGCCTTGTTGATGTTGCTGGTTTTTGGTCCCTATTGGGGTTTGGTTTTGTTTGTGGCCTGTTGATGTTACTGGTTTTTGGTCTCTATTGGGGTTTGGTTTTGTTTCTGGCCTGTTGATGTTACTGGTTTTTGGTCTCTATTGGGGTTTGGTTTTGTTTGCTGTGTTTGGGTCTGTCCTGATTTAGAATTATCAGAGTACCCAGAAAGGGAAATAATGTAAACTGGCATTGTGTTGCGATGGGGGCCTTTTGTATGCTACTACACTGCAAAGAGGGACATCTGTTGAACCCCAGATTCTGATTTGAGTCCAACGGGAAGAAAAATCACATCCAGATATAGTCTTGATCTGGTTCCTGTGTTACCTCAAAAAAATGTCAACTATCTGTTATGCATGTATATGGAAAATTGGGGCTCATTTAAATTGGCCCATGTTTCATCAAGCCAGAAAGGTGAGAAGACAAGTTATATGATTTGAATTGGACTCCACAGTTTAACACACTTTCATATGTATGTGTAATTGTGTATATGCTATACTTTTGTGCATTTTTTTTTTTGTTAGCAATGGTGAATTCACATTGTTACTGATTTATATCCACAATGCAGGAATTTATATCATCCTCGGTGTCTATTTTTCTCGTGTGTGTTTCCTTGAGTGTCATTGTAGAAGGTCGTATGGTTAGAAGAAACTTCTTTTCATTCTCAAGATTGACAGAAATGGGCTGCTGCAGTTGCTTTGGCTTCTTGAGCAAGTCCCGTAGGCAATTAAGGACCGTTTGTGGTGCAAGCAGTCAGTACTCCCAGGAGTTTTTGTTGCCTGATGATGCAGATGTGGATGGGGATCTATATAATGGGGATTCTTTTTTTATGCCTTATGAAAGTAATGGAGAGCTGCAACGGCACAAAAAAGGGTCCGAGGAGATTTTATTACATAGAATTCAAAGTGGAATGATATGCAGAGAAATTCCTGTCAAGGAAACTCGCCATGTTATTCGCACGGAGGTGACTTTTTTATTCTTTTCATTTTTTTTCCTTTTTTTTTTTCAATCTCGTGTGGAGATAAATTGCCTTGTGCGTGCATGCGTGCGTGCTTGTAGATCACACAGATAAACTCGCCATGTGTGTGTGTGAGAAACCGAGAATGGAACAATATATGCCTGTTTATTACATATATGATATAAATTTCTTTATGAAGATTAGGTAGATGCGACTTCTGGACATAGGAAGAAATATGTGGGATTAGCCAAATGTATAACTTTTGAAACTCCTGAATCTTTTGATGCATGTCACATTGTTTGGTTAATTTGACCTGTGATTTTTCTTGCACTACCCTGGAGGACCTGAGATATCCCATTTTTGCTTTTTCTTGGAGGACCTGAGATATTCCATTTTTGCTTTTTCTTGAACCATCGCTGTTTTCATTCTTTAACAACATACTTGCTTGCTGTTGGTTAAATGTTTAGGATATTACACTTCGGGAGATTGTCCAGAATCCCCCATTTGCAGTTCCATAGTGAATGGTGATGCTGACTTGATCAACTATGCAGATCAAAGAACCGTGCTAACAGTATATGTTAAATTGGGAGCCTCAGCAAACAATACGTTTGCCTTGGTGGAACACCCTATTGCTATGGTGCTCATTTTTTTACTTTTTATTTTTTAATTTTTTTATGAACAAGGTGCTGCACCTTGGATTTGTGTAAAGGGTAAATGGTTGCCTGTTGTGTGGCACAACCTGGCCACGATAAAAGTGGGACATATCGCACATGGAATATTGTTGGGGGTCCACATGCCCCTATCAGCTCTATGTAGATATATGCTTATAGAAAGAGAGCTGTACTAGATATATTGCTATTGCCAATTAGTGGTGGTGATCATGAGCTGATTACTATGATAAATTGTTTTTATTTTTTGCGGTCCACATAGCTTTGGTGGATGGGGCTAATATGATAAATTATTCTCTTCTACGTCATCAGATTGATACAGCCCCGGATCCACAGATGACGAATAGATTAATCTCCCGAAGGATTGATCGAATGCAAGGATGGATTCAGCCACTAGGGCACACTCATGGTGAGGAGAAACACACAACTGAAGAGAAAATTCTCACTACTCAAAGATTAATTGACAATAAGCATTGTAATACAATGAGGCCTAACACCCTTATATAGAGGAGTTGGCTTGATACTTATGAAACAAAACTTTCTAATATCGGAATCAACCCAACAAGATAGGAAACTAACTAATATTAATCCTATTCAAATCAAACTACTTAATAAGATTCCTAAATAATAGTATGTCCTGTTGGGCCTAGTGGCGGACCGATGTCTATTCACCTGGTGCACCCAGTGAATTTTGAAAATCCTGTTAAATGGATATGAGTCAGACAGCCATGCCCCACTTAACAATGCATCTTGCACCCCTTAACAATGCATCTTGCACCCCATTTAAATCAAGCCCATAGATAAAATGCACCCATGACCTGATGACCCACCCACATCAAATCTAAAAATCCTCATTTGAGTCATTCCCCCAAAACCCATCGATTGAAAACCCTTCTCCCTCTCCAACCCTTCTTCCTCTAATCCTCTCCACACCACATCGCACCCCAAAACCCTCTAATCTCTGATCTCTCCAACCCTTCTCCCTCTCCACATCGCACCCAGGTCTCCAGCAATGGCGACCGTCGTGCAGAAATTCGAAGACATCCAAGAAGAGGTATCCTTGATTCCTTTCCTTTCCACTTCTCCTCTTTCTATTATTCCTCTATTCATCAGATGTTCTTCTTCTTTGCAACCTATTACAAAAGAAAGCTTATCTGTTGTTTGTTCCTCTGTTTTTCCCCTTACTGGTTTTTTCTCCAAATCTAACAATGAAATCTCTGAAGAGAGTGCGGATCCTTGTTTTTGGGACCACTTGGGGGCATGTTTTGTGCTGCTTGTGCTTGGTTTTCAACATTTAATTCATTGTATAGTTTTGTCTTTATGCTTGTATGCTATTTTTGTCTCCAGATTCAAATGATCTATAGTTTGTCTATTTGGTAGGGACTCCTTTCACTTTGTGCCTTGTGGGTTCTCTCTCTTTCTCTCTCTGTCTTTCTTTTCTTTTTGGTTCCGGCATCAGCCATTTGTTTCCTGATTGAAGTTCTCAGCTCCTTTGCAGCCCTTTTCAGCTCCTCGGCATTGATCTTTCCATCCCAAAATGACTCCAGAGCAAACTTAAGCTCTCTCTTGGGCCCTATGCGAGGATACCCAATGATATGTGAAGCCATGGCTCTTATATGATTGATTTGACCAAAACCACAACTAGGCTGATTATTGGAAGGAAAATAAGAGAACATTACAGATGAAACAAGCTACAATTAATGCAATGTGAAAAAAAAAAAAAAAAAAAAAAAAAAAACCTCATCAGCTTCATAGTATTCAAATCAACCCCTAAGGGGCTCATATCATGAACCATACTGGAGCAGCCAACTCAGAAACAAAAACAAAAGCAAGCCACTGAATAACTCAAACCCACCAGAAACTAATAATCTTCAATTGAGGAATCTTTAAAATGATGCATTTAGATTTTACCAATAAATCCAGACCCATGAAGCCATCTCTAATTTAATCCATCATTGAAACAATAAATCCAGACCCATTACTGTCAGGTGAGCTGATTTTCATAATCTCAAATCTATATGGAAAATTTTCAAGATGAATATATCTGAATGAAGAAGATGCAGAATACTCAAAAGTAAGCAGATTACTCCCAAAACTTCAAGGGGTCCAAGTTAAAACTCTTTTCACCTCAAAAGAAAAACACAACACTAAATCAAAACAGACAAAATGACAATTGATAAGAACTTTGTTTTCCCTAGTAGCACAGGCCTTTTCATTTTAAACTCTATCGGTAAGTTGGTATCAAGGGGTCCCGGGTAAAACTCTTCTTTTCCCCCATGGGAGAAAAGCACAACACTAAATCAACCACCAGACGACAAAATCATAAGGACTTATCTTTCCTTGTAGGTTGTAGCATCAGCCTTATTCTTTGGTAAAGGACATAGTTAAAACCATATATATAATACAAAGACATGAGTAGGAAAGTTACTGGAGTACCCCTCAAACGAAAATATTTTTGGACTTTTTCAATTGCCATCGTTTCGCACCCCTCAAACGAAAATCCTGGGTCCGCCACTAGTTGGGCCTATGGACTAAACCCAATGGGCCGGCCGACCCATGGTCTAGCTTGGATCACAGATCCAGACCCTTACCCCATCTAGCTTTGTGATTTCAGACAGTGATTTGGCCTCGTGTTCAAGAGGCAATATCTCTTCAACTCTCTCCATTTCTGCTTCCTCCCTCCATCCCAAGGATGTGTACTTGCATTGTGTTTATTATTGATGACATTGGTTTTTCATTCTAGAAACTGAAAATTTAATTACTAAAGAGGTAAAAAAGAAAGAATTCAAATCATAGTTGGATTAGTGCACTCATTGGTCACATCGAGGGCGTGCTAATGGACCTGGACCCAGGCCCATCCCACATTTGGCCGGGCTTGGACCAGGTTGTTTAATAGATGGCCCGGACTTGAATTCAGTGGAAGAGAGCCCAAAGACTGACTCGAATGGGAGACACAATTTAAAAACAAAAACACTGTATTTTTGATACAATGGGGAATTGGACACGTACACTTTCATAAGAGCACATGCTACCCAACCAGCTAAGCTGCACATTGGGTTAGTTGCCAGATTTTTTTTTTTATATTATAAAACCCATCATCCATTCGGGCACGGGCTTAACCTTTTTCAGGTGGGCCAGGCTCAGGCCAAGCGGTTATGGCCTGAGTCAGGCTTGGGCCAATGATTTCAAAGTCTGGCCAGGCCTGGATATTGCTCAGCCTGGCCCAACGCAGCCCACAAACACCCCAGTCACGCACCTCGTCACATTGCCCTCTCCAGACTTCCTATAACAAGCTTCACTTGTGTTCATTGTTTATGCCACTAAATTGCAGATCACTACAGGTTATAACTATTTCTCTATTTTTTTCTCTATTCTTTTTTCACTCTGAAAATTACTGATAGTTTTGTTGTACAAGCTTTCAGAAGTGGTGCATTGACATCATCATCATCATAATCAGAGAGATACATGTACATTATCAGAGAGGAATTGCTCCCTCCTTCCTTCCACAGAGCTCCCAGCTCATTTGGATGGTGCTCGTCGTTGCAAATTGCAACCACGAGGTTGCGGGTTTAATTCATATAACCTGTAAGTGATGGTGCCAAGGGAGCCAAATCCAATTGATTATGGGCCCAATAAGCCACTATCTTTAATCCAATAGAAAATCCTTTTAATCAGGGAGAAAAGTAGCAATTTGCTTACCACAAACACGAAATCCACCATTTGCTTACCGCTAACACAAAATCCACTATCAATATCTTCAACCCAACAAGAGAAACTCAAACCAAAGGAGAAAGGAAAATACAAAAGTGCACATGACAAATTTTTTTATATAAATTGAAGAATAATGACCAACCTGCCAACAGTTTACATGTGTGTATAGTATATATATACTGTTGTAGGAAAATAAGAAAAGAAAACTCTAAAAGCTAACTTACATCTCAACCAGTAATCATGATCCCAATGATAATAAAAATCCTATTTAACAGATCCTAATTACATTAAAAAATGAGAATAAATTAAGAAAAGGATTGGAGTATGTAATCTTTTGCAGATTTACGGAGCACCTTGTGTGCTTGAAATTCGTAGGGGTTGTGGACTCCAATTACTGCCTTGTAGATGCCAACCATTTGCACCATCTTTAATCATAGTAAATTCCTTCTTAAAGATTCCTATTTTCACCCGAATCATGAAAGGTAACAAATCCTGAAAGAATGAATGACGTATAGCAAGCTTTCCATCTTAGGTGTCTTGTTGCATTGGGATTAATGGTAGAACCCGTAATTTCCTTTTGAGCATACATTTTTTTTTTTTAATCATAAAGAAGTCTTAATTACATTTAGAATAGGAAACAAGAGAAGACGATAGGAGGTGCACCACTTCGGGATGGCTTCCACTTTAAAGGATTGTGGGACCCATCAACTATTGCAGTCATCTCATTACAGATGACCATCTGCTTTATTCTGAAAATTATGCTTTCTAAATTTTAGTTGGAGCTATGTGGACCACCCGTTTTGTGATTTGATTCAATCCATTTGATTGGGCCCTTTAAACGACAGATTAAAGTACCCTTGGATCGGTCCAATTTCCCTAAAAATGATAATGCTTGATATAGGATGTGACCACCAAAATTTGACTCTTCGATCCAACGTCACATAAGTGAAAGCGGAGATGCTTCCTTTTTTACATTTTGTGGAATTTATATCATGATACATCTGAAAAATTCTGCTTACCCATGGTTTTGAAATTGCCAAGACGGATTCAACTTGTCTCAACTCTCAACCCCCACTGAGTTGAGGCCCTCATCGGAGGCATACATTTGGCCATGTCCTGTTATAATGACTTTTACCCTTGTAGGTGTGAGAGGTATCTACGAAAGTTTTGGACAAGTTTTCAAGACCATAAAACATTTTCTTGTAAATCCAACGCTTTGACTCGTATTAATCATATGAGCGTGGCGGCGTATTGACCACCTATTACCTCTATACGTTATTCAAAACCGTTGAAAAACTATTGGTTCTTTTATTCTACACTTTTAGGACATATCCTATGTTTTTCCAGAATTCTTAATGGAGTTTAATACTTTTTGGCTCTTAATTGGGCTTTGTTGCTGTGACTCAGCTGTGTCAGCCATTATGACTTGGCTTGAGGTTGAATGAGGCGTGCCTTTAATCTGATTTTTCAAACCTCAGCACTACCATTTATTGGAGAAAGCAAAACCTCTAGAGTGCTTAGTGAGACAGTTCTATTTCGTCTTTTTCTTTTGTTGTTATCATGTTTATTTATATCGTCATTGGTTGGACTAATTACTGTTGATTTTGGTGCATGATTAGGATGAAAATGGAAATAAAATGGTCAATGAATATGTTCGAGAATGGAAGATTGGCTCTGGAAGTTATGCGAAAGTGGTAAGATTATTGATACTGGCACTAAAGTGGCTAATATATATGAAATAAATAATCTGCAATACTCTCTTTGCAACAGGTTTTATACCGTAGTACTGTAGATGGAAAGCGATATGCAATTAAGGTAAGGCTGTATTTTTCTTTAACAATTTTTTTTTTTGTGGGTTAAGGATTTAAAGATAATATAGTTGCTCTGGTTGCTGTTTTCCTTTGATCTTGCATCTGGTTATCTTTTTTGAACCTTGATAAAAGTAAAGTTGCCAATCACAGTACTGTTAACCGCTCTTCTATTCCACTTTATATAAATTTTTTTTTTTGGTGAGAAATCAATGAACTGTTTTATTTATATATAGAAGTTTGTCATTGCATGTCTAATATATAGCCACCCATTTATCCACATGTAGAAATGTTGGAACACGTGGTCGCATGTCTAATCTACGTTCAGCGAGTTTTCCAGTCTCAATTTTCTTTTGTTGATGCACTTTTCTAATGAAGTTGAACTAATACAAGGATCGACACCTTGTAAAATGCATGTGGTAGGCATGTCACCCAAAGCAACTGCCTACCTGTATTGCAACTGGTGGAGCTTTGTTTAACTGGTGCATGTTTTCCTTTCGTACTATGTTCAAACATCTCAAGTAATTGTTAAAATAGCTATCTTGCATTGCAATTTAACCATCTCCTTTTACCATAAAAGTTTCAACCATGTTCAGAATGGATATCAGCAGCTTTGAACCTTATATTTTTCGGGATATTTTCTTACACAGGCTTTCCACAAGTCTCATTTACTAAGGTTGCGGGTGGCACCTTCAGAAACTGCCATGACAGATGTTCTAAGGGAGGTGAGTGATGTGGTCTATACTTCTATACATTTTGTTAAAAGTTGAATACTTACGCTTTTTTTAGATCTCCCTAGATAGTTTCCTTGATTTGAAATTGCATAGTGAAATGTGGGAAGGGGAAAGTAAAAGGCAGATGCGGAGCTTCGAGAACTCTGTATATTATTACTTTTTTTTTTTGCTGATCCCGAGATGTGGTATTTATTACCTCTAAGCACGTGATGTCTTACCATCGCTACGCGCGGGTTTGGCCATTACTCTTTTATTTAATTTTGTTGTTTTATGGAATAGACCCTTAGGCCATGTTTCTCTGCTTTTACTCTCTCTTTTTACTTTTGGATTCTAGGAACTTGGTTACCTTGTAATTAGGTTTCATGTAGTTGTTGGTGGCAAGGAACAACGCAACTGTGACTTAATTTATATCAAAATGGATTAATTTTTTAGGGAATTTGAACTTAGTTACGATGCATTTAGTAATTTTTTTTTAAATTAAGATAAAATTAGACGTCTTTCTTTCATCTTTGTTAGTAGTTTTGTATTCAGACCAATATTTATTAACAGTCTTGCCCTTTTTTTTTTTTTTTGTTGTTGTTGTTGTTGTTGCTTGTAACTTCTATTTTGCTTTGACAGGTTTTAATCATGAAAATGTTGGACCACCCCAATATAGTAAATTTAATTGAGGTGATTGATGACCCAAACACAGACCACTTCTACATGGGTATTTATTGACACCGTCTCGTTTGTTCGTTCGTTGTTTTTACTGCCACTTGAATTAGTATATCCTAGACCCTAGTCTACCAGTTCACAACTATTTGTTATTTTGCTAAATCTTCTTGCTATGCCTGGCTTTCCTGTTCTCTCACAGTTCTGGAGTACGTAGAGGGCAAATGGGTATGTGAGGGTTCTGGCCCTCCAGGTGGATTACGGGAAGATATTGCTAGAAGATTTTTGCGGGACATAGTTTCTGGGCTCATGTATCTCCATTCTCATGTGAGATTATGTTTTTGTTTTTTCATTTACTTATTTTCAATCATTTAAGATATGCTATACATATTTTCTGTTGAATATAGGAAAGCACTGCTGGGCAACACACTTGTTGGACTCAGTTCTGGCTCTCACGCTTGATACTCATCTGTGATGTTGCTAATATAAGAAAATGCATTTTTACAAGGATATGTTTATTTTCTTTTCTAAGCCATTATGATGTTTTATTGTTTATATATGGTATATATGTTGACTGTTGCATAGTTCAGTAATTCCCAAAACGGAAGGACTTGTTTTTATGCTCAACTTCTGTTCAGAAAATATTGATTTCTTTTTCTGTGTGCTTATAACCATTCTTTCATTTTGTGTGTTTGTTAACATTACATTACCTTACAGGAATTAAATACTTCACATTAAAGACTTGTAACATTGTCCAGCTTAAACCATAGTTTTTCAATTCCGCGAGGCGACTGGGCCTGGTCCATAACTGGAGGACTGGATCGGGTATAACCTGGTTGGGGCAAGTTTTGCCCCTAACCCCATCAATTTGGAGCTCATTCTACTTAACTTGGTTGAGTTGAACTTAATAAGTGAAGCTTAAGTGAAAAGTTTTAAAAATAAAAAATAGAAATCCAGCTATCTCAAGAAGCTTGACCTGTTAAAACCTTACCGTTTTGCTACTTCCCTCTTAAAAACTCGCTGTTTGCCGTTCTGCCACCTGTCACTACCTTTTGCGCTCAAAATTGAGCCAAAGTCTCCTTTTCTTTTTTTTTTTCCTTATTTTTTTATTGTTTTTTATTTTTTTTATTTCAGTTTTCCCCTTTTGGAATTAACATTCTTATGAAGATGCCTACTCTCTCTATGGTTTTTCTTTATCTTTTCTCACTTTGCTTGTAGATGGAAATTGAAAATCATGGCCTCTCTCCAATTCAGCCCCAAAACAGTGTTTTTTTTATTTTTTTTTATTTTTATATATATAGTTTTTAGAAGAGAACAATAATTAAATTAGTTTTCTGCGCATTCAAATTGTAGTCCTCATCATGTTTTCTGATTTTCTTTTCCTTTTCTTTTTTGCATTTGTTCTCCAATGTCTGTTATTTGCAGCCACTGAGAGGGACATTGTGAAGGATTTTTAGATTGACAATTTATAAGTTCTTCCTACGATAGGATATGCTTCTGTATGCTTTCTGCAATTCTGTTTTCCATTTATTCTTTGATGCTTCTCATAACTTTTCCTCTTACAATTACTTGCATATCTATGTGCACCTGGATATGCATTAGAATATATGTACTTCATTTAGGTTTTATGCAAGAATATATACATGTATATATGTTTATGGGGCTTTTTACATGTTTTCTTTCATCTTTTGCCCCCTTAAATCTTAATAAAAATAAAAATTAATTTACTGCAGCCTGGTTTATCTGCCAAGTCTCCTGATCAACTTGACTTGCTATCTCTTTAAGTCTGGTAAACCAATTGGGTTGGAAATTATGTCTCCAACAAGTTTTCGTTGTAGTTCCTCAAGCGGAAATTATTCTCTAGAATTTTGTTCATTTTGGCATTTGATGGCTAGATAACTTTTCCTATTTTCTTTTCAAGATCAACTGAACAAAAACATAAAGATTGGACAAGAGCTCGTGGCACAGTGGAAGGTGCTCACTGTTGCAACTTATAGGCTGTGGGTTCAAGTCCTGTCACCAATGAAAAAAATACAAAGATTGGATCTATAACAATGGCTATTTTGCAAGGATCTCTAATTATCAATAGCATAGCTACTGTACAATGCATGGACAAGCCAAGAGCTAAGGGGGGATAAGTTATTGAATATGATCCCCAGATGTTAGGTTTATTCAATCATGTCAATTAGTTGTAGTTGAGCCATATTCTTGTTATCATGTTAATATGAAACCATACAGAATATGAGGTTGTTACTGAACTGCCTAACTGATGGTCATAATCATCATCGTGTTAGCTCTGACCCATCCAACTATGAACTTATGGTCAGCTTTAATGCTTATACTATCAGACTATATAATAAGCTATGGCATCGTCAATTTTTAGTACTAATAATGGGAAGTTGCTTATTAGTCTAAATTTGGGGAGTTGCTCCCACATAAATCTTTTTTCCACCTGAATGGTTGTGATTTTGTTTAAAGTGGAAATGCGTACTGTGTAAGAGAGCTATAACTGGTCTAGGATGAGTTAGGCAGGGCAAATCTTCCAGTAGCACTTGAGAGTTGAGACCAAAATATTCTATAATCATGCCAAATGGCACTATCCGCTATACAGCTCTGTGGAAGATGGATTATTACATTGTCAATAAACATGCCATGGTGTCAACCCCCTAGCCAAAGTACTAACAGATTGAAGCCCAATCATCCAGACTGTGCCCAAGTGAGCTGTCTTGTATACTCCTACACAAACCTGTCTTAAAATTGGGTGTCCTCCTAAATCCTTTGGATTTGACACTTTTTATTGGATGCTAACATCAAATAGAACCCTCAATACTGGACAATTTGAAATTCCGTGTTTTCTGCTATGCTAAATATTTATTTTTCTTGGGCAGGTGGGGAGTCTATAGATCAATTCTTTGCTAAATATTTGTTTTCTTTGTTGGGTGGTGAAGAATATGTAGTTCCCCTTGTATATTTCTTTTTTCATCATTTTCTCAATCACTAGGGTATGTCCTTTATCCTGTCTTTCTAATGGAAAGGTGGGTCTCAGGTCCCTTGAATAGGAGAGGCCTAATTTTATTAACAATCCCCCTTGTGCTTTCTTGGGAAGGGTGGAAGAAAAGATACAGCAGCATTTTTTAGGCTTTTGTGGGTTGCTCACTAGGACATATTATTACCGATGGGGTGGGGCTGAAAGAAAAATAATTTTATTATCATTCACACAAAAACAAAAAGAAAAAGGCAAGAAAAGGCAAAATAGTTTATGGTGTGTACTAGTTTGATTGCAATAAAGATTGGTTACCTACTTACCTTCATCATTTGTCTGGGGCTTGTTGTCCGCTGCCTGTATAGGTTGTGGGCTGCCTCTATTGGTTACCTACTTACCTTCGTCATAGCAAAATGGATGGTATAAGTTGACCATTCTTTTCCCCCTAAAATTATTAATATAAATAAGTTGGATGTTGATGAAAACTCTCGAAAAAGAACCTGGGTCCATCTGTCATGGGTGTTCATATGGATGAAGGAAGAATATTAGGAGATGGTCATGTTTTTTTTTTGTACAGGTTGGGGACTCAAGAAAGGACCAACATCTCAAGCTATTATGGGATAGAACTTGTTAAACCAATGTTTTGTGGGGCTGTTGGTAAGGGGGATTCAAGTAATGCATTATCCTACACTAGACAAGCAGAGAGGCAGAAATGGTTGGCACTTTTCTAGTGAAATTGAACCCTTGGTTGAGGAACCAGTGCATCCAATCACATGCATTTTAGAAATATACGAGTTAGCAATATCAGGAGTATTAGGGTAGGAGTTGCTGGTTGCAGATGGCAGGCATACCTTCATCATATAGTTGATTTAGTATGTTCACATTTTGTAGTATTTATTGTTTCTTGTTTCTCTTTGTGTTATTAGACCGTATTCCTCTGTCTATTTCTGTTTCTACTGGGAGTTATCATTATTTATTTAAAGAAAACCCAAACTGATTTTATCACCATGTTCTTGAGATTATTAACAGTTAAGTGAATTGATGATTGTATATGATTTTATTTTTTATTTTTTCAATCAACAGAATATTGTCCATGGGGACATTAAACCTGACAACCTTTTGGTCACAAGCAGTGGAGCGGTCAAAATCGGAGACTTCAGTGTCAGTCAGGTTTTTGAGGTAAACTGCTGCTTTTCTTATAATACTTGCCTGTGTGTAATTACATGAATGGAAACTGACATTAGTCTAGAATCTTGCTCCTTTTTTGGGCTTTTGTCTTACATTTTGATGAAATGGGTGATACAACCATTGATATGGAAATATTAATTTCAGTTAAAAAAAAAGGAAGAAGACATGGAGATACAATCTCTAAGTTCATTATATGTGGTAGGAATCAGTTCTCGGAATGCTGGAAATGTGCTAAGATATGAAAATTCTATAAAGTAATGCCGAAATATTTTTACTTACATTAAAGCATACATTGTTGGGAATTTTGCTGTTAATTGAAACAATTAAATAAAAACGTTGCTGTCATTGGCACCAATCCTTGGTGCCATAAGCAAATATCATCCTTCTAATCTGTGTGCTCATATTACCCTAATGTGCATGTATTAAAAATGTGTGTCTCAACTTGAATCAAGATCTCAGTAAAACCATACCGGGTCTCTGTTGGCTTACCCTGTCTTCCACTTCATTTGTAGGATGACAATGACGAGCTCCGAAGATCTCCTGGAACTCCTGTTTTCACTGCACCAGAATGCTGTTTAGGTGATGCATTTCTCTGAATTAATTGTTCTGACAATTTTACAAGAAGTTCTAGTAGAATGACGTGGGTGATATTTTTTGGTCTTCTGAGCAGGTCTAACCTACGGTGGTAGAGCTGCAGATACATGGGCTTTAGGGGTAACGTTGTTCTGTATGGTCCTGGGTGAATACCCATTTCTTGGGGACACACTTCAGGATACTTACGATAAGGTGCCACTTCTGCTGTGCGGGCACCATCCATTTTTTAATTGTTTTTCATCTTTTATTTCTTTAGTACAAAGCTTTTTCTAATGAGAGTTGCACCTATGTCTAGATTGTTAATGATCCATTACCCATCCCGAAGGATATCAATCCACACTTGAAGCACTTGTTGGAAGCACTTCTCTGCAAAGGTGAGTTCTCAACTAAGGGCTAAAGCACTTCGACCATATTCCTTTCTAGATTTTTGAAATATTAATGTTACATACAGATCCAAAACAAAGGATTGTCTTGGAAGATGTTGCTGTGCATCCATGGGTGGTTGCAGATGAAGGGCCAATTCCTCAGTTCTTGTGCCGGTGCAAGCGCATGAATTTAAAAAGTGTAGAGTCTGCTGATGACAAAACCAGTGCTGACGTGATACACTGAACTGTGATCCTCTCTTTCAATGTACAGTGGCAAAGACAACTAAAGGGTTTTGATTTCGGCAGTATGATCTATGGTGGAACCTTGAGTTTTGGGACAAAACATTTGTAGTTTCCGAGATGGTAGGTAGGCAATGAGAGCTATTTGGATCTCTCTGCATTTGGAGGTTTGTACAAGTTCTTAAACGTCAGCCATGGTGCATATTTATTGTTTTGGTTTTAGTAGTGTCCTCCCTATGTGCTAATTTTATGTCTTTTGGTATGTTCTTTTACATGAGTGGCATGAAAGTTTATTTCGGATATTTGCCTAATCTATAAGAGAGTTCCTGGGAGGCTCTGTCAACTGGGGTTGTGATCTTTGATTTTAGGAAAACTGATCAAAGATATTCTTGTGATTTCTTCCTATGCCTTAAAAGCTCTTGTATAATAACAGCACAGTAATGAAAACATAGAGCTGGGATTAAAATTGCTCGAGCTGCTGAAACTGTTTGGAAATGCTTGGATTATATAAGTTATGTTTTCGTCACCGGTCATATTCTTGCCCAAGTTGTGGCTACCAATAGCACACCGGTCTTTAAGATTTGTCTTCCACTTTGTATTCTTGTGATCCTTCTTCAAAGGGGTGGTTGTCCTCAGGTTGCAGTTCTGGGGAGTAATATTAAGATAAGACTATCCCAACTCTCAAGGCTGGAAGGTTTTGTCATCGATTAATTCTCCACTTGGGTAGGCTCAGGCTTTAATGATTGTAACCCCTTAGATTAAGGCCCGCCAAATAAACTTTGGGTCTCTTAATCAAATGATACCGACCATAGGATTGTGCATGTTTGCAGCCCAGCCCATTATATTTATAAAGAAACCTTCAGGTGTGCACCGTGTGCATGGGCCCTCTTGATGATCAATTCGACGGGTCTACACACGGAACGCCTCGGGTTTGCATGCATTTGAATTGACTTTGGGCTGTTGAGCAAGGGGTTGGGATGATGGAGTGGGCTTCAAATTTTGTACACAAGTACTAGGGCCATTCAGATCCTCCATGCATGCCGTTTAATATCCAGGTGGGGCTCCACAGTGAGGGGCTCAGGGAATCCTTCAAGAAGAGCGTCCAATCACCAGTGTTTTGTAGTTTATACACCAAGTCCATTTCAGTCAAGTATACTAGAAACTTCACTCCCCGCTGATTCTCACAATTAATCTCTCTCCAATATGAGTTCCACCAACACACACATGATACATTAGCCTGGGTGGTTACTAATAATTATTTCTCAATTTCAGTTTCTTCTCTGGTGTAGTAATACTATTATATGAAAGAGGGTCAAGGACAGCTAGACTCCAATCCCGTTGATTTTCTAACGAAGAAAAGTTGCGGGGATCAAGCTGGGGTGGCGAACAAAAAACATTCGAGAGTAGAATTTCTATTTTTGTCATTGGAAGATGGAACACATTCCATGTTCTTGAGTAAACCTAGTGACAACTCTATCCACAGATTCCCCAACGGCATTATGAAATGAAAATTTTACCCTTTGTTAAAAAAGAAGAAAAAGAAAACAAAAGATGAGGGATGAGATGGCAAATGAATATTCAACCATCACCTTAGTAATTCAAATTTTACAAAAGTCAAAGATGACATATACATTTGTACCTTGCATCCTTTACCCCTCATCTCTTTAGTAATCGGTCCTTTGATTGTTACGCCAACGATTAGAAGTTGCTTAGTGTGATAGAAGCAATTTTGAGCCATCTCATCAAGGAAAGAGGTTTTAAGTCACCGACGGTGGGTGAAACCATTATTTGGGGATCAAACCGGTGCATTAGGTAAGTTGAAAGCAGCCATAAATTTATTTATTTTGTCACATCCCACATTAATTTTTGAAAAAACAACGTTATGTATGAGAATGCTTTGATGATGATGATATTGCCAATCCAACAAGTCAAACCCCACATGGAAGCTTGAAGGATCGCCCTAAACCCAAAACTGCTAGGTTGGGTTTAGTTTTTGGAGGTGGTTTAAGGGTTAGTAGTCGGATTATGGTTAGTTTACAAAAGTATGACTTGACCAGCCTATTAAATAAAAGTATAACTCGAACAAAACCCCGCCCACTAGTTGGAAATGTCAACCTGAATACAACCTAGAAATGAAGGGTTGGGGTTGGGGGGTTCACTCCTAGTCCCACCCTTAGATATCATGTTGGGACATCGGTGGCTATCATGCAACCTCATTTTTATTAATATACCATGACAGCCCTCCTGCACAAATTGTGACACCAAGAGCTGACCCATTGTAGGATCAGTGGAAATGCAAGCTACTTTCATGGGGATGCATGACCAGGGATTGATGTATGACACCAAGAGCAAACCCCTTTTGATTTAAATGAACGACCAATTTCAGGTCAACTACTTTTGACCTTTCTGGAAAATGGGCTGTGTTTGGATTGGGTTAAGCTGGTATGAAGTTGGTTGGAGTCAAGTTGGGAATGGCCCCTATAGAATTCAGTTTGAGGGTGGCTTGATTCAGGTTGGGTTGCGGTTTGGTCCAGTTGTCTTAAGTGACATTTGGTTCCCGCTGGGGTCAGCTCATATTAATCCGGTTTGAGTTTGGGACTTTGGATTGGCTCAGAAGCAGACCCTACAAGGCTGATTTGAGTCACTGGGGTGTACCAATTTAGATGAAACTATAGTAAAATAGACTCGCATAGGCAATTTCATGCATGTGGTTCAACATTCCTTGGTTTTCTTTTCTTCTTTAGCTCAAGATTTTTTTTTTTTTAAAGATCTCAAGAACGTTTCTATTGATTTATAGGATTGATATAGTGTCCACACTGTTTAGGGCATTATAACTAAAAATCCTCAACTGGTATATCACGGTTATTTACTGCCATGCATTCTTTTGGCCTTTGATGAGTCATGTTGTATTCATCTACTGAGATTAAAAGGTTAAAATCTTGCAATCCAAGTGTTCAAGAAGCTGCACTCTCTAATCATCTTACGGAGTCTTGTCAATTCATCGTGTAAAGTCTACACGATTTGTAGATGTGACCCATATGTGCATGCTCTAATGACTCTCTAACCATCAGATTAAGGGCCCCAATAGAACTTTTTGTGATGCTTTTAATAGATGATAACAACCATCAGATTGTGCCCATGTGCAAATCCATCTATTACATCAATAGTCCTATCAATCCACTATCAAGTTTTCTCCCTTAAAATCCCAAATTTAAGCACACCAAACTAGGCCTGGAGTATGGACCAGTTTAAGCCAACACCACTTGCATTGGTTGGAAGGAAGGCTAACCATGAATAAAGCCTGCAGGATTTTGTGGTTCGGGTATTAGACCAGCCTCTTACGCTCTTAAGTTATGTTTGTATCATCAATGAAAAATGTACAGGAAAGTCACCTGGCTTGACTCTCATGGTGCTCTCATCATGATATACTCAATTCAGAAATAAAGCTTGCAATGTTGTATGGCTTGTGTTGGTCTGCACTAGTATGGGGTTCTGCTTTGCGGAAAGCTTACACTTTGATCCGGCACAGAAAATACATGCTTTTGTTGAGAACAAAAGAACAAAGTCATCATCTACATATATCCTTTCACTTATGATATATGATACATTAAGGCACAGGGCAACAACCCCAAGTATCCATAATTTTTGTACAAAATGTCAACCGACCATGAATGTTTACATTGGACAAGCTAGTAAAAACTTTAAACAAAGGAATATTTGTGGAAGGTATTTTGGGTTCTACTCAACCTAATGCAATGAAGAGGAGACAATCTCTTAATAGAAGATAAAATGCAGAACATAAAGTGAAGAAGGTAAAATTAAACAGGCTGCCAGTTCAACTTTCTGATTTTGAACTTCTGAATGGATGGGATAATCCTTGCTGTCTATATCATCTAGACCTATTAGTTGCATGATGATGATGATCTTTTACATTTTGAGCCCATTGAAGAGACTGATGCAGAACTTGTAGAGGCTATGGATCCAATGCCTTTTGATGTCTGTCTGCATCCAATTTTCATTTTCGTGAAATCATCGATCAGCCCTGGCTGCGAAATATGTATGTGTCTGATGTCAATCTCATTTGACATCATCATCACAGCACTAGGCATTGTTGGCCTTAGCGTTGGTATCTCTTGCACGCACAGAAGAGCCACCTTCAGGAATCGGATTGCTTCTTCTTTGGGAAAATCTGCTTCTAGCATTGTATCGACGAGCTGCACAAGCTCATTGGCCTTGTAAAGCTCCCATGCCTCTAATCCACAACATTGCAATCTCAGTACATTTCAAATTAGCGACTAAAGTCGGAGTTGTCTATAGTATTAAGCAATGCAACATGTAGAGCTACCACATATAATACATAAATCTTTAATGTCCCTAGTACAAGTAGTCAAGTACAGTCAGATAAATTAATGATATGGTTGTTCAGGGGAAGCTTCATTTCTTACGGTCGGTCTGTTAACTTGTTTTAGGTTTTGTAGCAGAAATATCACTGAGCATGAAGCACAGGTTTTTCATATGCTGTGACCAAAATTTTAGTAGTGATTAGCCCTTCTTTGAGACTATAGTACTTGTGACCCTTTTCCCTTTGATTCTTCCATTGGTCTATTCACCCATTTACCTGGATAAATTATCTTTCCTTTCTTCTATTGTGAATCATTCAACAACAAATATATGAAATTATTAGACATTAGCAAGCTTATTTTGATAATTGACATGAAGTTGCATTCCAGTTTCCAAAACCTTACCTCTTTCACGAGATCGTGCTCAAGATCTGAAGCCAAGTCCTTTACACTTTTGCCACTGACTATTTCCATGAGTAGCACTCCAAAGCTGTAGACATCTGATTTTCGTGTAACCTGTCCACGTAGGGCATATTCTGGTGCGAGATAACCTCTTCAATATTTGTAACGTTTGGGTATAAAGAGAAAGCAAATGACATATGAACAATATATTAGCAGCAGCAATGTCAGAATTTTCTAAAAGAATATTACCGGTTCTTTTGTTTAAATAAGGTATTGAATTCCTATCATTTCTAAGCAATACCTTCTTACTAAAGGGGCTACATAAGGGCCATCAAACAATATTTCCTAGTGATCGAGAATATTTACTGACCCATCACTATTGGTAAACTAGATCTTAGGAAAGCGGGATTAATATCATCAGGTTGGGAAGCATGAAAATCATGGTGTGTTGTGTTTGTGTGGTTGTCAAGGACTTTAAAGGCCTTCTCATCACCTATCTATGTGTAAAATATGAGAACTATTTGATCAATGGGAGGTATTATTTGGGGGCCTTAAAGTTTGACCGAACCTAGTTTTTAGATGAACTTACGGGATGCAAATTTGCATGATCAATTAGTGTTTAGAGAACTTTTGAATGGATGCTAATTCAAGGTGGAGGGAGGGGGATGTTAACGAGCAGGCAGTTTAGATAGATCATTGGTTGGAGCATGTGTTCCCTGTTCCAATCATAGAGACTGCCAAGTCATCCTTAAACATTTCACTGAAAGTAAAATGCCATCTAAATCGTCACTTTAGATTGTTCACACCTCACCTCTTTAATACTCAATTCAATGGAATCCAAAACCGAGTATACAAATGGGAGGTGTGATTACAATTAAAATAGTTCCTTTCTTGTGCAGCCCCTGAAGCTCTTGAAACTTGAGAAAGGTAGATGGAAGGGGCAAGGGAATAAGTAGGGATGACAATGGATCAGTTAAACAAGGTACCCCCACACCTGCCAGTCCTCTTGGGGGAAGGTTTATTAGTGGCCTTGATATAGCTCGGTAGGTATGGATTCATAGACTGCAAACCGAGTTTTGTTTAAAGCAAATTTAGATTTTGAGAACAGAATATTTATCAGTTTACTCATCTGCTAATGAAAAAAATCATACATGAATGGGAATAAGAAAAAAATCATACATGAAGGGGAATAAGTGACATCTGGTATTAAACCAACCCGACTAGTACTTGTTGAGCAATGGATGTGAGTCAGGTTGGGTTTGGATTTACTCTGACAAAAGGGAGGGTAGCCAAAACTTACATAGTTCCTGCGACGCGGGTACTCAAATGAGTAATATCATCAGGGAACAGCTTTGCCAGGCCAAAATCGGAGATTTTGGGAGAAAGATCACAATCAAGAAGTATGTTTCTAGCTTTAATATCCCTATGCACAATGTGTGGTTTCATCTCCTCATGAAGATAGGCAAGACCACTTGCAACTCCAAATGCGACCTTGCTTCTTGCACTCCAACTAAACTTTTTTCGGTCTTGCTCTTTGCCATGCAGGATTTGGGCGAGGCTGTTGTTTTCCATGTAGTCATATACCAGAATTCTATGCTCTCCTTGGGCACAGAAACCATGCAGTTTAACAAGATTTTCATGGTTGACATAGGACATGGAAGCTATCTCTGCTACAAACTCATTGTGTCCTTGTGATGATTCTGCTGATAGCACTTTAACAGCCACAAATGTTCCATCTTTCATTGTTCCCTTCAAAGATTCAAACAAAGAAGAAACTTATCTTAACAAGACTTACGCAAACAATTGAGAAGAAAAACATTAAAAGGACAGGGCAAGAAAGTATTTGCCACTTTTGGAGATGAGAAAATCTAACCATTTAATCACTATTTTTCTCACCGTTGGAAAACTCTCTGAGTTTACTCTAACTTAGCTGAGTCATCTCATTTTAATAAGTTGTTTACATTCTCAACCATCTAATAGGGACATCTAATTTTACACAATTAAATTTTATTTATAAGTAATTATGGATGAGATTTGAAGTTAGTAATTTAAAAATGATGACTGTAATGTAATTTAAAGCCTATATTTTATCTTTTACGTTCAATATTTGGACAAACAAATTATGTAATCTGAAATAATTTTTTTCCTTTATTGTAGTATTTTTCTTAAACATATAAATTTATTAAATTGAATTGATTATTATATATGAATGCATGTAAATAAATGTATTTGTATATTTTCTAAGTAATAATTAATTTTTTTTTTTTAAATAAACATGATTCTTCCGAGTCTTTGCGTTAATTCTATCCGAGTCAATTTTTTTGCTTTGAACGAGTCGAGTTCAAGTCACAAATTTTCAAACATTGATTTTAGCGTTAATTCTATCCGAGTCAATTTTTTTGCTTTGAACGAGTCGAGTTTAAGTCACAAGTCTTCCAACATTGATTTTACTTACTTGGTATAAATGGCTTTCTCCATGTATAGCTTTCTCCACTCAAACCCAAACACAGCGAAGAATCATTGCCAACAAAAAAAAAATGGTGGAATAGAACTCTAAAACAAGATGCTTCACCTTCACTTGGATGCGAAGAAATGAGTGGAGAAAAGGCTTTTCACAGTACAAATTTGAGGAGGTTGGGTGAAGGGTCCTGTCTGCAGATGAGGGGTCCTGTGTATGGATAGGCTTGCCATCTGGTTAGCTTTTAAATAGCCATAGTCGCAGGCCCACCAATTTACCTACTAGCCAATACCTAAGTGCTCAAGCCCAAATGATCAGCCCATATATGAACCAACCAAGGGGGGATGGGTCAGCCCACATTCAAACAAAGTATGTGAGGTTGGGTGGGCTTGGGCATAGAAATTAGCTTTATGACCCCGAACCGGACCTTCTAATGGCGCCCATTTGGTAAACGGGCCTGATACGTGGGGTCATGAGGTTTGTTGGACAAAGTGTGGATCCTTTATCATGGCCCACTTCTTGTTCTAAATGTTCCATTGAGGACCACTAATTGGACCGATAGTATCGAATGATCACCTTTTGATGATGATGAAGAAGAAGAAGAAGAAGAAGAAGAAGAAAAAAGGAAAATAAAAGATAAGAAAGATTACCCTGTAAACAGAGCCAAATCCACCTTCCCCAATCTTGTTGGCAATTGAAAACCCTTTGGTAGCAGTTTTCAGCTCCCCGTAAGGGTACTGATGTACATTCTCTAAACTCTCTGCACCTGCATAAACTATGCCATTTTTACATCAAAATTCTTATCTAATGTGTCCCCAAAAACAGCATTTCAGCAAGCTAATGCTTATCATCATCTAGGCACATTGGTTGGTCAACCCATGTGCGGGGCCCACTTTGTTTGTCCCATGGAAATCAATCAAATAACCAATTAATGAGACTGAGACTACTAATACTAACCAACCAATCCAATCATTGAACTTGAGGCCAGTCATAGTTTTTGCAAGGCCCACCATCAAAATCATACTTCAAACTGTTGTGATGGTCCTTGCTCAGTGGTCCCCATGTCAGATAGATGGGCCTTAAAATTACCATGCTGTTGGAGACAACACATGCAACCGAAAAGAAAAGATCAAGATAGAAAAAACCAGCATAATTAGTACAGACCTTGTGGAGGCTTTGTAGCATCTGGTTTAGACGTTGAAGAAAGACTTTTTGGGAACACGAAGGAGAAGCACCCCATCATGATTTTCCCTTCTTACATCCAGATAAGTGTTGAGACGAGAGAGAGAGAGTAGTTGGATTAATGGATTGCAGGTGCATGCAAAGGGTCATTAATAGATAATAGCAGGAGATTGGGTGTGTTTAAGTCAACCAAAATCAACGGTCGAGATTTGTGACCCATTCCTCTACTCTTGTTTTTTCCACGGCCTAGGAGTATATATGGGGCGGCCGCCTACAGTGAAACGAGTTAGGACTCAGGAAACACAGCCTACGTATGGATGGGTGGCGGCCACCGACAGTGATTTTGACCTTTTAGCTTCTTCTTCAATTATTTTTCTCAAAAGTTTTGGAATCTGACTAATGATTTTGACCTTTTAGCTTTTCCTTTTCGAGGTCTAGTTCTTTTATACCATGGGCCCTTCTGGTTTGTTTGTTGGGCTATTTTCTTTTTGTATCATGCTCTGTCTTTCAATATCAGTTGTCGTTACTATATATATATCTTGGTTCTATTTGGATGATCCCCTTTGTTTCATGATTTATCGGGTCTCTAGTGGGCTTCACTAGGTGGCTTGTACTGTAAGACTGTTTATATATATATATATCTATATAGGAAGATGTTTTTATGAGAGATGCTCTCACCTTATTATGAGAGATAAAGTAGAGTCCTCACATCTATATCCAATGCCAACAACTTCAATGTGAGGCCCCTCCACCACTATCTCTCATAATAAGGTGAGAGATACTCTCACAGAGCACCTCCCATATATATATATATATATAATGGTTGAGCGTCTTATTTTTTAGACTGATTGGGTCCTCCTTGTATGAACAATATGAAAACATTAACATTGAATAGGGACTGTTTAACTGTTAGATTTGGATGGCTGAAATTCAAATGGCTATTTTATCATTCTTTTGATAGTTGATATTTGGAAGATGTTATCACCCCAAGTTCTTATCGGATGTGAGCCGCTGTGTATTGCCAATTTGATTGGAAATTCAGGAATCTGTCTATCAGATCAGGTGTTTATATGGGTGTTTTTTTTTCTAAGAGACTGCCCACCCATCATGTGTCTTATTAGGGCAATCCTTTTCAGTCATGAATCACCGATCGTTTTCTACCAAGGGTGCATGTGGGCTGGGCCCAATTAAAATCTGACCGACCCAGATTGATAGGTCGGTTTTCATTGAGAGTTCCCATTGTGCCCGGCAGGGTTGAACCTGTGTGCTAGTGTTAGCACATGCGTGCAATCGCATCCATGAGACACGAGAAACCCCTTATATAAGATCTTAAAAGATTCGATTTTATTAATTAATTACACTTTTTCACTTGATCATTGTCTGCACCACGCAAACAAAAGCCCTGGATGTGTCATTGATGCCGGGCATGACTTCTTGAACTAGACTAACAAAAAAACTATGGGTGTGACTTTGTTCAAATTGGTTTTAATTTCAGTTAGTGGTGGCCCAATACGTCATTCGGCCAGCCTAACTTTCCCCTAAAGATCATCAATGTCATACATATTCCCAAATATTGTAAAACTCTCATGATATCTCATGATTACCTTTTATAAGTTTTTTACTACTTAAAAAAAAAAAAGATACAGTAGTATTTGTACAATGTAGGTCATGAGATTTATCAAAAACCTCATATTTAAATTATTATTTCCATCTTTGATTTTCCTTTGTTTAATATTTTTTATTTGATGTTTCAAGTAAAATCAATTAAAAAATATAAAAGATTGACCAAGGGCCTCACATGTATGGAGTGAGTAGATACATCACCAAATAATTTCTTAATTTAATGAAAGCCCAATAACTTCTAAACCCATGAAATATATGTATGGATTGCAGATTCTCGTGTTTGTAGTCTGGTGAATATAATTGCCTTCTTATTACGTTTGTGGTTGTCTTTTTTCTATTTTTCATGTCTGTCTATGTTGACTAAGTAATAAAACAATATCCAAGGTATTATTGACCATGAATTGTAAATCCACTGTATATATGGAACAGACAGTGACTTGGTGAGACTTGCGAGGCATTAAACACCTCATCCTAAACAGTAGTCATCATTTCTGCTAATAACAGATAATTCCTTTTTCACCCGAGGTTGCAGTTGTAGTAGCTGTAGTTGTAATATCTCATCAGAGTCATCTTCTCTCACCCGTGGTTCCCCCACCTCACTTGAGGTTTACTCCCCTCACCCGAAAGATCCCTCATCAGGAGGCTAGCAGAACCGGCCCCCCTAAGCTGGGACACCAAAAAAAAAAAAAAAAAACCCACAGATAAACTTATATATAAAGCTAATGTAACACTCCGAATCCTGGAGCTCATCAGGACCCTGGACCTTACTATAAGAAAATTAAGATCACCACATAAATCAAATTATGATAAAGAATTGAGCAATGCTTCTAATTTATTTAAGAGATCAATTTAAAGAGAAGAGAAGTGTCAACAAGTCCACTAGCAAAATAATTCCTAATTCCTAAGAAAAAGAAATTCGACATTTATTGAAAAATAATTTGTTTATGAAATCCAAATATCATTTTCAGTTCGATTGTGACGCTCTCTCATCAGCCACGCAAATGAAAGTCCAATGGCTGATCTCCATTGTTGCCAAGCTCTCCCAAAAGACCTGTACCTGAAGTGGGGCGAACCACCTATCAGAAAACTGGTGAGCAAATATTCCTAATAATATAATTTCGAAATATGAAGATAGAACAATGATTTTTTTTAATATAATAGGTTAAATCATACGTTAAGGAAGGTATCTTGTGGAGTCTCTTATGTTCTTAAAATCTTTCTAACGTTAAGTTCATAACTGCGTCATAACACTGATTAAATTCGAAATTTCTTAATTGATGGTTCCACTGGCTCAAAGGACTCTCTCATAAGAGAGGTTCAATGGTTCAGATCTTCTATAAAAGAAGTTACTTTCATATGTCAGTCACAATCTCCCATAGGGAAATTTGCTCAGTAATCATTCATGTATTCAATCCCTGTCCAACCTTATCTCTCCAATTTCATAATGTTTCACCATTCAGAGTGACGATCATTATTGAAGATCAGAAAGAATAACATTAATTCGTACCGTACTAGCAATGAGATAAACAAAGTCAAAGCAAAACATGAATATAACCCTACCCATTAAAGTAATTCAATAATATATATATATATATATATAAATTAATGGCCAGTCTCACATGACCCGGGGATTTATTATCGCCCCATTTCAATCAAGGATTGGTACCCGTGCATGTGACATTAGCCATATGAGAATAATTTTTATAATTCTATTTTCTAAAAATTAAAAGTTGGACTAATGCTCAGGACCTGGAGAACCTTTCTTCTTAATTCTTAAAAGAAAATTCAAAAACACTAATAATAATCAGAACATCCTTATCCAAATGTCCCCTACTTAATAATGGGTACATGTGTCTATTTTTAACCCAAAAGAAAGTTGATATTTACCAAACAAACCACCCCATCCTCATCACTACACACAACACAGCACTGTGCATTGCACGATACAAGGAGAACACAGAAAGTGTCTCACATCTAAGCATCATAGGGAAGTTGATGATGGGTCCCCAACGGTCGGATCCACTTAGGACTAGGCCCATCATGGTCGCCCATCAAGGCCCACCTCGATGGCTGGTCCTGATTATTGGTCAGGTAGACCAGATTGGTCCCATAGTCTGAATCACAACACCAATATACATTCCCAAAATCCCAGATCCTGTCTAGAAACCAGACCCTTCCTCACACAGAACTTCTCTGAAGAAGAGTATCAATCATCCATGTTTGGGGTAAACCAATCAGTGGGTCCCATAGGCCTATTACAAGATCAGACCTGGTACTTAAGGTCGCCCAGGGGTGTGTTTACCTAACATGGGATCTGATTTATCCTCAGATGGGTGCTGGAGTCAACAGTACCCAACCCACTACAGTCGACACATACAAAGGGTCTAACGCCTGAAATTCTATGATGGTGGAGCAGATGGGGTCCACTCTTCACAGGTCTATCACCACTAAGGTCGCCCATGGATCATCTTTCAGATCCATGGGGTTGATCCTCCATCCAGTGGCCCACCTGGCCCCACTACCTCATCCAACATTTTTTTTTTATCTCAGACGACCAAAAACTCAAAATCTGGGTTCTGCTATGGTTTCTTCATTCTGCCAAAGTGATCTACATGAGAGAGGCTTATACATCATTCCCACATGGATGTGATATGGTTTGGCATAACATCTTGCCATTTCAAAAGGGTTTAAATTCTAAACACCATATTTTGGGTTCGTCTGGCACTATAGCACCCAACTTTCTAAGGTGAAAAATAACATGTCGAATTCAAGCTCTATGCAGAAACAAACACAATTGCTAACAATACTTTCTACACTAATTCATCCCTACAACTGATCAACATGTAGGCAATGACAGTACTATCGTATGAACATGGCATATAACCAGCCCCTCTCCAATCCTCCATTGATGTGGATTCACAATCTTACGTTTCAATTAGATTCATCGTGTAAAAGCATTAGGAAAATTTACTCACCTCCTTGTATAGAAAACTGTGGCGCGATCAATATGAGGCCTTGTGTATTGCATCTATCGGATCTTCCGGCACTTTCTTCCTCCTCGCAAGTCTTGTTGGCCTCTGCTGATTTCTAAAGAAAGATCTTCTTCACTCTGTTTTCTCCTCTCCTCTTTAACCACATGATAGCACCAAAAGACATAACAGAGAAGCTAATGAGAAGATGGTGTGGAGAAAAAGATCTGGGGATTGTCGGGAACTTTGATCTAAAAATGAAACAAAGAACAAGAACACAACAAGCTGGATTGAATGACTTCTCTTTATTGAACAAACTTGGCTATATATATAGCCTTACAGTACTTAACAGGACAGCTGAAATAAAGTTCACGTATAGCTAAACATCAGCCAACGTGGTTAGTGCAAACTGACCACTAACAGTCTCAACTAATCCTAAAGACTAGGGATTTATTTAACAGAACCAAGACTGAGTAAACAAGACTCAGTAAACACCTAAAAACAAGCAATAATTATCCTTTCAATCCCTCCCCTAAACTAATTGTGGTAGATAGTTAGTTTAGTTCAGCTGCCTTGCAAATTCCCATCTTACTTCTAAGCTTCTGGAAGGCATCCAACTTCAACGGCTTTGTCATCACATCTGCAGTTTGCTCCTCTGTTCCACAATGTAACAACTCAATGGTTCCATCCTTAGCAAGCTCCCTCAAGAAATGGAACCGTACATCAATATGTTTGCTCCTCCCATGCATGACGGGATTCTTTGACAATTTGATGGTGGAGCTGTTGTCACACATGACTATGGTGCCCTTCTTTTGTGCATGTCCCAGTTGCTCCAAAACTCTTCTCATCCATACTGCTTGACTTGCACACCCAGCTGCTGCCACAAACTCTGCCTCTGTGGTTGACAGTGTAACAATCGGCTGTTTCTTTGAAAGCCAAGATACTGCTCCAGAACTTAACAGAAAAACATAGCCGGAAGTGCTTTTCCTATCATCTAAGTCACCAGCATAGTCACTATCTGTGTAGGCAATCAAGTCATCTGAACTCCCCTTCTTGTACATGATTCCATAATCAAAAGTACCCTTCAAGTACCTTAATATCCTTTTGGCAGCTTGTAAATGAATCTCTGTAGGCTTAGCCATGAACCTGCTGATCAAACTCACAGCGTACATTATGTCTGGACGAGTTGCCGTGAGATACATGAGGCTCCCTACAATTTGCTTGTAATATGACTCATTAATTGCAACTCCATCTTCATCCTTGCTCAACTTGCAACCTGGAACAATTGGACTATTGACTGCATGACTGTCCAGCATTCCAAATCGGTCCAAAACCTCCTGTGCATATTTCTTTTGGCATATGAAGATACCATCAGGCTGTTGGGATACTTCAATGCCGAGAAAGAACTTCATTTTTCCCAGATCAGTCATTTCAAAAGCTTGCATCATTGAACACTTGAAACTGCTCATCATCTCTTCATCATCACCAGTATAGATTAGATCATCAACATAAACACTTCCAATAAGTATTTTACCTTCTTTGCTACCTTTTGTGAAGAGAGTCTGCTCATTTGGACATCTTTCGAAACCCTCACTGACAAAGTAAGTTTCGATGCGGCTGAACCAGGCTCGTGGAGCTTGCTTTAAGCCGTATAGAGCCTTGTGTAACTTGTAGACCTTGTCCTCACTTCCTTTGACCTCATAACCCTTTGGCTGCTCAACGTACACATCTTCATCAAGTTCACCATGGAGAAAGGCTGATTTCACATCTAACTGGAATATTTTCCAGTTTCTTTGAGCCGCAAGAGCCACCACCATCCTCACTGTCTCTATTCTTGCCACTGGAGCGTAGACCTCGGTGTAGTCTATACCATGTTTCTGCGTGTACCCCTTGGCCACCAAGCGTGCTTTGTGCTTCTCAAGCTCTCCATGCTCATTATACTTGGTTTTATAGATCCATTTCACCCCAACTTTCTTGGCTCCAACAGGCAGTGTAACCAATGTCCATGTCTTGTTTTTCTGTATGGACTGAATTTCATTGTCCATTGCCAATCTCCAGCTTGCATTCC